>QANY01005132.1:484074-1151204 GCA_003255025.1 Datisca glomerata | reverse complement strand
CCCCCCCCCCCCCCCGCCCCCCCCATTTCTGATATCCTTAAGATCTCTTCATAAGGAAGTTCACTTAACTCCCCCATTTCAATATACCCTGTACCCATTCCACAGAGATAGTTTTGTGGGTGATTGATTCTTTTCATTGTAACGTGTGTTTATCATTGCCAATAAGTAGGGATATTAAAAACAATGCTCACCTTATATGACTCTTTTCATTTTGATGCTCTAATACAATCACGACATTCTTGCTTGCATATACAAAGCTTTCATCTTCCATCATCAGATGTGTCTCTACATCAACCAAAGATAGCACTAAACTGCATAGAAAGAAGGAACCCAAGTCAAGAAAATTAATTTCGTTAATGCCAGTAAGTCAGTATTTATGTTGCTGTATTGATCAAAATCAGTAGTGCAAATGAAAGTATTTATATAGGAGAAAACAAAAACACAAAAGAACAAGAGAAAAAGTTATCAAAGTTAAGAACAAAGAAATCCAAAAGTGATCCAAAGTTAAGAACGACAACAAACACACTAATTTATTATCCTAAACCATAACAAGATAGCAAACACGACAAAGAAATCCAAAAGTGATCATAGTTATTAACAAAATAGCATAAAAAATTTCATAATAGAATTAGAGGAGGCAAGAAAACAGAACAAAAGGCAAAGAGAAAAAAGGAAAAAAAAAAACAAGATGGAAAATAGAGAAATACATAGCATCAACGAACTCATATCATCCAATTCTAACTATTTACAGTTGCATATTTTTAAAGTTTGACTCAAATAGTACCTGACAACACCAAAAATAGACCCACCTCGTTCACAACTGATTAAAAAAATGGCGAGAACACAGACATTTACACTCACCTCCTTCACAACACTAGAGTTAGTAATACTTTCATACAAAGGACAACGAATTATCTCAACTTCAAGTACAATTCCTTTAAAGAACTACCATCAATAAAAGTAGAATAAATTATAATAGATGCACAAGATAAGTAAGGAAAATATATATTTATAGAAGTTCAGCTAAGACATAGAAGAGCCATTGTAATGGAATAGCGTTACGTCGAGACAATATATCGATATGTACCCACGTCGATGCCTAAACTAGGACTGGCATCTAAACTGATGCCCATACCTGAACCCATCATTGGGAGTGTTTGGTGCTTCTTGTGGAAAAAGTTGCAAGAGTATCATTCTTGTGTGTTATGGAAGGTCTAGATGAATACTGCTGACCAACATGTGTAGTGAATTGAACAACGGGTTCCTAGTAAGGATTGAAGTGACCACCACTAGGCAGCATAGGTTGACCACTTGGAGCTTGAATAGCCATGTGTGAAGTAATGGGAGTTGTAGTACCTCTATGATGCATGAAGAATCCCCCACTGTTTCCTTGTTGGGGAAACACGCCATTGTTGAGTTGTCCAACTGACCACTTTGAGATTTCCATTACTAAATGGGACAACTGTAAAGGGAGAGTCACTAAATGGATCTTCAAAACTTTGCATCATGAACAAGGCTTTTCAATCCAACAATGCAATTTTGATAAGATCATACGAGGGATAGACAAGCAAGATTTTAAACAAACTCTTTTGGACTTAGGACATCATATGATCATGTATCACAAATGAGCATCTTCACTCTAAAAAAATTTGAAGCGTCTTAAGATTTCAAATCTTACCTAATTTCTAATTTTCGTTGCTGATGATGATGCTACAAAATAAGGTCGTGCACCTAAATTTTTGTGAGCATCAGGTTTAGAGATTATTGAAGTTGCAGGTGTAGTGGGCACAATCGCCAATAGGTTTGGAGGGGACCCTGATAGAGAGCCAAGCAAGTCTATATCAGCACTTTTAGAAGTACTAGGAAAGATATAATGAACGCACGAGACGCACGGCAGAAATTTACTGTTCATCCATAAAAACACTGGTCACACTGGAAATTTACTGTTCTCGCGGAGGTGAACAGTGTCAGCGGTGAACCCCGGCTGCTGGCACGATAGGCGACTGCCGACGGTTAGACGAGCAACGATGGTGATGAGCGGCGATCGGAGAGTTCTATCGTCAGTGACAATTGTTATCACGTTTTAGGAAAGTATCCAACAAACCATGCAACCAACTCTATCACCTAAGTGTTTCATTAAAACCCAAACTCTTTTAATTATCCATTTAAAAATTGAAATTAATGTAACTTTAAAATTAATTAATTATTTTTTATTTTATGAAAATTAAAAATTAATAGGTTGATTGGGTTTGACCCAAGTTTGACCAAATCAAATAAAGTATTTATTTGACTAAGTCAAAGTCAACTATATTAAAAGCGATAATTATAGAAATTATTTTAATTTAAGAAAAATCACTTTTCTAATTAAAAAAAGTTTTGTTCAAAGCTTGAAGATTATGAAGACGGACATCAGGAGGAAAATGCATTATGTGGGAAATATGTATTCTTAAAGTTCACTTTGTGATTTTATTTCTTTATTTCAAGAGTTGTAATTTAGAAATACTCAATAGTCACTCAGTCCATTATTATTTTATTTATTGTTAAATAATTATTTAATTGTTATGTTTGATAACATGTCCATGCATTAGTCGATCACATGCCATACATGAAAATCCCACACAATTTTATTTAATCATGAATCTCATAAGTAGAAACATGATTTATTAGGATTGTCCTAATATGTTTATATGTATTTCTTTATGAAATCAATTGCATGTAAACTACTAGGTTTTAACTAGTTAACTTGGTAATCACACCACACTAAAAGCTATAGTAACCTATAGGTTAACCAACTTTAGTAAATGAGTTTTATTAAAGTTTGATGAATATAATTAATTAGTTAATCTAAGTTCACCTAATTATGACTTAGGCACTTCAGAAAGTTAAATGAACTTAGACCAATGATATTGGATTAACTGATAATTAAATATTCATAGGGTTATTATCTTAACTAGTAATTAATTTGAAATTAATTGATTACTTAAAATAGAAATACATTATCCTAAAATAGTGAGTGAGAGAAGGTTGACATGTCAATGTAACCTATGGTCTCCATCATTAGTACAACACTGTGAAGTGTAGTGAGGGCCTCGAGATGGCTTTGTTTTCATCGCCCTAATGAAGGTTTCGAGCTGTACCAATACCAAAGTTGGACTTCTTAAGAATATAAGAGAAAGTAATGTAGTTTAGTTTTGACCTACCCTAAGGTGGCATATTTGAAATGAAGTTATGAAATCTGAAATGATAGGTTACACTCACAAAGTCACAATTAATATTTCATGTGAATAAGACTTGACCGAATAAGTGATACTTTATTGTTAAAAGAGAAAATATGATATATTTTAAATTTTAATTAATAAGGATGAGAATGTCTCATAGATAGTTTGAAGTTAATCTGACCGACCTTAACGCGGCACATTAATCGTTGGATTATTTTATCATGATTAGTAAATGCTAAATTTATGTGTTTATTATGATTTCATTCATGCATCACGTTTACTTTTCAAATTCTAGATATTTATCAATTATACCGAATCATGTATGTTTTAAATTTTAGTTATTCATATTATGTCTACCATGGGCAACCTTGTTATTGCTTTACTTGCTCTTGAGAAATTGAATGGTGACAATTTCGTACGTTTGAAATCAAATATGAACTTAATGTTGATTTGTGAGAACTATAAGTTTGTTATCACTAAGGAATGTCCTGAGGAGCCAGCTGCAAACGCCCTAAGAATGTTAGGGACATATATGATGCTTGGATTATATCAAACAACAAGTTGAAGTGCTACATGCTTGTGAGCATGAATGGTCTTTTGAAAACCAAACATGAAAGTATGGAGACTGCCTATGAGATTATGACATCTTTAAAAACAATGTTTGTGCAAGAGTCTGATCAAAGTCGTCATGAGGACACTAGGAGTTATATGACAACTAAGATGTGGAAGGGTACTTCTGTTCGAGAACATGTTTTGAACATGATCAACATAATGCACGAGGCAGAAGTATATGGGGCGACCATTGATGAGCGAACTCAAGTTAGCATCATACTAGAATCTTTCACACAAGCTTTATCTACGTTCACAACTAACTATGTTATGAATAAGTTGCAATTCAACATGACGCAATTGCTGAATGAACTGCAAACTTTTGTGTCACTCAACCTTAGAATGACCAAAGAGGGTGAGGCAAATGTTGTCGAACAAAAGCATTCTTCTAATATTGTTAAGAATAAGAAAAGAAAGAAGAACAATGGTAAGGACAAGAGTAAGAAAAAAAGAGTAAAGAAAGCCAAGATATTGCCGAAAGTCAAGAAGAATAGGAAAGATAGTAAGCCCAAAAGAAAGTGTTTCCACGGTGGGGTTGAAGGTTACTGGAAGAGAAACTGTAACAAGTATCTCTTTGAGCTGAAAAGGAAAGGTAAATATGATTTAATTGTACTTAAAGCTTTTTTAGTGGAATATGATTTGTCATCCTGGATACTTGATTCAAGAGCCACTAACCATGTATGTTCTTCTTTCCAGATGCTTGATTCGTCAAGGGAGCTGGCTGATGGCGAGGTCATTTTGAGAGTTGGCGGTGGTGCGCTAGTGTCAGCTAAAGCATTAAGGACGATTCGTTTTCTTTTTGGATATAATTACTTAGGTTTGAACGATGTTAATTATATTCATGGTTTTTCGAGGAATTTGATTTCTCTTTCATTTTTGCAAGAATAGTTATTCGAAGTTTCTTTCATTAATAAAAAGTTTATTATTTCTAAGAATGGATTCAATATATGTCATGCTAAAATTATAAACGGCATGTATATTCTTAAACCGAGTGAACAAATATTAAATAACTGAATTATTTAAATTAGTAAAACCTAATAATAACAAACGACAAATATTTATGGCATCTTAGGTTGGGACATATTAATCTAGATAGATTAAACATGTTAACCAAGCATGGTGCTTTGAGAGAGCTAAAATTTGGAACTCTTCCTGTTTGTGAATTTTGTCTAGAAGGTAAAATGACAAAGAGACCATTTACAGGAAAGGGCCAAAGAGCCAATGAACTACTTCAGTTAGTACATAGTGATGTTTGTGTACCGATCAATGCACAAGCTAAAGGTGGATATGAGTATTTGTCACTTTCATATACGACTACTCAAGATATGATTATAATTACCTAATGCATCGAAAGTCTGAAACTTTTGAAAATTTTAAAGACTTCAAGGCTGAAGCTGAAAAGCAGTTAGGTAAATCATTGAAAAATCTTTGATCTGATCAAGGTGGTGAATACTAGGATTTAAAATTGAAGGATTATTTGCTGGAGTGTGGAATCTTATCCCAACTTACAACACCTTGAACACCACAGGAAAATGGTGTTGCAGAGAGGAGAAACTGAACCTTATTGGATATGGTTAGGCCGATGTTAAGCTACTCATCATTGTCACTTACATTTTGGGGATATGCACTACTATAACAACTTACATTTTGAATGTTGTACCCTCTAAGTCTGTGAGCAAGATGCCTTTAGAGTTATGGAATGACTCTAAAGCTAGTTTGCGTCATTTTCATAGATGGGGGTGTCCAACTCACATTTTTAGACCTAAAAATGAAAAGTTAGACTCAAGTTCTGAGGTATACATATTTGTTGACTATTCTCTAGAGACTAGAGGTGGGTACTTTTTATAGTCACAATGATCAAAATGTGTTTGTGTCGACAAATGCAACTTTTCTTGAGCATGACTATATGAAAAACTATAAACCTTATAGCAAAGTAGTTCTCGAGGAATTAGTGGCTGATGAGATCAAACCACCTTCAATTTCTACTAATAAACGACAAACTAGAGAAATTATAGTTCATGCAAAAGAAACCCCGGTGCAATGTTGTAGTGGAAGGTTTGTGAGACAACTAGTTTGCTATGAACTAACACCACATGTCCTCGTGTCAGACACTAATAAGGATGACTCATTATCTTATGAAGGAAAAATGTATGATCTTGAAAATGAGAAATGACAAGATGCCATGAACCAGGAAATGGAATTTATGTATTCCAATTGCTTCTGGGAACTTGTAGATCCACCAAAAGATGTCAGGCCCATTGGATGTAAATGATATTTCAAGAAGAAAAGAGGTGTAGATGAGAAAGTAGACTTTCAAGGCACGGTTAGTCGTGAAGGGCTATACACAAATGGAGAGAGTCGATTATGAAGAAACATTCTTTCCTGTGGTCATGTTAAAATCCATTTGCATCCTTTTGTCCATAGGACTATGGGATATGGAAAATGTAGGTCAAGACAGATTTTCTGAGTAGCTATCTTGAAGAAAGTATATATATGATACAACCAGAAGAGTTCCTATGAAATGGGCATGACCAGAAAGTATGCAAGTTGCATAAATCCATTTATGGATTAAAACAAGCATATAGATCTTGAAATCTTACCTTTGATGAGATTATAAAGTCTTATGACTTCGAGAAAAATGTTGACGAAGCCTATGTTTATAAATACACCAAAGATGAGATAGTGGTTTTCTTAGTTCTTTATGTTGATGATATTCTACTCATTGGAAATGATGTACAAACTTTGTCAAAAGTAAAGAAGTGGTTGGCGGAGAAATTTAAAATGAAAGATTTGGAAGAAACGAGCTATGTTTTAGGCATCCAAATCCTAAAGTGATAGAAAGAACAAGTTCTTGGCACTTTCTCACACGTCTGATATTGATAAAGTGCTGGAGAGATTCTCTATGGAGAATTCCAAGAAAGGTCTACAACCGACTAAACATGAAATTGTTCTCTCTAAGGAACAATGTCCTAAGACACCTCAGGAGGAAGAGGATATGAGAAAGGTTCCCTATGCTTAAGAAGTTGGAAGTCTCATGTATGTCATGCTTTGTATGAGACTGGACATCTGTTATACAGTGAAACTTTTTAGTAATTATCAGTCGAATCTAGGTTTGGAACACTCGATTGGAGTAAAGCACATTTTCAAGTATCTTAGGAGAACGAGAAACTATATGCTTGTTTATTTAGGTGGAGACCTGAACCTCACTGGATATACTGATTCTAATTTTCAATCAGACAGAGACAATCAAAAGTCGACATCTGGATCACTATTCACCCTAGGTAGAAGAGATGTAGTCTAGAGAAGTATTAAACAATCCAACATTGCAGATTCCACTATGGAAGTCAAATATATAGCAGCTTGTGAAGCTGCGAAAGAGGCGGTATGGGTCAGAAAGATCTATTCTGATCTGGAAGTAGTTCAAGATTTGGACAAGCCAACGATCCAATACTGTGATAATAGTGAGGCGATAGTGAATTCCAAGGAACCGATGACTCACAAGAGGGGAAAGCACATAGAGAGAAAATATCATTTTGTAAGAGAGATCGTGCATCGAGGGGATGTTATTGTTATGAAGATAGCATTGAAACAGAACTTGGCTGATCATTTTACAAAGACACTTCCTGCGAAGTCATTTGAGAGTCACGTGTGTAACATGAGATTAATAGAGATGCCACATTTTTTTAGGTCAAGTGGAAGATTGTTGAAGATTATGCCCTCAAAACATGTGTATTGACATTTTGATATGAAATTTAAAGAGGATTACATTTTTCTTATAATTGTTCTTCCAAATTATTCTTGAATAATTAATATAAATATCTGAAAATTTCATATTCATTAATGAGACTATGATCTTGTATTAGTACGAGGGGATTAAGATCATAGATAATGAATAAAATTGTTAGTAACATATTAAAGTATGAAATTTTTAATGAATGATTGCTAGTACGGTTCACTAAGGATTATGAATGCTTATGATCGAGATCGAGATCATTGATGTGGATAGACATCTTAGTGAATGTACTTTATATAATAAGATTATATATGACAGGACCGATGTGAATTAATATCTTTATTAATGTGTCGTTTATCATAAAGATTTAATATAAATCTATTTGATGATCATATGTAGATTAGTCTGAATCATGAGTAGTCACGAACTCCTATACATGTCTACTGGATATTTTGATTCACTCGTGAAAATTTGTTTGTTAATCACGCTAGTGGCTTTTGTTTTAGAGATTCAGTAATGTGGATGGCAGGTGACATGATCTTTCAAGATTTAGAATCTAAGCTTTCCTAATGGATTGTATATTAGTTCTTTAAGTGTTAATTCTAGAACTGAATGATTATTGAGTTCAAATTTATAATAATATTATAAATTAGTCATTCACTATTGGATTAATGATACTTTAAAGATCAAAAGATAATCAGAAAGGTAAAATGGTAATTTTGATCAGTTCTAATTTATGAACCAATAATTGAAGGATAGAACAACATGAAATGATTATGTTAGTGGACTACATGAAAATACTAAATAAATTTTATAGTCTCTAATAGTGCAATTTCATATTTATAGTAGAGTAATAATGAAATTAATAAATAAAATTATTTAATTTAAAAAATTAATTAATTATCTGGTTTATTGGAGTTTAGAATTATAGGTCCATGGTCTCCAAGTCACCTACATACTACGATATCTAGATTGTGAATATTTCAGGTCAGAGAGACGGACTGACTTGCAAAATGAATTTTTATTCTGGGGCAAGTACATAATTATGAGATAGTTATGTGTGATTAATTAATTAAGAATTATTTAATTGAATTATTTATAAATTTAAATATAATTTTTGGAAATTATATATGTGTGTGTGTGTGTGTGTAAATAATTATCGATTTTTTTAATTATTGATAAGTGAGATAGAATATCTAACTTGTGAAATTAGATAGTTAAATTATTATTAGATAATAATTTAAATCAACAAAATCTGTTATTTGTGATATAACAGATAAGTTAGTTGACAGAGATAAGCAGATATGTTAATTTTGAATTAACTGATATATAGATAATTATCTGATTAAAATAAATATTTAATTTACAGTAATTGTCATGTGTCAATCACTGATATGGTATCTGAAATTGACATGGACTATTGTGGTGCCACGTGGCACTACAGTAGTGAGTGTGCAACACTGTAGTGTCACATTGCACTACACTGGTGCTGTGAGGCACAGTGCCATGAGTCATTGTGCTGGCTCACGACACACTATAGTGTCATGTGGCACTGGAGTTGTGCACAATTGCACTGGGTTCCACTGCAATTGGTAATTTTATAATTAAATATTATTTCAATTTAGCCCTAAAAATCTGGTACGTCATTATCTAGAATATATACATATATTATTCTAATGACCTTGGTTATTGAAAAGAAAATGAGAGAATTAGTTGATCAGATCAACAGTTCATCAATCAAGAGTTGAATTGAGAATAAGAATTATTAAACGTTAATCAAATCTCTAAAAGAATAATCATCACGTTCTTTTAGAGAATCGTCTCACTAAAGTCATTCTTAGTAAATCTCTAGATCTTATGTGTTGAGAACATTTAGAGATAGAAAAAAGTGTCTTGTAATATTCTACGTGACCACACACGTTCTAGTGCGTTAAGGATTGACTTAGAAAATCTTGGTATGGATCTGAGAGTCTACTGATCGTTGGAACGATTTCGTGGGAACAAATGATCGACCAACTTTTGCAAGGACCCTTTATATAGACAGCAAGTGGTATATGATTCTTAACCTTGTACATTGTAGATTTAACTTATACATATATAATAGATCGTGATTGATTGAAAAAGAGTTTTTAATAAGAGTTTTTATTTAGTTATCGTGGCGTTGTCCAAGTTTTGTTTCATTAAAAAATTTAATTTTTATTACAAGTTTATTTTTTAAAAACCCCAAGCTTTCGTCGCACACGCGCCGCAACGACCAGCAAGTGACTCTCAAGAAGAGGTGTTTCATTTGTCAACTTGAAGTCGTCCAACCTCTCCCCGTGGTGAATACTTGCCAACGCCCGATCAAATTGTAGCATGAATTCAAATAGTTAAGATCGATGTTCAATGAATCGGTAGAGATACACGTTCATACCTTCAGACCGTTGCGTCGTTCTCATGAACGCAAAGAATTTTCCGCGTTGGGAGGCCTATGCCCAACGTTCACGCTTGGCATACATCCATTGTACGCATTTTTTTTAAAGTGGTTCAACGACTCTATCAAACGATCCCATTCTTGTTCGAACTCCTCTTCACCAAAGATGTCAAACATTACTCTCTTGAAGGTCTGTAGAAAATATGGGTTTTCCATGTTTGATTGAGCATTTCATGCACAAAGCTTGTGATTGCAATTAGGGAGGAGCGTCTTGATTGCTTTACGCATCGCCTTATCGCCATCTATAATGACCAATTATGACTTCTTGTTTTTCATGGCATCCAAGAAAGTCCTCAACACCCATTGATAGGTTTCCACGGTCTCATCAACCAATAACGTGCAACCAAATACCGTGGTCTTGTAGTGGTTGTTCACGCCAAGGAAAATCACAAGTGGTTTCTTGTATGCATTCATCTTGTAAGTGTATCGAACACCAATACATGACCGAAACAGTGATAGTCAACTTAGCACGTCGAGTCTGCCCATAACAAATTCTCCAGGAGATTATCCGTGTCAATGTTGTATTTGCAATACAAATCTGGATCCATCTCTAATTTTACAGTAAAAAAGCAACAGCTACCTCTGAATTAGTTTGGGACTATTTACGATCTTCATTGCTTGTCCATCTTATTAAATAGACTCGTTCTTAAGAACCCCACATTCTTGTAACCGTCGGCTTGGTCGACCATGTAATCATACACTTGGCTTAGCCTGCACCAACATTATGCAATTATGTTGCCTGAGCCATGTCCTCTTCATTCACTGCTCTATTAGATCGAAGAAAGGGCACATCATGTGGTGAGGCAGTGGGATGGTTGTGCTTAGCTTCAAAATATTTTACCACCCATTTTTTCATATTCTTATCCAAGTACGGAAATCCACCCTTGTCAAGCCTCTTGGTTCTCGCTTGATGTCCTCTATGTCCATATATTTTTTCTTTCGGACTCCTTTTGAGTAAACCCATCTCCACAACACAGTTTCTCCATCTCTGTTCTTGCGTTTATCATCTTTTCGTACACTAAACCCAACACCAATTGCGTATGTATACTAGAAATCTTCGGCCCCTTGTAACGTATCAAATTTTTCTCCAATGACATTTTCATTTTGCAAGTTTACTAATATAGATGTACCAGGTCGTGTACTTATCTCACCCTTATTTATAGATACATCAAGATTACTCATCTTTGAATATGCTTAACTATATTGAAAAAATAGTTGAAGTTGATGAAATATGCCAATAATTGAAGTAGAAAGTTTAAGAATATAACAAAAGTGTAAAAAGAACATAATATGTGCCTTGGTCAATGCAGGAAGTAAGCATGATCAGGTCCAGAAGAAAACCTAAGGACTTTGAAAGTAAAAAATAGTTGAATTTATGTTCATAAACTAAGACCTTATAAATCATCTAACTTATGTTCATAATCTTAAAAAAATAATGAAAACGAAATAGACATTACCTCTTCAATGTAGCCGATCATTTAGTTGGGGTTGAAAATTGAAGATCCAAACAAAAAAATGAAGAATAAAATGTATTTGAAGTTGAGAGCAATTGAGAAGTAGTGAGAATGTGTTTATTTGAGTGAAAAATTAAATTTTAAAGGTGGTTTACCAAGCGTAATTGCCCATATTAATTGCACAACCACTAGACATCAACCAAATGCCAAAGCAATCCGTAAATGTATTAACACGGGCCAAATGCCACTGTGATTGGCATTTAGTATCCAAAAAGGACCAGTTGGACCCCAAACGCCATTCATGAATGGTGAGTCACCACTCATGAATGGCTTTTGAGGTGTCCTCGTCAATTTTGACCCCAAACGCCACCCATAATAGCGTTTGGCCCATGTCACTTGGACACGGTCCAAGGGACATGGGGTTTAGGGTGTATAAGTCATTTTGGACACCAAACATCAGTCACAGTGGTGTTTCGCCCGTGTCAATACATTTACAGATTGTTTTTTGTCTCAATTACTTTATATTTTATTTTGTTGTAACTTCTCATTTGAGTATAACATTCTTACATTCTGCAACCATAAAAATTCAACAAACAAAGCTGCTTCCACTTCCAATATCATCTTAGTCTCAACAACATCGTCAAAGCCTATAGAAGGACAGTTTGTAAATGTTATCCTTATACACAAAATGTTTAGGATCCAGTTTAAAAATTCAACAATACCCTGAATAAACTTTGAATCCAATTTAAAATTCTAAACAAAGATTCGACAGAACATTTCCGTAAATATTAGAAATTCCACAATCAAAATACATATTTATATCCATAATATATATATCCAACCAAATGCAGCCAGAATTTAACAATTCAAAAATACACCCAAAAAAGTTAGAATCAAGTTTAAAATTGAAGGAGACTATAAAAAGTTGATAAAGCGTGACGGTGCAACTCTTCACTTTTTCAACGAAGCATCATGTGAATGTTTTGCATGTCGTTCATGTTCTCGTTCAATTCAGCATCTTCATCGGTGTCATCATCATGGTTGTCGTCGTCATCATTAACTAAATCTTCCCCATTGTATCATGACCATCATCATCATCTTCAGCATCTTCATCATCTTCATTATCACCCCCGTGCCTGCTTCCTTGAGTTTCATACATTTGTAGGCGTCTTTGTAACTTCTTCTACAAGTGTACATACTCAAAATGTCAGCTAAGAGTTAATTTGAATATTCTGATTTCAATCTACAAAAATTTGGGGAAAGATAGGTGATTACAACTTTATTATCCTTCTTTTGCATTGATTCTTTGGCCTTTTCCCTCGCCTTCATCATCGTCTCACATGCACTCAACATTTTATCATATAATCTTTACCTGAGACTGGTAATCATGTGTATCATGCTTGCATCACATGCCACCGGCACCTGCATTATTTGAATTGCGTGTTAATAAGATATTCAATGACTTGAAAATAAATATTAACACCATGACTCACATAATCGACATCAGCTGATGGAAAATCCCAGACTGGAAGATCTTCTAGAATGTCAACCGTCTCACTACAACCAAATGGGTGTGGAACCATTATCTGCCACGATGGTAGTTCAACTTCAACCACTCTTATATCATCAACGGTCACTCAAGCCGACCCTGATGCTCATGGTGCTCCAGTGACTGTTGCGGTTGCTTGTGTTGTTGCCTATACCACGTGGATTACAAATTTAGATTATTGTATAACAGTATCATTAATCACATATATTTAAAAACTATTTAGAGACGTTTAGCACTTGTGAAGATGAAGATGCCCCCATCATAGTTGTAAGACAACCACATTTTTCAAAAATCATCATAAGTATCTTCGCCATCACCATCTTCATCATTGATGAAATGTGACGCTATAAAACCTCCAAGACACCAATCAGATCTTCTATGGAATATGGTTGATCACATAACATTAAAGGTGGGGTCTGGCTGGGATTAACGGCTCCTGGGATCCCAAACTCTGTCGTGCAACGCACTCACCCAAGTACCATGCTCTACCAACAGGTCCTTGCAGCAAGATCCTTAGGGTGGTAGCAGGTATACTATTGTGGCAATAGTCTGGTAAGTTTGCATGTTCTCCTAAGGGTTCCAATTGATCTGCAAGTTCAAAAACAAATAGTTTTTCAGTAAAACATTATTCATACTCAAGAGGGGGCCGATATAGGAATATATCAAATACAACACATACCTCACAAGGCCTCACATATCGAAGTTTAATATGGAATTCTTTAAGGTTATGACCAACATCCCTTGTTCCCGAGTAATTTTCTATCCAATGTGTTGCTCTGAAAAACGTGTCAAGACCACCCACTAGTCTGCTTAGTGCAAAACACAGAAAGTATTCACAAGCTCATACCTCTTATGCACTCCAGAAACCCTCAGTCGCTACGCTTTTCCCGCGGCATAACACATCCATATTACAATACAATATGGAAAATGTTGAACAACCCGAATTATACTCTTTTGTCTTATCTATGTTTTGTAGACTGTGGAGGAGGTACAAATAGACTTTGTTGCTCTTGTAAAAAAAATTGTACTTTCCAAGAGCACTAGAACAAGCATTCTCATTAATATTGTCCCATTCTCAAGAGTAGTATACTCATAATTAACATAATTATAAAAAAAATCCATTGATAACTAACTTTTTTTCTCGAAGCTCCGACAACCATTTGTCAACTAGCTTCTGCAATCTCTTCTTATTGTTGTACAGATCTAAATCATAATCTAGTTGTTGACCAAAGACTTTAAAGTCGGTAATCGCAGCAAAGTCTAGTGGTGTCATCGTCATTTCACCCACTTCATTTAAATGAAAGGTGTGGGTTAAATCCCAACATTTCTCAGCCAGGCTCTTCAAGAGGACGCGATCCATCTGTCCCTTTTTTCAAGATACTTATAAAGTATCCTAAACTCGGAAGCATCAACGTTACTTTTCATATTTTCAGGTAGCATATTGAATCACGTAGGTATCTGTGTGGTGTTCCTAAAATCACGTACACCATCCTCATAGAACTAACCCTAGGAAACCAAAATTTAAGTCATGACTCAATGGAAAAGGTGTGTGGAGAAAGATGTATTACATTGGAAAAAATATCAAAGAAAGTAATGCCAATAATCTATAATCTCTTTTGAAACATTTCGTCAAACACCTTACGGGCACATAAACATACACTATAATTTTTCAACTGAAACATATATTGCTACCAATAATCATACTTTCTAGAAGCATCGTCACATAAAAAATACTCAATTTCAAAACGATTCAAGTATATATTTGGTGTTTTAATACTATAACACATAACAAAATTTGTCACAATAAACTTACATTATTTTTCCTTGGATGGGATATAGCATTTCATCGAACATGTTATGTGCATTCATATAAATACAGTGTAGACCCCAATGTGGCATTTTATCAAAAACCTTACGGACAATGATGAAAATACGCCATATAATCCATTATGGAATTATGGCATTTCGTTTAACACTTTACGGGCACTCAAAAAAATTCTATAGTTTTCCATCCAACACATGTATTTCTACCAACAACCATACATTTCTACAATCATCACATAAAAATACCCAATTTGCAGAACGAATCAAGTATTTACAAGGTGTTTTAACACGTACAACACAAACATTCAAAATCTTTCAAGAAAAACTTACTTCTTGTTTTCTTGGGTGAGATATATGCTCCATTGGAGCAATATGAAGAATAGGGCTAGTAAGATTCTGATTCTTTGGATGAAATCATTTCACCCTATAACTGATGATGTTGTATGGGACTTTCGAACTGCTCGAACTCGGTTGCCTCGTTAAACTCAATGTTCCCTTTGTAGATTTTTTCTTTCCTCTAGCTATTTTTTATGAAAAATACAGTAGAATTTTGAGCTATGAAGAGAAATGATGCTCACAAAATATGTGTAGAGATGATGCTCGTTGATGCTTGAGTGAAGAGGAAATGATGCTCTTTGATGCTTGAGTGAAGAGGAAATGATGCTCTTTGATGCATGAGTGAAGAGGAAACTTGTTGATGCTTGAGTGAAAAGGAAACTCATTGATGCTTGAGTGAGAGGAAATGAAGTGCTGAGAGAGGGTGGGTGGGTATCAGGTGTTTTAAGTGGAATGGGAATATGGTTTTTTAAGTTTGATGTTAATTTTGATAAGAAAATGAGGTTAGATTTAGATAATATATTTATATGGTTATAGATTAAAACTTAAATGAGGTTATTTTTCCTAATTTTATGGGGTTATAATGATAAAATAAAAGGTTACATTTAAAATTTTAATATTTAGTTTCAAACTTTAAGTAGATATGTTTGATTTAATAGTAGAACCCAGCCTCAAGGGTTATACGTGTTTGTCAAATAAATAAATAGGATTTACCAGCCATCATAACATCACGACCTATAATTATGTATGGTATAAACACGTCTCGCTTAATGCTTGTCACAAAAGTACAAGAATATTATCAATGACAACTTTTAACGAATTTATCAATAAGAGTTCAATTTCTTCGAGAATCCTCACGTAATCCAATCTAGTTCCACTTAATAAGTGAATATGGCGAATGTTTTCATTTAGAGAACAAGTTTTTTTCTATTTTTATGGTGTACGAAAAATTAATTAAAAAAATTACAAATTTTGGATATTTAGTGAAGATGACGATTAGGGCAAAAAAGATGGCAATTATGGCCAAATAAATGGCATTTAGGGACCTTAATCGATCGCCTGTTAAGATATGACGTTTAGGATGATGATTGGTGATTGAAGCCATTAAACTGGTGTTTGCCAGCAAATAAGGGTGATTTGCACCTTCAGGATAGTTTATAGGCTGAAGAATGATGTTTGGAGGCTGAAGAGTGGCGATTGCGTTTTTTGGTGTTCACCAAATTCGTAATGGGGTACAAAAGGAATCTAGGGTTAACCAAAACTTAAAAAACCATTTTGTTTTAGAGTTTCAACAAAATTGACTTTGTACGTATTTAGTGAACCTTAGTATGTAATTCGTGAACCCTAGAACATATTCGATGAACCCCTCCAAGAATTATGAATTTATACGTATTTGATGAACTAGAGTACATATTTGGTGAACACTGGTACGTATTTGGTGAACATCTATACATACTTGATGAACTCTTCTAAAAATTATTAAATTGTACATATTTGGTGAATCTCAATATATTAGGGGTTCACCAAATATGTAGTAGGGTTCACCAAATATGTAGTGGGGTTCACCAAATACGTACAAATTAATAATTCTTGGAGGGGATCACCAAAAATGTATTGATGTTCATCAAATATGTTGCAGGGTTCACCAAATATGTATTGTGGTTCACCAAATACGTATAAATTAATAATTCTTAAAGGGTTCACCAAATATGTATTGCAGTTCACCAAATACGTACAAAATTAATAATTCTTGGAGAGGTTCACCAAAATTGACTTTGTATGAATTTGGTGAACTCTAGTACACAATTGTTGAACCTCAATAAATATTTGGTGAACCCCTCCAAGAATTATGAATTTATACGTATTTGGTGAACTTTAGTATAGAGTTGGTGAACCCTGATACGTATTTAGTGAACACCTATACATATTTGGCGAACTCCTCCAAGAATTACTAATTGTACGTATTTGGTGAACCCCAATACATTAGGAGTTCATCAAATATGTATTGAAATTCACCAAATATATAGTGGGGTTCACCAAATATGTACAAATTAATAAATCTTGAAGGGGTTCACCAAATATATACTAGTGTTCATCAAATATGTAATAAGATTAACCAAATATGTACTGGGTTCATCAAATACGTATAAATTCATAATCTTTGGAGGGGTTCATAAAATTTGCATGGGTGTTCACTAAATAAGTACTGAAATTCATCAAATATGTACCGATATTCACCAAATATGTATAAAATTGACTTTGTACTTATTTGGTGAATCACAATATATATTTGGTGAACTTTTATACATATTTGGTGAACCTCTATACATATTTGGTGAACCTCTATACATATTTGATGAACTCTTTCCAAAATTATTAATTTGTACATATTTGATGAATCTCAATACATATTTAGTGAATCTCAATACACGTTTGATGAACTTCAATACATATTTGATGAACCATAATACATATTTAATGAACACAAAAAAAACTTGTGACATACTAAATTTTATGTGGTCCAAATTGCTTAAAAAGTAATCTATGTCCCATCATTTCCCACCGTTCATTCCATCATGATAGAATTTTCCAGACTGGTTAATTAAACTCAAGTCTACTCCTACGGCTACCTGTTTGTCAGATAATTAATGTATTTACTTTACACACAAAAAAGCATCAGGCTCTAGATTGCTATCTTTAGCCGATGAGTTAATTCGATTAAGTACTTAATTATTAATTTTCATGTGGTTTGGACATTAAAACTAAATGCTGATATTTCTCCGTCTTTTCTTAATTTAAAGATTGAACTCTTTCTATTCTAATTAAAACTTCATAAATTAGAAATAATACCACTCCAACCCACAATCTTAGATTGAATTTTTTCTATTCTAATTAAAACTTCAGTTTAGATTTTTCAACGCGGGGAGCTAGAGAGGGTGCCGGGTTTAAAAATGAGAAATTAGAACTTACGGGACAAATGGCTCTCCAGATACATCTTTCAAGGTACTGTGTTTAAGTTGCTTGAGGATATAACAGAGTTGAAAAATCCAATAGTCAATATGGTGGGAGATCTTATCCGTAGAGACGGTCTTGGAATGGGGATCTAATAAAACACATTTTTCCTCAATGGATCCGTAAAGAGATCCTATCCATTCAGCTAATAAGAATAGATAAAAAGGATGATTCATATGGCCTCTCGAGTAAAAATGGAAAATTCTCAGTCAAATCATTCTACAACTCTATCCTGAGGATAGGAGAGGAGAGACTCCTTTTTGTACATCACTCTGAATCAAAATTTGTTCTGGAATAAATTCTGGAAACTAAAGATAGTTTCAGAGATCAAGATCTTTACATGGCGTGCCGTTAATAATTACATACCCACAAGGGTAAATCTGATGAATAGAAACATTGTATTAGATGCTACTTGCCATATTTGTATGGATACAAATGAAATTATTGAGCATTTATTAACAGGCTGCCCTTGGAGTTGGCTGTATGGTCTTGTTCTCTTCTGCAATTAAGATATTCACAGGAGGAAGTTATGAATTTTTCCTATTAACTAAACAGTCTTAGAACTGTTGTATCATCTAGATAGAGGAGAGTGGTCAACTGGATTCTTATGTTTTTTGTGCTAGTTTATATGGAAATGATGAAATGAATCTATCTTTGAAGGAAAATGTGTAAATCTCGTCAAGACAATGGACACTGCATTATCCTATTTTTATGCCTTTTGGTCTAATCAGGAAAAACACACAAGACAAAATGTTCCTCCTCGTATAAAAGTGGTTTGGTATCCTCCTTCTGATGGTCGGATGAAAGTTAATTGTGATGCTTAATATCAGAATCTTAAAGGTGAATCAGTGGCGGCAGTCTTAGCTAGAAATAGTAACGCTGAAGTGATCAAGTTTAAATTGGTCTTAGACAATGGATGGGATAGAGTCTTATTGGAATCTGATTGTAAGCTAGCTATTGACTGAATCTCTAATGCGAGTCAATGTGATTGGAGAGTTAAAAATCTTATGGAAGTATTATTGATAGATGTTGCCTCTATCCATACTTAAAGATTCAATTGGTTTAAAAGAAATGCAAACACGGTTGCTTATGCTCTATCAAAACATGGTAAGAGTTGTGTTTGTACCAAAAAGTTCGACAATAAAGCTTTATGTAACCTCCTTCTTTCACGTAACCTCTCTCACCCTGGAAATCTACAAAACACAAACAAAGAACCCTCAAGACGGAGAGAACCGGAGGTGATTTTCTAGCCTCGATACCTAAGTCAGTGTCTTGGAGTAATTTTGGCAGAGTTTTCCTTCGGGGAGAGTTTCTTACCTTGCATCGTTGTAGATGAGATACTTATACTTGAAGCCTTGGAAAAGGATACATGTCGAAGAAGCTTGGGTGAAGTGATGATATTTCTTCGATTTGATGAGTTGGGGGCAACCTTTAATACCTTTGTTCCCCGAGCTGATATAAACGAGTGTGCATTTAATGCCGATTTGCCCCCAGTCATGTCAGATGTGGTTGATGTGACCGTTTGGGGGCTAACTCGATGCTTCATCATGACGATTGACCCTGACTGGCGCTTATCTCAATTAGGAAGATGCCACGTGGAATGTTATTTTTAGTAAGTAATGATGGTGCCTAACATATGACTTGTTGTGTCCTTGCGTCAGGCCTCCTTTATCTCATTTTTAGTCTACACTAGTCGGTGTGGCCCGAGCTCCTAGGAGACCGACCTGGCTAGGTTAGCTTCCTCCCTTTGGGGGGCTCGAGCTTCCCACCTTCTTTTCCTAATGTACCTTCCACGCGGCACGCGACATGGTGTGATATGGTTGGTAGTTAGGGAATGCCCATAACAGTTGTCCCCAGTCAAAAATTTCGTGGGTGCTAACCGCCTAGGTCTTAAGACTCCTTTATCCAGGGTTTGTTGGAATTACCCTTTAGTAGTCGTTTGTCATGCGTACTCTTGTGGCATTGCCTCTCTTGAATCTTCACTCAGTTATTCTTCGGACTAGCAATGATGGTAGAGCACGAGTGCGTGAGGGGAGGGTGAGCGACACGAAGTCTGATTCTTCGATGTGCCGCCTGTCGTTCTTTTAAATTTATGATGTTTAAGCGTTTGTGCTCATTTTATTGGCCCACGAGTAGATGTTACCCAGATCACCAGATCGATGCAATGGTATTGATAGCCGTATGAGTTGGGACCTATAAATAGGTGGTTCCCTATTTTCTTCACGTTCCTGCTTTCTGAAAGATTTTGAAACCCTTCACCAAAAAACCCTTTCATTCTCATGAAGCGGAGATCATTTTCTTCACTCGGTGTCGCTTTTTTTCCTTTCTTTCTTCTACTTCTACTTCCTCCCTAATCTTGTTCAGAGTTTGGTCGTGCTGCCCACTACTTGGTTCTTGCATCCTCTCATTTCGTTGTTTTGGGAGTCGTTCCGGTGGTTGCTTGTTCCTACGTCGACGCTCGCTTCCCTCCACTGATTTACTGTGGTAAGTTGCCTTACCTTCAATATTTTCCCATTATCTGTGTTTTTCACCTTTCCTTCGAATTTCTATCATTCTTAAGGTTTTGGTGGGGTGTAGACTGAACAGACCGTGTCATTGGGTCAAATGAAGCTGCCGACTTCTGTGTTGACTCGAAGGGCTTATATTGGCCTGAATGAAGATGTCGACCGATGGGGGTTGATAAGATTCCTTCCTCCTTGTCCAAAAATGACTTAGGCAAGATTCGGAGGGCTTACCACATCCCAGATTATGTTAAATTATGGTTGCATGAGTTGAGCGAGAAGATAAATGCTCCGTGATATGGCAGAACTGGATTATATTTTTTAGCCTTGTTGGAGTGTGGACAGAGGTTTCCTTTACACCTTTCCTAAGAGAGTGGTTCTCCTCGATGGGTATTACTCTGGCACAACTCTTGCAAAAACTCGTGGCTGGGTGCTCTAGAGGTTGCATCTCGACAAGAACCTTACTTTGGATGAGCTCGACTTTATGTTTCAGTTGAAGTCTCCTCCCACGAATGAAGTGGTAGGGTTCCCCCTCATGGTCTAGGCTAGTATTATCTCAGTAGCTATATTGGGGAAGCCACGAGGATTGTAAGTGGGATCCCATCCTAGTATAACGACTGAAAGGATAACTGGTTTATGATTTCTGGGTTCTAGGACGATCTTCCTAGGGATTCACAGTCTGTGCCCCGAGTCCCTTGAATCTTCATGACCGTAGGTGAACTCGCGCCTTCACAATAGAGAAAGTTCACCTGTTGCTTACATTGCTCGCTAATCTTCCTTGTTTCTCTTGTAGTGACTAAGAGGAGGCTAGAAGAACTTACCGTCTACCTTCTATCTTGAATTTCTTGCCTAGCCAAGCTCCCTGTCGAAGCCTGTGCTTACGACGTCCTTCCCAGACCAGAATTTTTGTTTCAAGCGGACTTGTATTTGGATCCTCCATAGAACATTTCAGTCGATCTTCCTATCAGAGATAGTTTCGAGGATTCTTCCGATCATACGAGTATGATCCTTAGTCGTCCCCCTGCTTTTGTCATTTCTATTATTATCTTACCTCTTGTAATCATGATTCCACCCATGTAGCAATGGCCGAAGATTATTCTTCTCCTAAGACTCTGCACCTCATCCTTCTGTTCCGCAGCCTAAAGCACCGAGGCACTACGTAATACCCTAAGGATTTAATGGGTAATTGTGTAATTTTCTAGACACTCACACATTAATGAAATTACACCATAACAAAACCCTAACCTAATACATATATATATATCCCTCTTCCTCTCTATCTCTCTTATGCAGCCACCATCTCTTTCTCAAATTTTGTCCAGCAAGCTTTTGTCTCTCCTTTTTCCTCTTCATTGCATCTCCATCGTTGGTCTCCTCTAATAAGTCATCTTCTTCTTCATCTTTCTTCATTCTTTTTCTCGTTTCTCTCTTTCTCAATTCAAATTTATCTATTTCAATGTTTATATATATTTATTAAATTCTGAAATTTCTCAAATTTTCAGTAAATTCTTCCTTTTTTCTTTCTCTGGTTTTTAGGTCACCACATCGATGCCGCAATGCCATCATTCCTCAATTTCGGTTAGGCGTTTGATTTCTCTCTCTCTCATTCTCGATCTTTCTCCTCTATTTATCGTAGTTTCATTGCTCTCTCTCGCTTTTTGTTACTCTTGGTTATCTTATATCTTCAATGGCACCCCTTTCACTATCGTCTTCTTTAGATTGTTGCATCATCATTGCTGCTTCGTCGTTGGTAAGCTTATTTTTCTCTTCTTTCTTTCTTTCTTCCTTCCTTTCTCGCTCTCTATTTGGACCATAACTAGGTCTTGTGACCCAGTTAGTTCTGACCCGACCCATGTATCACTTAACCTGAACCGGGTTAATCTGACTAACCTAAACCGGTGAAACTGAATCAGATCGAAACTGGTCTGACCCAACTGAACTGAACCACTTCAGAGCAAGTTGAACTGGTCTGACCCAACTGAATTGAACCAGTTCAGACCAAGTTGAACTGGTCTGACCCAACTGAACTGAACCAGTTCAGACCAATTTGAACTGGTCTAAACCACTTTGATAATATCACACTCGATTTATTTCCACCTCTTTCTGACCTCATTCGCCCTCCTAACTTATTAAATAATTATAATTATTATCTGAATATTTTGTGATTTGAGATCCTTAGATTTTAGGTCATTAGTTGCTAAATTTTATTCGTAATAATCCACGTAAGTGAGCTTATATGGTGATCTGGCTCCTATGTTATGATAAGTAACGGCTTCATATTTAATATTATTTGATTTTATTATATGATGCCTTACATGTGATCAAGTGTTTGATATATTCATGTATCATGATGTCGTGATCATGTTAATTACCACATGATGTATGGATTATGATTATTTATGTTACATGGATTGGTTATAATATATGTCTTCAGAAAAAGTTACATGTTTACTCATGCTTATGTAATAATGTGAATCATGAAGTTAACTCAAGTAAAGTGATAAGTAGACAAGAGGTAGACTTTGTCATGCCCTTTGATTATCAAGTAACTAGACTGTTCGAGTCATGTTATCAGCTATATGGTTGGGTGTCAGCATTCTTATGGTTTAGATACCCTTAAGTGACATCAGCTTCATGACACCCATTGTGTCCACATTCACGTTACAAGTTCAAGTTCAAATATGAAATAATTCTGGTTAGATTGATAATTGAGGTATATGCCTAGTCGAATTATGAACTAGCAAGTACAAGTTTAAGTTACATGTCAGCCATGAATTATGATCTACTAAGACACGCTTAAGTACTTTATGTAAATTCTTTTATGAATAAGTCATCAAGTGAGTATGTTAATTTAAAATTGCATGTGTCATTTGGTTGTGTTCATGACATGTGAGTTTACTTACTAAGTTTTTTCAAATACTCACTCCCCCACAGTTGATGATGTTGCGGGTGATGGTAAGCAGCAAGAGTGAGAGACTATCATGATCAGCTATCCTAATAGAAGAACTTATGAGCCTCAGTTTATGAACAATTACAAGACAGTAGAAAGGGATTTTCGTTAAGTTACAATCATTTCAGTAAATTATGATTTACCAAGTGTTAGATTCTCATGATTTTGGATTTTTTAGGTTGGTTTTATTACGAAGTTTAATATAGCATTGATTACAGTTTATTAAATAAGATTTTGTGACAATTTAATGCTTCCGCTATTTAATGTCAAGGTTTTTCTATTAGAGTAAAAATTAGGATTCTCAATTTGGGAATTTTTCTCAAATTAGGGTTCAAAGGTAATTGGGGATTTCGAATTTTGAAATTACATTCATGTTCAACCCTCAGGGACCAGGGCATTATAGTTTGGTATCAAAGCAAATGTTTTAGATTCTGTAGACTTTTTTAGTGAAAAATATGGCAAGTCGCTCACTCTGCTCCTCCCTCACCTTACAAGTCAAGTACACATGTGTTTGTTTTCGTTATCGTATAAGTATATGATATGTTCATATTATGTATATGTATGTTGCATGTGATGATGACTAGACATGTTTCATAAGTTTGAGCATCTTTTATTTCATTGGTTAATGTAGTTAGTGATGAGAAGTATTAGTTTTAGGGATTTGATCGTCACAGAGTATGAGGAAGAATTTGAAGAGTTATCTCATTATGAAGCTCATTCTATTGATAACAAGACTTTGAAGGCCTGACAGTTTGAAATGGATCTCATTTGTGAGATTGAAGGTACGTGGCTCTTCATTGTAACGCCACGTCCATGGTGGTTGTTCAAGCAGCACACAACATGCAGAAGAGTGTCATTATCAAGTTATCACCACAGTCTGATTAGTCATCACATGGAAAGAAGAAACATTAGAACACCTATCCAAGATGACAAGGTACGAAAAGACAAGCTACAAGTTCTCATACAGCATGTGCCACGTTCAGCAAAGTGCCACTTTGGGTCATCTATTAGGAGTCAAATGATTGTATCAAGTGTAGAAGGAATGGCACTACCTTAAGGAGTGTTGTCTGATTGAACAAGTTATTGCAGCTTCTTTCCTTATTGATAAGCTGAAGTGAGTGTCAAGTAGATCTCGACGAACGTTCAAAGATAGCCTTTTTCAATGTCGATCGTGAATCAACCATGGATGCCAAACTTATAGTCTTAAGGATTCACAATTTTGGTATGGTCTTAGGGGTGAATTCGTTATCAACTAACCAGGCCTAGTGCCCATCTTTATTATTTAGCAAGGTGCCTTCTTGACCATGGTAACTGGAGTTAGCAAGCTTGTGTTTTGGATACCTCTAAGACACTAGTGGATATCATATCAGCTCTAGCTGCTTGTGAATTTTTTTATATCCTTCCAGATTAAATGTCGAGACTTCTCCCTCCTTGAGAGATGGATTTTCGCGTTACGTTAGCATCGGGCATTATGCCCATATCAAAAGCTTTATATCATAGGGCTTCTACTGAGTTCAACAAATTTAAGTGTTGAGTTCAAAGTATTTAAGGATCAACTTCAAAAATTATTTTATAAGGATTTTATTAGATTAAGTATTTCATGTTAGGGAGCTCTGGTGTTAATTATTAAGATCCATGAGATTGTCCCTTAACATCAAGGAGTTAAGTAGGAGTCACTACCAAGAATAAGTATCAGTTATCGGTCATTGAGAAGTTGTTTGGTCAACTTTAAGGAGCTTTAGTCTTCTCTAAGATTAATTTGAGATTAGTTTACCATCATCTCAGGATTGGAGATGAGGATATTCCTAAGATAGTATTTTGTACTCGTTATGGACATTATGAGTTTGTAGTGATTTCATCCGGTTTAACTAATGCTCTGACAGCCTTTATGGATTTGATAAATAGGGTGTTCAAATAGTACTTGGATTCTTTTGTGATTGTCTTCATTGATGATATTCTGGTGTACTAGAGCTTGGAGGCTGAGCATATGAATCACCTTAAGATTGTTTTGCAAGCATTAATGGCACACAAGTTATATGAATTCCAGAAGTGAGAGTTTTGGCTTCATCTAGTATCATTTCTTCATCATGTGGCATCTCGAGATGGAATCTCCATTAACCCGTCTAAGATTGAAGTAGTGGTTAATGGGTCGCAATCAAAAAATGTTGGGGAAGTTCGTAGTTTTCTAGGCCTAGCAGGACATTACAAGAGGTTCGTTAAGGGTTTTACAAAGATCGTTGTTCCACTTAGACAATTGACCAGGAAGAATGCCACCTTACTTAGGCGATTGAGTGTGAAATTTTTCATAGCCTTAAACAAAAATAAGAGTCAACACTAGTATTGACCATTCCAGATTTGTAGTGATGCATCTAAGGGAGGTACGGGTTGTGTTTTGATGAAACAAAGGAAAGTTATAGCTCATGATTCTCGCTAACTCAAGTACCAAGCACTTTTTCTCTAAAATAGAGCTTAATATGAGGCAACATCATTGGTTGAAATTGGGGAAGGACTATGACTGTGAGATCATTTATCACTCAGGGAAAACAAATATGGTAGATGATGCTTTAAGCCAAAAGTCAGTTCATTCAGTAGTTCTTATAACGTCTTAAAAGCATATCCTTGAAGATTTTTTTGAATGTGCCGAGATTCAGATCTTGTTGGAAGACACTATAGAACAGTTAGCTCAACTCACAACTCAACTGTCATTGCAGAAAAACTCAGACTGTGAGTTTCTTCTGATTCGTGGTGAAGTGGGTTCATAAAAAAGACAAAAGGTTCATTGTCGGTAATGATTCAGCTCTTCACTTTCATGGGAGGATTTGTGTTCTAAAAGACACAACCATTTGGTAGGAATAACTCATGGACGGTCATAGTTCACCATACACAGTGCACCCTGGCAGTATTAAAATGTATTGTGATTTAAAGTTACATTATTGGTGGAATGGCATGAAGCGTGATATCACCGAGTTTGTTAGTAAGTGTTTGGTGTGTTAGTAGATTAAGGCTCCGAGACAGCAACCATCTTGGGTTTTACAACCATTAAGAATTCCTGAATGGAAGTGGGAGCATGTGAGCATGGATTTCGTTTTAGGGCTACCAAGAACGGTAAAAAGTTATAACTCTATTTGGGTTGTAGTGGATCGTCTTACCAAGTCTGCAGTTCACGTCAAACTTTTGGCAAAGTCTACAGAAATCTTTAGGTACTCAGTTGAATTTTAGTACATCTTTCCATCCGCAATCTGATGGGAAATCTGTGCGTACGATCCAGACGTTAGAGGATATGCTTTGATCTTGTGTATTAGACTTCTCTAATAGATGGGATGCGTAGTTGGCACTTTGTGGAATTTGCATACAAGAACAGTTACCAGGAAACGATTGGTATGGCTCCGTTTGAGTCACTTTAAGGAAAAGAATGTTGGTCGCCAGTTCACTAGGATGAAGTTGGCGAATGAAAGCTTTTAGGCCCTGACTCGATTTAGGCAAAAGAGTTATGTAAATGTTAGGAGGAAGTGCCTCGAATTTGAAATGGTTGACCACGTGTTTTTTAAGGTTGCTCAATGAAGGGTGTTATGCGTTTTGGTCGCACGGGGAAGCTGAGTCCTAGGTTTACTGGTCCTTTTGAAATTTTGAATCGTATTAGTCCTCTAGTGTTCATAGTGTGTTTCACGTCTCAATACGTCACAAGTACGTGTTAGATCCAACGTATGCCATTGATTTTGAACCTCTGCAAGCTCGTGATGACCTCACTTATGAGGAGAAACCAGTCCAAAATCTAGAGTGCAGGAATCAGACACTTCGTAACAGGATGATTCAGTTAGTCAAGGTTCTTTAGAGAAATCATTGTCGAGGAAGAAGCGTGGGAACATGAAGCGGAGATACGAGTCAAGTACCCAAAGCTATTTCAATAAGGTATATTCCTTATTACACCCGGTTTATTTCCACCTCTTCCTAACCTAACTCTCCCTCCTAACTTCTTAAATAATTATAGTTATTATTTGAACATTTTGTGATCTGGAATCTTTAGATTTTAGGTCATTAGTTGCTGAATTTTATTCTTAACAATCCAGGTAAGTGAGCTTACATGGTGATGTGGCTCCTATGTTATGATAAGTAACTTTTTCATATCTAATATTACTTGATTTTGTTATATATGATGCCTTACATGAGATCAAGTGTTTTATTTATTTTATGTATCATGATGTTGTGATGAAGTTCATTCCCACGTGATGTATCGACAATGATTTTTTTTACTACATGAATTGGTTATAATATATGTCTTCAGAAAAATTACATGTTTACTCATGAATATGTAATAATGTGAATCGTGAAGTTAACTCAAATAATTGATAAGTAAAAAAGAGGTAGACTTAGTCATGTCTCTTGGTTATCAAGTAGTCAGGCTGCTATCATGTTATCAGCTATATATGATTGGGTGTCACCATGTTCATGTCAACATCCTTAAGGTTCAGAATACCTTAAGTAATCTGACTGTTCAAGTTACATTTGGTTATGTTTATAATATGTGATGCTTATCAGTATGTGAGTTTACTTATTGAGTCTTTTAAAATACTCACTCCTCCACACTTGATGATGTTGTAGGCGATTGTGAGCAGCATGAGCGAGAGATTGTCATGACCATCTATCCTAATAAAAGAACTTAGGATTCTTAGTTTATGAACAATTACAAGAAATTAGAAATGGATTTTTGTTAAGTTACCATTATTTTAGTAATTTATTATTTACCATGTTTTATTCTTATGACCAGGTGTTAGATTCTCATGATTTTAGATTTTTTTTCACGTTGGTTTTATTACGTAGTTTAATACGACATTTATTACAATTTATTAAATAAGGTTTTATGACAATTTAATGCTTCTTCTATCTAATGTCAAGGTTTTTCTATTTGGGCAAAAAGTAGGGTTTTCAATTGGGAAATTTTTCTCAAATTAGGGTTTCAAAAGTAATTGGGTATTTTGAATTGTGATATTACGTTCATGTTTAACCCTCGATGACCAGGGTGTTACACATTATCACTAGCTTCGTCTATCCTCCCACCTCCAGGTCAAGGTCTGCTGCAGCCTGGTGGTGTCTAAGGGACTCCCAAAATCTCCTCCTTATCTTCTCGGCCTCGTACGCCACCTCAGGCGATGGTTATTCGAGATACCAACACGTCTTCTCCCTAGGTCCATGATTTTCTTGCGTTGGGCCCTCGCCAATAGAGCTCTAATGTTAGCCACAAGCACAAGGTCTCAATTTCTTTGGAGGAGATCGACCAGCCTGATTCTTAGGCTCGAGCTCAGAATGAAATGGTCAATTGTTGGACTAGTTATCCAAACACTTCAATCCTGAGAGAGGAATCTCCCTTCTTGAAGGGTTTGGGGTGAGGTTCTCCGATGGTTTCATGGAGCACACCCTTGATGTAAGTCTCAGCTTATTCTTAACACTTCATTCATTTGTCCTTGTCTAGTTCTTATTTTTCATTCACTCTTCTCTTTTTCTTTGTAGATCCTAACCTTCAACGCAGTAATGCTGGCACATCTTGGCCGTTGTGAAGGCCAGGTGCTTGAGGCCACTCGGGTATCCTCTCGGGAGGAGGTCATGCTTGCTGAGAGGGCCAAGGACTTCATCTCTCTCCATAGTGCCTATGAAAATATCCAGTCAAAGATTGAAAGGTTGAGGGGCATTAGAGGGGGTCACTCTCTTTGAGAGGGATTTATGTCATGCCGAGGCAGAGACAGCATTTGTGCCATATGGCCCAGACTGGACCGACCCAGAAACATGGCCCGACTTGTCCTGGCTCGTCTAACTCGCTGGCCTGATTCGGACCAGCCCGTGGGTATCTACTTTTTATCTAAAAAAATATTTTTTTTGTATATATTGAAGATTGAACTCTTGACATCTTCCTTATTAATAGGCACCTTATCACTAAGCCAAGACTATTTTTGTGTACATATTGTTTGTGTTATATTTTATTGTCTTTCAATAAATTTTGTCAATTACTTTATTAAATATATTTTTGAGATAAGTGTATTTAATTAAATAAATAGATAATATTTTTTGTTTAAATGAATATTTTATTCAATTAACGAAAAATACACCAAGGGTCCTAAGCATACCCTAACACCAATTAACAAGGGTATGATTATTTATAGACAAATTGAATAAATGACGGTTGGATGTAGAAACTAGGTGGAGCTCCTACATATTTAATGTTAATGACAACAAAACCTTATTGGAGTGTAATTTATAATTATGTAAATAAAAAAAAGGTAAAACTGTTGTACAAAGTATTAGTTGTGAAAATAACTAATTGTTTTCTGAAGTTTTTGGAACCTTTTTATGTTTGAACTAACATTTGCTCTGGTATTTACTATGCAACTTCACGTATTGTTCTTAGACAATTTTTAAAAATTACTAGCAATTTTGCACGTTATAAGACAAATGAATCCTTTTGACCTATTGTTGAAAAATGGAAGAAAAATTTAAAAAATACTGACAGAATATTTCTAGAATTTTTTGTTTTACTACTGCTATAGATCTTGGGTAAAATTAATTGAAGTTGAAATTTTATTGATTTAATTTCTGAGAATTTAGAACTTTCCCCCGTTGTAAATATTAAAGAACTAACATCAGAATTAAATTCATTTTATTTAGTATATGAATCAAAATATAAAAATGATGATTGTAATTCACCTACACAAGTAGGTAGTTCTATGAATATTTTTCGACAAAGAATGAAATTTAAAATGAAGGACATTATTTCTACTTCTCATAGATCATAACTTTATAATTTTTTGGAAATGGAATATGGGATTATACAAAATGATGAGTTAGATATTTTACAATGGTGGAAAGCAAATTCAACGAGTTATCCGATTCAACTATTTAATTCAATGAATAAAATAATTATTTGATTTTTTATATTGAGATTCTAAAGTAAAAAAAAATAATTAAAAAAAAAGTAACATGACTTCTATATAGTTTAGTGGTAATCCCTATACTTCATTTATTTTGCACTAAGGTTCAACTATTTTCATTTATATTTTTTAGAATTAAATCACATTAAAGAGAAGTGATTTAACTGTGACCGGCCCGTAAACCGACCCGACCCGTCACGGGCCTGTTCAGGTGTTCATTCCTGACGGTCCTAAAATTTGAGCGGTTTAGTCCTAAACCAGCCCGTGAACCGGCCAGGCCAATCATTGACGGCGGGTCCGCTTACCACCCCTCTTATCCATCATTTTTAATGAAAAATGTGAATTATTTTTAACTATCCTCTCTCTCAGCATCACTTCCTTCCAACCTCACACCACTGGAATTGGGGAACAGAGAGTCCATATTCAGGAAGATAATCAAATTCTTATTCCCGGCTCAATTTGAGTTCCAAGTTTCAAATGTATCACCTTAGAGCAGAATAGAAACGAAATTGGAAATGGGATCTGAAGTCCATGAGCAATTAGCCAGTTACAGAGACTAACAGTAAAACCCAACAAATTACAATTGAAATCAAATTATATCAAGCGTAGTGATTAGTCTCTCATTGTCTTGGGAATTCTATAATAATTGTTGCCTGAAAGTTTCAGTTTTATTTCTTTTCCCGGAGAATTGTATTGGATTTGCCGGGGATAAGCTTCAAATACGTTGAGAAGGGCACAAGCTTCAAGTGGAAAAAACAGAATATGCAAAAGCCTAGACAAATCAGCGGGTGAACCACGAGCAGCGACCACGACGAAGATGAAGGAGCAGCGACTACGAGCTGGCATAAACACGACGAAGGAGCAGCGAGCAGGTCTTCTGAATCGTCTCTCCTCTAACCTGCGACTGAAGGGGGGTTAGTAGAAATAGATGGGGATGGAATAAAATAAAAGAATTTAAGTTAAAAAATCTTGATTAGTTTAATTTATAATTTATTGATTTTTTCACTTAAAAATTTGATAATTTATCTTAATAAGTTATTATTAAAATTAAATTGATAACTGATTTACCTCAAAATATATAAACCATAATTTATAAATTGAGTTAAAGAAAACCTGAATATGTATATGTACCAAAGGGATTCAAACTCCCTTAGCTTTTATGGAATGAAAATCTGCTTTTATAAAACAAAAATAGAATTTGACTTTCTCTAAGAATCGTTAATGGTTTAATTGGACCTAAAGGAATATTTATGATATTGACAAGTCAGTGTATGAAGTTGTTCCATGCCAGAAGCAAGAGGTGAATAGAGAATTAGAGAAGGTGTTGATGAAGCACGACGTCGTTTTTTTTCTCTTCCAGGAACCTCAGAATTAAATATTTTAATTAAGAAAAAGAAGGAGATATCTGGATCATTTTTCACGGTATGATACTGACTGTTTTTGTTTAGCCCCTCATTTGTAGAACTATGAAAAAATTATTGAACCTCTATTTGTTGAACATCAGAATACATTAGTTAAACCGTTGAATACGTTTGTTGAACCCCATCAACAAATTGTTGAACTCCACAACATCAATGTCGGGATAACAACCCACAAATATAGAACACAATCGATTCGTTCCACAGATCTTTCACTATCTACTCCTGACTCGGCCAACTAACACTATAAAAACATATTTACATAAAGAATAAAATAACCTCGAATAAACATGATTGTGATGCACATAAAACAAGTCCCAGAAACTCACAAAAGTCAGATCTAAAGAGAAAAATCACCAAAGATTAGAGATCGAGTGGACCAAAGTCTACACAACCAGTAGACACAAAAATCTTCTTAAAATGGAAGAACTCTGCCTAGAAACGCAGAGGACGGATCCAAAATGACAGAAAAAAAAAACTAAACGAAAGGGAAGGAAAAGAGACGAGAGGGAAGCAGAGAGGGGGAAGGAAAAGCAGAGGAGAGGGAAAACAGAGAGAGGGGCAGAGGAGAAGAAAAGGCAGAGGAGGGGGAGAGGAAAAGAAAGACCGAAATGAGAAGCAGGGGAGAGGGAGAGAAGAAACAAGGGGAAACAGGCAAAACAGAGTCACAGTGACAGAGAATCTAAGAAAGAGTTTGTAATGCCTCATTTAGACCCTAACATAATAAAATATGTGGGTCAATGAAATCTAAGCCATAAATTGAAAATTGTCAAGATATGTCCAAGTAAGCATGATTTGTATATTTAAAAGAAATGCTTTTGATCAAATTTGTTGGAGATGACTATATCTGTATTAACGAAAAAAATTAATGATTCAGATTGTCTAAAAATGACACATATATGTTGGAAGCTGAGTGAGGGGTTGCAATTGTGATTAATTGTAAGATATATAATTTTTATCATTTTTAAAGTGATAAGACAATAAGAATTTGTTTTAGACAAAATTTATCCAACCTGAATCTTAAATTTTCTTAAGTAACCATCAAGTTATAAACCCAATAATAAATTTTAAATATTTATTTATCATGAATATTTACTATTAATTAATTATTTTCAATAAATTATCTTATCTTAAATTAAATTTACATTACTTTTATTATATATTTAGACTAAAATTTTAATTTTGAAAAATTTAATTGAATACTTAAGATTTTAGTTTGAATAGCTAAACTTACTTTAAAAAAAATTAACGTGTCATTAATAGTAATTTATGAAAATGAGTATATTAAAATCACTAAACAAGTTCAACAAATATATATCATATATTATAGGTTAAGAATTGCACGTATTTATAAGATATATATTGAATAATAATACATTAAAAGTCACATCTCAATAAAAATATTTTTTATGAATGATTTTATCTTAGCTATTTACTATTCTAATATTTTTCATTTATCATTTGATAATTCAAATATAATTGATTGATATGTATACTTATATATACATTTAACGAGTTCACTTAATAAAATTAAATAAAAATATTTTAATTATTCTTCTTAATATCTTAATTATTGATTTTGATTAATTAATAATTAATTAAGAAACTTTTTAAAGTTATTATGTTAATTTTTGTTAACTTTTGATTTTTGATCTCTCAATCTTTGCATACGTTTTACAAAAAAGTATTTTATTTTTTGCTCTCATCTGCACTGCACGTATATTAACACAAAAAAATCAGTCGATCAGATTTTAATAGGTTATTACTAGTTTAATAATTTCATCTACTATAAATAGTATTAAACAATTACACACAAATATTATACGTATTAAACTATTATATCACGTGGAATACACGTTACACGTGACTAATATAAATAAATTTTTTAAATAATTAATATGAAAGCTCAATGAAGGGAACAATTAATTAATCGTTTGATGATGCAGTTGTTAGTGGAATTCTAGAGAATGTAAAACTTTTACCAATGAGATGAACATACTGGGTTGGGGTTGGGGTTGGGGTTTGGTTTAAAGTAACGTAATAGAATACAAATGCTATAAAAAAATTTAAAAAATCAAGCATAGGAGAGGGAGGAGAGAGTATCTATTGAGTGAATGGAAGAGTGTAAAAATATGAATTAAGAATATAATAAAGATCGCAAGAATGAGATAAAGAGATGAGGATTCACGTATTCGTACAAAACTTGTTTCATGTTCAAGTACAACGAAAACTAATAACAAAATACAAGAATAAGTATCAATAAGCAGGATCGAACCCACTCACAAGTAAAGGAGGGTAACGCCACCTCTGATTTTTTATTTCATGATTTTATAAGTATTAGTTTATGTAAGTATTAATGTATATAATATGTGTCAAATTAACATATAATATATTATTTGTCCTCCCTTCAAATTGGTAAATTTTAAAATTATATATTATTCGCACCCCCTTTTAAAATTGAAAATCACCAATATAATCTTACCTATTCAACTTTATAAAATCATCAATTGTATATATAATCTTACCTGTAGAAGTGATAAATATAATTTTCTTTATTATTATACAAATAGCGCGAGTTTAGAAAAAAAAAATTTCCCTTTAAGAAAACCTCTGGCCTCTCCCCTCTTATAAGAAACTTCTCATTGTATTTCCATTATATTGAACCAAACACCACACCTTTAAGTTACAGCGAATTCACTCTTAGCTGCGCCCCAATCAAATCCATAATGTATTTAATGCCTACTTTTTTTATGTATCTATCTATTCACAATTTGATTTGGTTCTGTTTAATTCTTGTGAATAGTTAAACCTAACTGAACCAATCATTGAAAATAAAAGGTTCAGTTCTTTTATGTTCCATTCTCTAGTTTGGCCTTAATGACAAAAAAAGAAGAAATATCTTTTAAAAATTTCAACACAAAACTTGAAATTTTTAACGCAAAATTAATAACATAAAAATTAGAAAACAGATCATGGAAACTAAAAAACAATAGGAACCTAAAGTTTTTGTTCAGTTGAAATCACATAATAAAAGTAAAAAATGATAGAAAACTTACTTTTTGATTTGATTCTAGAACTGCTAAAGTTTCGAATGATCTAAAACTTTATTTCTTTAAATTTTTTTAAATTGAATCAAATAAAAGACCCTTAAGGAATAGATAACCCGATCATTTTTTGTTCGGTTTGAGAAAAAAATGCTCCCCACTAAAGTAAAAACTATCACAACGAATGCCATCTTGCAGACAATTGCTAAGCTTCTTGGAAGAAACTTTGTTTTCTATAATTACATACATAGAGGGAAACTACCTCCATATCCCATCCATTTTTTAATGTATTTATATTTACTAGTTCTATTGAGGTCTCATTCATGGATAGCATGGAATCATAGATGACCTGTATATATCTCGAACCTTGAATTGCATTTAATACATCCCTTCAACTATAAGAAAATGAATAATATATCAAATTATTTGTATCTTGAACCTACGAAGATTAAAAAAACGTGTAGTTCACTCCTATTTTCAAATTTGGTAATTGACTCTAATTAATTAAGTTGATTATATTTAATTATATCAAGAAGCAGAAGAGTCAAATTATAATCTTCTCAAAGTTGAAACTTCAAAAATGATGGCAGTATTTTTCATTTTCAAAGAAAAATTAACCCTCAGTCCCCAGTCCTCACCCACTCCCCGAACGTACCTTCGCCGTGTATGTTCTGACTAAGTTAATGCGGCCCTTTCATATGCATCCATAGTTGAACAGTTCCTTGCGACAAAACTTACTAGCTAGTTCTTTTATATATATTTGTTTTCCACGTCCATTCCATGTTGAAAAGTTTCCACAACAAAAGCAAATAATTAAAAAAAAATTGTTAGAACGTACCGTTTGTGGTTTCATATGTGAATTTTTTTTTTCAAATCGATTATTTAATAGTTATGTTCTCTTAGTTTTCTACATAAATATGACTCTTCTCTCCCTATAGTATTATATCAAATCATACCAGATATAAATATATTTATGTGGGGCCTATGAATTTTCGAAGACTCTATTTTAGTTTGATATTTTGGTTTGTGAATGGTTTTGACATTCTTTTGTACTTTTTGTTGATCAGTAAAATTCTTCTCATCTTCGCCCGTAGACGTAGGCACCATTCTTATCAACCAATTGAGGACGAGTTGGATGATATCGTAGAGGAGCAACGAGAATTACAGTACAATATGGCTAGCGGATGAGAGATGAGGCAAATTAAACCACTCAGACGTATGTTCATGCAGACATGGTATTGTATGCATTGATAGTCACAAGCAGTGAGTCTACTTAGTGGATTGTGCTATGAGTAAAGAGCTTGAATGTTTTCATAAGAATCGTACATGGAAGTTGGTTAAACCGTCTAAGGGCCAGAAGATTATTGAATGCAAATGGATCTTCAAGAAAAATGAAGGAATTCTAGGGGTTGAAGCACCAAGGTTCAAAGCACGTTTAGTTGCCAAGGGTTATAGCAAGAGAGAGGGTGTGGACTTTAATAAGATGTTCTCACCAATTGTGAAACATAACTTCATTCGTGTGTTGCTTGTCATGGTTAGCCTGTTTGACTTGGAGCTAGATGTCAAGACAGATTTTTTACATGGTAAGCTTGAAGAAACAAATCTACATGCATCAACCACAAGGGTTTTTTGTTCAGGGTAAGCAAGATCATGTTTGTCTGTTGAAAAAATCATTATATGGCTTGAAGTAATCTACTAGGCAGTGGTACAAGTGGTTTGCTTCGTTTATGCTTAGGCTTGGTTACTCTAGGAGTGCATATGACAGTTGTGTCTGCCACAAACATCTTCCATGTGGTTCTTTTATTTATTTGTTGTACTACGTTGATGATACTCTTATTGTTGTAAAAAAATAAAGCAGAAATCATCAAGTTGAAAGCTCAGCTTAGTTGTGAGTTTGAGATGAAAGATTTGGGTGCTGCCAATAAGATTTTGGGTATGGAAATTCAGAGGGATATACAAGCGGGCAAGCGGGTTTTGTCTCAAAAGAATTACATTGAGAAAGTTCTTGAACACTTTAGTATGTAGAAGTCCAAACCAGTGAATGTTCCATTTGTTGCACATTTTAGGCTTTCAACAGATATGTCACAACAAACTGATGAAGAAAAGGAACATATGTCACATGTTCCTTATGCTAGTGTAGTTGGGAGTATCAGGCATGTTATGGTTTGTACTCGTCCATATATATCACATGTTGTTAGTATCGTCAGCAGATACATGAGGAACCTTGGTAAGGTTCATAGCAAGCTATGAAATAGATCCTTCGATATTTGAAAGGCACTGCAGATTTGAGCTTAGTTTATGGCAGGAGTTCTGACACTAGTAGCAACGTCGTCTGTTTTGTTGACTCTAACTATGATGGTGATCTTGATAAGACGTGTTCTCTGACAGGCTATATGTACACATTTTTTGGTTGTGCCATTAGTTTGAAGGTTATTCTACAATCTACAATCGCATTGTCTACTACAGAGGCATAGTACATGGCAGCAACAAAAGCATTGAAAGAAGCCATTTGGCTTAGTGGTTTGGTTACTGATTTGGGACTTTAGCAAGATGCTACTATGGTCTATTGTGATAGCTAGAGTGTTATACATTTGGCCAAAAATCAAATGTATCATGAGAGGACTAAGCACATTGATGTCATAAATTACTTCATTCGTGTGGCTGTATCTTAGAGTGCCATTACACTTAGTAAAAATTTTACAGCAGAGAATCCAGCTTTGCCTAGACTTGATTGGTATTTGCAGTAAATGATTTGCTGGTTTGGATAAGATGATTGAAGAAATCTACTTTTAAAGATCGTGTGCAATTTGAATCCAAGGTGGAGATTTGTTGAGGTGTGGCTTCACATGTGGGTTTTTTTTACTTTTGTCTCACATCAGTTAGTTAATAGTCATACTCTCTTAGTTTCCTATATAAATCGGACTCCCTCTCATCTTTTGTATTGTACCAAATCATACTAGATATAGAGATATTTGTGTGGGACATATGAATATTATAAGGCTCTACTTTAGTTTATTACTTAAGTTTGTAGGATTTGGCTTTGTGAATACTTTGGCCGTCTTTTATACTCTATTTGTTGATTAGTGGAATTATTTACATCTTCGCCCGTGGATGTAGGCACACTGTCGAACTACATAGGTTATTTGTATTTCACATTTAATCATTCATCTTTCTTTATATTTGACATATTTTCTAATTTCCTAGGGTTGTGGTCATAACACATACAATAATTATGCTACTAATATCTTTCTAATCGTATTCCACGTGTTAAAATATTTTTGTTAAAAACATAAAGTAATTTTGTAGGTTATCAAATTGTAGTCCGATAAAAATTGAACAATCTAGCTCAATTTACACTTTAGAACTAATGAAACTGGATAGATAGACTTTAACAAAAATTGTCACATTAAATTACAAACTATGTATCTTTATATTCAATAATGAAAATGAATAGACGTTCAGTGTATGTGTGATAAAATATTTAATCAATGGTATCTTGTGAAATAAAGATAAGAAAGATAATACTGAAATAGGTGAATTATAGTATGAAAAATGACACATAAGAAATTCTCATCTCATGTAACTCTTATTATACTATTAAATGACAGATATAGATTATAGATGACAATGCTGAAAGTCACTTTAATTAATTTTAGAAACGTATGTGAGAGAAACATAATAAATTATAGTTGTATAACGTTGTTTTTTTCTGATTGTGATAAGTGCCTATCATTATCGGATGGACCGATATTGGTGAGAGAAACATAATAAATTATAGTTTATCAACAAGCGATTGATTCAATAGTGATATTTGAATTCATACCTCATGTATCTTTGACATTGGTTCGCGTTAGAGACATTAGGTAATGTTTCCTGAAGAGTTTGTGGAGTAACCAATTTGTATACCCATTTGTTGTATCATTTCCTCTTTATTTTCTGACCCCTAGTGTCTTCTCTTCTTCTTCTTTTCTACCTATCTTCTCCCTCCCCCAACTTCGTTTACTTCTCTTTCTTTTCTCTTTGCTGGTCGTCTCTTCTCTCCTCTCACCCTCTGCAATTTTTCTTTTCAGTTTTACTTTCCTTTTCTTTGTTTTGTTTCTATGTTTTTGCATGGTTTTCCTTCCGTTTGTGGAGAGGTTTTCTCCTACCGGTTTGTGCAGGTTTTAGTCCATCTAGAGCTCGATATGGTGTGGTTTTCCTCCTTCCAAATCTTGATTTATGAAGGTTTTAGAGTTTATTGATTTAGTTGCAGCTATGAGATTTCCAAACTTTTTCTTGGACTGTCCTAGAGTTCTTGATGTGTCTTCAGAGTATCAATTAATATACCAAGTTCGGACGATGAAGGAAAAACGTTGTTTAATTGTGTACATTTTTACACTTCTACATTCATGCATGTTAGTGTGCTTGTACTGGTTTTTACTGGTGTTTATAACTATTGATTTGAGTATTGATCTAACAATTGTTGTCAAGACTATTTCTGCTTTGTTGACTGAAGTTTAACTTAAAAAAAGTTTCTCACAATTTAAAAGTAAAAATAGATAAATAAATAAATGCCATTATTAGTAGTATTGTTAACCACCTAGAAGAAAGCTTAAAGAAATTGCTTGCATATTGATATGGATAATATCCTTTGTCTTTATTTGGGACTAATTAATATTGGAGATAATGTAGGAAATAAGTGGATCAATAAGCTATTCTAAAATAAATTTGTAGTAGAGGAGCATGGAATGAAATATCTTAAGATAGTAACGTGCCTCATATTGTAGAATGAACATAGGTAACACAACACAAGAACCCACATCACAAATTTTGATTTCAAGAGTGACATGTGATTATTAGACATATTCACCTCACCTATCTATTTACACACATACATATGGCAAAAAATTGATTCTATATAAAAAAGGAAATAAGATACATGAAAGAATTTTGTAAAATGCTAATGGGACAAGAAGTCTGGTGGTTGATGACGTAACACCATGCATTAATAAGCACTTGCTATAATGGTGGTGGTGGGTCTTATCTTCTCTTCGGGACAGTAACATCAAATGGGGTTACTTCATATTTGTACATCGAGCCGAGCACTAATGACCCTATGAAATTGCAATAATAATGTACTCCACTCCACTCCACTATAACCAAAATGATACAACAGCTACTGCCTACTACTACTAATTTTTCTCTTAAAAGTTCTCTTTGTGAAATTCGAATTTAGTGGAGGTCTTGTGTGAAAAGTCGGAAGCTAATTGCCTCAGCTCCTTGGTTAGTGCTGGTGCCCCACAGTAGAACACGCCTGTGTTTGAAAATAAATGAATGTAAGTAAACAAATAATTGAGCATAAAGAAGCAACATGTGATCCACAAGGGAAAAAGAAAAGGGAAAAGAAAGAGGAAAAAAGTTGAAAGTACTACTGACCAACTCTGGTATCAGGGTGCTGAAGAGCAATCCTTTTGTAAACTTGACGCCAATTGGGTTTGGCAAAGTGGGATTTGACACGAGTGCCAGACACCACATCCACACCGCTTTTAGCGTGGTGGAGTGATTGAAGCATAGCTATCAGAGCTGATCTTGCATCTCCTTCCTCATACACACTTGTGCAATAATTGTGCAATTCTATCAAGTTCTTCTCATCCATTTCAGCTACTTCATTCATTATCCCTTTAAACCATTCGAATGAGCCCTGTTCTCTTGTCACCCAATAGTAATACGCTTTCCTTGTTTTGAAAGTTTTACTGTTCTTGTTTGTCTTGTTTTGATTCATGTTTGCTTTTCCATTTTCAACTGCATAAGCAGCTTCTTCTTCTTCCTTATCCCGTGATACCATGTTGTTGATTATGTCTTTTACGATACTGACCATAGGAGTGGCCCCAATTCCAAGCCCCACAAGCAAAACCACGTCGTATTTCTTGTAGTCTTGTGCTGGTGCTCCATATGGACCGTCTATTAATATCTTTGGAAATCTGCACATGTTACATTAAACCCATATTTAATTAAACATTTCCCAATAATTGGTTAGCATATTCCGTATACAGACAAATCAATTTAGATAAATTACTTCGCGGCTAATTATTAAACAATATGGCATACTCTTTCACACTCCAATAATAGATGCGTACCTCTATCCACTCTAGTTCACCTACTTCAATAATTAATGCAACACATCTTATTTATTCTAATTAATTATACTATTTTGATACTTTTTCTTTCAACTAAATACTATTGAAGATTTGAAAATCAAATTTAACTAGAGCATATTGATAATGTAATCATGACAATAGCGAAAGAATGGGCATCTCACTTGGGGTTGTTTCCTCCTTGTCCAAATTCAGCCCTGAGTAGGCCACTCTTCCCAGAAGGTGGAGGCTGACAAACCTGATGAATACAAAATAAAAAACAAAGTTACTAATGTATTGCTTTGATGCTGTCATCCAACAAAGAGAGAGCCAATCTAAGACAGCGCACAAACCTCCGAGAAAACAGTTTTGAGCTGCCGGGTCCAATCACCCAATGTCCGAATGTGAACACTAAGGTAATCATCTCCTGGTGATGAAGTAATTGAAAACGGGTGCCTGTTCATATTTCGTAAAAAAAATTGTTTAGTACAGTATATAATTAGTTTATAATAGTTTTCATAGTCGTCCAATTGCGCACAATCAGTGGCACCAATGAACTGTGAAATGCACGTACCACTCGAAGGGAGAAACTGCTGCACAGTTGACAAACATGTACTGCCCACTCTTGTATTTAAAACCTTGTGGCTTTGACATGTGCAATGCCAGGACATTTCCAGGATAAACAGCAACCTTCAATGAATTTCAATATATTACTCAGTGCTGTCCGTATCTCTCAGAAAATCACTCATTTAAGAACAATACAGTTAATTAATTTACTAGTTAATGGGAAATAAAATGCTGGGTTCAAATTTACCTTGAGCATCTTGACAGGCTTGATGCTTGATCTAAAAGCCCTAATTAACCTTTCACATCCGTAAAGGAGAACAGGTACTGCCAAATACATCCATGTCTGCCAAATATAAAAGACTGTGAGAAAAGACTATGCATTTGCAAAATTAAAAATAAATGAAAAAACGAAGAGTGATTGAAATTGATGATAATATAATCAAGGAGCTCACCGTTTTCTGATACCATTTCTTGGTGAGGTAAAGGTATATGCCATGGACAACAAGGAGGGTATAGACAATAACGAATAAATGGTGGGAATACCAAAAGGCATTAAAACCAGTAAGCTTTTTGAGGGGCTTGGGAAGGTTGAGCTTGTTTCTTCTGAACCAGGGAGTGGCTAATGTGAATGCTATGGCCATCAACACCACCATAACAATCCCCGTTACTCCCTCTACTCCTTTCACAAACCACCAGTAATTGTCCGGCTGTTCTTCACCAAAGTAAGGTTTCATCGGCTCGTACTCTTCTTCAGTTGCATGAAGAAGTCGTGGGAAGTCGCACGTTAAATGAGCACCCGCGTGCAGCCCAACTCCAACGGCAATTCCTACAGCTATTACCTGGATCATAACCCCAATTATCAGAACTAGACCACTAAAGCACATAATTTTCCTCTATGGAAAGGGGAAAGAAAAACTGAATTGAAAGATTTACCGTACCTTGTGGAAATTGAGGTTGTCATCAAAAGGGACAACAGTGCCTAATTTGGTTTTGTTACGGAGCCAAGTGATGGTGTTGCGGCAAACAGGTAATAAGATTAGAGCCATGTTGAATTTAAGTGTCTCTGCTCCTCCTTTAGCAACGCTAACACAATAACCCATTATTTCGAAGACAGCTTTGTTTCGGTACTGAATGAATTTGTAAGTAAAGAGACCGGCTAGGATGCCCAACCACAGCATTATTACCCACACCCTCTGCCAATTATCCATTAAGAAGTACTTAAACTTCTCATAACATCTCCTTATGGGATTGTTGTCCTGAGTAGGACTTAGCTTTTGGCTTAATAGTTGGCTCAGAACTCTGCTGTCACTCACCCTCACTGACTGGTTGGGTGCTTGCAACAACAGTGTTTCCAGATTGTGTACCTGTTTATGAGCAGAAGCAAAAAAGACGATGAATCCATGGATCAAATATTATCAAAAAGGAAAGAAATGAAATTACAGAAGTAATCTGAGGTGAAGGATGACGAACCATGATGAATCCAAGATTGCTGGGGTCTAGTTCTTCCATAATCATGGCTGCATACTCCTTAGCTTGCTTTTGGATGTTGGAAAGCTTGTTTGCTGAAGCACTAAGACTGATAATCTACAAAATAAAGTTAATTTTAAACTCTGTTAATTTTTTGAAACTGCTTAAGAAATTATATTCAATTTCCTAGATTTGCGCGTACCTCTTCGACTTCTTCTTCGGTGATTCTTCCATCAGCGTCTTTATCCACCCTGAATCGTAAATAATCAACTATCATCAGCAATCAGGAAGAAATACAACATGTAATAATATATATTATCGAAAGAATAAATACAAGAGATAATATAATATTATCATTTCTTATCAGAATTACATGTCAAAGAAAGCTTGGAGCCTGGAGTCAAAGCTATCATCAGAGATCTGCTCCCAGAACTCTTTGAGCTGTGATTTGTTGATCAAATCACCAGTAATGTTACGCCTTTGAGCAAGTGCACGGAATAGCTCTCCTGCAAATTCCTTAGAATCCTTGTTCATCCCTAAATCACCAAAAGAACACAGTTAATAAATTAATCAAGCATTTATTTGAGTGATTTCTAAAAAAAAAAAAAGGAAAATCAATGAATTCAATGATAGTTATACCTATACACTCCCCAAACAAGGAAGCCGGAAGAAGGCCGTTGGTAGAAGCAGTGAGTTCATCAAAGCGTTTCTCAACGGATGGCCAACCAGCAACGGAAGCGCCGCCTCCAGTCTTGGCAGCGATGAACTTGAGGCCTTTCAAGGCGTGTGTGGCTGCTGATTTCGTCCGATCAAAACGCCTTGTTGACTGTTTTCTAGAAGTAAAACGTTTAAGCTCCTGAGAAACCTGCTTGATGTGAGAAGAAGTGCTCCGAAGAACAGAGGAGCGGAAGGAGGAAGACTTCTTCTCGAGTGTCCGCCTAGCCAGGAGCGCAAGCTCTGGATCTTCATTAGAAGGCCCTTCACCACCACCGGCAGTTTGAACGCTGTGAACGGCAACAGAATCATCCCGAATATCAAGAGTAATCTCGACATAATCATCGTCATCATTAGTATTGGTGGAAGAAGAGAGATTGAATTTGGCATTCTTTTTTACAGAAGATTTGCTTCTGTTATTGAGAGAAAGAGGTCCACTAAAAGCTCGTCTGTCGCCTCTCACGCTCATCTCCGTATCTGAAGAATTATTGTCTGAATAACCTCCTTTCCCGTCATCGCCTCTGAACATTTCCACAACAATCCCTTCTTATGGAAACAAGTGAAGTTGTGCTGCTCAACCAAAACCACAACTCTACAACCCAAAAAGCTGAGCACGATCGCCTTTCTTTGTCCTTAGTTTTCTTTTTTAATAAATCGTATTAAAGAATGGAAAGGAAAATTGGAGTAAAGAAGATATGAGTAACTTGAATGTAATTGCAGGAAGTGGGTAGGGGAAACGATATGATATATACATGAGAGTGAAGAAACTACTTGGAACCACCAGCACAAGCAATAAAATAGAAATACCGTATTTTTTTATTTTATTTTAGACGAGAAATTAATGAATTCAACGACCAGTCGGAAGATGAGGAATTTTCAAATCATGAGAAAAAATTAGGAAAGATAGAGAGAGAGAAATTTGATTAATTTAAATTGTATTAAGCATGCTTTGTAGAATCTATAAAATAGGAGTTGAATAAAGACAAGGGTAGGGTAGGTATTGATTTTGGATTTAAAGAAGTAGATGGACGGAGGGGGATATTAGTCAATAGGTACACAATCTCGAAAGTTGGTGGTGGGGGTAAAGAGATGGCCGTCAAAGAAGATTGGCCTGCCGGACCTCACACCAACCAACTCTATTTCTATTCTCATTTTTTAAAATGAAATGACGCGATTAGTTAAATTCTCACACTCATATATTTTAGAAGTCGTAGATTTAAGTCATATTTTTCATTTTTTTTAAATTTATAATGTAACTTTAATAATAAAAAAATGGATCTCTTGATATTAGATTTTCATATCTATTTATTATATATGAGTCATCTACTTAGATCTGTACGTCTCAGATCTAGACATCTCTCAAATCAATAAAATTATTTATCTAAGCCGTTAATTTTAGATTCAAATAAAACGTCAAAATTGTTTAAAAAAATACAATTATTATTCACGTCCAAAAAAGTGAAGTGATTAAGATATGTTATTAGTATCTGTCAAAAAAGATGGTATGATCTAATGCTTTCGTGTAATGAGATTTCTATTTTGATTCTTACATCAAACAAAATTTCTTAAGGGTAAAAAAGGTAGAAGAACAAAAGAATAAAAACTTGTAAGATAAAGTAGTAATATGTTGACTTTGACCATATCCTATAAAGCTCTAAGAAAAACGCGTGTATACGACGACTCTGCGACGCAAAGTGGATGGAAGGGAAGCTAATTAGCAATTTGCAATGATTTTAGATATTCATTAGAAACTATTAATTACCCCTAAATCTGAGGAGAGAAGCTGATCTCCTTTATTGACTTCGAACCTTGACCGACTCAAACTACACGTGTTTTTATAATTTTACCGACAATTAACGGCGAAATTGTACTATTGACATAAAAATGTACGTAATAAGCTTCTTCTCTTTTTCTAGCTTTCAAGAAAGTTAGCAACATATTTTTGTAATAAAATTAAATTTGTTAATTATCTAAAATATCGAACCGAATCGATATAATCAAAAGAATTAAACGATTGAAATTGAACTAATCAGTTCGGTTACAATAATGATTTTTTTAAAAAAATAACAAAAATAATTAATTGAAAACATTAACTTTCAATACAATTAATATAGAAATTCATCTCTGATTAATAATTATGTCTAATTTTTAATAATATATGTCTAATTTATGTTTAAGTTTTTAATAATTTAAGTCTAATATATATATATATATATATTAATGGTTGTAATCGGTTAGAACTGATTGCAGTTTTATTGTAAAATATAATCGAACCGAAATTTTGATTATTTAAATTAACTTAATCGATTACAATTACCGTAATAAAAGTACTTACCAAAATCGATTCGGTTTTATTTGGTTCTATACGGTTCTTAAAAATTCTGCGCCCCTCTATTTTTCAGGTGGCAGTTGAACTAAATTGCATGAAAATGTGATGCCCATTGGTTGGCTGATTCCTACCCATGGCAGGAACGGCATAACTCCTCAACAAAAGGGCTTTCTTGGATTCCCATCTACACGGACATTAAGTGTTTGGTCTGTAAAAGGTTTCCAGACAAGTCAGAAGTCTTTCCTAAGTTTACCTTTAACTATTGTAGACAACCTCTCTCCCTCTCCCTCTACATCTCCATCTCCCTCTCCCTCTCCATCTTCCTCTCCACCCTTACAAATCTTGCTCTCCGTAAAATCACCCCGTTTTAGTCTCTCTTTTGTTTGAAAGCATTACATTTCGGCCATTAATCTTTGTTGTCTCATATTAAACTCATTCTGAGTGAACATGTACTTTAAATTGTTGTGATCTGTGTATATTTCTGCCTTCACCTAATAGAAGTAGTGACACCAAATCTTCAAAGAAAGGCTACCGTTGCGAGCTCCAAATCATGAGTTAGGTAGTTTTGCTCATAACTGTTTAACTGCCAGAATGCAAAGGCAATGACGTTCTTGTTGGGAGTTATGCATGTAAATTATGTGTATTGATATTTTGATATGAAATTTAATAAGAATTACATTTTTCTTATAATTGTTCTTTTGAATTCTTGTTGAATAATTTATATAAATATCTAAAAAAAGTCATGTACATTAATGGAGACTATGATCTTGTGTTGGTACGAGATGATTAAGATCATTAATAATGAATAAAATTCTCAGCAACATATTAAAGTATAAAATCTTTAATGAATGGTTGCTAGTACGGTTCACAAAGCATCATAAATGCATGTGATCTAGATCTAGATCATTGATGTGAATAGATGTCTTAGTGAAGATACTTTATATAATAAGTTTATATATGACAGGATTGATGTGAATTAATATTTTTATTAACTTACCGTTTATCATAAAGATTAATACACATCAATCTAATGATCATATGTAGATCAGTCTGAATCTTGGGTAGTCATGAACTCATATACATGTCTACTGGATCTTTTAATTCACTCGTTAAGCTATATTAGTAAAACAGGCTAGTAACTTTTCTTTTAAAAATTCAGTGATATGGATGGCTGGGAACATGATCTTACAAGATTTAGAATTTAAGTTTTCCTAACGGATCGTATATTGATTCTCTTAATTATTAATTCTGAAACTGAATGGTTATTGAGCTTAAATTTATAATACGATTATAAATTAGTCATTCACTAGTGAATTAATGGTACTTAAGGATCAAGAGGTAATTAGAAGGTTAAAATGATAATTTTGGCAAGTTCTAATTTACGAACAAATAATTGAAGGATATAACTACATGAAATGATTTTATCAGTGGACTGCATGAGAATATAATGTAAATATATTCTATAATCACTAATAGTTCAATTCCACATTTATAGTGGAGAAATAATAGAATTAATAAATAAGATTATTTAATTAAATAGTTTAATTAATAATTTCATTTATTGGAGCTTAAGATTATTGGTCCATAGTCCCCAACTCACATTTGTACTACGCAATCTAGAATGTGAATATTTCAGGACATGCGAAAATGACTAACTTGCAATAAAAAATTTTATTCTGAGTTAAGTACATAATTATGAGATAATTATGTATGATTAATTAATTGAATTATTTATATATATAAATATAATTTTCAGAATTAATATGCATAAATAATTATTGATTTTTATTTATCGATAAGTGAGGTAGAATATTTAATTTATGAAATTAGATAATTAAATTATTATTAGATAATAATTTAGATCAAGCAAATCTGTTATTTATGAAATAACACAAAATTTAGTTGATAGGGATAATCATTTATGTTAATTTTGAATTGATAAATATATTTAATTTAATTAAAATAAATATTTAATACGCAATAATTATCACACGTTAATCATTGATTGTGTATCAGAGATTGACATAAACTACTGTAGTGTCACGTGACACTACATTAGTGGGTGTGCAACACTGTAGTGCCGCATGGCATTACAGTGGCGTCGTGAGGCATTGGGCTGTCTCACCGCACGCTACAGTGCCATGTGGCATTGCTTGTGCGCAGTAGCAGCGAGTCTCATTGCTATTGATAATTTTATAATTAAATATTATTTAAATTATCTTATAATATCTAATATGCCATTATCAAGAAAAATATACAGATATTATTCTGATGACTTAAGATAATGAATCAGTTCAATCAATTCATCAATCAAGAGTTGAGAGAAGAACATAATTTTCAAGGTGTAATTTTTCTACGACTAGTGGTTAATCAAATCTCTAAAAAATCATTAGCCCATTTTTTTAGAAAATCGTCTCACAAAAGTTATTCTTAGTAAAATCTCTAGATCTCATGCATTTAGTATATCTACAAACATAAAAGTATTTTCGTTATATTCTACGTGCTCACACACTTCCACCGCACACGCACCACAACGATCAACAATTAATATCAGAGTGCTTTTTATATATTTATGCCAGGTGTCGCGGCGGTTGGCCACGGTCCTTGACCGCCAGTCTCTTGTAAGTTGAAATCGTAGGATTTGACATGTTCACAGGGTGGCCAGAGAACAGATAGACAACCGAAAGTTATTTAACAAAAAAGGGTATTTGGGCTGCCGGCCTATTAGAAGATACTGCAGACTAAGCCCGCAGCATTTTATAGGAGGTGGGGGACTTCCCCAGCCCACAAAGGATATGCTGTGGGCTTAGGGCTGGGGAAGCCCCCAGCCGCTCCACCTTTTCTACTTAAAAAAAATTGGTTTTAATTATTTAATTATTTTACGTTTACGGAGCATTTGATTAAATAATTTCAAAACAAAATTTTTTAAGGCTCATAAAATTAATTGTTTATAAATTAATTTAAAGTTTAATTACGGTACAATTTTAANTATATATATATATATATATATACACGGCGAGCCCAAGTTGGTATCAGAGCCATGATTAGTCTTGGTTATAGTACTGTTTATATCCTTTTTATATTACGCATACATGGTCACACACACATGTCTGAACTAAGCTCTGCATCTATACAATCTGTAGCTAATACTGTAGCCTCCACATATGAGGTAACTGAATTAATTGCATATCAAGATGTAAAAGAAGCATTAGATAAATGGACTATCCCTAAGGTTAAACCTGACACAATTTATAAAATTGAAACCTTTGATTTCACTAGCCGTAAAATCATTAAAACATTTGAATATGCCATTCCATTACAGCATAATGATGATGTTTTATATCTGTTGCATTTGCATGATTTATATCCATTCATGCAAAAATATAAATATGTGCATATAGGATTAGTGCAAATAGCATTAAAACCCTTAACTCTGTTAGGACAGAACACCAGCATACAATGCACCCTTAGAGATGGTAGGTGTCTGAACTGGAAAGCTTCCCTTATGGGAGTCATAGAGACTAGTTTATCTCATGGACCTATTTATTTTAATATTTATCCTAATTTAAGTATTGCTTTATCTGACAGTAATCTAGCCAAAGTACTTGAACTTAGAGTTCAATCCCATGGCTATGATTATCTTCCAGGATCATCTCCATTTGCTATCCTTTTCAGGATTCACCTTAAGGTTTTGACAACCTTGAATCCTTATACCAGAAAGCAAAGCGAGCAAGGACATACTGTCCTTATAGATACTAATCTATTTAACAGCCAAGTGGCTGTTCCTCGCATGATTCCCTGGTCTGACGTCACCTTTCTTGACACCTGACAAATTCCCCAGGCTGTCCCTACCAGACCTGTTATCCGACAATCTCTTGATGATGTCATCCAAACTCAAGGTGCCAATGTTTACCTTCGTTTTCAAAGACCACCTCTGCCTCTGACCAGAAGCTCTTCTAGTCTTAGTCGCCAAACTGTACCCCCTTATCAGGTGGATCTCCCCGAATCTTCTCGGGCCTCTTTCACTGAACCCTCTAGATCAGAGGAATCTGATCATTTTCCCCCCCGGAGGATCAGATTAGAGGAATTCACATCAGCGACAATCAGATTCCTCATGGTGTTTATGAATCCACCATAAACAGAAGGCCTCTGAGTCCTACCGCAAGTGACATGCAATTCAACATTTAGATGGATTTTACACCCAATAGCATGTTAAGACAAAGTCTTCACCAAGATTTTATGCAACCAAAATATAAGGATTTCCGAGATTGGTATTTCACCAACCATAATCCTCAACAGCTCTTAGATCTTAAGAACCTGTCCTACTTCCAATTAGAACAGGATCAATACCTTCAATCTTTTCCTGAATGGTATTACCAGCTCACTCAAAGAGTCAAAATAAAAGATGACCAGCAGTTACAAGTTCTCTCCAATATACAGAAAACTTGGATAACCACCACTGGTAGAACTTACCATGCTATTCATCCACCACCTTTATCCTTAAAACTGGCTCCAGGATAAGGTAACCAAAAACCATTGGTCATTAATCCCTATACTGAGGTGCCAGATAAGACCAACCATCAGGATATTGTTAAGGTAAAAGATATTGTACCTGTAACCAAACAGAACAATTACACCAACCTCTTCCTTCAAACTGTAGGAACTCAATTAACGAGAATTGAGGAACAAGTTTCACAAATCCAGGAAACCCAATCTAAAACCCCTCCTATGGATAAAACCAAATTAACTATTGAACCAGTAACTCTTAAACCTCCTTTAGATGTCCATAATTTTAAATTAAAATCTAGTAAGAAGGAGGAAGACTTCATGGAAACCATTATGGATAAGATCAAGAACTTAAAGATCTCTACACCTGATAAGACCACACCTGAATCATCTTCAGGACAGTTGAACATGATGAATCAGGACACACCTAACCCTGAAGAACCAGAAGAGTATTCCCTCTCTCAAATTCTAGATATTCAAAAGAATTTTGATGATTCCATCAACAAGCTATCTTCTAACTATTCTAAAAGACATACTACTCGTACAGCTTTAACTGGACCCAGTAGGTATTATTATCCTAGACCTACTTCTCAAGATATCTTATATGAAGAAGACTTTCTTCATTCTCAGAAATCTTACCATGGTAAAACCATCTATGAATGGAACATAGATGGCAAAACAGAATATCAGGTCTTCGAGACCATTCATCAAATGATCATGTATTCTTCTGTTTGTAAACATAATGATAATACGGATCACCAGATCTGCAGATTCCTCGTCAACGGTTTCACAGGAATACTGAAAGGCTGATGGGACAACTGTCTCACTGAAAGTCAACGCTAAGAAATCTTAGACTCTTTCAAAATTCATATTGACTCAATTACTGGTACTCATACCAGAACTGAAGATGCTTGTTATACCCTGGCCCAATCCATTATTCACCATTTCCTTGGCCCAGGAATAGTCAATATTGATAGGCACAGAGAACTCCTCCAAAACCTGAGATGCCCTTCTCTGACTCACTTCAGATGGTATAAAGATGTCTTTCTTATGAAAGTCATGCAGAGAAGTGATGAAAACAATAAACATTGGAAGGCAAAGTTCATTGATGGCCTCCCAAGTCTTTTTGCTGAAAGAGTAAGAAGAAAACTCCATGACAAGCATGATCAAATGGATATTCCATATTATCAATATACTTATGGACATCTCATTGTCCTAGTAATAGAAGAAGGACTAGGATTATGCAATGATATGAAACTTCAACATATGATGAAGAATCAGAATCTGGACAACAGAAAAGAATTAGGTGAATTTTGTGATCAATTTGTCTATGATACGAAAATTCATTATCCAACCACTTCTTCTTCATCCAAGCCTCCCAAGATTTCCTCAAAGCATCCTAAACCGCATAAAAAATACTTTTCCAAAAAGAAATTCAGACATAAAGAATCTAAATATAGACCTCAACCGCAGCAGAAAACTCATAACAGCAAAGGCAAAGCCATTTGTTATAAATGTGGCTTAACTGGTCATTTTGCCAATAAATGCCGATCTAAGTTCAAAAGAAAACTTCATGAGTTAACTCTCGATAAAGAAATCCAACAAAAGATTCTGAACTACCTCTCTGATGACAGTTCTACGACCAACTCAGAGGATGACGTTGCTTATATTTCTGCATCTGAATCTGATTCTTCTGTCACTTCTGAACAACCTGATCAACCTTGCTGCAGCTCTAAGACCTGCAATGCCATAACTGAAACCAATTATTGGAAGGAAATAATTGAAATGAACGGTTTAGATCTGAAAGGACCAGGTCTAAATGTTTTAACTGATACTCAACGATCTCTTCTTGCCACAGCCGATCAAATCACTGATCCAGAAATGAAACTCAAGTTTTTAGAAACTTGCTACAAAGAATATTCCACTCCTGCGATCAAACCTGTAGAAAATTACAGTATGAAAGAATTATTAAACCAAATTCAATAAGAGTATATACCTCATAAACCCGTAACCATTTCTGATCTGAAAATGGAGATTAATATTATTAAATCTGACATCCAACAGTTAAAAACTACACATCAAATCTTTTTTCATGAGTTAAATCTCTTCAAACAGTCTACAGCCAAAGGGAAAACCCCTGTAGTCTTCCCAGACCTGCCTTCACCAGATCAGCCTTATCAGATCTCACCAGATCAGACAAAAGAAAATAATATGTATCTCTTCCTTCTTAACCAGGTAACTTTTCAAAAATGGTATACTAAGATTACCTTAGTCATCAAACCTGATTTCCTCATAACTGACGACGTTGTCTTAGTAGATAATGGTGCAGATATGAATTGTATCCATGAAGGATTAATTCCTTTAAAATATTTTCATACAACTACTCAATCTCTCACAAGCGCCAGTGGGAATTCAATGAGAATTCAATATAAAATACCAGAAGCGCTTATTTGCAAATAGGGAGTTTGCATACCTGCCTCATTTGTGCTCATAAAAAATATGACACAAAGTATAATATTAGGCAATCCTTTTCTCAATTCAATTATGCCTATTACCAGAATTGATACCTCTGGTATCCATACAGTTGTTGATACTGTTGACATTTCCTTTGAATTCATTACCAAACCGTATATAAAGGAAGTTGACATCATCAGACATCTGATTGATAATAAAACCAATCAGATTAATTTATTACAAAAAAAAAATACACTTCTTAACTGTTGACCAACGCATTCAACAACCTGCACTACAGAAGAGAATTCACACTATTCTTCATGAATTCCAATCTGAAACTTGTAGTGATATCCCTAATACTTTTTGGGATAGAAAGAAACACATCATCTCTTTGCCATATCAGCCTGACTTCAATGAGAAGAATATTCCTACCAAATCTAGACCTAGCCAAATGAAAAAGGAATATTTAGAACTATGTAAAACTGACATTGAATCCTTGTTAACAGAGAAATTAATTCGGCCCAGTAAATCTCCTTGGAGCTGTACTGGTTTCTATGTTAATAAGAATGCTGAGATAGAAAGAGGATTACCTAGACTAGTGATCAATTATAAACCCTTAAATGATGCATTACAATGGATTAGATATCCTATCCCGAATAAAAAAGATCTTTTAGATAGACTTTATGATGCTGTGATCTTTTCAAAATTTGATCTGAAATCTGGATTCTGGCAAATCCAAATAGCTGAAGCCGACAGGTATAAAACTGCCTTTACTGTACCTTTTGGCAATTTTGAATGGAATGTTTTACCATTTGGTGTTAAAAATGGTCCTTCTAAATTCCAGCATATCATGAATGATATTTTTAATGCTTACACTGAATTCATTATCTGTTACATTGATGATGTTTTAATTTTCTCATCATCCATATACCACCATTTTAAACATCTTAATATTCTTAAGCATGTGATTATTCGAAATGGTTTAGTATTATCTGCTCCTAAAATGAAATTATTTCAAACAATTGTTAGATTCTTAAGCCATAACATTTCTAATGGCACTATTATCCCTATTAACCGTAGTATAGATTTTGCATCTAAATTTCCATATATATATATATATTAAGATGAGTTAATTGAAGAAATTTGTTGCCAAAGTGACATCTCTAGTTGAAATTAATTTTATCTTAAAATATAAAAGGTTATGTGTGTGTGTAACTTATGTAAATATTTAGCGGTCCAAAGGAATGTACATATTTGACAGAATTACATGTGCTTCTGTGATAATAAATATGTTATGATTATTTAATTTTACATGTGAATAATAAATCGGCCCAAAAGAAGGCTTCTTATTCGATATGTTCTTTATCATCAATGTTTGATTACTACACCAAGACATCACTTACAAGTTAGTATTTTTTGCCAAAGTCAAATTATTAATGGAGTGCCCGGTGTCTTGAGATAGCTTTTACTTTTGCTTGAATTTATTATTATTTTAGAACTTTAGTGAGCTTGTAGGTTGGTTAATTGTTCTTCATGATCATCATAGACATCGGTTTGATTTCTCTCACTTTCCATATCCCTCTTTTCATCAGAGGCACTTTTATTTGTAAGTGGAAGGTGAATCAGTCTTTAACGCAAGGTCGATGTTTATGACTCCAAGAACTATCAATGGGTGCTCTTTCTAAAACTTGAAGTTTGAGCCATTTAATGCTTTACTTTCTTGATTACCACGGCTAAGGATTTCCTTGCAGATATTAAAAAGAGGTTTGTCAAGAATGAAAAGGCAGAAATTGGTACGCTCTTGGCATATCTAATTTCAATGAGGTATAAGGGTAAATGTAATAACAGTCACTCGATAAGTACACCATGAATATCTCTCATATTGTTTCGAGGTTGAAGAAATATGTATTCTTGAAATCCACTTTTAAATTTTATTTCTTTTATTTCAAGAGTTGTAATTTAGAAATACCCAATAGTCATTCGGTCCATTATTATTTTATTTAATTATTTTAATTGTTATGTTTGATAATATGTCCATGCTTTAGTCGATCACATGCCATATATGAAAATCTCACATAGTTTTATTTAATCATGCATTTCATCCTGTAGAAACATGATTTATTAGGATTGTCCTAATATATTTATATGTATTATTTTATGAAATCAATTGCATATAAACTGTTAGGTTTTAATTAGTTAAGACTTGATAATCACACCACACTAAGGGCTATAGCAACCTTTAGGATAACCAACGTTATTAAAAAAGCTTTATTAAAGTTTGATGAATATACTTAATTAGTTAATCTAAGTTCATCTAATTATGACTTAGGCATTTTAGAAGGTTAAATGAACTTAGACCAATGAGATTGGAATAACTGATTATTAAATATTCGTAGAGTTATTATTTTAACTAGTAATTAATTGGGAATTAATTAATTAGTTAAAATGGAAACACATAATCCTAAAATAGCGAGCGGGAGAAGGTTGACACATCAATATAACATATGGTCTCCGTTATTAGTACAACACTGTAAGTACAGTGAGGGCCTCGAGATGACTTTGTTTTCATCCCCCTAAGGAAGGTTTCGAGCTATACAAATACCAACGTTGGACTTCTTAAGAAGATAGGAGGAAGTGGTGTAGTTCAGTTTTGACCGACCCTAAGGAGGCATATTCTAAATCAAGTCACGGATCCGAAATAATGGGTTATGCTCACAAAGTCATAATTAAGCTTTTATGTGAATAGTTGTGACTTGACCAAACAAACGATACATTATTGTTAAAAGAGAAAATATGAGATATTTTAAGTTTTAATTAATAATGATAAGAATGTCTGATAGACAGTCTGAGGTTAATCTGACTAACCCTAAGACAACACATTAATTATTGAGTTGTTTTATGTTGATAATTTCCTATGTTGAAAATCAAATATGAACTTAATGCTAATTTGTGAGAACCATAAATTTGTTCTCACTGAGGAATGTCCTGAGTAGCCCCCCCTAATGCCCCTAAGAATGTTAGAGACAAATATGATGCTTGGATCATATCAAATAACAAGCCGAAGTGCTACATGCTTGTGAGCATGAATGATGTTCTGAAAACCAAGCATGAAAGTATGGAGACTGTCTATGAGATTATAGAACCTTTATAGACAATATTTGGATAGCAGTCTGATCAAAGTCATCATGAGGCCACTAGGAGCTATATGACAACTAAGTTGAGAAAATGTACTTCTGTGCGAGAACATGTTTTGAACATGACAACATAATGCGTGAGGCAGAAGTACATGAGGAGATCATTGATGAATAGACTCAAATTAGCATTATAGTTGAGTCGCTCACACCATTTTTTTTTGCGTTCATGACCAATTATGTTATGAACAAGTTGCAATTCAACATGATCCAATTGTTGAATCAACTGCAGGCTTTTAAGTCATTCAACCTAAGAATAACAAAAGAGGGTGAGGTAAATATTGTCTAGCAAAAGCCCTCTTCCATTGTTAAAAGTAACAAGAGGAAGAAGATCAATGGATACTTGATTTATGAGCCACTAACCATGTGTGTTCTTCTTTGTAGATGCTTGATTCGTCAAGCGAACTGGCTGATGGCGAGGTTGTTTGGAGAGTTGGCAGTGGTGCGCTCGTGTCAGCTAAAACATTAGGGATAATCCGTTTACTTTTTGAAAATTTGATTTCTCTTTCATTTTTACAAGAACAATTATTCAAAATTTCTTTTATTAATAAAGAGTTTATTAATTTTAAGAATGGATTCGATATTTGTCATGCAAATTTTATAAACGGGCTGTATATGTTTAAACCGACTGAACACGCGTTAAAAAAATTCTGAATTATTTAAAGTAACAAAACCTTAAAGTAACAAACGACAAAGAGTTTCTCACAATGATGATAACACATATCTTTGGCATCTTAGGTTGAAACATATTAATCTAGATAAATTAAACAGGTTAACAAATCATGGTGCTTCACAAGAACTAAAAGTTGGAACTCTTCTTGATTGTGAATCGTGTCTAGAGGGTAAAATGACAAATAGACCTTTAACAGGAAAGGGCCAAAGAGCCAAGGAACCACTTGAGCTAGTACATAGTGATGTCTGTGGACCGATCAATGTATAAGCTAGAGGTGGGTATGAGTATTTCGTCACTTTTATTGGTGATTACTCAAGATATGGTTATACTTACATAAGACAAAGAAAGTCTGAAATTTTCAGGAAGTTTAAAGACTTAAAAGCTGAAGCTAAAAGGCAATCAGGTTAATCGTTGAAAACTCTTTGATTCGATCGAGGCGGTGAATACTTAGATTTTGAATTCAAAGATTATTTGCTGGAGTGTGGAATCATATCCCAACTCACAACAGTGGGGCGGTAGTGAATTTCAAGGAACTGGGGAGTCACATTAGGGGCAAGCACAAAGAAAAGAAATATCATATTGTGAGAGAGATTATGCATCGATGGGATGTGACTGATATGAAGATAGCGTCGGAACAGAATATGACTGGTCCTTTTACAAAGGCACTTCCTGCGAAGTCATTTGAGGGTCATGTGCGTAACATGCGATTGAGAGAAATGACACACTTGCTTTAGGGCAAGTGGGAGATTGTTGGGGGTTATACACGTAAAGCATGTGTATTGACATTTTGATATGAAATTTAATAAGGATTACATTTTTCTTATAATTGTTTTTTTAAATTATTATTGAATAATTTATATAAATATCTGAAAATTTCATATTCATTAATGAGACTATGATAGTACGAGAGGATTAAAATTATAGATAATGAATAAAAATGTCAGCAACATATTAAGGTATGAAATCTTTAATGAATGGTTGCTAGTACGGTTCAGTAAGCATTATGAATGCATGTGATCTAGATTTAGATCATTGATGTGGATAGACATCTAAGTGAAGGTGCTTTATATAATGAGATTATATATGTCTGGACCGATGTGAATTGCTATATTTATCAACGTGTCATTTATTATAAAGATTTAATACACATCAATTCGATGATCATATGTTGATCAATTTGAATCTTGAGTAGTCATGAACTCCTATACATGTATATTGGATCTTTTGTCACTCGTTAGGGTTTATTTGGAAAATAGGCTAGTGACTTTTGTTTTGGAGATTCAGTTATATGGATGACTGTGAATATGATCTTACAAGATTGGAATCTTAGCTTTCCTAACGGATCGTATATTGGTTTTCTTGAGTATTAATTCTGAAACTGAATGGTTGTTGAGCTTAAATTTATAATAATATTATAAATTAGTCATTCACTAGTGGATTAATGATACTTGAAGATTAAGAGGTAACTAGAAAGGTAAAGCAGTAATTTTGATCAGTTCTAATTTACTAATCAATAGTTGGAGGACATAACTACGTGAAATTATTACATGACAATACTTTATAAATACAATCTGTAATATCTGAGAATGCAATTCCATATTTATAGTGGAGTAATAATGAAATTAATAAATAAGATTATTTATTTAAAAAAAATAATTAATAATTTGATTTATTGGAGTTTATAATTATAGATATATGGTNTATATACATATATATATATATATATATATATATATATATATATAATTTTCAAAATTAATATATTTATAAATAATTATCGATTTTTTAACAATCGATGAGTGAGACAAAATATCTAATTTATGAAATTAGATAATTAAATTATTATTAGATAATAATTTGGATCAACTAAATCTGTTATTTATGAAATAACAGATAATTTTGAATTAACAAATATCTAGTTATTTAATTTGATTAAAATATACTGTAATTACCGCGTGTCAATCACTAAGAGTATCATAGATTGATATGGATTACTGTAGTACCACGTGGCACTATAGTAGTAGGTGTGCAACACTGTAGTGCCGCATGACATTACAGTGGTGCCGTGAGACATAGTGTCGTGAGGCACTGCAGTTATGCACAATAGTTGTGGGTCCCACTATTATTGATAATTTTATAATTAAATATTATTTCAATTATCTCAAAAATCTGATACGCCATTGTCAAAAAATATATACAGATATTATTCTGATGGCCTAAGATAATGAATCAATTCAATCAGTTCAGTTGAATCAGTTCATCAATCAAGAGTTAAGAGAAGAACACAATTCTCAATGAGTGATTTTTCTACGATTAAGAGTTAATCAAATCTCTAAAAGAATCATTGTCACGTTTTTTTAGAGAATTGTCTCACAAAAATGATTCTTAGTAAAATCTCTAGATCTCATGTGTTAAGTACATCTAGAGATAGAAAAGTGTCTTAATTGTATTCTATGTGTCCACACACATCCTAGTGCGTTTAGGATTGACTTAGAAGATATTGATGTGGATCTTGGAGTCTACTGATCGTTAGAACGATTTTTATGAGAACGAAGAATCGATTGGTTTCGTGAGGACGCTTGATTTAGACTACAAGAAGTATATGATTCCTAACTTTTTATGTTGTTAATTTAATATATATATAATGGATCCTGAATGATTAAAAAAGTTTTCAATAATTTTTTTTTGTTATTGTAGCGTTGGCGGTTTTGTTTTATTAAAATATTCAATTTTTAAATTCGTCACTCGTCACGCGCCACACGTTTCCGCCACGCACGCGCCACGACAACCAACAGTTCTCATGCTGCATCAATACACAACCCAAGTCTACAGGCAAAGTATCACTGTAGATAACGAAACCATCACTTTCTATAGTATAATAAGAACTGAAGCTATCATCAACCTTTGTTTGAGTTCTTGAAAACCCTTCTCACGTTTTTTCCACCAAAGATATCATGCATTTTTCCTTGTCAACTTGGTAATTGGTAAAGGCATCTTAGAGAAACCTTTAACAAATCTTCGATAGTAGCCCGTCAGACCTAAGAAACTTCTAATTTCTTTATCACTAGTTGAACGAGTCAAATTCATCAGTGCATCTATCTTCACAAGATCGACCTATATGCCCTCCTTAGAAATAATTGTCCTAAAGATCAATTCTTCATAACTAAAACTCACATTTACTTAACCTGGCATCCAATCCAACTTTCAATCCTTTAAAATCCAGAGTATAGTCTTGGGATGTTTCTCATGATCTTCTACAAATTTAGAGTAAATCAAGATGTCATTAAAGAAGGCAACATGACAACTAATCCAAAAAGTCTAAGAAAATCCATTTCTTCAAAACCATAAACACCGTTTATGCATTGGTCAATCCAAAATGTATAATAAAAAATCATAGTGATCATAGCGGGACGAAATGCAGTCTTTGGAATACCTTCTTCTTTCACTCACAACTGGTGATAACTAGATCATAAGTTAATTTTTTTTGGAGAAAACACAAGCTCCCAAAAAAGCTGATCAAATAAATTATCACCACGATCTTTGTGGATGAATTCGTTGTCCAATAACTCTCCCAAAAAAGATGATCACTATGACCATCCCAAAAAAGCTGATCAAATAAATTATCACAACGAATTCATCCCGAAGAGAATCGTTGCTCCCCAAAGAGAAATTCTTTGTGGATGAATTCGTTGTCCAATAACTCTCGCAATCGCTCCTTAAGTTTCTTCGTTAGAGTAGATGTCATACTATATAGAGCCTTGGAAATAGTAGCAATTCCAGTAACTAGCTCGATATTAAATTCCACTTCTCTCTTTGGTGGTAAACCTAATAGATCTTGAGAAAAAAAACTTAGAGAATTCTGTAACCACTTTCTCATCATCGAAGCTTCACCTTTCGTCTGTCCCACACACTCACCAAATAACTACATTATCCGTTATATAACAAGCATTTAGCTTATAACAAAGAGATGGTATGAGTATCATGAGTGTATATTTGAATCTTCAAACTTAAACTCGACCTTACCGGGTGGTTTAAAGAACATTTCTCGTTCATGGAAAGCATTGGCATAATTAGCAGAGAGCCCAACCATACCAAGGCTGACATAAAATCACTTATAAAGGCAAAGTAAGAGTTTAATCCAAAGTTCTATCGGCACTATAGCCATGGAATGAGACTAATCTTCTACTAAAATAAATCTGAACATTGGTCATGCATTATCCTCACAAAGGATCTTCTTATGAAGCTTCTTTTGGATCTTTTGCAATTTTCTTTGATCAACAACGCATTTGATCTGTCATGAACATTGATGCCACAAACTGGAGGAAACACTATAATGACAGATGCTCTGAGTTTGTCTCAATAATAATCAAAAAGTATATAAATAGACTGATAACTTCTTTAACTCGCTGACATTAGTAAAGGTCTAATCCTTAATCTAAGAAGAAAGGCTCTTACTACTAATATCAAATTTCTTTTAATCCTAGTGCTGAAACAGGACAACCTGCTCACCTCCTTATTAACATGTCGTTATCCAATTCAATGATATACGAATAGGGTCTCTTAGTAATCTATTGGAGAACAATGCAAATGGTGGAGCGATAACTGTAGATTCCACATCTTCGATTTCCCTAATATCGAATTTTAAACTAGAGTTGCTCATAAGATCTATTTCTATTAAACATAGTCGCACAAAAATCATTCAAAATGATCACATATCAACAGATTCCCGTAGAATAAACAACAACATAATCTTAATTTCTGGCACGGACTCTCAAATAGCTTAAACAAAAACTCATTTTTCAATAAAAAACATAACTGTATAAATCTTAAACTTTGATACCATACTGTAACACCCTAAAAATATAACTAAGATTTACTTTAGTATTTTACCAAAACATCACAGAAGAAGGTCAATTTTTTTCTCAAACCAACTCATACTAAATAAAAATATTATAAAAAAAAAATCCCTTAAATAAATGTTTAACTATATAAAAATGATTGACTTAAAGTTATTTTAGAACTAAAGAATAATTGTTTGATGTTCAGAAATTCACAAAAGTGTTAAAACTTAAAATGCTTCAACATCACATAAGTGTTTATCTAAATATTTTCAAAAGAAGATTCATTGATATGACATCTTCAACAATCAACTTTTCATCATTGTTATCATCATCTTAAAATTTATAATAAAACAGAATGAATATATAAAAATATACTCAATAAGTGAAATTTCACATATACATGTAATACAAAACAACATTCCGTTTCACATACATAGACTTTCAGACATTTCCTATAAAGTTTGCTAGTCAACTTCCATTAGAACTCGTAACCGCACCCAGAATAGAGATTACATGTCGATAGTTGTTAGCTTGTGAGGTAAACACAAGTGACATTTCTCACAAGTACAGCTCTCAACTTTAAGAAGATATAACCAGTTGCAAAAATACCTTCCTACAAGACTAACCATAGCATATAACTGATCCTCTTCCAAAGAATTAGGCAAATAGAGACATTCCTAGAAGGATAAGGCAAACAAAGACCTTTCCTGAAGGACAAGGAAAGAAAAAATGAATGTTGGACAAGTGACTCTAATGGCACAAAACATTTTCTTTCGTGCATTCATGCACATTCTTTCTGATATTTTATTATACTAGATATGATCCACGTGCGTTGCACGTGTAGCAATTTAAAGATGTATTTAAGATTTTTAACGAATCTATATATTTTGATTTTTTTATATCATGTTATAGAAAATAATTTAGGTTGTCTAAAAACATGTAAAAATCCCTTACTTTCAAAGTTTTTTTTTAATTGTAAGCCTAAATTTATATGTCATACTATTAAAAAGTATCTTAATATTCTAATAATTAGGTTTGTGAATCTGAATTATGTAATCCTTAATATAGAGAAAAAAAATAATGGTTTATATTAGTCAAACTTATTTCACCCTATTTTGAAAGAAAAATCTTTTGAATAATATTAGATGGAAAAGTATATTAGTAACTTAATAAATATTTTGACTACCTATTACATAAGCTTATGAGATTAAAAAATGTATGATATTAAATGATTGTACAATCCTTCATTTTTAGTGAAACGAAAGTCCATATAAAAGACATCAACTCTTATATAAAATTTGATAAACCAAATATAAAATTTGCTAAATAGTTTCCACAAAGAAAATAGTACCTTCCATATTTTGCGGTTAGACTAAAAAAATCAACTTCTATATTATATGAAAAAGATATTCGTTGGACCTGAAAAATGTGTAAGAAGCGAAATGATTAAGAATCTAAATTTTCTAGTTCAATTCTACTCTATTCTAAAAAATCAATAGAAATAACAATCAACAAAATAAACATCACCATTCGAATTCAAAGATCACCAAATTTTATCTGTTTACTTTTCATAAGCGTGAAGGTAAATTAAAATTTCAATAATAAATTATTTAACTTCCCAAAGTTTACAAAGAAAAGTTCACAAAAAATCCTCTTACATTTGAAGTTAGAGCGTGAATAATTTTGAGTAAAACTGAAATTAAATTTATATTTCTACATAAATTAAAAAAAAAACTTGAGTGTCATCCTTCCGCACAAAGTGCAGTTAATAAAAAATCATTTAAATAATAAACTTGAGTGTCTTTTCATATTCTAGCTTGTATATTTGTGACTTAATTTTTAATTTATGAAACAAATTGATAATTAAAATTTAATTGAGTATAAGTTTTGACCTTTTTTCAACCAACACTTAATTGTGTAGGTTGCTATGTAGAAGTAGCTGCATTTACTAGTTAGGGGTATTGTAGAAAATTTAAAAAATTGTGCGGATACATGGTCAACTAAATATTTTCTAGAAATCCATCCTTCTTCTAGAAGTAGTAGAGATTTTAGATTCTCAAACATTTAATCTTACATAACATATCACAGCATAACCTAACCAAAATTAAAACAAAGAATATGTCATAAAGAATAACTACACAACGCAAAGCACAAATATAGTTTCATGATTAGTTTTCAAACAATTACATATCTAAATTCCACTTTTTTTTTAAACTGGCCAAAACAGCCAAGAAGACTTTACTCAAGAAACATGATTTCGACAAGATGTGTTGACGCATTTAATTAAGCCCACACACTCATATCTTAGAGGTCGTGGGTTCGATTCATATCCTACATTCTCCTTAGAATCTGTAATGTAGTTTTGACAAAAAAAGAGAGAAAGAAACAAGATGTCGGCAACAATATGGGATGCCGACTCCCTCCAAATAATAGAGGTCCTCTCTCCGTTTTTTAAGCCCTTTTTCCCCATATTCCTCATGTTTGTACAGAGGCAGTCTATAGGCTTGCTCGTTTTGATTTATCTGTTATGCAAATTTCACTTATCTTATATATCTGTGTAAATTCCTAAAGGTCAATTTTTTTACTTTCAGATGCTTTTCACACATAACAAAAAAAGACAGTTTTGAAAACCTAGTTTTGTAAATTCATATTAAATTATATAGAACATGAAAAAATATAAATCATAGTTCCAAACACTAATATATATCGTAGAAAGATTTTTTAAAAGTTTAGACTATGTTGAATTTATTATCCTATTCAAAATCGTACTTAATTATGGGCTGTCTGACTATAAATTGAGATTAAGATTTTGAAGTTTAACTAATCATTAGGGGATATCATATCATACCTACAAATTATGAAAATTTACGGAACTTGAGATACATATATTGAATATAGTTTAGATAAAAAAGAACAGGTTTAGGTTAAAAATGAAGTCATGAAACAAGATGAAATTATGAAACTCTAATATACAAGTAATAATGATATTCTATGTCGTCACTAAAATGTTTTTAAAATTTAATACGCTGGTTTTCATAAAAATAAAATATTAAAATATAGAATATACCCCTACACTTTGACTAAAATGTAAAATATATCCTTAATTTTTTTTATATTTTTATGCCCTGTAGTTTGAAAAAATTGAACTTTGACTAAAACACAAAATTACCCCTAAATTATAAAATATACCCTTACATTTTGACTAAAATGTAAAATATATCCTTAATTTTTTTTTATATTTTTATGCAGAAAACTACAAAAAAATATCATTCCGTGAAATTAAAGGGTTAAAACTAACAACGAATTTTTTAACACAAAATTACCCCTCCTTCCTTCATCCGTCCCTTTAAAACTAACATCAAAGAATTTACTGTCCATCTCACCGCTCAGTGAACGCCACAGCCTTTAAGGCCATGCCAGATGACCTCACACAGAAGCCTTTGCTTTTGATGCTCGACCGATTTAAGGCTCTGTTGAAGCAACATAGTACTAGACTCAGGATTACGGGCGATGATGATGATGATGTGTTGCCTCCGAGCACTGAAGAAATTGTGTAGCTTTACGAGCTCTTGTTGTGAGAGCTCACCTTTAATTCAAAGCCCATCATTACAGATCTCATTATCATTGTCGGAGAGTGTACATGGGTGCACCCCCGTGTCATGATTGCTCGACCTATGTCAGCGAAGCGTAACTTGTATTATTTCGTTATGTTGATGTATTCGTTCATATTATTGTAACCAATTAGTCAAGTGACAAAGACTTAAGTGGATCTTTTGCCTGGGAACATATCTGGGGGGCTGTGATCTGGTAGGATTTGGATGAGGTTCGCTGTACTGGAAATGATATCCCTTCACCAGTATGGCATTTTTTAGGGTCGTGGATGTGCCATCTTCCCAATCGCAGGAAGGGACTAGTTGTTACGATATCCCTCGGGAAGGGTCCCAGACGAATACCGCCTATCTCATCATTGTGGTGGGCCCATAATTTATAATTATGACAAATGATGAGTGGACGTTGCCACCTCAACAAGCTTGCCGATGTGTCATTATGTAAGGTCCATTGCCAATTAGTCAAGGGAATAATTAGAGTGGATCACACATGATAACTTCTCTATAAATAATGGCCTTTTCTTTCATTGTTAGGGGGACTTATGGCATTGGCTTCATATTTTCATTTATTAGACTTAGAGAATTCTCTCTGAATTTCTACTCCCAATAGCATTTTGTCACCTTGCATAGGTTGGCTCAAAGTGCTCGTCCTTCACCCTGTCAGATTTCAACCTCCACATTCCCAAGCTATATTTGTCGTTTATTCTGACTAGATCACACCTGTAACTGCACTCACATGATGTCATTGTCACATCCCCCTTAGCTCCTGAACATTAGGTGTAGTGTATTTATTTAATATTGACATCTAATTATTATTTATGAACTTTGAATATGTACATTTGAGTATTTATCTCTTTTACAAAATTTACTCATTCTCCTTAAAAAAAATTCTTTACGAGGTACTCAACATGGAATCGCACCGCCACATTCCACTTATGCCTATCATTGCCGCGCCACAACATATTTATGTCATAACGTTCATACAAATACACTACACTTGCCACCATGCTACCATAGTTCGTTTGTCAATACATTGTGATAACATATCTATCACTACTCGAACCTGCAATTGCGTCGCCATGGCAAATCTACAATTGTGTTCTCGTAGCACAAATGCCACAAATGCCAAGACGATGCCCCATGATGTGATTTACAAAGTGAGCAACATGCAACTGCGCGCTACAACTTACTTGTAATTCCACTGCCACATTATACAACTACGCTCCCACAACACACCTGGCACTGCGCTACCATAACATACATTTTGTTTTGCTACCATAACATGTCTATCAGTACTCTTTCATAGAACATCAACCACTCCATTATCATAGCACAATTTCCACTATGCTACTAAGCATACTTATCACTACACTCTCATAGCACACCCATGAGGGAGCCACCCATAGTACACCTATAAAGGAACCTCTTAAAAATAATCTACGATGTAATTATTATATATCAAGACAATGCCCCATGATGTGATCTACAAAGATACCTCCCGTGACACCTTAAAACGATGCCTCATGTGATATTTTGCACACAACAATGGTACCTCCCATGAAGCGTACAATGCACGCCCTCACACTGGTAATCTATTACGCTGATGCACTCTTTCACACTAGTACATTCATGATCAACAAGCACACCTCAAGCCAGTAGAAAATGGACTCTTGCACTAGCTCACCTTTGCCAATGACATCTCTCACAGTCATTTAGAATGATTATTTCATTTGCTAGGGAATGATTGTTCAATTTTCCAAGTACATATGTAAGAGTTGCCGAATGGGTCAGAATAATCATCATCATTTCATTCTTTCACTTGAGGGATACTAATTTTTTTCGTTCACACCAAGGTTGATGTCCCTATCGAACACAAACCACAAGTTCTATGACATGTAATCAAAAGTTCTGACATCTCCATGACCACGTGTAATATTCCGACCTTTCGTAAATGGACATTTTCATAAAAATGATTTAAAAGATAATGTAATTTTAAAATTTGATTTTAAAGATGGATTATTTGTATTTTTTGTAAAATTATTTTTAATTAGATAAGATTTATTTCAAAGTTTTATTTTTTAAAATTTTAGAAGTGTTTTAGTATATAATTTTAAAACTCATTCACACCATATGCTTATGTATACCTTAATATTACCTTAAGCCTATTTTATCCTTGATTTGGCAATCTCACCCCTCCAATTGAAACCCACTCACATCTATATGCATATACACCCTAAACCAACCCTAACTTAATGTTATATATATATATATATTCTTCTCCTTCAATCTCTCGTTGTTCACTCTCTCTCATGCGGTCCCTTTCGATGAAACTGTTCTCCCTCATTCTCTACATTTTCTTCTCTTTCTTTCTTCTTGCTCCTTGTTGTTGTCGTTGACATTCTATCACCAGTAAGCTTTTTCTTTTATTCTTCTTCTTCTTCTTCTTCTCTTCTTTCTCTGTCTTTTCTCTCTCCTATGTTTTGTTTCCCTTTCCCCTCTCTCCCCCTCTGTTTCCTTCTCTCTCGCCCTCTGTTTCTCTCTTTCTCATTCATCTCTTTCCCTTTGTTTCCTTCTCTCTCACCCTCTGTCTCTGTCTCTGTCTCTCTCTCTCCCTCTCTCTATTTCTCTCTTTCTTGCTTTATCTCTCCCTTTTTGCATTGTCTCTCATTTTTTCTATCTGATTCTCTCTCTAACTCACTTTCTATCTCTTTTCTTTTTGTTAGCTATTTTCTCTCTCTCTTTGTGTGTGTGTCTCTCGTTCCTCCACTGTCTCTCTCTCTCTCTTCTGTCCCTCCCACTCTATGTTTCTTTCTCTCCCTCTCTTTGATTTTCTCTGTCTCTCTCTCTCTCTGCTTCTCTCTCTTCCCCTCACTGTTTTTCTTCCCCTCTTTGTTTCTTTCTCCTTCTCATTTTCTCTCCCCCCCCTGTTTTCTCACTTTCTCGCCATTCCCCTTATTTTTTCTTATGTTTTCTTGTTCTGCAACTGGGTCTTGCACCAGTTGGTTCTATCCTGAACTGGTTCAACCCGAACGAAACCGGTCAGTTTAACCAGACCAATCTGAACCGGTTTAGTTGATAAAACCGAAATGGTCTGGTCTGAGCCAGCCCGGTCTGGACCGTTTGACCCAAAGCTTTATCTTTTGACTTATGGACCCGATATATTGTTTTCCCACCTCGCTCAGACCCATTTGCACCGTTTTAATTAAATTTCTATTTATATGATATTAAAAAAGTGTTTATATTGATTTATTTTAAAATAATTTAGTGATTATATATTTTTTGGATTTCAGGTCATTAATTGTTTAGTTCATTCTTCCGCTTCAGGTAAGTGGGCTTACATGGTGGTGTAACCCCGTTGTTATAAATGTATATGTTTGATGTAAGTGAATTTGCATCGTAATATGACCCATGTGTGATAAAAGTATATGATTGGTGTAAGTGAATTTACATTGTAATGTAACCCACGTGCGATAAATATAATATGTGTTATTCTTATCAGCTTTAATTGTCTATAAGCATGTTATATTCATATATATGTTTGTGTAAATTGACTTATATAATGAGGTGACTTTGATATTATAATTATATAATGTATTTATATTTATTATCTATTAACCCATTTTTCAATAATGATTATATTTCGTCAACACTTTGGTAGTTGTTTATTGTTCAGTTATTAATTTGATTATCATGAGATAAATATTTTGGTATGACTGATTTTACGTTAGTATGCATGTGGTAATGACAAATTATCACAAGGTATATTCTAGGACTAAACGATTCTTATCTCTATGTCTACCTATCACATATCATTTGGAATAAGTGTTTCACTTTTCCATGAACACTTGTAGTGATTTTAGTGTGCATGTAATATAATCACTCATTGATACATTATGGAAAATAACTTAAAATATCACTCGACACTATCACATGATGTCTTTATGTTTTACTTGATGATAGCTTCATCGTCCTCATATGATATTTGATATTATGATTCTGATGTTATCACATCTTGACACCAATCCACTATATGAAAATATATCTATGATCTTTCAAGTATGCCCATGACGGGTGGTTTAAATGTTCACACATATATATGTGCCTTCTTAGACAATTTCATTCTGTTTTCATGCATATATGCATCTTCTTAGGCATTATCATGCAAGTTTTTACGTATTTGTGCCTTTAAATGGTGAATTATCTGAGGATGACACTTCAGGTAATATTATTTTGTTTATTTTGGGAAGTTTCACCCACACTATTATGTTTATCATTGAAAGTGCATATATTCTTACGTATTTGGAAAACTTTCCAAATAACATCACATAATGCGATTTTATCTCCACTAGTAGAGGTTATAACAACATTGCCAAACATTATCATTCACACACAAGTAAATCGGCTATGATGTATACGTACTTGATTATATCAATCATTATACCACATGGACATGCAAAAATATTACAAACATGCGCTTGTTACATCTTGTCATATATATCTAGTTATACTAATGTCATTTTTTTGAAAGTTCATGTTTCTCCTTAAACATTATGGCATATGTTCCTGATATGGGTATTGAAGCTAAATGAAAGTAATTGGTACATCATCACATCCAACTGGGGGCTATATCAACAAAGATGACCTTACATGATAGATTCAATGGAGAAACATTCATGATCAAAGTCGAACATTTCACAATTCGGTGGTTCATCAAGAAAGATTACAAGACATGCCAAGACATTGTACAAGTTCAACTGCTACGCATTTTAACTTGCACATGGGACTAATGTACATGGGTGCACCCCCGTCATTCACATGGTTGACCGCTATAACTTTGACTCTCCTATGAACTACTGTCAAGTGTCAGCTTTGACTTTTCAACATGATTGCTCGATCCACGTCAGCGAAGTGTAACTTGTATTATTTTATTCTTTCTATGTACTTGTTCATATCATTGTGACCACTAAGTCAATTGACAAAGACTTCAATAGGTCCCTTGCCTGGGAACATATTTTAGGGGTTGTGGTCTGGTAGGATTTGGATGAGGTTCGCTGTACTAGAAAGGATATCCCTTCACTAGTATGGCCCCTTTAAGGGCCATGGATGTGCCATCTTCCCATTACAGGAAAGGACTTAGTTGTTAGGACACCCCTAGGGAGGGATCCCGGACGAATACTGCCTATCTCATCGTTGTGGTGGGCTCACAATTTATAATTATGACAAATGATGACTGGACGTTGCCACCTCAACGAGCTTGTTGAGGAGTCATTATGTAGGGTCCACTACCAATTAGACACTAGTTTAATTGGAATGGACCCCACATGGAAGCTTCTCTATAAATAGAGATATTCCTTTCATTGTAAAGGACTTTTTGGATACTTTTGACACTTAGTAGACTTGGAAAATCCTCTCTGAATTCCTCCTCCCAAGAGCATTTTGTCACCTTTCATAGGTTGGCTCAAAGTGCTCGTCCTTCACCCTTCAGATCTCAACATCCACGTTCCCAGACTATATTTGTTTTTTATTATGACTAGATCGTACCTGTAACTGTACTCACGTGACGTCACGGCCACACCCCCTTAGCTCCTGAACAAAGAGCAGAGAGAGCACAACAAGGGCATTGCCGAGGCAATTTGCTCTCGTATTCTCAAGGTTTGCTTCGGTGTTTTCTACGACTAAATTATGTTATGCTCATAGTTGAGAGGTTCTCAATCTGACCGTATTTGTTGAGCATTAAGCAATTCTTCAAATTTTTGTAATTTATACTTTTAAAGTTTCAAACTACCATAATCTTTTACTATTTGTTTTAACCCTTTAATTTAACGGAATGGTATTTTTTATAGTTTTCTCAAACTACAGGGGTATAAAAATGTGAAAATTTTATTTAGAGATATATGTTATATTTTAGTCAAAGTGTTGGAGTATATTTTATATTTTAGTGAAAATAAAATAATTTCTATCGACAGTAAGATTTTGTCTGTATTCTACGGCGCTTAGTTTTTAATTCTACCTGCCGTAAAACTCATAAAACCAACTATAAAACATGTTGATAATGATTTTATTATATGATTTTTTCGATCTAAAATAATAAATTAAATTATTTTTGAAGAAAATCATAATAAGGGTTGAGTTTTACACAAAAGCGCAATTTAAACCAAGAATAATTACCTAAACATCGATCTCTTTTGGATTGATCGAGAAGGAACAAAAAATTGAGTCACTAATAAAAATATTTTGAAGGAAAGATATCTGAAAGATGAACTTTCTTACCTTAAACTTGACTTGTCTCAAAAGAATTTGGGTGTTCTACCCATTTGTGCTACCAAAATGAAAAGAAATGGTTTAAAATATCAAAAGGAAAATGCTATATCACAGCCGAGAAATGTGGATAAGATTTTTTGATGCGGGTTTGACAGCAATTAAAGTGAAAATTGAGTATGAGAGTCATAAGAGAAATTTCTAAAATAAAAGGGGAGTTGTCAAATGGCTTTGCGAAAACTAATTCTTGAGTAATGGAGAGAGTTGGTTGGAGAAAGTGCCTACATAAGGGAAGTGCGTTGAAAGGGCAAAGAAGATGGGAATGGGGAAACTCCCGCATCTATCTCTCACTTTTTTTTTGTATCTTTTTTTTAACTAAACTCACTTTGAAAAATAATTAAATATATCACAAATCAGAAGTTTTAGTCAGGATTCTATTATTTTTTTAGATTCAAAGTAAACTCATCCTTGTTCATTTAGAATTCAAATTTGCTATTCACAATATTTTGAGAAAAAATTATATTTAATCTCGCTAACCAACAAATGTGAAATAATTATTTCCTGATGTTTAATCAGTGACGAAAAATAATTTCGTAATAAATGAATAAGTATTCACTATTGAAAACACAATCAATACTTTGAACTTTTCCTAGAGAAATATGTCAGATTTTTTGAGTAATCGATTATTATGATGTCTTGAACTGTTAGCCGATTAAAAATAAAAACTATAGAATTCACACAGTTTCTCCTCGATCATAGTTGGTTCTCACGTTTATGTTCATTTTGGCGTCGAATCGCGCCTTGTTTTTTACGTGTTTTACACAAATTAGCCTTAAAATCTTGAGAAATTTTGCGGAATAGACAATTTTAGGGGTGGTGTTTTAAGAAATGTCAAATTTTTAAAAGTTTTAAGCAAATATAAGATTTTCATAACTGTCAATAATTATAGATCAAAATGACTATAATCTAATTATTATGTGTTTGACAGATTTTTAGGTAAATTAGTGGTACATAGTTTATATACTTAAATTGAAGAAGTAATTAATGCTCAAAATAATATTTAAAATTTGATTAATTATAGGTATTCAATTAATGCTGGACATTAATAAAGATTTTGAATTTAAAAAATCGTTATAAACCGCTAAAAGACCTGAAATTTTTAGGTCAAATCAATGATAGATGTATCATTGATTGACTAATTAATCCATTCGTCCAAATCTATTATAGGGGTGATTAAAATATTTTTGAGTCAATCAATGAGATGAGTCCAAGATATTTCAAGCATTTCTATAATAGACTGATGTGAATGGACTGATCATCTCATTGATTGACCTGAATTTTTCAAGTCAATCAATGATATATCATTGATTGACTGATCAATTCATTCATCTCAATCTATTATAGGGTTAATGGATCGATCATCCCATTGATTAACCTAAAATTTTTAGGACAATCAGTGATATATCGTTGGTTGACTAATTAATTCATTTGTCCTAATCTAGTATAGGGGTGTTTGAAACACTTTTTGAGTCAATCAATAAGATGAGTCGAAGATATTTCAAACGCCTCCATAATAGACTGGAACGAATGGATCGATCATCTCATTGAGTGACTCAAAATTTTTGGGTCAATCAATGATATATTGTTGCTTGACTGATCAATTCATTCATCCTAATATGTTATAGAGCCAATGGGTCGATTATCTCATTGATTGACCTGGAATTTTTTGGTCAGTCAGTGAGATATATCATTGATTGACTGATCAATACATTCATCCTAATCTATTATTGGGGTGAATAAATTGATTATCCCATTGATTAACCCATGTTTTTTTAGTCATTCAGTGATATCATTGAGTGACTGATCAATTCATTCGTTTCAATCTATTACAAGAACAATTATCGATCATCATATTAGTTAACCTGAAATTTTCAAATCAATCAATGATATATAACTGATTGACCCGAAAATGCTTGCTTTTGCTATAATCAATAACTAATTAATTGAATTATCCAATTACTTTAATATATTGTATAATCAGGATTAGCTATAAACAAAAAAATAATTAACATACTTAATTAAATGTTGATATAATTAATAAAAAATAAAATAAAATCATATTTGAAAATCTGTAAATTTTGGCATTAGATATATACAAGGAAAGAATTAACATCCTTCATTAAAATATTGATATAATTAATAGAAAATAAAATAAAATCAGATTTGATAATCTGTAAAATTAGTGACAATATTATCTCTTCAAATCTCAATTAATCAAGGATCGATAACGTGACAAAAAAATTTATCCATTTTTCTAAAGTTGAAAAAAAAACTGTTGTTTTTTAAAGTGTGTTTCAATTTTAAGTGATTTTCATGAAGACTATCATGTTATATCCGACTTATATAATTATAATAAGTTATAAAAAAAATAACTAAAAAGTGTACCTTCTGTGATTCCCATGGCATACATGCACTATCTTATCATAAGATTAATGGTTATGAGTAGATAACTCTTAATTTCTACTGAGCCACAAAAACATAGTTCTATTCTCCCTTTTAACATTGAAATTGAGATCTCCAAATAGCTAGTTAGGGTGGCCATTAGGGTGACTATTGGTTAATTATAGGCTTTAAGCTCATTCTCCTCCATGAACTTCCTAATTGCTTTCTATCAAACTTTGCGTAACAGATCTGTATTCTTAACTTTAACCTTGTGTGGTCAATGACGCCAATTCCACATGAGAGCAATTATCTAGGGGGATTTTATCTTTGACATAGATGTCAAGATGATCGCTATACATTCTTGTCACACTTAGTAGCTAGTTTGTTGACTATCATAATGTAAATGCATAATAGGCACGCGTTTACGCCAAATTTAGAACATCCTTAAAAAAGTTTAGCTTCTTTTCCATACAAGCACCGACAGAACTAGAACCGCCCCTTGTTTCGAAGAGAGGAGGACGGGTTATTCACATTTCATTTGATGGTCATAGGCAAATTGAAAGCTAAGTAGTGGTAATTCTAAGGATTCCCGGGAGGAAAAATAGAGATGTCTCCTACATTACCCGTAATATGTGGAAGTATCGAAGTAATTTCATAGAGTCATTAGGTTTGAATGCAATATGAAGAACATAATCCAGATGAAGGAACAGGAAGACCTATGTATAATCATCTACATCCAGAAAGTTGTATGCTTTGGAAGAAGCTTGTACAGTTTAGGAAGGGGTTTTGATTGATCAAAAAGAAGAATCTACTTCAACCGATATGTCCTTAGTCACGACCATACATAACATAGAAATCACACTTGGAAAGGGTGGACAATTAGCTAGAGCAGCAGGTGCTGTAGCGAAACTGGTTGCAAATGAGGGGAAATCGGCCATATTAAAATTACCTTCTAGGGAGGTCCGTTTGATATCCAAAAATTGCTCATCAATAGTCAGACAAGTGGGGAATGCTGGGGTGAACCAGAAAAGTTTGGGTAAAGCCATATCTAAATGTTGGCTAGGTAAACATCCTGTAGTAAGAGGAGAAGTTATGAACACAGACCATCCCCATGGGGGTGGTGAAGGGAGGGCCCCAATTGATAGGAAAAAATCCGTAACCCCTTGGGGTTATCCTGCACAAGAAGAAGTAGAAAAATGAATAAATATAGTGATAATTTGATTCTTCGTCGCCATAGTAAATAAGAGATAGAATAGAGTCGTAGACAGTCAAGTGAAATCCAATCCAGGAAATAATTTGATCCATGGACACCATCATTGTGATCAAGGTCGTAATGCCAGAGGAATCATTACCGCAGGGCATAGAGGGGGAGGTCATAAGCGTCTATAGCATAAAATCAATTTTCGACGGAATGGAAAAGACATATATGGTAGAATCGTAACCATAGAATATGACCCTAATCGAAATGCATACATCGGTCTCATACACTATGGGAATGGTGAGAAAAGATATATTTTACATTTTAGAGGGGCTATAATTGGAGATACCATTGTTTCTGATACAGAAGTTCCTATAAAAATGGAAAATACACTACCTTTGAGTGTGGTTTGAACTATTGGTTTCATAATTGGAAGTAACCAATTAGATTTATGACGAAACCTAGAAATTGATCACTGATCCAATTTGAGTACCTCTACAGGATAGACCTCAACAAAAAACTTAACAGTATAGGCAGTAACTGATTGAGATCAGTAATTCCTCATATAAAATTATTGACACTAGAGATCTAGTGATATGGAGAAGCTAAAATTGTTTCAAGCACCGACGGAACCAGAAGCGCTTCCTATTTCAAAGAGAGGAGACGGGTTATTCACATTTCATTTGATGGTCAGAGGCAAATTGAAATCTAAGCAGTGGTAATTCTAAGGATTCCCGGGGGAAAAATAGAGATGTCTCATACGTTGCCCGTAATATATGGAAGTATCGACGTAATTTCATGTCGCAACGTGCGTGTGACGCGGAGCGACGATTAAAAAATTCATTTTTTAAGGAAAAAGAAATTTGGAGTCGCCACCAATCATTTTAGGGTGTGATTGGTCACCACCCAATTTTAAGATGAAAATTTTTTATCTACGAAAACTCAAAGTTGGTTCGAGAGTCGTTTGTGTGTGGGGAAGGTATTAGCACCCCACAATACTCATTATAAAATGGTTACCAAATTTAATCAAATGCTATCCAATTTTTTTATTTTAAGGCAAAGGTTAAAGAGATTCATTTTTTGAATGTCCCATTTGATGCATTTTGTATCATTAGTTCAAACAAGTGTCACAAAATGATGAACATAATATTTTATAAAAAAAAAGATTTTGTAGGAAAATTGAAAATTTCATGACTTAGATATTTGCATAATCTTGTATGGAGGTTTACTCTCTATTTTATGCATTGTTATGTGTGAGAAAATTATCCTAGAAGATCTTTGCATCAAATGTACACTTTCAACCCATTAAAAGGGTTGATTCACATTTGGTTAATTTTTTCACCCCTCAAAAGCTTTATCATCATCCTCATTAATTAATTTGATGACAAAGACATCTCAATATCCAACTTGTAAAAAAATCATCAAAGCATGAAATTAAAATGTTAAGATTTAAATGAGGAGAAATGATAAATAATGAACAATCCACTTATGTATAAAAAAAAATACAAAAGATATCAATTACATTCATATGAAAAAGAGAGATGAACAAAATATATTATGAGCAAATGTACCAAACAATTAAGCTATCTTGAGAAAAAGAATGGAAGAAGATGAAGATAATAGAAGTGTAGAACATATTCCTCTTTCTAAAATCACCTCTCTTTCTCACTCCAACCCCTCTTTCTCACTCTAAAAAATGACTTCCCTTTTTTACTCCCAAAAACCTAAGTGAAGATTCCATCCCTATTTATAGACAAAATTAGGGTTTGCTTTTTTTACTTTTAATCTTTTTTTCAATTTTTATTTTTTAGTCCTTTTTTTTCAATTTTTACTTTTTAGTCTTTGGACCACTTTCCTTATTTTAGTATTGGATTAGTTTTCAAATTATACATATAGTCTTGGATTATTATATGAGCCAAAATATAAAGCATGTATATTTCATGTATTAGACCGGATAAAATACGGTATCTACAGCTGCCCCCCTTTGAGCACGTCTGATCTCAGAATGTGTACAAAGGCGTAGATAAGTATTTTTATTGGTATAATAATATATGAAATAGGGAATAGAAGCCTCGACTAAATAAGGCTCTATGAGATGGAATGGGAGCGAAATGGACCTGGATACACATAGGCTTCAACTTCGCTCAATGCGAGTTCGATTTAACTGAGATATTTGAAAGGAAACTGACCTGGTTGGATGCAGGCTTCGACCTTGACTCAATTCGGGTTCGATTTAACCACATTAATTGAAAAGGAAATGGACCTGGCGCTGACACCGGGCTTCGACCTCGACTCAATTCGGGTTCGATTTAACCATATTAATTAAAAAGGAAATGGACCCGGCGTTGACACCGAGCTTCGACCTCGACTCAATTCGGGTTCAATTTAACCATATTAATTGAAAAGGAAATGGACCCGTCGCTGACACCGGGCTTCGACCTCGACTCAATTCGGGTTCGATTTAACCACATTAATTGAAAAGGAAATGGACCCGGCGCTGACACCGGACTTCGACCTCGACTCAATTCGGGTTCGATTTAACCATATTAATTGATGTTGAAGTTGACTTATGCAAGTCTCATGACAACAAAAGCTAAACTAATGCATGCTTTAAATGTTGGAAAGTCATGTGTGAATTTCAAAAGAATATCATTAAGTGATTCATGCACATGAATTTGTCAGAACAACTAATGTGGTGTATGTCTATACATTTCCTTTTTAGAACAATCACTTGGCCTAAGATCATGGATTCACAATGAAGTATCGAGCATATTTTTAGGAAAATGATACATCCTTATTTATTAGTTTATGCCCCAGTATTTGACTCCATGTTAGTGGTGAATAATTTCTCTGCTTCTCTTCTGTACTTCTAATTGGGTAATCCTCCAATTGCGCTTTAGCTTTTGTCATGCGCATATTGACCTTCCTCGTGATGACTTTTTAGATTTTACTTTGCAATCAGATCACCTTTTTTAGTTCCAATTTTTTTTTCAATTAGCTTTCAACTAACTAAGTTTATTCTTCTGAGTTATTTCAAGAGTAATTAATGATATCTTAGAGCTGAGAGGAATAAGAAATAATAGAAATAAATAGAAAATGAAGTATATGTATTTGTCAACTGGAAAAAAAAGGACTCTTCATTGATGATGAACAGTGTTTACAAACGATGGTTTAGAAAAAGAAAAGAGAAGAAAAAAATGTAAGAAGAATTTCTCCAGTATTCGAGACAGCTTTAACATTTTTTAATTTTCATTTCTCATACTTAGAGTGGTCAAACAAAGTACTTCTTGACTGCATCAGAATTAACCATGTGCGGTAAATCATCTCCATCCATGTTTGTTAGCATGAGAGCTCCTCCCGAGAAAGCCTTCTTGACAATGAAAGATCCCTCATAATTTGGGGTCCACTTCCGTCGGTGATCCTTTTGATATGGGAGTATCTTTTTTAACACCAAGTCTCCTTCTCGAAAACATCAGGGACGTAATTTTTTGTCATATGCGTGCATCATTTTTCCTTGATATAATTGCCCTCTACATAATGCAGTCAATCTTTTTTTCTCGATGAAATTCAATTGCTCATGTCGTGTTTGTACCCACTCTGCTTCTTCTAATTTCGCCTCCATTAAGACTCTGAGGGAGGGAATTTCCACCTCAATTGGAAGGACCGCTTCCATGCATATACCAAAGAGAATGGCGTTGCCCCAGTTGATGTTCAGACTGATGTGCGGTACCCATGCAGTGCAAATGGGAGCATCTCATGCCAATCGTTATAAACCTCCATCATCTTCTCTATGATCCTTTTTATGTTCTTATTGGCTTCTTCCACTGCTCCGTTCATTTTCAGACGATAAGGAGCGAATTATGATGCTTAATTTTGAATTGCTCACATAATTATTTCATCATCTTGTTATTTAAATTTGTCCCATTATCTGTGATGATCCTTCCAGATAGACCATATCGACAAATTATCTCCTTTTTAATAAACTTAACAACCGCACTTCTGGTTACACTTGAATAAGAACTTGCCTCCACCCATTTGGTAAAATAATCTATAGATACCAAAATGAAACGATGCCCGTTAGAGGCTTTGGGTGTGATGAGACCAATGACGTCTATGCCCCACATAGAGAACGGCCAAGGCGCGGTCATTACATGTAAAGGGGATGCGGGTACGTGAATTTTATCCGCATAAATTTGACATTTATGACATCTCCTGGCGTACTTGATGCAGTCAGATTCTAGAGTTAACCAATAATATCCTGGTCTCAAGATTTGTTTGGCCATTATATATCCATTAACATGAACTCCACAAATTCCTTCATGAACCTCCTCTATGATTTGATTCGCTTCCCTTGCATCAACACATCTTAAGAGCACCATATCATGGTTTCTTTTGTAGAGTATTTCACCATTCAAAAAAAAACCCATGGACAATCTTCTAATAGTACGTTTATCATTCTCAGAAGATTTGGATGGATATTATCCATTCTTTATATACTGTTTAATGTCATAATACCAAGGTCTTGTGTCTGGCTCTTCTTCAATGCTCATACAGTGAGCAGGAAAATCACACTTCTGAATTTTTATGGGTTGAACTTCTTCCTTAAAGTCAGCGGTAAACATGGACGCTAGAGTTTCCAATGCATCTGTGATTTGATTATTCTCTCTGGGTATATGGTCAAATGAGATCACTTCAAAAGTTCGACTTAACTTAGTGACATGTTTTTATAAGGTATTAGCTTAGAGTATCTAGCTTCTCATTCTCCGTTTAGTTGTCGTATCACCAATAGCGAATCTCCGTACACTCGAAGCTTCTTTATCTTCATATCACAAGCTGCTTGAATTCCCATGGAACATGCCTTATATTCTGCCACATTATTTGTGCAGTCAAAGCATAATTTTACTGTGAATGGATATTTTTTTCCTTTTGGTGATATGAGGATTGCCCCAATTTCATGTCCTACATCATTAGATGCACCATCAAATAACATTGTCCACAATTCTGGGTCTGCAGATTCTTCTTCATTTTTGAATATGACTGAAACACTCTCATCAGGGAAATCAAACTTCATACGCTCATAATCTTGCATTGGTTGGTCTGCCAGATAATCAGCAAGTACGCTTCATTTTATTGACTTCCTCGTGACATAGACAATATCATATTCTGTGAGTAACATTTGCCATTTAGCAATCCGTCCAGAAAGTGATGGCTTTTCAAAGATATACTTGATAGGGTCCATCTTTGAAATTAACCAAGTGGTGTGGTATAACATGTATTGTCTAAGTCGATGAGCAACCCAGGCCAATGCACAACACGTTTTCTCCAACATCGAATAATTAGCCTCATAATTTGTGAACTTTTTGCTTAAATAGTATATTGCTTGTTCTTTCCTTCCAGAAGCGTCATGCTAACCAAGTACGTAACCCATAGATTTTTCTGTTACAATAAGATACAAAATGAGTGGACGCCCTGGAGTTGGAGAAACAAGTATAGGCGGATTTTGCAAGCATTGCTTGATCTTCTCAAAAGAAATTTGACAATCATCATTCCATCCTTCTGTATCACTTTTGCGGAGAAGTTTAAAGATAGGTTCACAAGTTGCAGTTAGCTGTGAGATGAAACGGGCTATGTAATTTAATCTCCCCAAGAAACCTATCTTTAACCTACACCACCTAGCTCATTACACACCCACTCAAATGTCTTATCTCATCCACCATCAATCTTACCAAGTCCAATAAACATTCATAATGATGCCCTTCTAATAGCCTCTCGGTCACAAAAACAATTCTGCTCATCTTATGCTCAGAAGGCCCAAAACATGTTCCTTGAAGCCAAAGTCTTCATTGCTTCTCTCACTAAACCAATTGTTCCCACCTCTGTTAATGATGCTCTAGCCAATCCCCTTTGGAAAGATGCAATGACTACTGGGTATAAAGCATCACTCAAAACCAACACTTGGACATTGGTTCCTCAAACATCTGATACGTAGGCTATTCAAAACATATGGGTCTTTAGAGTCAAGTAGAACATAGATGGCTAGTTCACTAGTAAAAAGCTAGATTAGTGGCAAAGGGGTTTCAACAAGTACCAAAGGTTGATTTTTTTGAAACATAAAGCCTAGTCATCAAACCATGCACAATTCAAGTCATTATCACATTGACAGTCACTTTTGGGTGGGATATACAACAGTTGGACATCAATAATGCTTTCCTCCATGGAACACTTCAAGAGACAATATACATGAGACAACTACCTTGTTTTGAGGACCCTTCTAAGCCAAAACACGTGTGTCAACTTTGCAAGGCATTATATGGTCTAAGGCAAGCTCCAAGGGTCTAGTTTGATAGAATTAAAACTGCTCTAGCAGGTTGGGGGTTCCAGAACTCAGTTTCTGGCACATCTTTGTTCATTCAGTCCATAGGTAAAGGCATTCTTATGGTCTTTATATATGTTGATGACATCTTGGTCACTGGTAGTAACCCCACACTCATCACAGATCCAATCTCTCAATTACACACTCAGTTTGTTCTCAAAACACTTGGTTCTCTAAGTTACTTCTTAGGTTTCGAGGTAGTAAGGAACTCTATAGGTCTCTACCTTACTCAAAGCAAATATACTTAAGATTTACTGACCAAAACTAACATGCACTCAGCCAAAGTTAGCTCTACACCCATGTGTCCAACTACAAAACTCAACTCAGAAGGCATATCTTTCTCTAATCCAACTCTGTACAGAAGTGTCCTTGGTGCTTTACAATACTTAACTATTACAATTCCTAACATTAATTTTAGTGTAAATAAACTCAGTCAATTTCAAGCTCATCCAACAAATGGCCACTAGAAATCATGTAAAAGAATTTTCAATGATATCTTAAAGGCACAATTCAGCTTGGTCTCCATTTCCCTCCTACCACATCTTTATCTCTATCTTGCTTCACTGATGCAGATTGGGCAAGCTTAATTGATGACAGGAAATCGACTAGTGGCTATTGTATCTTTATGGGACCTAACTTGATAACCTGGAGCTTCAAGAAATAGACAGTTGTCGCTCGATCTAGTACGAGGTCCGAGTATAGAGCATTAGTCTTACCTACTTCTGAAATTCTCTGGCTTTTATCTCTCTTTAAAGAACTACGTCTCAACTTGAAAAGTTCTCCCATCATCCGGTGTGATAACCAAAAAGTTGCCTCATGTGCTCCTAAAGCTTGTTCTATAATGCAAAGCAAAAGTCAAAATACTTACAACTAATAATTTCATTCTCATCAGAAAACATCAATGTAATAACTACTTACAACTAAGATTTTGTATTCAAAATCAATAAAACTCTCATCTTTAGTCACTACAAGAAAATAACTATTTCGTGATGTTTTTTGTCTTTTACAACAGTTTTAATACCGTAGTGAGATCCATCATTGCATAATCCAGCGCGATGATTTTCACATCTGTCGGAAGACAATCACAAAAGATTGATCTACTGTGATGATTATGGGAACCGTCATTATAGATTGGTAATATACTTTTTTTTTATTTATTGTGATTGTTGTGAACAGTCGCCAGATGTCATCTATTACGTCGACTTCTAAACCGCTGGCACAGATAATAAAATTTCTTGGTTTATAATGCGATTTACAGAATCGCCGTTATAGTACGTGCACAGTGCATGCTTCATGGCTAGTAAGTGTTAAAAACTTCAAAAATAGTCATATAATGGAGCGCACTTCTAGAAAAAAATGGCGCAATAAAAATTCAGGAGAACAAAAGGGGAGTGCCAAAATGTGGGTAGATTTCTGAAGTAATGCCATATACAGTACATATTAAATAGTTATATAGTTTATATATAATATATATCATATATACAGTACATATTATATCTACATTAATTTTTTACCAAACTTAAGATCTTTTAAAATATTTATTTAGTATATTTATAATTCTCACTATCACCTCACATAACAACATCAAAATGAACATGAATTAAAGAATGTATCTGGATGTGTGTGATGTGTTCATAGAAACGATCATGTAAATACAAAAATTATAGAACACAATTATATTACATACAATACACAAAAAATTAAAAAACATTAAAAAATTTATTTCAATAAAGCCTAAATAATGTTGTTTAATTAAAAGCATAGTTATGGTAGAGTCAGTAATCAACTAAAAGATTAATTGCTCAATTGATTAACAATATAATTAATATAATTAACTAAAATAATAATAACAACCATTTATTTATTCACAAGAAAAAAAATACAAGAAAAGGTGAGTAGGATGGTGTACTTGGAATCGCCTAGTGGTAGGGGGAAGGGGGCGCCTGGGTTTGAGCTTTGGGGTGGGACTGGGCATGGTTGCGGAAGAAGTGTGTTGTGTTTGGGTGAGGGCGAGGGGGATGGGAGTCTCAACCTGTGATCGGTGGTTTTGTTTATGTGATTAGTGTCCTGTGTTTAGTTCCTCGTCAAAGAGCCTCCGATACCTAAGTCAATATTCAGTCGATATTCTGACATAATTTTCTTAGGGAAGAGTATGCCTACCTCTTTTGTTTATCGATAGACGTATTTATACTCGAGTTTTCGGGTAGAAGGAAGCCTGTCGAAGAAGCCTCTTGGAGATGTGATGGAGAAGCTCCGCAAGACAAAATGTCTGTCCTGATTGCCCTTCATTGGACATGTGGGAGGCCACCCTCACATAAAATGTTCAACATTAAATGTCGAAATGACTAGAAAAAGGTAATTGCGACAAACTGTCATGGCGAATGGTCTTGTTGAGTGCTACTTTTGACAAGTAATGATGGCCTTGTGCTCGTGGTTATCCGAGCTCTCCTTGTGCACCTCATCACTGCCCTTATATGTGATCGGGTATGTGCGACCCGAGCATCCTCGGCACTGACTAGGTGAGGTTGGTCATTTTCCTCCAAAACTTTCCTTCATCGGGTTGGGGGGTTAGTGCAACATAACATATGTCGTTGGGTTCTTGGTGGTTAGGAAAGTACACATAACAGTTACCCCAAATGGAGTCTCAAACCTGGGTGGATGGGACCCATCAATTCTTCAATTGGGGGAAATTGCTATGGGTACCCAGAATAGTAATGGCGCAGCACCACGTGGCAGGCCACAACAGAAGTCACTACTCTACTCCAGTAAAAGGATCTATGAACCGAGCTCCTGAAAGGGGAGGGGAACTGACTTGACCAGGTCAGTCTCCAAGGAGCTCGAGCGACACCGACCAACGTAAGCTAAAAAGCCTCGAGAAGGGGATCTGACATAGGAGGCCAACTAGGCCAGTGTTAGGCCTCATTATGATTCACCGATAGTAACACTCCACGTGGCATTTTCTCCCTTGCGGCAGGCGCCGATCGATTTCAGTCGCCATGATGAAGCGTAGAGTTAGCCATCAAACAGTCACATCCCCACCACGTCCGGCATGACTAAAGGTTTATCGACATTTAATGACCCTCCTTTACATCAGTTTAGAGGACAAATGCATTAAATACCGCCCCAGCTCGTCATATCAAGGAAAGGTCATCACCTCGCCTGAAACTTATTTTACACGCATCCTCCTCCAAGACTTCAAGTATAAATTCCTCGCTTTATAAACAGTACAAGGTAAGCAATTCTCTCCTAAGGAAAACTCTACTAAAATTTCAAACCATCTTCCGGTTCTCTTCACCTTACAGTTCTTCGTCTGTGTTGTACAGGTTCCCACTTGAAAGGGCCTCTACATGGAAAGGAGATTTTGCACACATTGAGGATGCGGGGAGCTCAATTCGGAGGGGAGACTACACGAAGAATGATGTTGAAGTTTATGGAAGAAACAATTATATTTCTAGTAGTTGAACTATGTGAAGTAGTTGGCAATGTAGAAGTTTGAGTCAGCCATCAAGCAGTCACATGATGAAGCCATCAAACAGTCATATTATTATAATCATTTTTCAAACATTCTGAGTTGACTAACACTTTACACCCATTTTAATGCCCTTTTATATCATTACTTCCAAATATTGCATTATTACTCATAGGGTCAATCTCCAATGTCAGGAATTTTTTCCCGGCATTTATGCTGGGATTAATCCTGGCCATAGGATATGGTCAGGTTAATCCCAGTCGTTAGATGGGTTTAGGGATTAAATCCTTGTGCAACCGGAGGAACAGGTTGTAAATTGCTTCACCAATTTTTTTATAAATTTAATTTTGACTTAATCTTCCTTGAGAAGCTTCACCAAATTCTTTTATAAATCTGATTTTCACCCCAATCTTCTTTGGGAAGATTCGTAACAAATTTTGTAAATTTTATTTTCACCCAAGCTTCCTTAAGAAGCTTCACCAAAGTTCTGGCAAATTTCATTTTCACCCAAGCTTCCTTCGAAAGCTACCAAACTCACCAAACTGTTTCTCTTCTTCGCAACTCTCTCTCTTCATCGTCCAGCTCTCTCTGCGTTCATCGTCGGCACTCTCTCTATCGTCAGTTCTCTCTCTGCGCGGTGTTCTCCCTGTCGATGGCTCTCTATACGCTCGCCAGCTCTCTCTCTCTCTCTCTCTCTCTAGGCGATTTAGGATTTTGGTTTGGTGTGTTCATGTTTATTGCTGATTTCCTTCATTTTTTTCTTCTTGAGTTAGGGGTGAGCTAATTTTTGTTCAGTAAGATTATCTTTGTTGTTGATTTTCTTGGTCTTTTTCTTCTCGAGTTAGGGGTGAGCTTGGGTTAGGATTTTATTTGATTCTGTGTTTATTCAGTTTGTGTTTATTGAATATCTTATGTTTTGAAGTTTTTTCAGTATCAAACAATGAACCAACTGTAAGAATTTCATTGATCTCTACCCTCTTAATTAATGATTGTTTTGTTTATCTCTATGCCTGATACTAGAGGGCAAAGCCTTTCGTGATAAGTACTACATCTTACTAAAGCATATTTCTCTAATTTCTGATAATTTTGCTACTTTTTATTTATTATTGATAGTAACGATCATCTAAACGGGACATTCTTGGTTATATGGATAATTATTTACATCGAAATAGTTTGCTTATCTTATAAACGAATTATGGAGTCGTTTGTTCATATAAAAAATGGTTTTAAGATAGTTTTCTGGTCACTACGCCAGGCTCTCACTTCACTTTATCGAACACTATTCCACGCTCTTCAGATAATGCTCGAGCAAACAAACCTTGTCAAGTGTGTGTCGTGTGTTAATATATCTCATTGATTTGATCTTATATGTTGTATTTTAATACAATTTGTAGTATTTCTCTTTGAGTTATTCAAATGCTTATTTTACTTTGGTTGTCTTATGATCAATGAATTGGATGTTGTTTAACTTACATGCCGTGTCTCCTTCACTTCTTAATTGGTTGTGTACTTAAAACGTTAATATCTTTCATTGTTGTGGCAATTTGCATTAGGGTCGGCAATATAACTTTGTCGGAATTGTTCTCCTTAAACTCTCAAAAAATAATTCTTATACACATTAATGATGTTTTCTTTTATTGAAGTTCTTAAACAGAACCCTTGTGAAGAAGATCCATACCCTCTTTATTGATTGTTTCTTTTCATTTATTGTCAATATGAATTAATAAAGATTTTATTTGATTCTGTGTTTATTGATTGGTTTATTGAATCTTATAGAAGTTTTGTTAATTTCCGTCTCTTATTAGAGTGATGATTCAACATTAGCTCGACTCATGTACTCTTAGACAATATTCTACTACATCTTCTTCTTTAACTGGTAAAAATTCAGTTTTCATATCAAGAGGTAAGCATGCTTGTAATACTGATCCTATTTTGGAATAAATTACTAGCATGCTTAATGAATTTATCTTGCTTTTTACGCATGAATTTCTGGAAACTATTTTGATATGATATATTGGTTCAATATGATTGAAATTATTTGTCAATTGTGTGCTAAGTGTGCAGAGAGATGGATGTTTTGTTTTAGCTTGGAGTTGAGGCTCTTTTAATTATATAAATGGAAATTTTTTATTGTTCTTGGTGATTTAAAATTGAATTTTTGGTTTGCTTTAGTTTTAATATTTGATTTCATTCTTGATGAAGATGCTTTTTAATGTCGGGTGGTTTAAACATTTCAGGTATTTCCTCGCTTTCTTTGCAGATGTATTAATTATGATACTCGATTTCGATATCGATTCTTATTCTGAACCCGATTACGAGTTTCACTTTCATTTTGTTAAGCATTCTTAATTGATGCAAATGGTTATATTATAATTTTGTATGTTCCATTAGTAGTGTTTAGCTACTTGTTGTAGCTTGTAAAATGTTTTCTTTTATCCAAATGTGAATATGATATATTGCACGTAAAGTAATTGAGAAATTGAATATTAAACCACTGTCAAAATTTTGGTCTTTGCTTATTGCACTGTCTTTTGATGCGTTTGTTCTGAGTATTTTACTGTCTTATGTCAAAATATTTGCTCAAACAATTATTAATGTAATATTCATAGGCTTCTCTATTCTTATTAGAAGTTTTCTCTTCTAATTCTTCATTTGATGCTTTTAGGGAGATAAGGTGAAGCCCAATACCTTTTTGCAGCGTGTTTTCTAATACCTTATGGGCAATACTTGATATATGGCTTATATGTGATTCTTAATATTGTTTCAGTCTTTTAAGTGGGATAAGGTGTTCAAGTTTTTGGTTTTAAGGCAGTTCTTTTGATTGTTTTACAATTTTCCGCTAATTTGAAGAAAGATACAAATTTATGATTGCAATTCTTCTAGTAATTGTACCTTTATTGTTGGCCTATTTTAATGATTGCAATTCTATATGTTATTACACATATTTGAGACTTGATTGTCGATAAAGTAAGAGAAATTGGTGATTTCCCCAAATTTGTGAGTTTTCTTGTGGTGGTGCCTATTTGCTGCATTCTATTTAGGATTTTTGTTATAACAAAGTATTTTTGTGTTGTTTTTAGTTTCTTGATGTCCAATAATGCCTTTAGGCCACAAAATTCAACAGATGGTGAAGAACCGCCCAAATCCAAGGTATTTTACTAAGAATAAATATATTATAATGGTCTAAAATTACCATAGTTTTACCATCCTTTGTTTTTGTTTATGGTTAATGTGAAATAGTTATGGGTTTTGCATATTGGGATCGAAATCACATATTATGTCTTATTTTTTGTCAAAGATAATAAGCATGTTATTTACTAATGGTGGCATATCAATTTTTTATTTCTTGAAGATATGTATATTAGTAAGTATGCATTACTGAAATTTGTCTTTAGAGTACAAAATATGTAGTGTTAACTTTCTTAGCAATATAAGAATATATATATTAGTCTTTTCTTCATTGCTATATTTTGAACGATAGTCCATTTTTGAAATTGAGCTCTCGTGTTTGATCAATACAGGTTAACTATAAAGAGATAAATAACTTGAGAACGTTATCTATCAGTCCTCTTCAATTCTGCTTGGCGTGAAGCGGAAAACAGGACTTATGATTGAAGAGTCACAAGTCTTATGATTCTTCCTTCATATTATTAAGATTCTTAGTTTTTGTAAATTCAAGGTGTAATGGAGGAATTGATCGTTCAACATGGAATAGTTTAGCCAAAAAACACTTGATATATAAGCATTGTAACTTTTACATACTCTATATTGTCTTGTGCAACTCAATATATGATCAAATACAAGAAACAATCTAATTATTTGATAATTGATTACTTTTCATAATCAAAAGTTATAACAATCTTCGCTAAATACCATATATGCTAAGGTTTTAAGGTTGAAATTTAGGTTAGTCGTTGAAACATTATATAAAAATGGCCAAATGTGTCTAAATAAAAATGGCTAAGTATGTGAAAATGGACAAGTAAATGATAATGACTAACTATGTGTAAATAAAAATGGCTACGTTGTGAAAATGACTAAGTAGATGGAAAAAATTGTGTAGAGGGGTTGATAAAAAATGTAGAGTGGTTCACAAAAAATGTAAAGGTGTTCATCAAAATTTAATAATTTAATAATTCTTGGAGGAGCTCACCAAATATTTCACGTACAACAATTGTTTAATGTGTTCACTAAAATTTAAAAATTAATTTTCTTCGAGGTGTTCGTCTAATAATTCTTGGAGGGGCACCAAAATACACTTAGTCATTTTCACACACTCAGTGTGTTAAATGATTAAGTTGTAAAAATGGCTAAGTTGTGAAAATGGCTAAGTATTTGAAAATGACTAAGTGTGTGAAAATCGATAAATTTGTGAAAATGACTAAGTGTAAGAAAATTGTTAAGTGTGTAAAATGTCCACGTGTGTGAATATAACTAAGTGTGTATGAAAATTGTTAATAGTCAAACGTCATAATGGGGATCTAAATGTCATCATTACATGGCGAGTCACCATCCAAGACTGGCATTTGGGCCCCAAACGCCATGGTAACAGGTGTTCAACTTCATGAAGGCATAACTTTTGACTCAGGTGGAACCACATGGCCCGTAAGATATCAAACGAAGGTTATTCAGAGATCTATATGAATGATCTCCCCTCCCCCCCTTCACAACCTAGTTTCGAGTCTAAAAACACTGTTTTAAGTACTTTCGGAGGCCCGAAAGCTGTTTCGGTCTTCATTTCGGGCTTTTTGTAATTCCTATCTCTTTTAATTTTTAGTTTTTTATATGCTTATTAATTAAAACGTAAATAGGTTATTTTTCAAATTTTACAGGGTTATAATTTATAAAATTAAAGGTTAAAATTTTAAATTTTAATATTCAATTTCAAACTTTTAACAGATATGTTCGATTTATAGATAGAATCTGAGCTTGAGGGTTATACATGTTCGTCAAACCGATACTTGTCTCGCTCGATACTTGTCACAAAAGTACAACAACATTATCAATTATAGCTTTTAACTAGTTTATGAATAAGTGTTCATTGTATCGAGAATCCTTAATTAATCTAATCTAATTTCACATAATAAGTGAGTATCATGAATGTTTGCATTGAAATAACAAGTTTTTTTATTTTTATCGATGATTTTTCCAGTGTATGATAGATAATTATAAAATACCAAATTTAAGGAAAATTGTGAAGAATGATGATTAGAGCTGTATAAATGGAGATTATGAGTAAAAAAGTGGCGATTAGGAGGTAGAGTGGCAATCGCTTATTTGTACATGACGTTTGGGGACTGAAACAGGCAATTGGAGACATAAAACTAGGCTTAGCTTTGATGATGTGATTAGTACCTTCAGGATGGCGTTTAGGGGCTAAAAATAGGTGATTCACCTATTAGGTATGGCGATTAGATTGTACATATTTGGTGACCCCTCCCAAGAATTATTATTTTGTACGTATATGATGAACCTCGGTACGTAATTAGTGAACCCCAGTACGTATTTGATGAACCCCTCCAAGAATTATTAATTTGTATGTATTCATTGAACCCCACTACGAAGTGGATTACAAAGGGGATCTTGAAGGGTTCATAAAAAATTTCACGTACAAAATTAATAATTCTTGGATGGTTCATCAAATAATTTCACATACAGAAGCAATCATTCTTCGAGGGGTTCACCAAAATATTTCACGTACGAAATCAATCATTCTTCGAGGGGTTCACCAAAATATTTCACGTACACAATCAGTCATTCTTCGAGGAGTTCACCAAAATATTTCACGTACAAAATCAATCATTCTTCGAGGTGTTCTTCTAAAATGTAGTGGGGAAAGATTATTTTACTTGATTCTTGTTGTAAAATGACAACAACATAATGAAGAATACATTCTTAACCGTCATAAAAAGGTCCTAAAACCCATTATACTGATGCAAAATCGCCGAAAAAATAACAAAATAGCCAAAAAAGGGAGAAAAAGGCAAGGAACCCCCAAAGCCGCCGGTATTGGACCTAAAACCGCTGGAATTAGGCACCAAGACCGCCGGTATTGGGCCCAAAACCGCCGCTAATGGTTAGAAAAACTGTGAGGATAGACTGGTGAACTCTAGTACATAATTAGTGGATCTCAGTACGTAATTAGTGAACCCCTCCAAGAATTATTCTTTTGTACGTATTTGGTGAACCCCACTACGTAATTGGTGAACCCCTCCATGAATTATTCTTGTATACGTATTTGCTGAACCTCACTACGTAATTGGTGAACCCTATTACATAATTGGTCAACCTCAATACGTAATTGGCGAATCCCTCCAAGAATTATTCTTTTGCATGTATTTGGTGAACCCTACTAGTAAACCCCACTATGTAATTGGTGAACCCCTTCAAGAATTCTTCTTTTGTATGTATTTGATGAACCTCAATACGTAATTAGTGAACCCCAGCACGTAATTGGTGAACTCTAATACATATTTGGTGAACCCCTTCAAGAATTATTATTTTATATGTATTTCGTGAACCTCACTATGTAATTGGTGAAACTCAGTACGTAATTGGTGAAAACTTAGTACGTAATTGGTGAACCCAAGTACGTATTTGGCGAACCCAAAAAAACCCAAAAAAGTTAAAACATTCTACCTGCTGGGCTTTGTGTGGCCCATATTACTCCAAATACAACCTAAGTGTCACAATAGGCCAGCATCAGTGCCGTGAATTTTTCACGGCATGATAAAACTTTCCTTACTCATAATGTTACTTTAATAGTATTTCCATACAAGTTCTACTAAGATTTAAATCTTTCCTTCAATGTTTACACTACAAGAAATATGACCTTCTATAAAAGGCGGATATCCCCATGAAAAATAATCTATAGGGATCAAGCGGCGCCTGTGACAGCCCATCATATTAAAAGTTCACATTTTTCGTGAGACGCAATGCCTCATGTGAAGACCCCTGTGATATCTCTCTTTTTACAGGATTTTTCGACTCTTGTAGAACGTTGTTTAATGAGGTTTTACGATTCAGGTTACTTTTATTCAACAGGTGTTTTTAATTCTCGTGAACTAATATTCATAAATATTTTGTATCCTATAAAGTGAGATATCGTAAGGTTCAAAGTATTCATATTAAACACTTTCAAAAGGATAATTTTAAATAGCATAAATAACACCAATATAATAATTGACAACATTAACATTTAATCATTTCAACAAAGTTTTGTATTATTTATTTGAAAACTAACTAACTTATCATTATACTATACAAACAACTATTATTTCAATAAATGAAAAATAGAAAAAGATTTACACAAAATCATGTAAGTTGACCTTAAAAATATATTTCTATTCTTCAAACTCGAGAAGTCCTTACAACAGTTCCAAAGAGTTGCAGATACCAGCAAACAAGCAATCATCAACATCATATACTTATATGCTTAGTAAAGAGTACCATATATTTTTCGATGAATAAACAAGTAGAATACAGTTCTCCACAATATTGACAAAATTGCAGAACAAGTAATAAAGCAAATGACCACATTACCAGTAAAAGATGAAAAAATAACTCACAATTAGAAAAGAACAAAACATATATCAAATTTTTGAATAGATGTGAAATAAACATCTATAGAGCTACAAAAACTAATACATGGTACAAATGATATCTGGACAACAACGTAAAATATTACCGATAGAATCATACATTTAATGATAATAGTTCCTAATATCCCCAAAAAGTTGAAAAAAGCACCATAACCATACAAAAATAAGTTCTGCATTTAGGAAAGATAAATTTAGGTTAGAGGTAACAATTGCACTATTCTTACAAATCTTGTATTTTGACTATAGCACTGACAGTTGAGAAGATACAAGTTATAAAAACTACTAAGAGATCTGTTAAAGGATACAATCAAAACTTAAAGAAATGTGGCTCTAAAGCAATGGAAGAGTCATATTTATTACACTTTTCAGGACAATGAATCTAGAAACTCCAATTAAATTACTATTAACACATCATACAGCCAAACATAGTGGCTTGTTAGCACAATCCTTTACTACCAGATTTTCCATTAACAAAAGCTAATTTTAAGTATAATTAAACTTACATATTAGAAAAGATTACACAATTTGTAAATGCCACTTTATATCCAAGACTCATAAAAGCAACAAAAGTCGTATTATATCACCAGAATGCAAAGGAAACAAATTAAACAACAAAACACATTTATTAAATCTACTTTGGTCTTCATCCAGACAACAATCAATGACCAAAGGCAAGAAGATAAACACATAATTGTTATGGGTTATTTATTAATCATCTAAGAAAACTACACCTATAAATTGAAGGCCAAGTAGTCAAATAACATATGTAAAGAAGTTAAAAATAGAATTACCATGGGTTATTTACTAATCATGCCAGCAAAAAATCTATGAGCTTTAAAAGAAAATAAAAAATCCAGATTCTTCCACTATTGATTGCATCTCCAGCAAGACAGTAAGGGCAAGCCAATGGTTAGGGGACCAAAGATCACAATTATCAAATAGCGGAATAGTGATCTCAAGACTCATTCACGTTAATAAATCACTATGTAAAAAGAGCTAATCATTTCATGATCAAGTGGGTGACACTCAGATTTATTAAATTAGGCGACAAGTGATCATCATTAGGCATAGATATTTCATTATCATGGAAGTTGGCGCAGAGGACATGATATTCAATACTCAACCAAACTTTTTTTTTCTCGTCACAACATTGAACAGAGCTTACCTAATAACACCCCGAAATTCAGATCATCCTTTTATACAAAAAAGGCTCTGATTAGATTTAACGCATTAGAATAACTAACCCAAATAAGAAGTTCACCATAGTACTGAGAGAAAGTTAGTTTGATTTTCACATCAATCTCGTGTAGAAAAATAAAAAAAGTCCAAAAGGAATGAATATATATAGATATTCTTAATCAAGTCCAAACAAGCTCACAACCCCATTAATCAAAATTGCCTACCAAAATAAAAAGATTAAAATATTTTCAAAATATGAAAAAAAATCTATAGAGGCAATTAATTACCAAAATCATATATAAAGCCACTTTTAAAGGATGATTGGTTAGGACCGTAACAAGTTATGTCTTTAAAGCTTATATCCAATGCTTGAACTACCTCCAATGGAAGCAGAACAATTGGCAACCTAAAGAGTTCACAAATCTAAAAGGATTATAGATAAAAAAAGACCAAACACACTTCGACCATCTGATTTAAAGCCCCAATTCTTTTGATCAATGTGATTCAAAGCCCCAGTAACATGTACATAATCATTATTTTAATGAACAAAATAAATTGTATGACAAGTACACAATATGTATTATCTCTCAAATATTAAAACACATTGTGGATAGAACAAAATAAGCAGTCAAAAGTATCACCATAAATTGCAACTATCTGAAAACAAGTACTAACAATCGATATGACTATTATGAAAATAGAGATTTCAACATTTTTAAAATGGCAGCAATCAACCTATATTTTTTTGCATAAGACTCCTCTAAACTATTGTAAATCAAATGTAGGGAAAAGTGAAGATCGAGAAATTCTGAATTCCCTATGAGGGCCTTAGGAATCAAAATTAGTGAACATTACAAAACCTTGGCTAAAAGTACCATTATCCTAAAGTTCCAACCTTCAGTTACAAAAGCGAGACATCATATAAAATCCAATATCATAAGGGAAAGAATTCATATTATATTCTTATTACTCAATTAATTCCAACATGTTAAGCAAGGATAAAAAGAATTGGCTAAGATTGTACGATATATGATCTAACCAGCATTGTCGAACGAATAACTAAAAATGAATATAGGTGAAGGAACTGACAACAGTGTGGAGGCCTCGGCCAAAGAAGAAAATCAATGGAGCAAGAATTGAGAAGAAAGTGAGCAATGCGATAGGGAATCGAGATCCAGTACCACCTCTATTTCTATGATTAACTGCACCAGATATTGTTCCCCTCTTCAATGCCATTGCCAATCCAAAAACCCTTGGAATTCACAGGAACGCCACCTTCAGAAACAACCAGTCAACAAGTCAGCAACCGACAGTCCCAGAAATATGAAGATTATGAGTGGGAATATTAATCAAAAAAGGATGAAGAATTCACAGAATCAGAGAACCAGAAACAAATATAAGAGAAATAGAAACAATTATTCAATAGACAAAATCCAGAAAATGAATAGCAGAGAACCAGAAACAGTGATTCAAGAGAAAAGACAGAGATTTAGTAAAAGAGCATACACATGTCACTAAATTGTTACAATGTCTGGTTGTGAATGTGAGGACCTAGCTAAATTTCACAATTCAAATCAGCATAAAAATGATAGAGAAAGCAACGTACAAATGTACAATTAAGTTTAAAAGTATGAAAAATACCAATTCTCTGGCTTTGTTGCTCCTGATTATTCTCCACCATATCCATTCTTCAACCCAGAGGATTATCCAAAATCTCTGCACGAAGTGATAAGAAGCAAGAAACTGAAGTAATATAGCAAATAACAGAAAAGTAAACAATTTATGTGATGTTTCATTTGCTGGAAGTGATAAGGAGCAAGAAACTTACTTAAGGAGAAGGTGAGGATAGAAATCCTAGTAGTTCTTCTAGTCCGGTCGCCATTGCTCGCTCTTCCCTGTCCGTGGAGGCATAGAGCGAGTCACGAATTAGTCGCTCGAATTTAAATCCCTAGATCAGTGAGAACCCAGATTCTATCATGAGTCTCTAGACCCGTCCAAATGCAACTAAAATTCATGGAACCCTGACCTAAATCAGCAAGGATCCTTTGCTCAGAACTCGAATCTGTCTCAAATCACATCTAAAACTAAAGAGGTTGAGAAAAATGTAAATAAACTCACCTCAATAAATCAAAAGAGATGCTCATCTACCTACCCCGTCGTCGCTTTGAAAGAGGAAGTCGAACGAGATGCACGATGGTCGCAAGAGGGAGATGAAGCAAACTAAGAGCTTATGGAAGAGAGATCGAAGCAAACTGAAAACCTCTGAGAAGGAATGACAGGGAACCATGAAGAGGAGAGAGAGAGAGAGAGAGAGTGTGTGTGTGTGTGTGTGTGTGTGTGTGTGTGTGAGAGAGAGAGAGAGAGAAGCTAATCAACGAGGATCTACTCTCTCTTCTTCGACCTAGCCCTAGGTTATGAGTTTGTTGTATGTTGAGGCTTGAGACTGAGAGGGAGAAGCTGCGAGAGAGAAGGAAAGTCGAGAGAGAAGAAACCTGATTTGTGAGGGTATCGAGAGAGAAGGTGAAATTTCAGTCCCAGTTCTAATTTTCAACCAGCTTTTTTTTTGTTAAAACGTAATTTTCAGTCCCGCTTTTTTTTTTTACATTTTAACAGGATTTTTTTTACAAGATTCATTTAAAATCTTGTTGTTTCTTATTTTTAACAAGAGAAGACTGAAACTCTTATATTTTATTCCTGTAGAATGCTATATTTCTTGTAGTGTTATTTGCCACAGAGACCTTCAGTATTGGATTGAACATGCTTGCATAAACTGTTGTTTTTACCAATGTCCCTAAATTTGATGGTGATAAGTTCGGATAGTTATCAAGTGGAGAATATATACAGATGAGCGGGCATGCTGGACGTCGAGGTAATGATAACCGTGGAATATGCATCCTGATGGTGGATGAGAAGCTAGAACCCTCAACTGCTAAAATGATGCTTAAAGGGAGTGCAGATTGTTTGAATAGGTATTAGAGTTGCTTCTAAGCGGTCGGCTTCCTTTCTTTCGTTTTTTGGGGTTAACAACTACGTATATATAGTTGTCCTGGGATATATTTAGTTATCTGTCATTGTCCAAACCTTTTTTATGCACCTACTCAAGATCTTCCACTTCCAGTATAATTACTTATTGAAAAGCTATGACAAAATTGTGCAAACCCATATTGAAATTAGAACTTCATGGATTTTTCTGCTAATGTAACTTCACTCACAAACGTAACTTTACTCAAAAAGAAGAAATCTCTGTGTAAGTTCCTTTATATTGGAAAAAGGGCAAGAATGGAAACCTTTTTTCCTCACTTATTTGATTACAACTACTACCTGCATTTTCGATGTCATTCGTATAACATCGATTAATAGAAAAATATGTTTTAAGACAACCTTTCAATTCACGATATGCATGGATTTCTTTATTTATACTTCTTTTCTATTGTTTTATTGAAATTCAGTTTCTTAGTAAAAAGTTGATAGGCATAGATTTATTTCAGGGAGTGATAGATAATCTTTATAATTCAATACATCGAATGCGGTGTGAAGATGGTGATCCTGAGAATCTGCTCCGTAATTCCTTATATCAGTTTCAAGCTATTCCTGATCTTGAGGTTTGTTGGCACTGAATTTGCTTGAACTTGCCTTTTTGTTCACACCCAAAAGGTGGATGAGGAAAGATCTAGATTTTTATATTATTGTTGTATTTTCATTATGTTTTATTATTGTTGTTGTTTTATCACTACCACTATTAGTGTTTTCCCCAAGGTACTGTTTACCGTTTCTGCAAGCTGGTAGGCTGGTGTCTATTCAATGCACTAGAAGTGGTGAAGCGTCCTCCAATTTTTCCATTGGGGTGTAATAATTAATTTTCAAAGGGTGAAAACTGATTATGAAGGTAATAATTCTTGATAATTCTTCTTTTCTGGCCCTAAGTGCACTCGGAGTTCAGTTCAGATTGTAATTTGCTTACACCAACTATCCAGATGATGCAATTCCAAAATCAGAATATGCAAACTACATGGTAGATGTTCTCATGAGATGTATTGTGAATAAAGATGGATTTCACAAGAAGACTATTAAGATTGTCCAACTGAAAGAGTCAGGAGAACCTCTTGTAGTTTCCATCCCCATCTCCCAGGTAATGCGTCAGATGCTCATACTAGCTCCATATTTACTGTTAAGGCCTGAGTAATTAGAGTTAGTATGTGTAGTGTAATGTGTACAAGGAAGCTACTCTTGAATGGGATAGACATACAGTCTTTGAGCTAGAATGGAATGGCGATAAATAATTGGGGATGCCAATGCTTGGTTAAATAAAAAAATAGTGAGGAAAAAAAAAGATAATAAAACAAAAATGCAGTTGATAGCTGAGGAAATATGAGCTGCACATTTTCTTGTATGCAGATACTGTTGAATAACTAAATTATTCATCTATTTCCATTAGGCTTAGTTACAACGATACAAACTATGAAAGGAAAAATAATTTATATAAATTAAATCCTCTAATTAATTCCTAAAATATTTCATAAGATTAAATTAATAAAAAAACTAATTAAGGAAAGAATTCCAATATTCCCCCTCAAATTGGTTCAAAGATATTTTCAATACCTAAGTTACCTACAATCCTTGTAAAGGATATCTACAAGTTGATAACTTTTTGAGACAAAAAGAGTACAAATCTATCCGGTGACAATCTTTTCTTTGATGAAGTGTCTGTCCACTTCAATATCTTTTGTTTTATCATGCTGAACAAGATTCTGTGCAATGATAATTGCTACTTTGTTGCCATAATACAGCTTTATAGGTTCATATGTTTCAACTTTTAATTAACTCCTTCAAGATGGATTTCAACCACAAAAGTTCTACATATGCCCAGAGCCATAGCCTTGAACTCAGCTTCTGCACTAAACATAGCAACTACCGGTTATTTTTTACTTCTCCATGTGACTAAGTTTCCTCTCACAAATGTGTAATAACCAGTGGTTGACCGTCTATATGCATCTTATTTGAAAAGGGAGACAAAGGTAATTAAGAATGAAGTATTTTATAATTCGAAGACTTAAATATCCTTACATAAGATGCTAAGATGCTTCAGTTTATTGATTATCAGAATAGAAATTTAACCTAGGAAGGCATACTCATTAGTGTACGGATTACTTTTTTCTTGTTTTTTTTCACTTTATACTAGTAAATTTAATTTTTTATGTTCAATGAACTTAGTGTAAGACGAAGCAAGGATCACCAAGAAACGAAATGAAGTTTAAATAGACAAGTTTGATAGAAGTTTAAATAGACAAGTTTGATAGAAGTTTAAATTCCACATGCGAAACAAAGTAGGTTCATTCAATGACATTGCGGGAGTATTATAAGGAGGAAACGGAAAGAGAAAGGAGATTCACCAGGATTTCTTCGTATCTATTACATGCTTCTGCGTTTTATTAAGCATTTCTTCCGACTCATCTCTATTTAAGTTTGTGATAGTGTGGTAATGTTTAAACTTTTATGTGTAGGAAGTATGATTGTTGTTGTTTTTAGTGATCATTACTCCTGCTTTGACTCTGTTAAACCCTTATGTATACCTTTTGAGCTGTTCTTGATAGGAAATACATTTTTCCTTGGATCATATTGTCTTCAAACAATTAGAGTTTTGAGTCATAGCGAAAGAAAAAGAAAGAGCGTATTTTCCTTCATATTCTTTTTAACTCTGTTTCTATATTTTTTTTTTCATCAGCAATAACTAATGAACAACTTATTTGCTTACAAATGGCAGATAAATACTTTATTTAGTATTCGTGTTATTATACCAAATGATATTTTGCCGCTGGAAGCGCGAGAAAATACACTTAAGAGGATCTCTGAAGTTCGTTCTAGATTTCCCAAGGGAATTCCCCTCTTAGATCCAGAAGAAGAAATGAAGGTATGATACTTTCTTGTTGGCGATTCTTACTGATTGCTCTTCATTTTTATTAATTTTTACCCTAATTTGTCACTCAGATTCAAAGCAGTTCATACAGAAAGGCAGCCCAAAGGATAGAAGCCTTAGAAAGCTTGTTCGACAAGCATGAAGTTGCGAAATCTCCTCTTATTGAGCAGAAGCTCAAAGTATTTTACATGAAGCAGGAGTTGACAGCAAAGACGAGGGCAGTTAAGAAAACAATGCGTTCGTCCACTGCACTGGCTTTTAAAAACGAACTGAAAGCAAGGAAACAGGTTCTGCGGAAGCTAGGGTATCTCTCAGTGACTTGACTTTTTTGTGGCTGCCTGATCTAATGTAAACAATTACTGATAAGCACACAAAACAACAAATAATAATCAACACCATATAGAAAAGCTTTGAAAGATATAAAAGAGAGATATTTCAGGGAGAAGTTTTGGCCAAAGGCCGTCTAACAGAGTATAGGACTAAAAGCATTTACAGCTGTAAGGAATAACAATTGAGTCAGTAACTAAATTTAACATTTGGTGTCAATGCGATCCCTCCATGCATTGTTCACCATGGCAAAGCACGTGTGGATTTTTTTTCTCCATTCATCACTTGTTTGATATCTTTTCCGTAAGGCGTTGTAGCTCAAGTCTAAGTCAGCTCACTTTACACGGTAGTAAAAATCGTATTGACATGTATTCAGTCGGAGAGGCAAAAGTAAGCCGAAACCTGCAAACTGAGTAAAATATGGTTAGATGGGTGATAACTAGATTGAAAAAGATCCACGGTGCAACGCGGTGATGATAGATGTGAGGTCCACATTTACACAATGTATGTATGAGGATCACATTGACTAAATCAGAACTATGTGACAACTTTGTTCAACTGGAGATAATACAGTCCAACAGTATATTCTCGGAATTGGAAATTGAATTTTCAGTTTTTCTTTCCCCTCAGACTATGTTTGGACCTTGGAAAATAGGAGGGAAAGAAAAATGAGAGGAGAAGTAGGTGGAATTTGAGGAAAAGGGAATGAAATTAATAACATAGTAGAATTATTCATACAACTATTTTCCTTCACCTATTCCAAATCTTCCAAACAATGAAAATGCAATCCTCCAGTTCTCTTTTCTTTTCCTCACTAATTTCCAAGATCAAAACATAGCCTAAAGCTTTGGGTAACATGTATGTGTTTGTTGCGAACTTGCAATGACTTAATTTTACAGACTTGCTAAATTATCTGAAACAAAGACAAATGTCGATTTTTCTCATTACAAGTATGTTATGATGACGTTATGGAGTTGAAAGGAAAGGTTGCATGTGAAATCAGCAGTGCAGATGAGTTGACTCTAACAGAGCTTATGTCCCTACAACAATTATGTGCTTTAATAGCACACAACCATCGCGTTTTGCTCTAAAAACGCGATGAAAAACTCACAAGCGTCAAATGAAAAATCTCAAAACCCGTGCGCCTAAGGAGAAATGCCAAAACTCACAGAGAGACTCTCTCTATCTCAAATTCACAACTCTCTCTCGATTTCCCAAAACTCATAAGGAGGCTCTCTCTCGATCTTGAAGCTAAGCTCTCTCTTATCTCTGTGAAGCTCTCTACTCTCTCTCTCTCTCTCTCTCAACTCTCTCGCGAAGCTCTCTCTTTCATCTTTCTGGCGAAGCTCTTTCTCTTTCAGCTTCATCTTCTCTCTCGCGACTTTCCCTCGCAGCTTTCTCTCACATCCATCTCTTGTCTCGTAGCTCTGTCAAAGCTCTCTCTCGTAGCTCTTGCTCTCTCTCTTCTGTATGCATCTTTATCTACTCAAAACCAGAGGTAAGGGTTTTATTCTCAAATTCATGTCTCATTTTTGTGATTTTGAGTTTTATCTGAGTTAATTAGGGTTTGTGTTCATCATTTCCAGGAATGCATTTGTCTGTGTTCTTGTTAACGGTGAGTCTTGAGTAAAAGTTCTCTCGATAAGGATTTATGTGCAAGATTTTGTATGAGAATTTGTTCTGAGAAACTCTTTATTACCTTATTGTTGATTTTAATTGCTTGGATATCATATATTCTATTTTCCCCATTTTAAGGCAAGCTCTAGGGTGATTGCTTCACGTGATTGATGCTAGGGCTTGGAGCTTGAGCTTTCGGCCAAATTTGTTCATGGGTTAGCAATCTTAATGGTTGTGCATTTGAGATATTTTTCTATTTCAGCTAGGTCCTAATTGCTGAAAGGTTACATCTTGCATCATATGATTCCTGTGGTGGGTTTTTTCCCTTTGTTTATTCGCTGTCTTTATGTCATTGAGCCTGTCCTCAGCCCTGCCTCTCTTGATCTTCACTCGAAACCTAGAATTTAAAGCCACGTTCTATATTTAAGGTATATCATCATCTACTTATGCATCTTCTATGGTATTATTCTTATTTTCTCTTTATCGGTTGTTTCTACTTTTACTTCAGTCACTGTCTTTTTTTAATTGATTCTTTAGAAATTAGGATCAATAGTATTGAATTGTAGAGTTTACGTTTATTTCTAAATTCGTACAAATAATATCTGCTGAAATATTCTCAAGTCTTGTGAAATGTCAAATCTTTCATTGCTGAATGAAGTCTTAGAGTTCATTGTTGGGTCTTTTCGTGGTAATGAGTTTTTAAGGTTTCAGCTACTGAATTTGTTCACCTAGAGAAATTGTGTTCAACTTCAAGAGAAAGAAGACAAAAAGGTATTATTTGTAATCAAGATCTCTATATACTGTTTTAATAATTATATATGACCAAGCAATCTTAGCTTGATTTCAAATGAAAAATCTATTTGTTCAACGCGTGAATTTTGGTATGTTCTTTGCATGAGTTATCGATTTCCTTCTGTATGACAGAGAGTACTAGTTCCTGAACTTGCTCAAGTCGGTAATTGACATCTTTAATTAATATTTGATCTGGTTTTTTTGAAAAGAAAGTTTTGATTTTGATACATTAATATTTGATCTGGTTCTATGATTACTTTCTATTTTGTGTGCTACTAATTTGGATAATATTAGGTAGTGTGATGGTAGTGTGATGGTTGGTTATATATGTATGTTCCTACTTTACATATGGTTGGGCAATGTTTCTTCACTTTTTCCTTGCAAAGGAAAGAAGTAGAGGCTACTACTTTAGGTGAAAAGGTGTATTCTTGGTTACCTCTTCTTTATTTTATCTTCTCAGTTTCTGCTCAAATTTCAGAGAAGGAAATCTAGAAGCTTTCTTGTTTGCCTTTTTACTATGTTCTTTTTTGGATTATTTGTTATTGATGTTGTTTGTGATGTTATCTTTTGACTTATGTTGAGTAGTTCATTGAGGAGATATCATTAGTGGAAGAGGGCTGATAAATTTTTGTAGCAACTGTGATTGAAATAGGGGAAAGTGCACATACAGTGACAAATTTGTTCATTGATGAATAAAAGAGTTGTAAATGAAGTTTTTATGCATTTAGTTTTGGACATTTGAAATCTCATCTTCTTCTTGGAATCTAAATTGAAAGTATTATGATGGTGTCAAATTCTTCCTAGCAGACTATAGATGTAAAGAGTTGTAAATGACGTACATCTATCCAACTTCTCAAAAAAAAAAAACAAAGACCCATGAGGGGTTAGGTGAATGGTTAGGCTTATGGTCTACTCACATTAGGTGTGGGGCTCCGATCCACTTAAGGAACCTACATGGCCAAAGGTCATAGTTTCCTGGCTTCCATAGATTGTTTTATAGTTATTCTTTTTGTTTCCGTCCATTGTTTGTAAATGTATCATAGGGAGAAAAATGATTGAATTGAGGGAGCGAAATTCAGATTGAATTTTTTGGGTGGGGAGCAAAAGCTCATAGATAAGTGTTGAATGTTGATTTGGTCTTGTACATTGGGTTTATTTATCATTAACTTTCATGTGTTATTAATCATTAATAATTATTTTACTCTATTTATTTCTCTTTAGTTATATTATATTGAATAGTACATTTCCACACTATGTTCTAGATTCAATTTGTATAAATGAATTTCTTATTTTTCTAGATTGTTTAAAAATTTACAGTTACAATTATACTTCAAAACAAAGTCAACAGAAGCAAGCAACCCACATGTTGCTTCGAGGTTTCTAAAGCTTCATAATTAGATTTGGAGTCTTACTAGATTTTAATCATTCTCTTAGGATATTACTTTTTCTTGTTCTATGTAAAAATCAATATATACTTGTCATTTGAAACTATGATTTTTAGCAGACAATAGTTTGTAAAAATTTTGAGTAATAGAATAAAAAGTTATGTGATATTATTATTATATTTATATTTTATCAAAAATATTATTTTTTAAGTTTGTACAATGGCAAGAATAAGTAATATAAAAAAATTAATAACAAGATGTTGCACATCATGTAGCATAAAAATGCTATGAAAAGTCTTTGACAGCGTTTAAAAAACGCTATGGTAAGTTCTTACTATTGGTTAATAAATGCTATCATTTGTCTACCATAGCATTGAAAAAACGCTATGGTAAATCTGTCATAGCATCGGAAACATGCTATGGTAAGTCTGCCAAGCGTTAAAAAATGTCATGGTAGTTTTTTAACAGCATTGAAAAACGCTATGGTAGGTCAACCATAGCGTTGAAAAAATATTATGATAGGTCTACCATAGCGTTTAAAAACACCATAAAAAGTGTTTTGATAGCGGTGAAAGAACGCTAAGGTAGGTCTACCATAGCATTTCAAAAATGCTATAAAAAGTATTTTGATAGCGACAAAAAAAGGCTATAAAAAGTGTTTTGATAACGGCGAAAAAACGTTATGGTAGGGTCAGACCTTTAATAATATTGGTAAGCATAGCATTTAGAAAAGCACTATGAAATTTTTTGGCCACTATTGTAGCTTTTTTTTTTGTTGAAGTGTGATCAATGGGATCTTAAAGGATGTAGAGGTAGAAGAGATGGTTTCTCTTCTCTCGTGCTTTGTGTGGCAGGAAAAACTTCAGGACGCTGCAAAGCCTAGGGAAGAGCTTGATCTGCTTTTTACGCAACACAGCTAGAAGGATTGCCAAGGTTCAGCTCGAGAGTTAGGTGATAGCAACTTTTTTTTTGCTACAGCTCATTTACTTGCTTTAAGCTTTTGGTCGATTTGGGTGTGGATGTCGTCCCGGTGAATATGATTTGAGATTAAGTTGGACAAATTTATTTCACATATATAGTTGATTAGTTTGAAAACTTTCAATGCAAATCAAGTTCAAAATTAAGTTGATTAACTGAGACTACGAATCTCTATTATGTTAGTTCCAGGTTCTTAGTAGTTGTTTGAATGTCCTAGCTCGTGAATAGCATTTAAGTAAAATACAAATTATTGTCTAAAAGTTTTCTTAAATATGCAGCTTCTTCATAAAATTTGGTCAAAGTCAATTTAGTTCTTTGTCCAACATATGATAGGCATATTCTTCTCTTTTATTATTTTTTGTGTTTGGTGTTGTTGAATATAAGGATGTTTTTACTTTATTTATTTATTTTAACTTAAGGATAGTTTAGTAATTGCTCTTATTATTTTTCTTCTTTGGATATAAATACATCATTTTATTTAGATTTGTGTTAACTTAATACAACATTTTCTTCTACTTTTTTCTATTTGGTATCAAAGTCAATATAACCCTAACCCTAAACAGCCGTCCACCACTACCGTTGCCCTTGACTGCCACTACCGCCTACCTCCGTCGTCATCATCCACTGTCAGCCGCCGACCTCCGCCCACCGTCGGCGACCAACTTCGTCGACTTTTCCATTGACTTTTTTTCCTTTCCAACTTCATTTTTTTAAGCGATTGGTTGCCTTAGCTAGTGTACTGATCAAACCTAGGGTTTCCCGTGGTTTCGGGTTGCTGTGGTTGTAAACCATAATATGGTCACATTGTTTTGACTTTTTCATGATATAGAAGGTTGTGAACAATCTTTCTTTGTCACTCCGTCAGATTGTTGGCATTTTGTGTTGCTTTCTTGGATTTGAGATGTCTGACTTCAAGTTTCGTTGTTGCTACTAAGCTAGATTTAGATTATCTCGTGTCCGATGGGAGAGTTACTAGCGTCCTACTGAATGGACCCAACTTTATTGCCCCTCCTTCCTCTTTGGCCTCGGGTATTCCCATAGTTTTTCATATGACTGGTGAATAGTCTTTATTCTCCATGCCCTTGGATCCTGTTCATAGCTATGTGCGTCTGGCAGACGGTTCTATGATTAGTATGAGTGGTATTGGAAGTGTACAACTTTCACCTGGTCTTACCATTTCCTTAGTTTTTCATGTTCCTAAATTTGCAATGAACATTTTATTTGTTAGCTGTCTTGCTAAATCTCTTAACTGTGCTGTCATTTTCTTAGCTGATAGTTATTTCCTATAAGACCTAAGTTTAGGGAGGATTTTTACCAGGGGATATGAGCGAGACGGACTATACTACTTCAGGGACTCACCACCTCTCCAGCCACCAGATTCAGTATCACAGGTTGCTTTCTCTACTACTTTTATTTCCCTATTTCTTTTTCTGCTAAAGACATACGCCTTTGGCATGCCCTTTTAGGACATGTCAAGTTTCAGTACCGTTGTTTGTTATTTCCCATTTTAGTTGATGCCTGCAAATATTTTCATTTTAAATGTCAGATTTGCGAACTCTCAAAACATTGTTGAAAACCTTATATTTCTCGCATGCATAGGTCACCTGCTTGTTTGACTTGATTCATTCTGATGTATGGGGGCCCTCCCCTGTTATTTCTATGTTTGGACATCGTTATTATGTTGCTTTTATCGATGACTTCTCTAGGTGTACTTGGGTTTATTTACTTAAGAAAAAGTCTGAGATCTCGAATATGCTTAAACAGTTTCTTGCCATGATTAAAACTCATTATAATATTGTAATGCGTGGTATTCGGTTTGATAATGAGGGGGAGATACATTACTAGTGATCTTGTCACTCATTTATCCAACCTTGGTATCCTCCAGCAGCTTACTTGCATGTATACCCCTGAACAAAATGGGGTAGCTGAAGAACCGTCATCTTATGGGTGTTGCCCGATGTTTTCTAAAGGATATGACTATTCCTTAATCTTTTTGGGACATGGTTGTTCTAACAGCCACGTATTTGATTAATAGGGTCCCTAGTAGGATCTTGGGGGAAAGACTCATTTAGGTGTTCTTCATTCTGATAAGCCTCTTTTTTCATTCTTCCGAGAGTTTTTTGTTCTGTTTGCTTTGTTCAGGACAAAGGCCCTTCCTCGAACAAAGTTGGATGACAAGTCAATTTGGTGTGCTTTTATGGGTTATTCTTCCAAGTCAAAGGGGTATCGGTGTTATGATCCTTCCACTATGTATTTTCTCAACTCCTTGGATGTGACATTCTGTGAGGATACCCCTTTCTTTAGCACCCCTGACACTCGTTGGTCACATATTTTATTTGTTGAGGATTGTCCTCGTCCTGTTCCTATTATTGATCCTACTTCTATTGATGTTCCTATTACTAACCCTACTTATATGGATGTTTTTGTTGTCTCTTCATTTGCTTTACCTTTTGTTGTAGGTTCTCCTAATCATGTGTATAGCCATCCTCTCATATTCATGCGCAGGATTTCTCATTAAATGAAGGTATTGAACCATCTTTCTCTCCTCCCCCTCGGTGATATCGTTTAAGGGATCGTCGTCCCCCAAGTCGTCTTACCTTATCTTGCTCTACCAATCACCCTATTGAGAATCATATATTCATATCATGCTTTTTCTAGTTCTTTTCAGGAGTTTATTAGCCAGGTTGATTCTACAATGATTCCTAGATCTATGGCGGAGGCAAAATTAGACCTCCGACGGGTGACTGCTATGTAGGATGAGATGACTGCCTTATAGAATAATCATACTTGGGACTTGATTGTTCTCCCTATGGGAGAGAAGACAGTTGGTTGTCGTTGGGTGTTCAACTTAAAATATAATGCACATGGTACGGTTAATCGATACAAAGCTCGTCTAGTAGCCAAAGGCTTTACTCAGATTCTAGGCAAAGATTTTACTGACACATTCACCCCGGTTGCTAAACTTACTACCGTTCGACTCATTATCTCTCATGTTGCTTCCCACTCTTGGCCCTTGCATCACACGGATACCCCTTGAAGTTTGCTTAAAAAACACGGACACCCCCTTATAGTTTCAGAAAAGACACAAATCTCCCTTGACATTTTATTTTGTAGACAAAAACAATTCAAAAACGTTAATTTTTTCTCTTACGGCGTTAATTTTTTTAAAAATATCAAGAATGCCCCATATCAATCTTTTTGCCAACGGGTTTAGATTACCTGAATTTTCGGGTTATATCAAACCCAACCTTGCGAAGAAGAAAAGAAGAAGAGCCGCGAAGAATACTTGCAGGAAAGCACGACTACAGGAAGAACAAAATTGGACCAAAAGCACAACTACAGGAAGAAAAGCACAACAAATAAACTACATGAAGAACAAAAGCACAACTACAGGAAGAAGCAGAAAAACGAGCACTCGCTGAAAAGCTCGACGAAGAAAATTGGATCAAAACCTCATAAAAGAACATCCAAGAAACAATACTACGCAGAAAAATTTTGCAGAACAAAATTGGACCAAACCCTCGTAATAGAACAAATTTTTTGCAGAAAAACACGAAGAATAGTTGCAGAAACATGAAGCAGAAAACTGGACCAAACCCTCATAAAACAACATCCAAGAAATAATACTAAGCATAAATTTTTTGCAGAACAAGGTTTTGCATAACAAAATTGGACCAAACCCTCATAAAAGAATAAAAATTTTGCAGAAAAACACGAAGAATGGTTGCAGAAACACGACGCGGAAAATTGGACCAAACCCTCGTAAAAGAACATTCAAGAAACAATACTATGCATAATTTTTTTGCAGAACAAAATTGGACCGAACCCTCATAAAGAACAAAATTTTTGCAGCGAATAATAGTTGCAGAAACACGAAGAAAACTTTTACTGTGTTCGTTCAAGCTTTTGCGAAAGAAAATTTATATCACGAACAAGCTTTTGCAGAACAAAATTTATATCAAGAACAAATTTTGGTCCAAAGCAGAAACACGGACAATACTTGCAGCCTCTTCCCCTGCTTTGGACCTGAGAGATTGGGTTTTTGGGGGCAATTTCGAGTTTTAGGGTTTGAAGAGAAATTGGGCAATCATCAGGTTTGAGGGGAAATCATCGATCCGGGTGTTTGGATCTCAGTTACGGGTGCACGGATATCAGGTAATGGTCAAGATCTAAACTTATTTTCATTATTTCATTCTACAATTAAATTATTTATAACATAGTAGATATATTTATCTTTTTTAAAATTATACGAGGTGTTCGTGTCTTTTAGACCAATTGTGCCTGTGTACTTTTCCTAATCAAATATCCATAGTTTATAGTAATTAATTGGCACCTTATCAGGGCACCCTTTGGAGATAGCCTCGCCATGGACAGGATGACCTTGGGAGAGATCAGCCAGTTTGGAAGTATGTGTTAGTGTCACTAAGAATGTAGTTACAAAGGGGAGATTGTAATAATTCTAAGTAAGTCATCCCACGTCGCTTATTAAAGCACTGATTTAAGGCTTATAAGCTTTCGGACAACTTCATCTTGCAAATCGATTTTCAAGTGAGAGTTCTGTCCAATGTGTTTCAAACATTACTAATTGATAAATAAAGAAGAAGAATAAGGAGGAGGAGAAGGGAAAGCAAAAATAGAAGAATATGGGACTATATAAAATTCTAAGAAACTTGGACCTGCAATTTCAGTAGTGCTCAATAGGGGTTGGCTTCAGAGAGATTTGTAACACCTAGATAGAATTGCAGTAGGACGGAGAAAATTACTTGTGTGTGATCTAAGAATTTTTTTGAAATACGTATTAGGTGCAAACAGAACATCTTTTTTTTTCCTTTTCTATAGTTTCATATAATAACTAATTCAGGTTGGTCAATCCTATGTTTTGAGCTTGTAAGCATGTCGACTTATCAAGTACCTGTGCAGGCTTTATCTAAACAGCGTTAGCAAATTATCCGTTCATATAGCAATGCTGTCAGAAACTCCCTCTTCATTGTAATAAATTGTGCATTAGTGCTTAAGAATCTTTTTTCTGTAAGTTTATGCTTTCTTGTTTTGATTGATCCACGTTCCGCGTGTGATTTTCTTGAAAGAATATAACACATACTCATTTTTCATGAAGCATCCAAGACAGAAAAAGTAATAAGTTTCTTTGATTTTTTTTCCATTTAATGTCAGATTTCATATTTTCTTATCTCGCTTTAATATTTATTTAACCATTTATTTTTTTTCTTAGATCTGTATTGTGACTGATATGTTCATTCTGCGAAACAATATCAAAGTGTCGTTGATGTCAATATTAAGGTGTTAATAACAAGGTGACACTAATTTGATTAGATCGTTGTCCTTTAAAATATTTGTATCCAGTTTATTGGTAGCGGTTTCTCTTGGTTATCTATAAGCTTTGTACAAGTTGCTCCATAAATAGGCATACACTTCTTTCCTCCTTCCAAATTTTTTTGGTATCAATGTAATAGTAGCTCATTGTTCTGCATAGAATATTCGTCCTAATGTTTGTATATGAGCACAGAGTATTAATTGCCCATGCCTATTGTGTAAGTGCATTTTTTTGTATCACTAACTGATCACCTATGAATTTTTCTGGTTTAGTGGTGACAATATTTATGAATTTTTCTGGTTAGTGGTTACAATATTGAAGTGTTGTCATTGATAGTTTTCTACCTTTACACGACAGCTTTTTTTTAACAAAAAAGTCATGGAAACCCTTTAATAACGGGACTCCCCGTCATTAAAGAGTTTTTTCATGACTATTTTTCATTAGTATTAAAAGATACTTTTATGACGGGGATTCTCCATCATTAAAGGTAAAAAATTTGAGATTTGGTGAACTTTTTAATAATAGGGAAAACAATCATTAAAAGAGAGTTTTATAATGGTTTTTCTAAAATAAAAAAGATGACAGACCGATAAATGACAGTGGTGACCCCGCCTTTAAATGATTTTCATTACCATTTTTCATCATCATTAAAATGAATTTTCTCTCCCTCTCTCTCTTCCTTTCCCTCTCCCTCTCTCTTCCCCTCTCTCGCTCCCTTTATCCCACACTTTCACATTCTTTTGATGTGGATGTGTGTGTCCCTCCCCCTCGTCTCTCTCTCTCTCTCTCCTCTCTTTCTCTCTCTCCCTCCTCTCTTTCTCTCTCTCCCACCCACTTTCTCTCTCTCTCTTCTCACTTTCTCTCTCTCTCCCACCCACTTTCTCTCTCATCTCTCTTCCTATCTTTGTCTTTCCCTTTCTCTCTCTCTCTCTCCGTCACTTTTCCCCTCCATATCTCTCTATATATGTATCTATCTACCTCTCTTTCTCTCCCTTTCTCTCTCCCTCCCTATATCTCTTTCTCTATCAATGCCTCACTCTCCCAATCTCTTTTAGTAACTCTCTCTCTCTCTCTCATTATTATATATCCCCATCCCCTCCTTCCCTCTCTCTCTCTCTATTTATCTATCTATATATCTCTCTCACCCTCTCTGTCTCACTATCTCATTCTTTCTCCCCTCATCTTTCTCTATCTCCCTCTCCCTCTCCCCACCTTCTCCCCCCTCCCCCACTCTTATTTTATGTCCCTCTCCCTCTCTCTCACTCACTTTTCTCACACTCTCTCTATCATTCTTTTCATTCCCCTCCCTCTCCCTCTCACTCTTGCTTCTCTCATTCTCTCTCACTGTCTTTATATCTCTCTCCGCCATTTCCCTGTCCTTCTCTCATTCTTCTTCCTTTTCCCCCTCATTTTCCTTCTTTCGAACTCCCAAGCTCCCTCTCATATTCCCTCCCCCATCCTCTATCTCTCTCTCTCCATCTCCCTCTTTCTTTCTCCATCTCTTTCTTTCTCTCCCTCTCCCTCTTTCTCAGTTTCCCTCTTACTCTCCCACTCCCACTCTAACTCTCTCTCTCTTTCTCTTTCCCTCTCTTTCTCTCTCCCTCTCTCGCGCCCCCTTCTCCAACACCATCACATTCTTTCAATGTGGATGTGTTGCTCTCTCTCTCTCTCTCCCACTTTCTATTTCCATCCATCTATCTCCCTTACTCCAACATTTTCCCATTCTTTTAAGGTGGATGTGTGTGTCATTCTCCTGCTCTCTCCCTTCCCTTTCTCCCTCACTCTCCCTCTCCTTGTATATTTCCCTCTCTCTCCCCCTCTTCCTAACCCTCTCCCTCCCTCTCTCTATTGAATTTATCTCCCCTTCCCCCCTCTCTCTCATACCCCAAAATTCTCTCACTCCCTTTTTTTCCTCTCTCTCCCTTTATTTTCTCCCCCCCTCTCTCCTCTCCCACTCCCCCTCCCTCTCGCTCTCTCTTTCCATATATGTATAGTTATCTATTTCGGTATCTCTCTCCATCTCTTTCTCTCTCTAACACAACACACGCATGCATGCTCATATATATCCCTCTCTTTCTCCCTCTCACTCATACACACACATTCTCTCTCTCACTCTCTCTTTTGTACTCTTACTCTATCCCCATACTCGTAATCTCCCCCCAACTCGTTCTCCCTCCCATATTCCCAATCTTTCTCTCTCTCACCTCTCCCACTCTCCCTCCCTCTCGTTCTCTCTTTATCCATCCATCTATCTATCTATATATCTATCTCCCTCTCTTTCTCCCCCCCCCCCNCCCCCCCCCCCCCTCTCTCTCACTCTCCCTTTTTTTAGTCTTACTCTATCCCCATACTCCTAATATCCCTTCAACTCGCTCTCTTTCTCTCCCTCTCACTCTCTCTCTCCTTCTCTCCTTCTCTCCTCTCTTTCCCTCTTTCCCTCCCCCTCTCTCTCATACTCCCAATCTCTCTCTCCATCTCTCTCCATTTCTCTCCATCTCTCTCCTCTCCCTCTCACTATCTGCCCCTCTCTTTTTCCTCTCTCTTCATATTTTTACTCTATATCTACCCCAAATTCTCTCCCTTGCCTCTCTCCCTTATTCCCCATCCTTCTTTCTCCATCTCTCTCGCTTCCTTTCTCCCACACTTTCACATTCTTTCAAAGTGGATGTGTGTGTCACTTCCCAGCCTTCTCTCTCTCTCTTTCTTAGTCTGTATCTCTCTCTATCTATCTCTTCCTCGCCCCATCTCTCCTCTCTCTCCCTATTCACTCACTTTCTCACACACATACATATAATCCATATTCCTCTCTCTCAATCTCCTTATCTCCCTCTCTCTATATATATACATATACATATATTTCTCTATCATTCTCTCTCTATCTCCCTCTCCCTCTCCCTCTCTCTTTTTCTCCTTCGCTCTCTCTCTCTCTCTTTTGCTCCCCCTCGCTCTCTTTAAGTCTGTATCTCTCCCTCCCTCGCTATCTCTCCATCTCTCTCTCCCTCACACACAAACACACACACACACATACACACACACACACACACTCTCTCACACACACACACACTCTCTCTCTATTTCTCATATATACACACACTCTTCCCCTCCCTCCCTCCCTCCTCTCCCTCTCCTTGTCCTTCCCCCTTTCTCTATCTCGATCTTTATCTCTATCTCTCTTTCTCTCCATGATCTTCCATCGCTATCTCTCCTTTTGTCCATTTATTTCTTCCCTAAATTATCTCCCATCAATATGGATGTGTATGTCACTCCCCCACTTTTTCTCCTTTCACTTTTATCTTCCCTCTTGCACTCTCTCTCCCATTTCTCTTCTTTCCCATCTCTCTCTCTATATATAGTCTATCTCTCCCCAAATTCTCTCCCTTCCCTCTCTCCCTCACTCCCCCTCTTTCTCTCTCCCTCTCTCTCTTGCTCCATTTCTCCTACTCTTTCACATTATTTCAATGTGGATGTGTGTGTCACTTCCCTACCCTCTTTCTCCCCCCCCATTCCTCCACTCTTTCTTTCTCTCCCTATATCTCTTACTCACCCTCACTCTCTCCCTATCCCTCTTCCTCACCCTCTCCTTCTCCCCCTCCTTCATACTATCAATCTCTCTCCCCCCTCACTCACCATCTCCCTCTCCCTCGCCCCCTCTCCTCTCTATCCCTATTTAACTCTTACTCTCCCCTCATACATCCAATCCCTCTCCCTCTATCAATCTCCCTCTCCCCCCACTCTCTCTCCTCCCTCTCTTTATCTATATCACTCTTTCTCCCTCCCCCTCTCTCTCTTTTTGTCTCCCTCTCCCTCTCTATCATTCTCTCTCTTACTACCTTTCCCTCTCTATCTATCTCTCTCTTCCTCTCTCTCTTTCTCTCTCTCTCAGTCTCTGTCTCCCTCTTCCTCTCTCTTGTTACCTCTCCCTCTCTATCTCTCTCTCCCACACTTTATCTCTCTCTCTCACCCTCTATCTCTATCTCTGAGTAACTTTCTCTCTATGCCTCTCTCTTTGTCTCTCTCTCTCCCTCTCACACACACACACATACTCTCTCTCTCTATCTATCTATCTCTCTCCCTCCCTCTTTCTCCCACTCTCTAGCTCCCTTTCTTCCACACTCCCATTCTTTCGATGTAGATGTGTGTGTCAGTCCATCTCTCTCCCTTCCTTTTTCTCCCTCTCCCAATCTCTCTACCCTACTCTCTCTAACTCTATCTCCCTCTCTCATTTCTTTCCCTCTTTCACTTCCTCTATCTCACGTACTCCAAATATCCCCTCTCTCTAACACACTCTCTCCCTCTCTCCCTCATCCTCCTCTCTCTCCCTCTCCATGTCCTTCCCCCTTTCTCTATATCTCTATTTCTATCTCTATCTCTCTATTTCTATCTCTCTCATTTCTCTTCCCCTGTTATCTTTCTCTCTCTAGTCCTCTATTGCTTCCCCAAATTGTCTCCCTTCCCTCTCTCCCTCACTCTCCCTTTCTCTCTCTTACTTTCTCTCTCCCTTTCTCATACTTTCTGATTCTTTCGATGTGGATATGTGTGTCACTCCCCCACTCTCTCTCTTCCTTCTCTCCCTGGATCTCCCTCTCCCTTCCCTTCTCTCCCTCTCCCTTTCCCTTATACCCTCTCTCGTTATTGATCTATCTCTTCTCCTCTCCCTTCCTCCCTCCCGATATCTCAAATCTTATCCCTCCCCAAATCTCAAATCTTCTCCCTCCTTCTTTTCCTCTATCTCATCTCTTTGCTCCCTTTCTCCCACACTTTCCCATTCTTTTGATGTGGATGTATATGCCACTCCCTCTCTCCATCTCAGTCTCCCTCTCCTACTCTCCAACATCTCTCTCTCTTTGCAAATGGATTTATTCGACATTTTGGTCTATTGAACCATTATAAGATCTGTTTGTATACTACATGTGGACTACCTTTCATCATACATGTTTTGTTCTTCTTTTGTTGCTTTTGTGAGGTTTTGCACAAACAAGTTGCTTTTTAGAAACTTTACATTTTTTTTACACAAAACAGTGTTCCGCTCTTGCATTTAATGTTCATTAATATGGAATTTTACTTGCATCATTTAATTCTACCTTCATGAAAACTTAATTAATTTAACTAATATCTTCCCAACTATCCTCAAAATATCAACAATCGAGATTATTAGCTTCTAGAGTTTGGACACCATGGCAAGGTGACACTCTACCGCTGAGTTATATCCCTTCCCTTGCTCCCAATCGAGAAATATAACTGACTAATCCTAAGGCAAAGGGTTGAGAAGCTCAACGCTACTATTCTTGAACAACTTGGAATTTGGACTATTCTATTACATGAATTAAAAAGTAAACAAGATTATTTGACCATCGATTTATTGGTTTTATAACAATAACACACTAGGTGTTGTTGTATATTATTTTTTATTGATGGTAGATATAAGATTTATATTATGTATCTAGGTTATTCACATTTATTAGTATATATAATATTTTAGATACATCATCATGTTGGTAAATCTGCATTACCCGAAACATTTATTATATAATATTTATTTAGTATATATGACTTAAAACATTTATTATGTAAAGTCTAGTGAATATGAGAGCTTTATTAACATAGACTCCCATTGTAACTTGACAAGAGGGGTGTGTGGTGCCAACTCTTTAGCGAAGACGTGATAGAAGACAACAGGTTAATACAAAGCCAGTAACACTAAAAGGTCTAAAATGATTGTGATTGACTAGCTGACCTTACTGGGATAAAACCCAAGAGTTGAAGAGCTATCATCAACATGGAACACATAAGACGGATCACAACAAACTTCCATGTCCAGTCCTTGAGTAATTTTAGAGCATTAATCTACTTATTGCTCAATTCCCACATGGGCATTTGTATTAGAGCATAAAGAGAAATTTGGGAATCAATGTAGTAAAAAGAAATTTAGGATTTGAGGTCTAAAAAAGGAGGGAATTTATAAAGTTGTTTATATATGGTGTAAACATAAAGGGAAGATATTTGATGATGCCTAAAAATAGAGGGGATGAAGAATATAGTGCCAAAATGATGAGAAATTGTATGGAGTTTTAACCACGTCTTGGCCATTAGGCATGGAGTTAGCACTTTAATGTAACAAAATGGTGTGTTTTATAATTTTTCAAACTACAGAGGTATAAAATTATAAAAAAAATTTAAGAGTATAGTTTACATATTAGCCAAACTGCAGGGATATGTTTTGCATTCCAGTCTTGTTTATATTAGCGATTTGCAACTTTAATTTACTTAAAAATTTTAGGGTTAATATTCTAAAACCTCCCATTGCACTTTGATCTAGAATCACTTTATCTCTATATATCTTAACATCTTTCCTATTGGTCTCCAAAAAAATTCATCCATCAAAATTAACTGTCATGACCATAGTTAGTTAATTCGGAGACGGTAAAAATACGGAATATTATTCGGCAAGTATGATACGGATATTAAACGGTCAAAATTTTGTCAATAATACGTAACACATAAAAATATGAATACAAAATTAAACATATATTATATATTTTTATTTAAAAAATTCGGTATAAAAATTACGGATGTAAACTAACTAATATGTATTAAAATAATGTAATTATATATCTGCCATTTGATTGTTTCTGAAATGGTGACTAAAATTCAAACCAATTCAACCTTTGAAGAGTGATATTCTAATAGAACTTTAAAATGATGTAGAACACTTTGAATTAGTCCCACAGTGATTAGAGTAATTAGGCTTTATATCTTACTCTATAATGAAAGAGAGGGTTCTGACGGGGTGTGTGATTTTTTCTTGACGAATTTACCCCACCTATTGTGCAGAATTTGTCCCTGGCATTAGGGGTGTAAGAGTCATTTCGAAAGTTAAAAATATTAACCGAATTTGAACCGTAGGATTGTTTTGATTTGAACCGTTCATTTAGTTGTGAGGATAAATCTAAATCGTTTATGTTATTTGATCTCAACCGTTGTTTGTTTAGTATTTAAAGTATTTTTTCATTAGGTTTAGGGTTTTCTCCTCTTTCTCTCACTCTCAACGACTCTCTCTCTCTCACGAACAGGGTCTCTCTCTCTACTACACCACCTCTCTCTCTCTCTCTCTCTCTCTCTCTCTCGATAGATCGATCGATCGAACACATCAGCTTACCAATCATCTTAGTCACAGACTCAGTGTGACGACTATGATTCTCGTCGTTGCAGTCGCTGTAATCATCAGAGTAAGTCTTCCTCTGCCCCAGTGACTAAAAAAAACACAAACTTTGTAGATCTCGGTTCTTCTTCTTCGTAGAATCTTTATTTTTTTGCTTCTTCAACGACGATTTTGCTATGCTTTTTTAGCACTTCTTAATTTCATTGTTAATAAGTAATTAGGTTTTTAATTTTCTGGAATTTAATCTTTGCTCTCCAGTTTCATTTTTACATCTACTGTTTTCTTCATTGCTTTGTTAGAATCTGATCTTTTTAATCTAGCCTTCTAGAGTCCGGATTTTAGAAATCAGCAATTAGGTTTTTACGCTTATCTGTTGTTACTTTTGTAGCTTTTGAGTTTTTATCTCTCCATTGTTCTATCAGTAATGGTTTAGGGATAAACTTTTACTTCATTTAACTGTGAATGGATCAGTAATCGGTGGGTTGTCAATCGATGTGGTTAGATTGGACGTTATGAACGAATTTCTTTATTATTCGGTCATTCTTTTCTTCTCATTATTTTCAAATTTTTGTTTATGCGGTGGTTTTTGTCATGCTTTGGAGGTAAATTGTCTGAATAACAGTTGTTTCTGACATATGTGAGGTTGGGATTCAAATTTGATTTTAATTTTTCTTGTGTTTTGGGATAGATTTGGATGATGTCAGTATTTTTTCTTTCATCACCTGTTTCATTTTATTAGGCGCTTATTATTTGTCTTTTTTACTGTTCGGTAGTTTTTGGTTGTCTAACAAATCGGTTGGTTTTGTTTCCTTGTCATTTCTACTACTATAAATTAGATGATTGTCTTACAGAAAATTCAATTTGTTTTTTTATCATTTTCTTCCTTATCTGAGGTAAGAGTTCTCTTCGTCTGTTGGTCTTTCGAAAGCCTTACTTTACATCCTATTTAACGTTCATAATTATTAATTATTGCTGATATTAGCTTCTCAAATTTCTTATGGTTGAGATTGTGCGTCTGTCCTCTTTTGTTATCTTGAGATTGTTAGTATCTATGAGTTAAAGCCGCGGATAAGTTAGTTATCTAATCATGTTTTTTGAAGTGATTCGTCTGTTGTTTTTTTTACTCTGTGGTAGTTAGTTGTGAATAATCATTTCGATATTGTGCTTGCACGGTTCTGACTTATTTATTTGTTTACTTTGGCCTGAATTTTTTTATAATCATTGGTTGTTCGATATTTAAATAGATTCATTTATGTTTTCAGGTCATAGTTCGTCCCATCATTTTAGGAGATTTAGATTTTTGAAGTATACTTTAGGAGAATTACAGTAAATGATAAAGTAACACCCATGGCACGCTCAAGTAGTCTTTGTCCATTTGAGATGAAATGTCTGGAAGATTGGTTAAATTCCCAAGCTTAAAGAGAACATAAAATTGGTTGGATATAGGTAGTTTGAAAAACTCATTTTCCCCATTGTGTTTATCCATGAAAATCTGTTGTTTGCTTGTAAAGTGCACTGAGATCTTTGCTTGTTGACTTATTCTCAGTCTCTGGATTAATGTGTTTGATCTTAGCCATTGGTTGTTGAGTATTTAAGGCTTTTATTTGTTTAGATTTAGGTTTTGTTTTCATTTTTCTTCTTTCTTCTTCTTCGGTGACTTCATGATAGCATTGAGGGTTTTTGTAATCTTTTCCTTCTTCTTCTTCTTCTTCTCTGATCTGTGGCTTCTTCTTCCAGATATTTTTTTATGATTTGTTTTTGTAGTTTCGATTTTCGTATTTGTCGATTGCTTGACTTGGTTATTCGACGATCTCTTCTTGCTATTTTCTTAGGGTTATGTGTTTCTCTGTCTTTTTTTTCTTCTTCTTTGGTGATTCTTTGTCTTATTCTTCCTCTTCTTCCAATTATTTTGCCATGATTTTTTTTTCATTCTCCTTCTCAATCGATGTCTAATCTAGGGGTTTTTTCAAGTTTTTAGAATTGAATCTTTATTTTTCAGTTTTGTTTTTGTATATTTGACAGTTGCATTTCTGTTTTATTTTTGTTATTGATTTTCTGAATTTGATGCATGTTATTCGTGTCTAATACTGATCGAATTACATATGTTTGTCTACTGTTATTCAGTTGAGCGGTGTTCTTTGGTTGAGAGTGTTGCTAGCGTGTTGTTGTGAGGCGTCACAGGTATATGATGGTGTTTTTTCTATGGTTAATTCTCTGGACATATGTCCGGTGAGTGACAGATGTGAGGATAGGATTGAAATTTTATTTTTATTTTTGTTCTGTTTTAGGATAGATTTGGATTGTGTTATGGTGTTTTTTTCCTTTCGTGACCTGTTTTATTTTATTTGGCATCTACTATTGATGTGTGTAGTTTTGGACTATTTTGTGGCTGTGCACTTCTTGTTAATTGGTGTAGCAGTGAGTTTTGGGGTGTTTCTTCAGCCTTTTTTTAGGATGATGTGGACGTTGTCTTTTTTTTTTTTTGCTTTAGGATAGACTTGGATTGCATTGTAAGGACAGATTTTGACTGTTCGCTAATTTTTGGCTATGTAAAAAATTCGTGCATTTTGATTCTTTACCATTTCTACTATTATAAATTAAACAATTATTTATTACAGAAAATTCAATTTTCTTTTAGTTGCTTTCATACTTGTCTAAGGTAAGATTGTCTTCGTTTGTTGGAAAATTAATTATTATGTCTATGCTTCTATGTTTGTTTGTCTATTTTTCTGGGTTCGTGTTGAAAAGTCAATTATTTTTTTTATGCTTCTGAGTTTGTTTGTATATGTTTCTAAAGGTGATTTAATTTTTTTTTGGGTAATAGGTCGATTTCCTATATTGAATTTTCATCTTGTTGTTAGTTCTTATTTACTTTGATTAAATTGGAAATACTACGAGGCCGCACTTCACTGATTATATTTGGTAAATATTGATTGTAGGTCTCATTTCTTCTTGGAATTTTACCTGTGATCTTAGTTTGGTTTTATTCGAAGTTCTTGGAATACAAGAGGTAAAACCTCCTCAAATGTGTAAGTTGAAACAAATTGGTTATGTTGGTAAGTTGTATGGGCTGTAGTTCTTGTTTGGTTTAGGGATATGTGAGTTATTTCATGTGTTATGTTGGTTGTGGTTTATCAGCAATTTTTCTTTAACAATTTGGTGTGAACTACTTTGTTAGCCTATTCGTCGTTTTCCCAGTTATGATTGATGTTATGACCAGAACATTTAGTTTGTCTTTACACTCAGTTATTTATATCCTCTTCATTGTAAGTAAAGGATTTGAGCTGGAGTTATTCAGTCAATTTTGTCGTCAATGTTTAGAAATTTCAGTCCAAGCGGTGGTTTTTGTCTTCTTTCCTTTCTGTATATGTAAATCAATTTATATTATTATTAGAAATTTCAGCCTAGGTGGTGGGTTTTGTCTCCTTTCCTCTCTGTATATATAAATCAATTTATATTGTTATCGGTGAGGGTGGGTTTAAATCTTATTTTTATTTTACTCTGTTTTAGATTTAGATTGTTTTTTTATAGTCAATATTCTGTTTTAATAGTTGCGTGTCAGTAGAGGTAATCTGGTTTTTTTGTTTTTTACTCTCCATAGTTGATCGGTGGATTTTGTTTTTTCTGTCTCAATGGTTGATCGCCTATACCCCTTTGTTCGGGTTTAGGATAGACTTGCAATGCAAGTCTATCTTTTCAATGATTGGAGTTTTTTTTCCTGTCTATGTCGGTGCAGTTTATCTGTTTTCCATTTGTACGTCTATAAATTAGACATTCACCTGTTATCAAGCACCCAATTTTCCTTCTGTTACGTTTTTGTCATTGACTCTCCGCTGTAATTTTCTCTGTTAGATTGAGGGCACATGAAGTTATGTTGTTGTTGCATTACTTAATCTTCTTGTCTGAGGTAAGGTGATGTCATTATTTCTTGGTCTTTGCACGCCCGTATAGTATACCTTTATTTAATGTATTTGTTTGTTGATCTTCTTCTTTGTATCTCTTTTACATGTGTAGCTATGTTTCTGCTCCTTTGGATTTGATGGAGCTATGTTTATTCTGATTAACAGGTGTAACTTAACTGTTAACTAATGATTGTTAACTGATGATAGGTTATGTGGTTGAATTTCAGTCGTCATGGCGCTCTTGTTTACTTACTCTTTCTTTCCCTCTACAAATTGATTTCCTTTGTTATTGAAAATGAACTATTTCTTTTATGCTTCGGTATTTGGGTTTTTTTTTTCAAAGGTAGATTTAAATTTGTAGGTATTCAGTTCTAGATTAAATTTTTTCTATTGATCATTCAGTCAATTCTTCTTCGTGGATGTGTACTAATGCTTTACATTTTTTCTTGAAGATCTAGATACATTTAGTTTTCAATTTTTGTTAGGTTTTAGTTTGGACTTTTGGTCTTTCTTTTTCATTAGCAATTCTTTGTTAGATTTCATGTCTGGTTGTTTAGTTTGATTTTTTCCTGAATGTATATGTTATGGTTTACATTTTTCTTGAAGTTGGAGACATTTTCTATCTTGAATATGTGTTAGATCCGTCTTCTTATCCTTTTTCGTTCATGATGTTTGTGTAGTCGGTGATGGGCAAAACCTGGTAGTCTTAAATTGCTGAAAACATGAACAAGGAACTATTAAATATAATATTATCAAAATATCTGAAAGTTTTGACAATATCTCTTCACATGAGGCTTCAAAAGGAAGGATCAAAAGGAAAGGTGAATCATTGGGTCTCCAAGATTGTGATAGCATGTCTACAGGCCATTATGAAATATTAGTGGTAAATATTTTGTAACATAGAGATATGTTGTATTCATGTTTCTGTAATTTTTTAGTTTGGATACAAATATATAATGTTCTCATAATGTAAATAAGATACAATTGCTTATGTGAATATTATCGGCTGTTGCTTCCTTTTGGATATTTTTGAATGAAATTTAGGTTGCATTATATTTTTTAGAGTTTTTGTTTGTTGTTTTATGCATCACATCTAGAGTGTGATTGCCTTTTCTCCAAGATGTTTGAATGTTTGTTGCCTTTCCATCTCCAAGGTGTTCGTTGTGAAGTAATTGGGCGAATAATTATTTGACTGATAAATATGTTTTCCTACATGCAGTTTGTAACATAGAGCTTATATTTGTTATGCTTTCAGTTGCTTTCTTCCTTGCCTGAGGTTTCTTGGTCTTTGCACACCCATATAGTATACCCTATTTACTGTCATTGTTTGTTGATATTAAGTTTATTAAGATCTTAAAGTTGAGTAACTTAATTATCTTTTTTCGATGCTTAGAAATTGGAAGTGATGAAAGTAAAAGAAACTTCTTTTTGAGTAGTTGTTTGTAGTTACTTTGATAAATCATAAGTGATTAGCTCATTAGTTATTGATTGTCTGTTTTGTTTTTGTTTGATTTACAGGTTGGGAATGATTGATCACGTCTTTGATTTGTTTGTATTTCTATGTATTTTGAATCAGTATATACTAAGCCTCACATTTATTCACTATTTATTTTATTGTTCTGTTGTAATAGTACAAAAATAATATTATTAATACCATTTAATTTTTGGGTAATAAGATAATAATTTTTTATTTAAACTTGTTAGTCATAATAAGAGAGCTTTAGTAAGCAGAAAATATTATATAATTTAAAAATTCTAATGTGTAAATGATAAGTTGGCTAAAAAAATTACATAAAAATGTCATGACAAACATTTGTGCTTTTATATTTAATCATTTTGTTTGTACAAATATTTTTTAGTAAACTCTTTCCTTAAATTTAGAAAAAAAGATTTATTTGATTAAATTGAAAAAAAAATGAATGGCACAAAAGCATCAAATTAGATGACAAATGAGTCATTATTGTATTATTTTTTAGTACACTCAAATTATTCTGTGTTTTTGTAATTTTTTAGTTTAGATATAAATAAATAATGTCTGCATGATATAAATAAGATAGAAGTCAATGCATCTGTAGGTTTTGTTATTTTATAATATATGTAAATATTATAAAATACATATTACATCTTTACTTAACTTGTTTAGAACTATGATGATAATCTTGCCATAAAAGACAACTTCAACAAATAACTAGTGATCAATGTCTACAATTTCCATATAATCTAGAGCGACCGACACAAATCTGGATAATTAAGATCTAACAAGTCCCAGACATGCTGGATACGGTATTATTTTTGATAAATTTTATTATGTGTGTTTTGATCAACAAAGAATTTATATTAATGTTTATTTACATCATACAAGTATCTGGACAGAACAATAATAATAGTTTCTAATGAAAAACAACGATGTTGGTATATGGCTTGTGATAGTTGTAACCATGTCATTGAGGCCATGTATCAAAGTTTTCAATGTAATTATTTTCAGAAGAACGGTGCTATAGTAACACCCAAGTAAGATATTTAAATTATAAATTCTCTTTTATAGTACTATTCATCTTACTATTAATATATTACAAATTTTTGTATTAGATGTCGCGTGAAAGTGACACTGTCAGATGATACCGATTCACTCACAGTCATTTTATTTACAAAATTTGTATAAAGTTTTTTAGGTTGCACTGCAAAACAACCAATGGATTTTCAACTAAAGAATATGAATTTTTTATTGTAATTAAGTTTATTTAAATTTTACATAATTTTACATGTCTGATAATAACTTTTGAAATATTTATCAAGACACACCTGGTCCACTAAGCACGGTTTCCCAGGCAATGAGTGATGGATCAAAACTCGTATTAATAAAATTTTGAATATATGAACAAGGAAATGTTAGATATAATATCGTCAGAATATCTGAAAATTTGAACAGTTCGTCACCTATCTAGTCATCCGCGTCAACAAGTCTGACAGATACTTCTATTGTTAATGTAGAAAGAGGACATTCGTCATGCTCTACATGACTAGAATCACTATGTTTAAAATTTGTTATAAATAAATATATGTAAATATTATCTATTGTAGGATTAGATTTATTATATGCATGTTTTTGTAGTTTTTTAATATATATTAATAAATAAATGATGTAAAGAGAAAACATCTGTCATCCTCTACATTAGTAGAATAACTATGTTTAAAATTGATTATAACTATATCTTTGTAAACATTTTATATTGTAAGACTATGTTTATTGTATGTATGTTTTTATTGTTGACGGCACATGCTTAAACTAAATGTTTGATAGAATAAAATTTCAAGTGAAAGTTAACAGAGGTTTTGAATAAAGAGTGTATATATTATACAAATAATATATATAGTATGTTTTGGCTACCTAGTGTTCTAAAAAGGAAAAAAAGCTTGGGTTCATGTGAAAAAAAAAAAAGATGAAGAAAGCTGGATATTTAATATAGTTTCGTGCTCCCACGTAGAGAAGAAATTGGAGGCAGAAGCAAGGAGTTGGAAAAGGAGGGTCCCACATCGTCTAGTTAATAAAATGAGCTTTGCAATAAATTTTATAAAAGGCGTATTTTCCAGTTAATTCTTAATTGACTATCACTGGTCATGACTATCAAATACATCTATCAATTTGAGACATACATAGCATGCTAAATATTTTTTTTTAATTTTACCCTGGCTTCAACCTTGTAAGCAAATTTATATACACATTTTTCATGAATTTTCTCTAATTGATATTTTTTAACCTTGTAAGCAAATCCATAAATATGGGGTTTTTTTTAACTTTAATGTTGTTTTAGAAAAAAATTATAAACTACTATATTTTTTAAACTATTTTTAAAATTAAGGTAGGTAAAAGTTATCTTTATAAAAGATGACTTCAACATTTCCCTTCACCCTTATTGCGTATAAGGTTCACCCTTATTGCGTATAAGGTTCACCCTTATTGCGTATAAGGTTCACCCTTATTGCGTATAAGGTCATTGGAAGTCGTCTCTTACAAAGATGAATTCACGGTAGCCTGAAGTTGTCTTTGTAAAAGATGATTATAAATATGATTTCAACTATTTTTGCATTTTACTAAAATTGTGTTTTGCAAAGATGACTTTAGTTGGGACTTCACTCATTTGAACAATCAAATCTGCATAACATTTTATAATATTATATCTCAATACATTCAATAAGTAGGCTACATTTTTAACAAATTATAAAACATAAAGACACAAATATATGACTCAAAACACCATTGCAACTTTAATATGATCAATAACATCATTATAAATCCAATTACATTGGTTATTCTAAAAAAAGTTTGGTATATAATACAAATAAGTCAACCGCGTTCCACATAGTGGTCGTTTTCTTATTCTTCTTGGACGTCTTTCATATATTTGTAATTGAGTTACTTGTGATTGACCTTCCTCCATAATAGTTGCGCTTTCTTCTATTATAGGCGAGTCTTCTTCCACAATAGGTGGGTCTTCATCCACAATAAGAGTATCTTCCACAATAGGTGAGTTTTGGGCACATATTCTACCACCTCCTCCAGGAGCTAGGCCGCATCCTCCTCTACGGCGTTAAGGTTGATGAAACGATTCATAAGTGAAACCAAGTTGAGTCACTGACTCACCACCAAATGTATAAAATATCGGCGGCGTATATGGCTATTGCTGAGACATTTATGGTTCGTCTTGATGCATATGTGATTCTTGTTGACTTTTTTTAGATGAGTTGTGCACTCCATGCCTTCGCGACAAATGATCTTGATAAGCCGTATTCACTTATCTTATTAGATATATAACTGTCACACACACATTACAGATTCGAGACATTATCCAAGACGACTCAGCATAATCAAATGTCAAATTATTAATATTATCAAAATTCTCCATCTGCATTTATAAAAAAAGCGTTATATAAGTTACTTATTTAATGACCATAAACCTATTAATTATATAAATTAGTAAATAAGTACCATTAAATCATATAACGCTCCATGTTGAGTTATGTATCGTCATATAATTTTTAGATACTATAACATGTATGAGCTGTCATATATATCTCCATCCATGCCCGCTCAGTAATGTGTGTCCAACGCTCATCACATCTTTCAATGTATGTCTGATTTTGGATGCCCCAATTTAGTTCATTTCTCCCGTTAAGTCAATGTCATGCAACTGTCTTTTGGTGTCACATGGCTCGAGCTTACGTTGAATCATACTGAATTATCTTAGAACACGATTCGGTCGATGCCCTTCAACTATGTGAAAGCCAATGAGGGGGTAGACAGTCTGCCATATATCTCTGTGCATGATGCAGTATTTAGGAAGTGTATGAAAAATATCATTATAAGGTTTCCATATAACTTATAAAACACATTATAAATAATATGACAAATTCTGAGTATTACCTACAAAAAGTAATTATAAATAAAAAATAAAGTATTACATGATCTGGAGTTTATCTGTCTAATGCAAATTGATACACTTCAAGACACATGTGTGGAGCTCTCTATGAGGCTAAAAATATCTCTCCATCTATAAGACAAATTGCATAGTTAAATACATGTAAATGATAACATACATATAATAATCAAATGAGTTGACTTACCGTATACTAAATGGAGGAGGTGGAAGTGGAAATCCATATTCCCCGATATTATCATGTCTCGCTCGTTGCAACCTCACTGGTGCAAATGTAGAATTCGGTCTCACGCTCATTATTGTAGTAATACTAGTGGGCCAACAATATTAGAAGCATCATTACGGCTGGCTCTGCATGTCTCCCTATACAACCATGCAAGGTGTGCACTACCCCAACTACACTAACCAGCCTCAGTAAAATCTTCTAGTAAAGGCAAGAACATCAAATGCACTTTAATGTTTAACTTATCATAAAAATGGTACCTTTAATAAGTTGCAGAATATATGTGCGTGCATAACTTTACACATAAAGCTCATCATCATCATCAATTAATAGGTAGAAATGTGCAGTCAAATACGACATAATCAAACGTGATCCCTGTAAATCACGTGGGCCTGATCAAATCTTCACAAATCTTTACGTATTCTTGACCAATCTCAGTGTGCAGTACCTGTGACTGTCATCCCATTAACTGGAACTCATAACTATATTTTCACATCTTGTAGAGTAGTAGCAGACTCACCATGTTCCATATGAAATATATGTGTGTTCAAGACGCCATCTCTCCACAAAAGATGTGATCAAGTGTCAGTCGATGGCAATAAACCCAACCCTCGCAACTCCATAAAATCCAGCACGTATCAAATATGAAAATACGTCTATGGAGTGACATGTTCTGATGAACAACTACAATATATCGCCAACAATGTAAAGCACGAGAATCCGCCTAGTCCCAAACAGTTGGCATCTATGTTAATCCTGTAAATACAACACTGAGCTATCTTGTGGTCCAGGATCTACGATATTACCTCAATATCCTGAAAATGAGAGTCGTGGCCAGGAGTGAATATAATTCAAATATTCAAATATTACATCGATGTGTTAAATCTACACATTCAACTACATAAAATTGAGTCATTCGAAATACAAATATTACATTGAATTACATAAAAATGAAATATTACATTCAATTACATAAAAATATACTAAGTCAAATATTACATTGAATTACATAAAAATGAAATACAAAGAACCGAACATTATGAGTCATTCGAAAATTGTCCTCCATTACAAGAAGGACAATTTCGACAGTTATGTCTTTCTTGTTAACAAAGTCCATAATTACAATGAGTACTTGACTCTCTCCAATCCATCTCATTTCGTATACGGGTCGACCTGGGTCTACCATAATTACAAGATTACTTCCCAATAATGTTCATGTGGAAGAGGATTGAACTATAGCTTATAACACTCAGCAAGCATTGACCAACGGTACTAATATTCAGTGAATTCTGAATTGTCGATTCGAGCATGTGCGCACACTGCTAACAAATGGGAACATGGGAGGCCAAATGATTGTAACTTGTTGCAAGTACATGTTCGTTCCTTTAAATTCACATATTGTATGTTTCATCCTTTGTACATGTGATTGTGGTGTTGACTAATGAGAACCTCGAACCTCTCATTAGCACGGTAAAAAATTGTGATCTCATGTGAACTAGCCCTCACTTCCCAAGTTTTCATCTTTTCAACAGCATAAACAGTAAACACTTCACCTCGTAGTAAGGCATCTATAGTTTTGAAGCACAACAGTAAACATCACATGAGATCGTTATTATTCTGTATCAGAAATTTTACATAGTTAAATGACACAACATTAAGGGGATATCGATAAACTATATCTAAGTTTCAATGGAGGCGGTCAATTGACAAGGCTTCACATAAAGTATTATAGAACTCGACAAATGTATTCTTATGAGTTACAATTCCCCTAATTGAAAGTTGATCATAAGAAACTCCATTTGCACCAACTACGACCTTACCATTCATGTAACCATAAACCATTATAGGTCTTTCCCACATTTGTCAACCTACTAAACAATACACAACAATTGAAGAACTGGATCTAGAAATCTATAATAAGATCCACAAATTCAAAGTTAATAACTAAAATTTTATAAAATATCAACCCATTCATAAATAAAATTTTATAAATTTAGAGTTTAAACAACACATAATGAAAAAATTCCTAAAATTTGAGAACACAAAACACATTTATAACTAAAATTAAAATCTAGGGTTTGAGACATACAATGAGAGAGAGATATTACAAAATTGATGGAATGTATCATACAACAGTCATAAAAAATAAATAATCGTAAGATCTGAAGAACAAATTTAAGAGTCAAAAGAGTTAAAAATATATCTAAAGTTTGAGGAGTTCTTGCTTGTGATTTGAAAGATTGAGAAGTTTTTATGTAAATGAGAGTGAGATAAGAGTGAAAGGGGTTCAATGCTGGTGAAATGGCAGTAATCTTCGACGACAATCGACGGCGAATGGCAGTAGGGAAGGGGAATGCAGGTTCGAACTTCAAACTGAGGGAGAGAGTGAATGAAGGCTGTTTTTGGGTTCTGTCCCCACTTGAAATCGCGAAGTGCGATTTTAAAAAGGTTCAATCTGAAGTCGTCTTTTGCAAAGAAGACTTCATTAAGCAATGTCGTCTTTGCAAAAGACGACTTCCACGTGGCTCCATCTTTGTTCACGTCACCACGAAGTCATCTTTTGCAAAGACGACTTCGTCTTACATGTCCAAAATCATCATACTTTTGAAATTAGTTTCAATAGTACTTTATTTTAATTTTTTAAAAGTATGATTTAGAATACTCAAAAATTTCAAAAATTTTCTTATTCACCAAATAATTGGATATGAAATTCGTACAGTACGGACAAGGTGAGTTTCATGGTCAAGCGGCTTGACCTCGATCAGAAACCATTTTTTGATCCGAGTACATCACGAATACGAAGTATCTATGCACTAGACGAAATAATCCCAATAAGCGAAACCAAAGGGCCATTCTATATGCGAAAACAACTAAACAAAAAAAAACAGAACAGTTACCATCGATTGAAATCAAAATCCGCCTCAAAATTTGCATTTGGTAATGAATATTTATCTTTTTATGGCATGTATTTCTTTAACTGGGTTTCTTGACTCTGCCAATCGGCTCGGTTAGAACCGACACTGTCAGGGAAATTAACATGGTCAGATCTAAAAGCACATTGGACGGAAGGGATGCCAAGTGGGGACGAATCAGACGATTGAGGGGGAGATAAGATACTTGAGGTTGTCGGGAGGAGAAGGGGAAGAGTCTGCATAGTGAAAGATTGTTGGTTGGAGCAGAGGATACAGAGGGAAATACGAAAAAAATGGAAGGATAAAAATGAAAAAAGATAAAAGAGAGAAATGAAGTAGAAGACGTAGAATTTTGCTGGAAGATCTCACAAGAGAAAGGAAACTCAAGCTGAGAGAAGAAAGGAGGAGGTTTGGTAGGTTTGGGAACTAATGGTTTAGGGCAGAAAGAAGCAGGAGGAAGATGGAGATGAGAGAGAGATGGCGGAAATGAGGGCTCTTTTAGGGTTAGGGTTTCGAAATAAGGGAATTTTCAACTTCGGAGGAGAGTCAACAATATAAAGACCTCTCTCACCCCTTTTAAGTAAATTTAACCCAAAATATTTTGCTAGACTTGGTTTAACAGAGCAAACAGATAATTTCGTGTCAGGTCGCTAGATCATGATCTAATAGAAAATATTATGCTAGACTAAGATCTAACAATTTTGTGTTAAAATTAACACTTGTTAGATCATGGTTTAGCATAGCAACATAAACATGAGTCTTAATATACTTAAAACAATCTAAAAAGTTTTAATATCATTAAATTCTATCTCAAAGGTCATTATGTGATAATTTTCCTCGAAATAATGAGGGATATAATGAGAATTATAATGATCACGTGTCCTATAATTTAGGAGGTAAAATGATTTTAAATATACATGAGATTTTAAGATATAACCCAAAATTTTGTAAACGTTTGCTATAGTTGATTTTCTATTTTCTGATTGACTATTTTGTTATGTTCATTAATTTGTCTTGCAATTCTTTTCAGAATTAATAAAGATATATTGCATATCTTGCTAAAGAGATACATTGTGTGATTTTTTTATATGCTAGTCGAAACGTACGTGTTTCACATGTATACAACTAATTTAAAATATACATATAATTTTAAATTAATATGAACGATGAAATTAATACATCATCTTTCAAATTTATTCTACATCTAAACTAAAAGTAAAATAATAATAGTAAAAGATTGTTTATTATATTAAAATTATAGTGTTAGTTGAATATTATAGAAAATAATTTCATTTTATCAGTTTATCATATTCTTAAGAATAATTATCATATTAGGAGATAATTTCTTATAACAAAATGTATTAATGTCTTTCTATAAATTCGTTTATATCAATTTCATGTTACTGATAACATAAATAATATAGAATATTAATTAATAAAGTTATAATGAATAAATTATTATTGTAATGTAATTAGATATTTATTATAATTGAAATTAATATACGAATATTTACATCTCTAATTACATAAGATTATCAAAATACTTTTGAACCGAGGTAAAACCACCAGAGACACGTGTATAGAGAAGAAACCAACCTGAGGAACCCGCGAAGGCCATCGACGTGGCAAAATGGGAAGGACTTAGCTGAGAGATTGAAGATTTAATCAAGGATCAGCCTGGAAGTCATAGCTGAATTCCCCGAATTTGGGGGAATATTTTGGCAATTTAAAATTATGCTTATGAATCCCCCTAAACCTGATTGTAATCTTTAATTATGGTTAAATTTTCCCGGAATACAGTGGATATTTCATTCTTAGGAGAATATTTCTCGTTTTAAGAGATGTAACTAGATCTCATGAACAATCTATAAATAAAGAAGGTTGATTGTAAGTTCAATTCAAGCAATACTATTCGCCTATCTCTCTCTCTCTCTCTCTCTCTCTATTTACTTTTTTGAGTATGTGTGAGAATAAATCCTTTAGATTTTGGTGTTTTCATTGACAGAGTAGAAATTTCAAAGAAAAACCCATCACTACAAGAAAATGTGTCTACGACGACGGTTATTTGAGTCTACGGCAACGTTTTTAACTGTCAGAATCGATACGGTGATGGTTGGAGAACTGTCAGGATTAAATCACCAACGGTTTTGACAACCGTCGGAGGAACATCGCGATAAAGACTCTAAAGCGACGGTTATTTTGATAATTGTCAACGGTTTGCAACCATCGCTAAATAAAATATACCGCGATGATTTTTAGAACCGACACAAATTGTATATATAACAATGTCTACAACCGTTGCGAAATAGGTAGTCTTATTGTCACGGTTATAGAACCATCGCGAATCTGTCCTAGTCTAATGTTTTGTGACAGTTTATGAGAGCCACGACGCTGGCGTGATAACGTTTTTCTCTCCTATTTTATCCTTATCAAACCCTAGTGTATAAGGAGAATATTTTGTCTTTTGGTGATTTTTTTGAACGGTGAGAGGCAAAGGAGAAAGTTTTTGGGAGAGAAAACGAAGACGAATCCAACTAGGAGACGAATCTCAACTTCAATTCATCCTCAAATCTAGTTTTTTCTTCTCTTTTCTTCTATGTTCATAAATATTATTAGGATATATTCTTATTCTAGTATTTTCTAAATTCCTTATCTAGGACTACGACGTAGATAAACCATGATTATTCATAAATTATGATTTTTAATTTAATCGATGTATATTTAGTATTATTGAGCGTTATAATACGTTCTAATACCATTAGAATTTCATAAATTCCTTATCTAGGACTATGACGTAGTTAGTATTATTGAGCGTTATAATGTAATTAGATATTTTTAGATGAGTTGTGCACTTCATACGTTATAATACCATTAGAATGTCATAAGTTAGAGATTATTAATCTAATATAGCAACTATAATTTCTTGTGCTTAATGAGTGTCATTATATTGAATCATGACAGAGATGTATGATTCGTATTTTTTATTCATTATTATCGATGCTTGAAAATTATTGATAATTATATTAAACAAATTTGCTAACAATGTTCTGAATAAACATTACTTGATTGAGAATTTGAATTTAGAGTATGTTTGGTTTGGTGAAATCGAAAACCTTAGAGCATTTAACTATTCAAATTTTATTTTTGTTAATCGTTATCATTTTAGTTTAATTAGAACTTTGGTTTGATTAAAAATCCAAACTTTTTATCATTATCAAGTAGAATTAAGGTTTAGTTAATTTCAATGATTAATAATATCAATCATGTGGACGACGCGCTACTTTTATAGAATTTTATTACTTGACGACGATAGTGTACACTTGCACTATAGAAAATCCACAACAATGGAGCCTCAAACAATAAAGGAGCGGGAGTGGGAATGGTGCTACGGACCCTGTTTGGTGAAACACTAGAACACAACATTTCATTTGGGTTCAATGCCTCGAATAACAAGGCAGAATATGAAGCCTTGCTAGTGGGAATCTCACTACTACATGAACTAAAGGTAACTAGAGTAAAAATATTATGTGATTCAATGATAGTTGTGAAACATGTCACGGGAGAATTTACGCCGAAACATAAAAGGATGATCAATTATTTACACTGGGAAAAAGAATACTGAATCAACAGAAGAGTTACAAAATTCATCAGGTCTAGAAAGTGGAAAATGGACATGCGGATGCACTGGAGACTCTAGGATCTTCACCACAACTCTCACATAAGTGGAAAGTACCGGTCGAATTCCTTGAAAAACTAGGTATCAGAGGAAAAGAGGTAGCCGATGCGGGAATTTAGAAATAACCTAGCTGCAAGATGATATAATCCGTTATTTGAAGGAAGGAATCTTGCCGCACGACAAATTCTGTGCAAAGAATGTACAGCAGCAAAGCGTCAGGTAGTGCTTGATCAACGGTTCATTGTATAAGTGATCTTTTAAGTCCATATCTGAAATGCCTAAGGGAAAAGGAAGCCCAGTATGTGTTAGTAGAGATTCACGAAGGACTGTGCGGAAACCATACCGGGGGCAGATCTTTAGCTCATAAAGCATTGGACGAAGGATATTACTGGCCAAAAATGCACCAAGACGCTAAACAACATGTAAGGAAATGTGACAAGTGTCAACGATTTGCTCACATGGTCAAAATGGCCCGTGAGAAACTCAATATTGTGGTGAGTCTTTGGCCGTTCATGCAGTCAGGTTTGGACATCGTCGGACCACTCCCATGGCACCTGCTAAGAAATGCTTCTTGTGGTTACAACTGACCAATTCACTAAATGGATTGAGGTAGAGGCTTTTTCTAGGATTCGCGATGAAGAAGTAAAACGGTTCCTAGGAAAAAACATAGTGTATAGGTACGGGATTTCCTAGGTTCTAGTTTCTGACAACAGATTTCAATTCACTGGGAGAATGGTGAAGACCTTGTGGGAAGACTTATAAATTGTCAACCGGTTCTCCACACCCTACTATCCACAAGGAAACATGAAAGTTGAGAGGTCAAACCAAATTATACTCGATAATATGAAGAAATGCATGGATTCGGCCAAGGAAAAATGGTTGAAGAACTATCAACAGCACTATGAGCATACAGAACAACTCCCAGAGAGACAATGGTTGAAACACCATTCGCCCTAGCCTACGAAATGGAAGCTAATACCAGTAGAAATTAGAACCCCACTATCAGATTAGAACTAACTGAGAAGTAAAATGAAGAACTCGTGAAAGACAATCTCGATTTGTTAGATGAAATGAGAGAAACGGTACTCATACGAATGACTAATTATAACCAGAAGAAAGGCCTACTTCTAAAGAAAAATCAGAAAGCGGGAGTTTGAGAAGGAAGATATAGTCCTAAAGAAGATCTTTCAAACAGAAGGAAAGTTCAGTTCATCCTGGGAAAGGCCGTACATTGTCAAAGAGGTGGGTCGCAATGGATACTATTATCTGACAACTGAAGAAGGAGCAGAACTGACGACGCCGTGGAATTCCATCTATCTGAAAAAGTACTTTGTTTAACGTATTAAATATTGTTATAGTAAATAATTTTTCCCGTGATTTTTTCCCACAAAGGTTTTCCATGTAAAAAACTTGTGTAAACTATCTCCCTCATCTCTTAAAAATTAATGCGAAAACTGAAAGGTCAGTGGCCTAGTAGCCAAAGCCCTTGGGAGCGCAAAAACATTCTCTATAAAAAGTGATAACTAAAAGGTCAGAAGCCTAGTAGCCAAATCCCTTGAGAGCGGGAAAATATTCTCTCTAAAATATGGAAAAAAGAGTAGGATAAAATGACAACGACCTAACAACCTAAGTCCTCGAGAGCGAAAAAAACTCTCTCTAAAATATGAAAATTAATGGTTGACGGTCTTAACACTAAAAGCCTTGAGAGCGGGTACACCTTATCTCGAAATAGAAGAAATCAAAAGGTCAGCGGCCTGTTAGTCAAAATCCTTGAAAGCGGGAAAACCCCTCTCTCTACAATGTGGAAAAGAAATAAAGGAGTACAAGAAAGTAAAGAATGAAGGAAACAAAGTAATAAAGTATGAGGAAACAAAGTCAATAGTTGAAAATGGCAAAGTAAGCAAGCTCAAAAGAAGCAGAAGCAAGGCAAGAAATCACATTCATGACAAAGAAGAAACCAAAAGTCAGAGTCTTTGAAAGCGGATAAAGGGAAAAACGGGCAAACAAAAGCATTGTAAGCGGAAAACCTTTTAAATTTTCTACCCATATGTATTAAACCAATTACTAAGTATTTGCTTGAATATTTGGAAGCAATGGAAGTTATCGAAGGAAATGACCGTAGATTTTAAACTACTTGTTAAATTTTTACTATGTGTTGAGCTACTAAGGAAAAGATCTCAAGCATTAAACTACTTATTTAATTTTCACTAAGTAACAAAAGAAATGATAGAAATTGTTAAAGGAAGAGATCATTTCATTGATTGAAGGGAAAATTACAAAATGATCTTAAAAAAATAATAAAAAGTACAAGTACATAAAATGAAAATTGCAGGGAAAGTAAAAAGTTAAGATTCTTCAATGGGGATGATTTCACCGGCAGGAACAGAGGAGTCAACAACGACATCCTTAGCAGCAGGAAAATCCTCAGCAGAAGTATCCACTTCGGCTTGGGATTCTGAAGCATCTTCGAGAGGGACTTTGGGAGGATTGTTCTCTTTCCCATCATTGTATCCCACACGGTAGAATTTTTCTTAGCCTTGTCAAAAAGGGCTTGGAATACGTCTTCCGTCTCTCTCTCCCTCTCTCTTTATCTCTCTCTCTATCTCTTTCTCCGCTCAACCTCCTCCTGGGCTAACTCTAAAGCAGCAACTTCTCCTCAATGATCTTCAATTTCTCCCCAGAAATGGCCAAGCACCTCTTAGACTCGCCAATGTGTGAGTCTTCGAGCTTAGCAAGCTCTACTGCAGCTGCTGCCACGCCCTGGGAAAACTCATCCACTGTCCCTAGATATCAGCCTCCAACTTCTTTAGCCGCTCAATCTCGGCTTGGTGACGATCAAGAACTGCATAGAATTCTTCAACCTCCTTCTTCCACTGAGTCGCAGACTGCTCCTTTTCCAAAAAAATGTTCCTAGAGACTTGTGACAAATAATGGCCTACCAGATATACAAAGGGAGAAAAATCAAGCATTAGAAAATGTAGAAGATAAGCAAAGAAAGCAAGAAAAGAAAAGAATAAAAGAAGGAGGTTGAAGAATGGGCGGTTGTCATGTCCATTTAAGATTGGACCCCACAAAGCACGATGTCTGAACAAGGGTCGTTGAGGATGCTCACAGAAGAAGGGATCAGAGGAACACCGTGGAAGCGCCTCCATCTCCACAAAGAAGGATCTTCACTTCCCCCTTGAAATTCAGAGGAGTGAATGGGAATAGACTCCATCTGCTCTGACTGCGAAGGAGGAGGAGGAAGATAAACTGAACGCTACTGAGAACCCTCACCGAGAGCTGCAGGAGCAGGGAGAAAATTTGGAGAAGAGTCTACCGGGGTAGTGGAAATTTCAATAAAATAGCGTGGAGGACTAGGAGCCGCTCGGGAAGAACTGGGGGTTCATGCCTTGGGCGGATGTTCCTCTCCTCTTTGACATCCCAAAAAATAGTGATGCGCAGGCGCCTCGACATAAATACACTCACAGCAAAGTTCTAAAGAAGTCATTCCCGCTATGCACGTTCATACTAAGAAGAATTAGAATTACTGGAAATGGAAACTACTAGAATAGAATAAGAGTTGGGATGGGAATACCTCTCAGAAGCTCAGGAGAAGACTGTTGAGAAAAAAAAGAGGTGACTCGAGCTGCGTCAGGAGTGAAAGCTACGTTAATCTCCTATCATGAATCAAGAAGATCATCCCAGTCCCGTCCTCGGATGTTAAAAGTGATGATTATCTTCTCTTAGGACTCCCTGGAAAGAAACGGCTTTGTTGCTCTTCTTGTTATAGTAAAAAAATGGATCAAAATTAGATGAAAGATAAATAAACAAAAGAAAAGCAAGGACAAAGAATCAAGAACGAGGAATTGAAATTCTGGAGACTTAGTAAAAACTCTCCATTTTCGGGGGATTGCCAATGGCCATCGGTGCCCCAGTTCCCTCCGATTTGAACGTCGTCCCATTCCCAGCCTTTGTCCCCTTTTGAAATTCTGGTTATCATTTTTCTCTTTTCAGAACTGGGACGGGGGCAAGGTAATAGGTCTTACGATACTTAATGATATAGCATGCTCGAAGCTCGTCAACGCCTAAATCTAAGCCATATATTCTATTTAAGGCCTCAAAACCTACTAGAATCATATAGGATCTAGGAGTAAATTGAGACGGAGCCAGCCCAACGATATGGAAAATCTCTTGCAAAAATGGAGGAAAAGGAAGCTTAAGTCCAAAACCTATATACATCGGACTAAAGGTAATTTGGAATGGGGGTCAACATTCTATGTCGGGATAACCACTCTCTCCTAAACCAGAAACGACATCAGGAAGGAAGGCATCTTTGTGGGAAGCAACGAAATGGTAAAGCTCAGCTTGGGACTTAACTAAGGGAATGGTAGGTTTGAACCTATTACTAACTACCATGCTTAAAGGTCTTAAAAGGAAAGTATACACAGAAAATTTTTGGAGAGAAGAAGAAGACGAAGAAGAACTTACGGAAAAAGATGGAGGTAGAGGAGAAATGAAGGAAGAAAGGTCCTTAAATAGGCTACTAATTTGAAAGGGAAATGAAACACGCCTTATAATTTTTTGAAAATGAGAATTGGAAAGGACGTTTTGCAGAGAAACGTAACTGATAAGACAAAACCATAACCTATACCAACAAATGACAAAGTGACAGCTGGGAATGAAAAAGGGATAAGGTGCACGCTACATGAAATAGTTGAGAGCGGGAAGGTGAAAAGACATGGAGAAATGATGAAGAGTCATTTTACGGAAGGGACGGCAGCGAGAACGAGAGACGAAGCGACAACTTAAGTAAGGCACGTGTATCTTTTTACTTATTTATTATTATCTTTTGTTGTTTTCTATGTTTGTAGGTTCCCAATGAACGACACGAAAAGTAAAAGAACTTGATGAGTCTCTCATTAAAGCACGTGATAATAGAGGTTCCTCGTCATTACACATTAATAAAGAAAATTTTATTGAGTGAAATGGGGGTAAATAAATAGGGATAAAACCACCGGAGACATGTGTATAAGAAGGAACTAACCAGAGGAAGCCGCAAAGGCCGTCGGCATGGCAGAACGGAAAGGACTAAGCGAAAAGACAAAAAATTTAATCAAAGATCAGCCTAACAGTTATAATTGAAATCCCCAAATCTAGAGAAATATTCTGACAATTTATTAATTTTTGTTTATGAATCTCCCCAAATATGATTGTAATCTTTAATTATGGTTAGATTTCCATGGAATACAGTGAATATTCCATTCTTATGAGAATATTTACCGTTTTAAGAGATGTAACAAGATCTCATGAATAGCCGATAAATAAAGGTTAATTGTAAGTTCAATTCAAGCAATACTATTCGCCTAAAAACAGTCTTCTTTGAGCATTATCTCTCTCTCGTTCAATTTACTTTTTTGATGTGTAAGGAAAAAATCATTTACAACTTTATTTTACTAACCATAAACAATTCTTATTGAATAAAAAATAAAATATTATTAAATAAATTGAATGAGAAAAGATGTGTGAGACCTAATTTTTTTTATATATTTTAATAAATTTTAAATGACAAAAAGGATAATCAAAAGTTTCTCCCATTTAAATCTCTTTTAATATAGTATAGATAGATGTAGATGGCTTAAATTTATATACAATGAACTCTATATCAGTTAAGCTCGCATATATAAACACTACCTTGCTTACTTTCATATTTAAATAAGGATGTAAGCATGCATCCAAACATTATGGTTGGAGATTTAAATACTCAACATCATACACATATATATACTAGCTAATTTCAGCGTTCCTTTTATTATTTTCAATTAAGTTTTGCATTTTTTGGTTATGGATGTCATCGCACAATGAAGATAAAACAAACACAAGCTTAGAGATTCAAATGAAATATGTCATTGCAAGAGATGCAATAAAATTGCTGGTTCTCCAAGTAATTAATTATATTTTTTCAATCAAATGAAAAATATATATTTGAATGCAAAAATATTAATATTGTTTTTAGCCATCCAAAGTGTATGGATTTAGTCATTATCTAAGAAGCACCGACACTTCAATTTGTACAAAGTGTCGGTGTCGGACACGTTTCTGATACGAGTCGATACATTTTAGACATGTTTTTGAAAAATAAAATAAAATATAGAGAGTGTAAAATAAAATGAACAATATTTTTCTTGTAAATAAAGAAAGAATAAACAGTGGAAATAGAGAAAAAATAAAGTAAGGTTTTAAAATATATTAAATTTAAAATGATATAAAATCATATTTTTATTGTCAAAATACTTAAACTTTAAAATTCTTAAAATTAAAACTCACTTGATTAATTCATCTTTCTGATATGACCGATATTGTAATTAATTTTTTTGCGTAAATATTTATATAACATATACATATATCTTACTTTTCTTAAAAATAAAGTGTCAATGTATCGGTGTCGTATCGTATTTGTGTCGCGTCGTGTTCATGTTTCTTTAAGTCATTACGAATTGGATGCCCCATTGACGGAATTGACTAGTTTAATAATCAAGCTTTTTTCTTTTATATTACGTGCTACCTTTTTATTAAAGTTGTTCATTTATCTTAATTAGAATGAAAAAGAGAGAGATTAGTTTGTCAGCGTAAATATTGCTGTGCTAGGTCAAAAACATATCATTTGTCTTTATTTGATCTAAGAATGGAATGCTCAAAACCATTTTCTTATCGAACCCTTTTGTATCTGTATGAATTTCTGATCACGTGAAATTTCCATAGCTAAATTTTCATTTTTTTATTATAAAATTATAAGTTGTCCTTAATATTATTTTTATTTCAGACAATCCAGAAATTTACATAATGTTGATATGATTCAATTTGAGCAACCGATCATGACGTACATTTCCCTAATTAAAATAGGGTGAAAACATGAGTCTGCTTTAGCTATTGACAATAATTTTGAATTACGTGAAGGTGGAGATCTCATTTTATTCATATTCATGCAATAAAATGGATGATTTTTTTTACCATAAGAAATATTTTAGATGACGGAAAAGTCTATTGCTCCACAATTTTTGTATAAAAATGAATTTTTATGATACTTATTTAATTTTAACGTCAACGGCTTACTATTTAAAACTAATTTATACTCTTATCATATCCATTTCATAATAGATCAACATATTAAAATATTCGGTTTATTATTTCCGTGGAAAGCACGGACATTTTACTAGTATTAGAAAAAGATACCTAGATCCGCCAAATACACTTGCTAATGCACAACTCAACCTCAAAATATGAGAGCCCAATTACATTTAGAAATCGACTGACCTGACAACCCGAACCTGACTATATTGAACCCATGGGCCACGATTTGACTCCTCAATTTGGCAACCACACGAACAGTCGAACCATAAGCTTGCGATGTTCCTCCGTCATTATCATCTGACTAGGACGAGTCATGACGCCGCAAAGAAGTCATTAGAAAGCATTCCCAGCTACTGTATGTTTGGTTTTGGAACTAAAGGAAACTGACTTTTAGTTTTGGAACAAAATAATCATATTTCGTAGGGGTGTTCAACGGTCGGTCTGGTCAGATTTTTGGAGGAAAATGAGACTAGACCGAACCGACCAAAACATTGTAAAATATCTGAACCCACCAGACCGAACTTCAATAGTCGGTACAGACGGATTTAACGGTCTAAGTATACATTTTATTCGCATATTATACACGTATAAAACTTTTAACATTTAATATTGTCCGTTTACAAATTCCGTTGAAAGATACAGAAAAAAACGCATAATTTTCAGATTAAAAGTTTAATACATGGTTATTACACATGAACGTTTATATGCGTGATAAATACGTCATATTTTAAGGCATGCTTTAATAGCACACATATGTGAGAGCTTAATTTATCATGAGGAGGCACATGCAGTAGTTTTATAACTCATTCCCACATTAGCTCCATTTTTCCTTTCAGATGTGGGAATGGAAAAAAACACTTTTTACTTGAAAAAATCATTTATATATATATATATANATATATATATATATATATTATACGGTCGGTCTAGTCAGTTCCATCCAAAATTGGCTGATCAACTTCGGTTCGGTCCGGATCGAATTACACGGTCTGGACAATTTTTGAATACCCCTAATATTTCATTTGGTACGAGAATGTTTACCAGGTCAAGTGAAACTTTATGTTTGGTGGAAGTTAAATTTAAGGATATTTGATTCTGAACATCTTCACTTCCTCTCATTTGAAGAATTTGAAATCCTCAATTTTGGAGAGTTTCTAATATCGGATATCTTCAATTTTTTCTAAAATGCTAACTTTATTTTAATTCTTTATTTCTTCAATTTCTCAAGAGTATATTTGGGAAGTAGCAAAAGAATATTTAACATCGCAAAACTTTTTATCGTAATATTATTTATGTGTACCAAACATTGTATCCTGACTTTTCAGAGATCTCATATTTTTTCACGGTCGTATCCAGAGATCTCATATTTTTTCACTGACTTTCCAGAGATCTCATATTTTTTCACGGTCGTATCCAGAGATCTCATATTTTTTCACGGTCGTATCCAGAGATCTCATATTTTTTCACGGCCTTATCCTGACAATCATATTTTTTCACGGCCTTATCCTGACAATCATATTTTTTTCACGGTCTTATGCTGACAAATCATATTTTTTCACGGTCTTATTCTGACAAATCATATTTTTTCACGGTCTTATTCTGACAATCTTATTTTTTCACGGTCTTATTCTGAAAATCCCATATATATATATATATATATATATATATATACACTTTACCCTAACCCTCACACTTCTCTCAAATCGAAGGCTCCCCCTCTCTCACAAAGTCAATAACTCACAGCACCCTCCCTCCATCTCTCTTCAAACTTTCTAGTCTTTCACTCCACCTCTCTCTTCTCTTTGAAGTTCCAACACTCTCCTTTCCCCTCAGATTTACTCGAGTCGAGATGGTGGAGCATTGGAGCTCTAGGATGGTTTCGGACTCTCAGATCTGCTCGAGAATGGCTTCAGACCCTCAAATCTGCTCGGGAAGTCTCTTCTCTTCTCTCGAGAATAGAGAATCTCCTTCTTCAGGTTCTCCTTCACGCATCATCTCCTTCTTCAGGTTCGCCTCCCTACTCCTGAATCTGAGTTCTGAGATCTGAGATGTGGGTTCGTGTTCTCCTTTCTCCTAAATCGTGAGTTCGTCTCCCTCTTTCGTCTCCAAATCGTCAAATCACTTTTGACTTCTGAGTTCGTCATTCGCTTATGAGTTTTGAGTTCCTTTCCCCTTCACGTCTCTGACTTGGGGTTAGGGTTTTCTGTCTAAAATTTGAGATAAAGGTAAGTTTTGAATCCCTATCTTAGATATACTCTATCTTAGATCTGGTTTTTGTCTAAAATTTGAGGTTAGAGTTGAATCTGTTTAGGGTTTAATGAATATGATTCTGTCTGAAATGTTCATGTCAATGGAAGAGAAGGAAGAAAATGAGAAGTTTGTGCAGAGAAGTTTGAATTTCTATGCTAATTTAACAATCTGTTAAGTAGAGGTACAGAAATTATGTATGAAATTTACGATTCTATATGAAATTTGAGAATCCGTGTAGGGTTTTATGAAATTCATTGAACCTATTGCTTGTTTTTGTCTGCTACTGCTCTGTTTTGTGAATTTTGGGTTGGGTTTTGTGAATTTGTACAGTACAGGTTCTGCCTCCTTCGAACCGTAGAATCGAACCGAACATTAAGTCACGGTTCGGTTTGGTTTGGTTTATGTGATATTCACAGTTCGATTTGGTATAAGGTAGAAGCGTGAGTTTCAGTTCGGTTCAATTTTTGCCCAAATAATCAACCGAACCAAATCGTGAACACCCCTAATATTTTCTGTCTTTTCAGTCCATTTTTTGAGATTTGAGCAAATTTATATTCTATTTCAAGTCCACGCTCTATTTATAGGACCTTCATCTTTGTCATTCATTCGCCTCTTCCTTTCATTAATGTAAGCCTTTCTCTCAATTTCTCTGTTTTTCTCCTTCGTCCTTCTTCCTCCTCCGTCTTTCTTCTTTTATTCCATAAGATTATCGATGACGAAACCATTTTATCTCCCTCCATCCCTAGGGTTAGAAATGAAGCCAAATTTAGGGAGTTATGAGCAAAATGTTTTTCCCGCAAACGTACATTGCTTCCTTGGTGAGAGCGGGGCAACAAGCCTTCCTTGCAGGCCTCCTATTGAGGTTACCCTTCATCATGTATATAGCTTTAGGTTTTAAATTTTATGTTTCTCCTCTCTTTCAAGAATTTTTTAGTCACTATGACCTACCTCTATCCCAATTTACTCCAAACTCCTATAATTTTGTTCTTTATTTCGAGCCTTTGAACAGATTGTACAACTTAGGTTTAGGTTTAACTGAGATACGCCTTACCTACTTCATCAAATCTCGGGGGGGGGGGGTTACTACCTGGCCCCCAAAATGGAAAAACGAGGGGCTTTATTAAAGAACTCCCTAAAAGAGACAAAAGATGGGAAAGAGACGTTTTAAACTTCAGGGGAAACTGCTCGATGACGGCCACTGGATCATTCCCCGTAGATGTAGTGTTTTCAGTAAGTATCTCAGGTCCAGCTCTTTTTTCCCTTCAATCATTTTATTTTCTTTCTTTCTTTAGCATATATGCATATTTTCGTTTATGTTTTCTATCACTAACATGTATTTTATTGTGCAGATAAACATGCAAACACGAGGCCGTTCACTCAAAGGCAAACGTCAAATGGGTGACAACAACTTTTCATTTCCCTGTCCAAGATTGGTATCTCCTCTACGATCCTAGAAGGGAGGTTACAACCGCTTTTGTTACCTCTCATGTTGCCTCGACTTTAGCCCCATCTTCCCCAGTTTCTCTTTCGAGAGGTATTCCAATCCCTCTTTTTCGTTCCGTTTATCCCCCTCGTTTTCCTGTTTCTGAGAGTTCTTCTAAGTCAACGTACTTTAAAGAGGAGGAATAATAAGAAGAAGCTATTCCTCCCCTCCAACAGAGACCATCAGACATGACTAAATAGCTTCACACCATTACTGGATATATTGGGAGAAGGAATGTTCGTCCTAGAATGGATGCTTCGAGCTCTGCTCCTCCTCCCACTACAAACGAAGGTACTCCTGCACGTCCTCTGTCTCCTCGTCATGCCATTCAACCAGAGGTAAATGCTACCGTTCTTGATCCTCCACAAGCGAATATTGAGGAGTTCGTTCCTTTGACGCTAAGGAGATTCACCAATGTTCCTCAGATTCCTGCTTCTATGCACTTTCTGAATGAACCTATGGCAGCTCACATAATTTCTTGTGATCTCATTTATGACACAGACACTCAAGCTACCCGTAACATGTATGTTGGGGCGTTTTTCAGCTCTCTTAGACACGATTGGATCTGGGTAAGTTCTTTTTTTTTCTTCTTTCTTATTGTATTCTTTTTCTTTTTGTTGTTTCCTTTAACTTGTTTTCTTCCTTTTTCAAGGTTGTCATTCACCACAATGCGATTCAAGAGTACCATGGTTTGTGCGAGCAAGCTTTGATTAGTTACCGTGGTCAGTCGGCTGAGACTTGAGCCTTGGTCAGTGTTCTCCAAGTGAAAGTGGAGCAGTTGAAGAAAACATAGGCGGAGCTGCGGGAGACGGCTAAGAAGCAAGCGAAGGAGATAGCCGTTTTTAAAGTGGAGAACTTTAAACTTGATGATCGTTGAAGGCTGCTAACTCAGCAAGTGCTCAAGCCATCGAGGAGGAGGAGAAATAGGTGGAGGCTGAGTTTCAAGCCGCTTTTGACGAGGCTGAGCAAGCCATCTATAGCTTGGGCTATAGAGATTCCTTGGCTCAAACTCCTCCCAGGCGGCCTCTTTCTAATGAGCCTCTGACTCTGATCTATGAAGTCGCTTCAGCTGAAGATGCTCTCGCTGATGGTGCTTCTGCTAGAGAGACCATTATTATTTCTTAAGTTTTCTTTTCATGTTATTGCACTTTTCTTTCTTTATTTTTTAGCGGATGTACCTTTTCCATTTGAAAGAAATGAACTTTTTCCTTTCTAACTTTGTGTTTCTCCTTTCTTCATGCCTTAGAAATTTTCTTCCATAGTCTGGTTCTAATGGTTTATTTGCAAAGCTTCTTTCTGTTGTGTTTTCCTTGGTAGAATACCTTAATATCCAATTATTTGCTTTATCATTCCTATTCTCAAAGGCTTAGTTTCAGGGTTGAACTGTTATTTTAAACTTCTTTTAGAGAATGGATTTTCACTGTGGAGTAATTCATTTTCAAAGACTTAGGTTCATTGTAGAACCAATGTCCCAGTTTCTTTTTTAGAACGAATGCCCATTGTAGTGCAATCCATTTTCAAGAACTTAAGTTCATTGTAGGACCATGGCCCCGGTTTCTTTTAGAGAATGGTTGGACATTATAGTGTAGTTCGTTCTCGAGTACTTAAGTTCATTGTAGAACCATGGCCCCAGTTTCCTTTAGAGAACGACTGCTTATTCTAGTGTAGCCCATTCTCAAAGACTTAGGTTCATTGTAGAATCATGGCCCCGATTTCCTTTAAAAAATGACTGTCCATTAGAGTGCAGTCCATTCTTAATGACTTAGATTCATTGTAGAACCATGACCCTTGTTTTCGTTTGAGTTTTTTAAAGAGAGTGGAACTAATTAACACCGGAGATTTTTATGTGAAAAAATCTTAATGGGAAAAATCACAAGAAAAATATCCATTATAACCATTTTCATACATACGTGTGAGACATAATATTTTTTTTAATGGATAGCATTCCACGGTTTTGTCAAGTCTTACTCGTCTTCCATTGTTAAATGATAATATCCGCTGCTTTCAATTCCGCTGATAATGTATGGACCTTCCCAGTTTAGACCCAGCTTGCATTCGATCTGAAAAATCTTCTTCAATATTAGATCCTCTTTTTGGAATCCACATTTTCTTCCCTTCTTTCGTTCAGTAATCTAGATTCTCCTTGATTAATTCAGTATTTTGCGGCTCACTCAGACTTGATTTTATGGTTAGGCTTCCGATTTCAACTAGTATTATGGCTTTTATCATGTATGCTCAGGTAAATGGAGTCTCTCCCGTTGACTCTCTTGGGGTTTTTTTGTACACCCATAATACAGCTGGTAGTTCTTCTACCCATTTTCCTTTTGCGAGCTATAACCGCTTCTTCAAACTTTCAAGAATAATCTGGTTGGATATTTCTGCTTGATCGTTCCCTTGTGGTTAGTACTTTGTTGAAAATCGATTTTTGATCTGAAGTCCTTAATAAAGGGTTTTGACTACCTTTTCTCATGAATTGCAGTCTATTGTCTCACACTAGTACTCGAGGAATTCCATACATACACATAATATTCTTCCATAAAAATCCTTTTACCTTTCTTTCTCAAATTCGCATATGTTTCTGCTTCAATCCACTCTGTGAAATAGTCTGTAGAAACCAACAAGAATCATATTTTAGTAGGCACCATAGGTAGTGGTCACACTATGTCCAAGGCCCACTGCATGCACAGCCATAGACTTGCAACAGTTTTGGATTCTCCTAGTGTCATCTTTACTACGGGAGCTAAGCGTTGACCCTTGTCACAATTCCTTGCATATTGTTTTGCATCCTGATTCATATTTGCCTAGTAGTACATTTCATTCAATATTTTTGTGAGCTAACGACCTTCCCCCAGTATGATTCTCACATATTCCTTCATGAATTTCTGCCAGCATGTATTGAGCCTCCGTCAGCTTTAAACACTTCAGATACAAACCTGGAAATGATCTACGATATAATGTCCCACTAATCAATAAATACCTGGTACTTTGTCATTGGATCTTTCTTCCCAGATGTTTATCCATTGGAAACTCCCCGTTTGTTAAGTAACGGATTATGTCATCCTACCAGATGGGTTCTGTTTCGACTTGTACATTAGCGACAGTGGAGAATGGATGTTTTATACTTGGTTCTTCGAGAAACTCCATTAGCAAACTCCTTTTGTAAGGAAGTTGTGACGACGATTCCAATGTTACGAATGTGTCTACATGGTTGTTCATAGCTCTTGGAATCTCGTGGATCTCATATTTTTTTTAGTAGACTTAACAGATCTTTGGTTCATTGTAAATATTCAATCATCCTTGGATCTTTTTCTAAGAATTCTCCTGTTACCCGTATCACGATTAGCATAGAACCACAAAAAAATCATAATTTTCATTACCTCAAATTCTTATAGCGTATTGACTCCCACAATTAAGGCTTTTCATTATACCTCATTGTTTGATACGTTGGACCTGAAAGAGATTGAATGATTGAGTGTTTCCCTGAATGGGGTTTGTTTCACAATTCCTGCTCATGGTCCTTTATTATTTAAGGCACCGTCAAAATAATTTCAAGAGTTGTTTTTCATTTTCTTCAGGATACTCACATCCGGGTCCTCTCCATCATGAGTGAATTCACCACAAAATCAGCTAATACTTGTCCTTTTATTGACGTCCTCGATTCATAACGGATTTTGTATTGCCTGAGCTCAATCGTCTATTTCACCATTTTTTACTTATCTCTGGAAAATGCAGTAGACTTCTAATTGGTGAATCTGTTAACACCAAGATGTTGTAGGTCTGGAAGTAAGGCTTCAACTTTCTCGCGGCAATCAAAACTGTCAATATTAATCTTTCCATTCTTTTATACCTTATTTTCGCTGCTACCAAACTCTTGCTGACAAAGTAAACATATATTTTCTTTCTGTCTTATTCCCTGATCAAGACGACGCTTACTACTGTTTGTGAGACCGCTACATATAGAAGTATTTCCTCGCCAGGAAGAGGTATTGAAAGCAATGGCGGAGTTGCTAAGTATTCTTTGATTTTGTTGAAAGCATATTCACACTTTCCATCCCAGATTTTTATGGAATCTTTTTTCAGCTTCATAAAGAAAGGTCCGCACGTGTCCATTGATCTTGAGAGGAATCTATTCAGAGCTGCAAATTTTCCCATCAGACTTTGTACTTCTTTACAGGTTCTAGGAGATTTCATATCCATGATGGCCTTTACTTGGTCTAGATTGACTTAAATTCTTGTTGCGGCTAAATGGCCCAAGAACTTTCCCGCTGCAACCCCAAAAGTACAATTTTCAGGATTGAGTTTCATGGAGCATTTTCTTAGAATCAAAAAGGCCTCGTCCAGGTTTTTGATGTGGTCTTTCGTTTCTTGATTTTGACTAGCATGTCATCCACATAAACCTCTATCGTTTTCCTGATTCACTCACGAAATATTTTACTTTTGAGCCTTTGGTAAGTTGCTCCAGCATTTTTCAAACAAAATGACATTACTTTATAATAGAATATACCATGTTCAATCATAAATGAAGTTTTCTCCTGATCAGGTTGTAACATTTCATCGGGTTATATCCCGAATAAGTTTCCATGAAGCTGAGGAGTATATGCCTGGAGGTTGCATCCACCATTTGATCTATTCTCGACAACGGGTAATCATCTTTCGAGCATATTTTGTTCAAGTCTGTGAAATCCACGCAGATTCTCCAATTTCCATTTTTCTTTTTCACCATCACCACATTGGCAAGCCATGACAAGTAGTCTACTTCTCTGAGGAAATCGGCTTTCAAGAGTCTGTCCACTTATTCTTTAGTAACCGCATTCCGTTCTGGAGCAAAACTCCTCTTTCACTATATTACAGGCTTGATAGAAGGGTTAGTATTCAATTTATGACAAATAATATTTTCTGGGATATCTGGCATTTCTTGTGTTGTTCTTGCAAAGATATCCTTATTTTTCCTTAGAAAACTTCTCAGTTGCTTCTTTTTCGTTTCCTGAAGTTGGGTACCTATATTTGTCGCCTTTTGAGTTCCTTCTTCTAGGAACACAAGCTCAGTGGCCTCTACTGATTCGTACCTAGGATTTGATGGATCATCGTGTCCGTCTTCCTTTAATTGATATTGTCCCATTGTCTTTTCCTTTTGTCTGTCAAGCCTATTTTTTAACATTGTTTGTCTAGCAGATTCCAATGCTGTTACAATGCAAATTCGAGTAACGTCTTGGTCCCCTTTTATAACTCTTATTCCTTTAGGAGACGGATATTTCAACACATGATAATACATGGACGGAATGACTTTCATGTTGTGTAGACACGTCCTTCCCATAATTGTGTTATACGGAGAGAGTGTATCTGGGACCACAAATTATGTCAAATGATTGAAAGGTTATGCATTAACATGGAGCGTTATTATACCTGTCAAATAGCTTATTACTCCATTGAACAAAAATTTCCATTACTTTATAATATTAATGCACATTTTCTTTACTCAATGAAAGTATCAAAATGTAAATGACATATTTGGTATGGAAAATGTAATGAAATAACAAAAGAGGAAGTTGGGAGAAATTGAACTAAGAATATTTTTCTTGTATTCAATCGTGTCCTTTAAGGTTGTGTATGATTATATTTATACACAAAATTACATTTAATACTCTTAATTCTGCATTTTATATGGTCATTGGGTTGTTTATTTTCTTCTTGAATATCCTTTTATAACTGCAGCCTCTATCCAATGATCATTGTTGTGCGTTCGTTTTATCAATATTTTAGTCCAGACTTTGCCACATATACACCATAACATAAATATATTGTTCAGACACCGTCTAGCAGCTTCAGATTTGAGGTCTTGGTCTTTCAACCAGCAAGCTTCCTTGATGTTCGTCAACTAAAACTTTCAAAGAAAATAAATGGAGGCACCTCCTACTTTCAGGTAGAACTAAGGAGTCGTTTGATATGGATGCAAGTTTGTTTAGATGCGTGGAAAATGAAGTGAGGCAGGAGGTTCGTTGTTTAGTGTAAAAGTTTTGGAGAACTTTAACATTCATGGAATGTTAAGGTTCTCTCCTTTCAGGGTATCTTGATACCCCTCTAAATTGAGAGGTATCATCATTCCCGGAATCAAGAAAGGTAAAATTAGAAATTCACTACTATTTATAACATTTTCTTTTATATTTCATCAAACAAACAAAATATTTTAATATTCTCACAATTACAACACAATATTCTTAACTTTTACTAAACAAAATAATCTTAAATTTTCAGATATCTACATCCTCACAATCATATTCCAACATTCTTATCATTTCATACCAAACGACCCATAAGGATCAAATGTGCATTAATATTAGCTTCAACGCTGTCAATGACGTAAATAAACGATTAATGGCTTAATTGTTCATTAGTCTCATTACAGGGAGGTCTGACCCGTTTCTAAATTTAGCGAAGATTCATGTCATTTAAGAAAAGTGGGAGAAAAGTTGTTAATTTTTCCTAACCGGCGTTTGTACGCATGAGAGAAAATAATCTGAATATTATAATCCATTTGGAAATTTTTTTGTTTCTTTCTCAAATCTTACTGGACACAGCTATCAGAATTACAGTTAATTAACTTGGTCACCTTTCTTTACCTTAGTCGACATTATTGTCCTTTTAGGATCGGACGAAAAACACATCATGATATTAGAAGACGTAACTTTTGACTAATTCAATCCAATTCAATTCAATCAACCTTTTGCCCTTTTTTGGTTGGACGTCTTTTGCCTCCTCTTGGGCCGAACTAGCACTCTTTAACTCAAGGCTTAGCCCTGCCGTGAAGATCTTACACTTGTTGGTTTGTTCTTTACAGATCCAAATGTTTAATCCTCCTCTTATATGTAACGGAAAATCACAAGAAAAAGTTAAGTTTCTCACTCAAACTATAAAAATAGCTTGAAAACTATAAATAATCCTCCTCTCTTATATGTAAATAAATTATTTACAAAATCATGCAGGTGTAAATAAGTTATTGACATTATTCTGGCCATTTTTAGAAGAAAACATTATTTTCCATCATGTTTTATAGTTTAAGCTGAAAAATTGGTCATTTTTACAGTTCTGTTCATGGGTAATTAATTTCTTGGATTTTCATTTCACCTAGTGCTAAAGCCAGCACGAATTTTTTTATTAGTGTAGAAAAGCTTCTGATAGTATGGTATACGAGTTACTTAATATTAGTTATGTTGTGCAGTAAATTGATAGTGATATTTATAGATTATATCAAGTTTCTAAATTTGAATAGTTTTGCTACACGGGTGTAACATAAATTTGTTTCCAAAATCCTAACCGATAAAAATGAATTTTGATATAAAAGAAAAATGTCCCAATACAAATTCCAAACAGCTGCAAGTGCCAAAAAACTTATTTTGAGACCCACTGATAATTGTGTGTTCGTCCATTATTAAAAAATTAGACAGCTTCGATGAATGAATGTATGTACTTTTTACGTTAGCTGGCCAGAAGCTCCATTTGAAAGGTTTGCCAAATGAACAACCAACAACTTCACATTACCACAGCTATGTACCCAAAAAAAATTAAAAGATTTGGGGATTTTCTATAACACCTCCAGTGATTTAAGACTAATAAAAAACCTCAGAAATTAGATGTCAAACCATTAATGCCACGTGTTTTTGTCACAGAAAGAGAGACTTTGATTATCAATTAATTAATCAATAATCATGCACATAATTATGGTGATAAATGATGTATTTAATGTCAAAGCAGTTAAATAATTTACAGAATTGAAGTGGGTTTCACTTTCACATGAAGTCCATAATGGAACCACGGGAAAACATATTTTCTTATGCAGTCGAAGTTTTGGTTTTTTTTTTTGTAATTAATACTTTTTATTATTTTTTATCCACTCATTATGAATCTACAACCAAATGCTTTACTCAAGATCAAGAGTTAATATCTGAGGTGGGTTATATCTAGTATGTATTAATAGAAAAAAGGCATGGGGATTCCCAAGGAGTTGTGCTGAACTGCTGATTCTACCTACTAAATACTTGTTTCATGAATGAGACAAATATATTTCTGAATCTCTGATATTAAAAATGAGAAAGATTAATAAACGTCAAACAAAATGCTTGAAAGAGGAGGAATGGAGAAAACTAGTTAATGGTTTGGCTTACAAAATTAATAGAAAATTAGTTGTATGTGATGATTGAGTACTATAATTAGGGATCTGGATCTTCTTGTGATGCTTAGCAATGACAGGCGTTGTTTAATCTGGTCGTCTAGTAGATCATCTCATGTTGCTTAACAATGATAGATGCATTGTTTAATCTAGTCGTACAGTGGATCATCTCCTGTCGCTTAACAGTGGTAGAGATATTGTTTAATCTGGTCGTACAGTGGATCCTTTCATGTTGCTTAGCAATACTAGATGCGTTTTTTTAATCTAGTAATCCAGAAAATCATCTCATGTTGCTTAACAATGATAGAGGCGTTGTTTAATCTAGTCGTACAACGGATCATTTCTTGTTGCTTAGCAATAGTAGAGGCGTTGTTTAATCTAGTCGTCCAATGGATCCTCTCATGTTGCTTAACAATGGTAGAGGCATTGTTTAATCTAGTCGTCCAATGGATCCTCTCTTTTTGCTTAACAATGGTAATCTAGTCGTACAGTGGATCCTTTCCTGTTGCTTAGCAAGGGCAGAGGCGTTGTTTAATCTAGTCGTCCAGTGGATCCTCTCATGTTGCTTAACAATGGTAGAGACATTGTTTAATCTGCTCTGCTTAACAATGGTAGAGACATTGTTTAATCTGCTCGTCCAATGGATCCTCTCTTGTTGCTTAACAATGCATTGTTTTATTTAGTCGTACAATGGATTCTTTCCTCTAACTTACACTTATGTGAGTAAGAGCTTCTTCCTTTACTCCCCTCGCCTTTCATACCTAGCGAACTATTGTCGACGTACTTTGACTGTTCAATCTTTAATTTTTTTTAGTTTGTATGAAGTTGAGTTTCGTGTTCTTTGTATGAGACTCTGATTTTAGCTGCAATATTGAAGACCCAATTTCATTTCCCTTAGATGAGAGGCTTTAAAAGGAATATGGTTGAACGTCTTTCTATCTTTTGAGCTTGGGCTTGAATGATTAGTAGTTCCACTCCAATTGAAACTTTCATCTCTACTTAAGGAAGTTCGACAGAAAGTTACTTAAACTAGACTTGGGCTTAGATAGTCAACTAAGTTCTCTGAGTCGCCAACATACAGCTAAATCTAGCAGAGGAACTCTTTTCCTTCAACTAGTAGGTCCTGTGAAATTAGTAAAAGTGAACTTGCAACTTTAAATGTTTGGATAGTATAATATGCTTATGTCATTATTTTACAATATATTATATAGTAATTTAAGAACATGAATTGAAAAACAAAGGTTAGTCTAGGAGTTACTCTACCACGTCGGGGGTCATTTTTTCTGTCATGGTACCGGGGCTCCCATTTGTTGAATATTTTATCATATTTGTTGAATCCCTCATATATTTATTCAATTAAAATACTTTTATTGAACCTTAGACACATTTATTGAACAAGGGTATCAATACCAAAAAAAATAAAAAAGATCTTTGGTATTCTAATATTTTCCATAGCTAAGTGATGACTCGTATTAGTTAACTTAAAAGCTGCAAGATGTATTTAAGTTATTGTATTAACATTCACCAAATATCACATATTAAATATCAGTAAGTATTTGTAATTTTCTTAATTTTTAGATATCTCTATATTACAATTGTATTTGAAATTTCTATATTTATTAGTGCCTTTGTAATTTGATAAATATGTAAAATTCAATAAGCAAAATAAATTGTGATTTTTTTTGACAAAGTGTTGGTGTCCCATCTAGAAATTCTTTCTGAATATATTATTTATACTGAAATTTAGTATTACTTCATATCATAATTAGACATTATACGTATACAACTTCTTTAAATTTCAAGAATCAATTTATTTTTTTATCTTCTCAAAAAGTTGAATAAAATATTATATTTAATATGAATGATATCAAATTATAATGAAAAATTGAAAATATTAATTTGAATAATTTCAGACCAACTAAAAAGTAGATAGAATTTTGTTTTACTAAATGATGTAGCAAATAGCTCTTAAGAGTATTTAATTATAATTGATTAAAATAATTTGACATGGATAATTAATAAATAGATAATTGAGACATCAGTTAATTTATACACAATAGATTTCTCTTTTAATTTGGTAGGGTCATTAATTAAGAAACAACAGAGTTAATTAATCAAAAGAGTGATGGAGGACAGCCCAAAAACAGGGCAGTCAGAAGTGATGGCAGTGGCAGCTGGGTTAGAGCTGTAGCACAACACCCATGAGCTTTCCATCGGATAAATCCAGATCTTTGGATTCAGTTGTATCAGAATCAACACTCTCTCACTTACGTCAGCTGCACCGTGCTGCAAAAAATATCCTAACTACTGTCTCTACTGTTTGTTACATAATTTTCGCCTAAATAATTATTTAAATATTTTCCTTTTATATTGGCTTTTAAAATAATATAATTGGTTATTTTTTGGACAAATCATTAGTTTCTATTTCTAACTTTAGTGGAATAATAAATTCATTTAAATATTTATATGGATATTGTAAATTTATTGTTTTGTGTAGTAAAAAAGACTGCTTTACTTTTGAGATAAGAAGGAAAATTATAAAATACGGAAATAGTAATACATTGCTGAAAATGTGATTGTGAAAATAGATTAGTATACTTAGTGGTATGTTAAAAATGATGTGAATTTGGTTGGTGTGAAAATTGTTTAATTTTTCATTAATATTATAATAATTTTAAATATAAATATTATAATTAAAGAAAACAAATAAATGAAAGTGATTGTGTGAAAGTAGAAAGTAGGGGCGGAATAAAAAAGTAAAATAGTAAATCATTATTGATATTTGATGCACCCCAATTATAGAGTATTTGACGCTATCTTAAATGCTTAAATGTTTGCTCAAAATTCCTACAATTTAGATCATCTCATACCAAAACAGCCTATGTTACACTTAATACCACTCTTATTAATAATACATCAAGCTAAAATGGTAAAAAAGTGAATTTCTTGTATGATCTGTACTCATTAGATCTGATCAGGTTATCTAATAATGTCAAGTTATCATGTCTACCGTTAGACTCTGACGATTACAATCTGTGTCCACATCAATGTTAATGAATACAGTGCTTAGAATGATGAAATAGGCTCAAAAAGTAAATGAAGTTTAAAAAATGCCAAAACCATATTGTGGCAAAAAGACCAAATAATGAGTGGTTTTTTAAGAAAAATATATGAGTGTTGAATTAAAAAAGAATTATAGAAATTACAGTTTATCAAGATTGTTAATCTCTAAAAAAACGTCGTCAAACGATCTATTGTTCTTGACACTCTTGAAACAAGAGAAGACTTACAAAAATGCAATTAGATTACTTAAGCAACATCGGGATGGTTCTGATAAAGGGCCTCCGACGACCAAGTTAACCTAGACGTGTATTAGGGTTTCAATTTCAATAAAAAAAATTGGGTTAAATAGGCCTTATATATTGCTTAACAAAAATCTATTGACTCTCTTTAAACGTCATCATATTTCAACATGCATGTAGTCGACTCTTGTAAATTATTTTTTACATAAATTTGAACATGTCTTATTGGACTGAGATATATTTTTCAAAGAAATTTATCACGTCACCATATATTTAACCCTACAACCACAACCTTATTCCAATGTGATTATAATAGTCCTCTCTTGATGGACTCGCTTTGTATTAGCTCATAATTACGTGTTTTATTCTTAACTTTTTGTCACAGATTTAACTAATCGTATTAGTATGAGTTACGTCTTGTTATGCTCTGTAAAATGAGCCTCTGCACTATTGTTATACATTGTTACGTGCTTTTAGCTGTTTCAATTTAATGTGATTCTACTATACATGAGTAGGTATCACTTTATCCACTGGATCATTTTTAAACTTTATCAACGCAGTACTATAAAGATAAAGAATGACTGATAAAAATTTATAAAAAAAATAAATGTGTATTAAATAAGATAAATTAGTACAAAACATTTAAATCATCAAAGTAATAACAAAAATCATGATTTGAAGTTAGTTCCCATTTTAAAGTCTGGATTAAGCTCTTTCTTCGGTACAAACTGCCATGTGCTCAGTACACAGTGTTGGCAAACCATACATGTTTCTTTCTTATTTAACAAATGACAAATGGTCCCGCTTCCTCGCTTCCTCGCTTCCTTAGAGTTTACTCCAATAAATAGAGTCATCCCCACCCCTCAATTAGTCTCCCGAATTTCTTATCTGTTCATGATGGGACAAAATAGAACTAAGGTCGGTTAAGGATAATTAGACTCGAACTAAAGACTTTCACTATTTTGAAAGAATTACTATCTTTTAAAAATGAGTTAAGTAATGATCCGATAATTAAAAATTAGTAAAAATAACTGAAAAAAGCTTACAAATTAGTAAGTCACATGAAACCATGACGGTTCCATGTGACAATTTTGAAAATGAGATCATTTATGTAAAAAAAAAGGCCATTTATATAATTTCACATTTAAAAGCTGTATTTTTCTATCAATATTTTAAGTTGTCAATACTTGTCGGACCTTCTTTTTTCAAATTAAAAAGGAATTATTTAAATTTGATTGGATGAATTACTCGAACTCAAATCTTGGAGATAAATGTGAAATTTTAGTTATATGTATTAACATTTCACACAAGGAATTATGAGCCAAGAGGGAAACGCCTATTTATGTTTTCTTTTTCTTCTTTTTTTCAATTTCCAAGTAAATATTTATCCTACTACCAATTAATTTACATTATAACGGTTGGATATTGAGGGATTCCATAAGAATGAAGAGTGTTTGTCGTTGCTAAACACGACGATAGTTGTGTTAGATCTGAATTAAAAAATTAGATATAGTTTAATTATTTTTTATTAAAATATTATTTTTTAATTGATGTGATTTGTTTAGATCTAACTACACGGACCTGATCAAAATCCATTCACTAAAATCTTATCTTCTAGTTATATCAAAATCCATTCACTAAAATCTTATCTTCTAGTTATTCTTCTCCTACTACATATATGGATTCACCGACACTAATGAACTATGCAAATTAGTTTTATTTCATATAAATTTTTATAAGTCATATCACTTTTGTCTATTTTAGTTCAGCCTACCAAAAATCATATGATTCTGTTGGAAGAATTAATATAAAACGACACGGCAACAAACGCCATGGGCTTGAAAAATGGAAATTGGAATTCTCATTAAAACTGTATCCACTATCCATCAAAAAAGTTAGTAGCTTTGTTTCATTTCCTCACACGTTTGTTTTTCAAAATTAGATAATAAATTTTAAAGAGAATGAAAAAATATGAGTGTGAGAGTTTAACTAATTGCATCAATTCAACTTATCAATTTCCTCCAACATTTGTTAATATAATTATGTCAAAAGTGCAACTATTTCTTTATTTAAATTCCTAAAAGTAGAAAACTACAATCTGCATGGTTGTAGACAGAGTCTAGTTGTAACCACACATCTCTTTTGTTGAGGGTAAAATCTTGAGAGGAGATGATGTCAATAAACTCGATCGTATTCGTACTCCGAACGTACACAAGAGGAAGAGATAACAAGACGAACAAAAGTGGGGTAGTCTTTTTTACCCCTTGGAATAACAACGGATCCAAGACTTTAGTTTCGAGGCACCGTTAGACATAAGAACATAAATGTCAATTTTATTTTATTTTTCTCAAAAATTTCATATATTCATTTATTACAATTTTTTTAAGATCTTCATTTTTTGTCAATAGCTAATCTTGTTGATATTATCATGATAGTTGATTAAATCAATAAATATTGATTTTGTTCTTTGTTTTTTGTTTTTTTGTTTATAACTTTAACTATGATGTGTGATATTCTATTATAATCAAATAAAACAAAAATGAAATAGAAAATATTTTTTTATAAGAAACCATAGATTCTATAGTAAATTATGTTATGCATTTAAGTTAATATCCAAGTTCTTAATTTTTTATTCAAACTGTGTTTGATTTTAGAGCACTAAAAATAATATAAGTGTCTCTAACTTTGATTAATACATATCCAAAGAAACGATAGAATATTTAAGAGTAAGAAACAAACTTAAAAGAATAATTATTCATTGAACCAAAACTAATTAATAAAAAGTAATCAACTATATAGGGAAGTTAAATGAAAGTACTATTAGACCAAAACAAATTTAGTAGAGAAAGTCACATAAAAAAGTTGAAAGCAAGTAGCTGGCAAAAAAAAAGTAAAACAAAATTCAATGTCAAAAGTTAGTATAAAACATAAATAAAAAATAACAAAAATACTAAGGGATTGTCAAATTTGAGATATTAAGATTTAAACTCAAGATCTCTCTTTAAAAAAGATAATTATCAATGAACTATGTCATAATCCACAAATGGCATTATAAACTAATACTAAATATCATATAAAATTATATGTTGCCGCATGCATAAAAAAACTCAAATCGAGGGGTCAATGGGGGCACGTGCCTCTCAGGGGTCAAGGGGCACGTGCCTCCCTGGGCCCAAGATGCATCTTCTCATGCCTCTAAGCTTAAATTAGTTTAGATATGAGGTTGGAAATCATAAGTATATGTGAAAGGGTGAATGTTGCGCACTGCCATCACTCCTATTATTTCTAGTACTAGGTGATAGATTACATATTGTATTATTCACTTCTGTTCAGCTTTAGTAAGCTTCTGTCGTAGGTTAACAACTTTTGTTAGCATTGGTTAGCTTTATTGTTATCTGTTAGCTTATAATTAATGTTTCTTAACTTGGTTAGTTAGTCTCTATAGTTATTCTCTCGAGCCTCTATTTAATGGCCTCTTATGTATCTATGCAAGGTTAATGAAGATATCACTTTAATCTTCAATCTCTTTCATTCTCATTCTCTCTTCTGCATAATCAGAAATGACTTCATGGTATCAGAGCTAGTAAAGACACACGTCTTTTATGTCTAACTCTTCTACTTATTCTTCACCTACATCTTCTTCTTATTCTTCATCTTCACTTATTTTTTTTTCTTGCCAATATTAGCAACCTGATTTCTATCAGGCTTGACTTAGGCAATTATGTTCTTTGGGGATATCAAATCTCTTCTATTCTCAAAACTCACAATCTTTTTGACTTTTTTGATGGCTACCCACCTTGTCCAAAATGTTTCCTCACCAATGACAATGGTGAAGATACCACAATGTTGATCCAAACTTTCATACTTGGATTTCACAAGATCAGGGATTAATAACTCTTAATAATGCAAATCTTTCACCTTCTGCATTATCTTTTGTTGTTGGTTCAAGCACTTTTAGAGAAGTTTGGTCAATTCTTGAAAGATGTTTCTCATGCCTCACTAGATCTAACATAGTACAGCTCAAAGGAGATCTGTAATCTATCATAAAGAAAGGGACTGAAGATATTAACACCCACATTCAATGAATTAAAGAAGCGAGGGATAGACTTTCTACTATCTCGGTGCAAATTGATGATGAAGATATATTACTTTACACCCTTAATGGTCTGTCATCTGACTTAACTACATTCAAAACAAGTATTAGAACCAGATCACAACCTATTTTTTTGTAAGAACTTCATGTGTTACTAGAGCTTGAGGAGGAAAATATTAATGAACAACACAAGATTCATGAAAGTCATGTTTAAACCATGGCTCTTTTTACTAACAAGTATAGAAACAATCAAACTCGGGGAAGAGGAAGAGGCAACTTTAGAGGCAGTGAAAGGTCAAATTTCTCAAATAGAGGAAGAAGTAGAGGTTCACCTAATCAAACATTTAGTTCTCCAAGTGATGCACTCCTCTTATATCTAGAACTCCCTACTCAAATCACACCTTCTTTTAATGGGTTTTTTATTTACCTAATGCTTCTTCTTCCTCAAACAGACATGTCTGTCAAATTTGTAACAAGCCAGGCCATATAATGGAGAATAGTGTGTTGCATTAGGTAATGGACAACCTTTATCGATCACTCATACAAGTAGTGGATCTCTTCCTACTAAAACTCATACCATTGCCTTAAATAAATTACTGTGTGATCCTCACATTTTCACCAATTTCCTACATGTCTATATCAGTGTTGTTTAGACAATGATTGCTCTTTCACTTTTGATGCCTATTCATTCTTTACCCAGGATAAGAAAATTGCCAAAATCTTATTCAAGGGTCGAAGTGAGAATGAACTCTATCATATACCAAGCATCTTCCAAAACTCGAATCCTTCAACTTCTTTGGCCTTCTATGGAACCAAAGTATCTCATCTTTTTTGGCATAATAAATTAGGTCATACTTCTAAGAAAATTGTAAATACCATACTTAATAAAGTTGGTATTCCTTTTTCTTTTTTTGCTGAATCTTATATTTGTACTAGTTGCATTAAGGAAAAATGATAAAAGTTACTCTCTTTATCTACTTCCAACACTTCTTTTCTTTTAGAACTGGTTTACACTGATGTATGTGGTCCTGCACCTACACCATCTTTTCAAGGTTTTAGGTACTATGCATCTTTTATTGATATTATTACAAAGTACACTTGGCTATTTCCCATGGTTTAAACATCAGAAGTTAACTCTATCTTTCAAAAGTTTCTGCCTTTTGTTTAAAATCTATTGTCATCAAAACTAGATATTCTTAGTATTGATGGAGGAAGTGAGTACACAAGCAAATCTTTTACTAATTTTCTTTCATCAAATGGCATTCTTCACCAGCTTTCATGTCCTTACACTCCTGAGCAGAATGGTGTGTTTGAAAGAAAACATAGACACATCATTGAAAATGCTCTAACCCTTATGACAAAGGCTTCTATTCCCCTTTAGTTCTGGTATCATGTTTTTTCTACTGTAATTTTTCTGATAAATCGAATGCCTACTACCAACCTAGCTAATCTTAGTCCATTTGAAGCTCTACTTGATTTTGTATTTGATTATTCTACTCTCAAAGTTTTTAGATGTGCCTTTTACCCTCTCCTAAAACCATATAATGATCATAAACTCCAAGCTAAATCTTCTCAGCATGTGTATTTAGGCTATTCATTGCATTCTAAAAGGTATTTATGCTATAATCCTATATCTCATAAGATTCTCATCTCTAGGCATATTATTTTGTTATGAAACCATTTTCCTTTTGCTTCCCCTAATCTCTCTACTTCTTTTGTTTTTTCTCATAGAAGCTCAAATACTACTTCTCCTATTTACAATTCTCCTATTATTTGCCTATCCTTATTTTGATCCTCCTACTCAGCCTATCCCTTTTCAATTTGCTCATTGTACTTTTGATAGTCTGCCTATCTATAATTCATTTAATTCTACCTCAGTCTCTACTTCATCTCAAATATCAACAGAAAACTTATACATATTTCTTCATTTTCTATTGACTTACCTTGTCCTTCACGTCCTACTCTGCATAAATCTCTAACTGACACCTTACCTTATGCACCTACTACGCATATCTCCTCTTTTGATTCTTTAGTCAACACACATTCTATGACAACAAGGTCTAAGGCTAGAATACATAAAAGAAAAGCTTATGTTACAGCTTCTCAACCTATATCAGTCACTTCCAGTGAAGAAGAACCTACTTTTTTCACCACTGCTTCTAAATCTGTGCATTGGAGGTAAGTTATGGCAGAAGAGTTTACTACTCTTCAACATCAAGGAGCCTGGTCTCTCCTTCAAAACAAGAATGTTGTAGGTTGTTAATGTGTATTCAGATTGAAACATAATCATAATGAGTTTATTGCATAAAACCAGATTAGTAGTTAAGGGTTTTCACCAACAACCTGGTTTGGATTATACAGATATTATTGTTAGGTTGATTCTCTCTTTAGCTGCAACAAATGACTAGCCTCTACACTAATTAGATGTTAAAAATGTTTTTTTACATTGTGAGCTATAAGAGGAGGTTTACATATCACAATGTAACAACACCCTGAAGATCGGTTGAGATTACTTCGATAATTCACTTAATGTAGAAGAAGCTAGGTCAATTTTTTTTCTTTGAAAAATAATTCACGATTTGCGGTATTTAATGAAACCACACATTTGTTAGAGAAAACTCAAAACACTTTTCTAATTTAAAGATTATAAATTTAGAAACGAAACTTTCTTAAACTTAAATAATATTTGAAAGATCTTTCATAAATTACAAACTAAGATCAACTTTAAAATAGTGAGTTACTCAACTAAATAAATTCAAAATCTCGTTTCATGCCAGGGCGCCTAAAAAGCCTCTTCACATTCATCACCATGATTCTCATTATCTGAAAAATTTAATATAAAATAGGGTGAGTATAAAGATATACTCACTAAGTAAAATTTTATACATACATAACAAATACATGCGCACCCAAACTTATTTTAAATCATTAACATAAGTACTATGTTTGACATATAATTTATAAATCATTTTCACTTTATTTCCTTTGCTTTTAGCTTTACATTTATCATTACATTCCTTCCATAGAAATTTTTTTGTCACATTATTTTCTTTACTTTAGACATCTTTCCATTTTCCATTACATTATTTCTTTTTTCATTATTCGCGAGCTTACTTGTATAATGTATAGCCAATCAAAGGTAGTGGGCCATTATTACAGAAACTTGTTCGACTATCGGATCTTTGATAGTATCGCTGGATAAACTAAACAATCATTCATTAACATTAACATATATCATTAACCATTGAGCATTGCCGAGACCACTAGTCACATGCGTCTCATTTCCCACTCACCATTTTCATGACATAAATACACACCAGGTCTTTTAGATCTTTATTTATTTATTTATTACTTTTATTTTTATAAACCTTAATGTGTAAGCATATACACATATACACATTATTTACCATAATGATATATATACACATCATTAATAGCATTATAATATACAATTAAACGTTAAATCACACAAGAGAAATGATCACAAATGTGTGATTCACATACAAGGAATCAAACAGGAGCACCACGACATGCAATCACACATCATAAATATTCAGCGTGTAATAAACATTCAAGTATGTTTAAAATTCTACTTACCTTGAACTCAAATTAGCTTAAACAATCAACTCAAAAAACCTTAATTTTTGGAAGGTCCAATTAATGTAATTGACTCTAACTTGCATCCTTTTTGCTCCAACACCTATGTAACATCCAAACGTAACAATATTTATCATTTAAACTTCTTAGGTTAGATTTGAAATTTTGAGATATTAAGAGCATTTCGGTCATTTACCCATACGATGCCCAATCTGAACACAAGAAGTACCAATGCATAGATGATGATGAGAGGAGTCCAAAAAAGTCATTCGTTTCGAATGGGTTCGTCAGAGATATTTGGGTCTGAATCTCAAAGTCTTAGATAAATTTTGATTAGGGTGATGAGAGGAGTCAGTTGATGGTGGTGGCCGGCCAGAAAAGTCACCGGCCGACGAAAGTGTTACCGACCAAAATTTGCTATCTTCGCTATAGCTTCATCGGTGTTGGGATAGTCATGAAACCAGTCTTGATAGAAAAGTGACGATGAGCCGTTGATATCAAAATCGTCATGTTGGAGAGAAATATATCATTGGTTGAAGTTTTCAGTAACTATTCTCTCTCTCTTCCTTCTTTTTCTATTTCTCGCTTCTCCCTTAAAACCATATTTACTGCCTCCTTTCTTTCTTTAATTTATTTATTTTTATTATTTTTTTAACGAAAATATCTTTATACTCAATTTACAATATTATCCTAATTAGTAATATTTTTGACTTGATGTATCTTTTTCATCTTAGCTCCAATTGATAAATCAAAAGTACCATTAAATTCATCTCATCGAGCTTTTTGATTTGAGAACAATATTACATATAAAAATCTTACATTCACATTAGTCTTTGAGGACACCATAATCATTTCTCTATTTATAGACAATAAACTTATATCTTAATGTTTAATCACATTAATTTGTGCACATCTGATAACGACTTAAACTACGATCCAATAAGAAATTCTTACATGTTCTCAAAATAATAAGATAATCATTCAGTCTTACCCTTAGAGTTTTAATATGGTTAATAAACTCGGGATATTACGCATAGCCTCCTGGTTTTATAGATTCAACCTTTCCTCATCATGTGTGTAAGCTGCACAAGTCTCTATATGGTCTCAAATAATCACCAAGGGCTTGGTTTGAGAGATTTACATCCCACAAGTTGACTCTAAGCTTTGTTGCCTCTACTGCTGGTACTTCTCTCTTTATTTGTGCTTCTGCTGAATCTGTCACTTACCCTTTACTATATGTAGATGACATAATTTTAACATGTAATAATTCATTGTATATTATGTCTATAATTACTCAATTAAGGTCTGAATTTGAGATGACAAAACTCGATGCAGCTCAATATTTCCTTGGTTTGTAAATTCAATAGACTTCTACTAGCATTTTCGTTCATCAACAGAAGTACATTGTTGATCTCTTACGAAAGACATGCTTATCTAATGTTAAACCTTGCAAGACACATTTATCACCTAAGACAAATCTATATGATCCTATTGCTCAACCTCTAAATGACGTTTCTCTATAGAACTATTGTGGGAGGTCTCTAATACCTAACTTTCACCATACCTGACATAACTTTTGCTATAAGCAAGGTTTGTCAGTTTATGCCTTCACCTACTTCAATCCATCTCTCTACTGTCAAGAGAATCTTTAGGTATCTCAAAGGTACCTCAACTTATAGGATTAAGTTCATCAAAGGATCTCTACAGTGGCTAGATCCATCACTAATGCTAAATACAGGTCGGTTGCCAATACTACTGCAGAATTATGTTGGATTGGACAGATTCTCAAAGACATGCACATTGTTCTTTTTTCTTCCTCCTCGGCTCTGGTGTGATAGTGTTTCAGCAATATCTTTAACTTACGCACGCACCAAGAACATTGAGATTGACTATCATTTTGTACGTGAAAAGTTAATGGAAAAGACATCATTATCAGCTACATATGTTCTCAAGACCAGCTCGCTGACATGTTTACTAAAACTCTTTCTTCTCTTCTATTTTCCTCTCTAAAGTCTAAAATGATGCATCAGTTTGAGGGGCTGATTCATTACCTACTGTATTACTCACTTCTGCTCAGCTTTAGTAAGCTTATGTTAGCATTAGTTAGCTTATTGTTATTTGTTTTCTTATAGTCAATGTTGTTAGATTGGTTAGTTAGTATGCATAGTTATTCTCTTGAGCATAGCTTTGGCTATTTAATGGCCTCTTATGTATCTTTGCAACGTTAATGAAGATATCACTTTAATGTTCAATCTCTTTCATTCTCATTCTCTCTTCTGCATAATCATAAACTGCTTCATTAGGATGGACAATTAAGGGCACAATTGCTTCTATACGAATTGAAGTCGCCTCACCAATCAAGGCTTTTCTCTTGTACGGCCTTAGACCTTGGCTCTCCCTCATTGACTTGACAAAGGTACACCATGATGCGATGTGACTTGGTGTGTCAGAAGCCCACCCGTAGTTATACATTGTTTAGGGATCCATCAGCTCATATTCAACCACGCGCATTTAATGCGCTCGATCATACCCTGGAGGAGTCATCCTAATTGATTCCTTAGTCGCATCGGGTCGTACAAATCTTATCTTCCTCTTCGATTGTGAAAGAGATCATAAATACCTTTGGTGACGTACCGCTCACTCCATTATGATGGAGGCCTTAGTATAGGGCAAATGTGCAAGGTGGAAACATTCTCGCCCAGAATTGCTTCTTCGGGGTATGAATGTCCTTTTGACTTTGACCATTTCTCTTATACACATAAGACATGGGATCTTCTTAAGGTCGAACTCTCGACTTTTCAAGATTGGTGTGTTACGATATCGTGATCCTTTTTGTCTCCTATCACCTCAACGTCTTCAGACTTTGGAGCACATGCATCTTCTACACCCAATGATGATATGGAGTATTTAAGCCATTTTTCTTTTTCTTTTTTCCGAATTTTCTGTTTTTGAAAACTGAAAACTATCTACAACAACAGAAAGCTTGTTGACAAGCATGATTTCTATAAAAAAAATTTGATGATGAATTTTGAGAACAACCATATTTTTAGAAACTTTTTTTTCTTGTTTTTTTCAGGTATTATTTCTAGAAATTATTCTCCACAAATATATTTGATTACTTAAAATTATTTTACACCCACCCATATTTTCAATTCATGAAAACATAAAAAAATTTACTTTTACACACAAAAGAACTTTTGTTCCTTCAAAACAATCTACCACTGTTTTTGAGATCTAGAAACTATTTTAAAAGATTATTGTCAAAAGGCAATTGACATCTTAGCTACAATTCCCCTTTTCCCCAATTTGACAAAAAAGATGGCAATTTGCAAAAACTAAACGTATCACGACGGTAAAGTCTCATAGGCCCATGTCCAGTCTTTCGGCCCGTCGGCCGTCACCTACAACTTGAAGACATCTAATAATACCATTGATATTAAACTCTCCAAGAAATTAAAACCAAATTTTGTGCAACAAACGTGAAAAATTATTATTAGATGTCCTAAGATGCTCTAAGAAATTAAAACAAGTTTTTTATGACAAATGTGAGACTTTTAGCAAAGAACATAGACAATATTTGGTAACTGCCATCATTAAGTCGATGCAGTTTGCTAACCAATTTGGCTAATTCTGAAACTTTGTGAATATCATATCATACTATATATAAAAGTATGCATATTGAGGAAAATAATTTTGGATAAATGTATCCTCATTATTTTTTAAAATTAAATGTCACCATAGAATAATGAATCTATTTAATTAATTAAATAATTAATTTATTCTTTAACTTACACACTTAATGATTATTTATAAATTATATTTATAATAGTTATTATGATTTGTTGTAATAATATATCTTACAGTCTGATTTGACATATATAGATGACATTAATGATATATTTTAAAAACCTTTGATATAAATTACATTTATAATAGTTACTATCATATATTATAACAATGTAGTTTATAGTATGATTTGATATATATTAGAAGTTATTCACAATATATTTTAAATAATTTTGATATAAAAATAATAATTATCGATTAAAATATGAATAACATATCAACATATTAATTTGTATATGTAATAAAATTATAATGAACAAGATGAGATTATTACATCTAATCTAATTAAGAGATGAAATATTAAATTACTAACCACAATATATTTTACAAAAAATAATGTGACGCATATATATCTAGTTAATATACTTTATATTTTTACTAAAAACCATGATTTTTAAAAGATCTGTGATATTCAGAAAAAGGGTTTAAATATTAATTCATAAGTGAAATGAATTTTATATTTTTAGTGATCTTAAAAATAGTCTATTGTGTTAAATTTTAACATTATAAAAAACTAAATAAATAATATGATTCAATTTTAGTTTAAATATCTCCCAAAAACACTTTTTAATTTTGACTATTTCACTTTATATTTTCATATATTAGAATGTAATAGAAATGAATGACAATGAATTGACATGATAATAAAAATATTTATATTAATAAAAATAAATAAGTTGAAATATATTAATAAATATTTATAAAATTTTATTTTCAGATACAAAACACGTGTAGAGAAACTAGTAAAATAGTATATTAGTAAAATTAGCAAATGAAAAGTTGAGTTACGATTTACGAATTGCTAAAACTTTAGGAAAACGTTCAACCCCATTTCAATTTCAAACTTCTAAAATAGATTTTCTTTTTACCATCCAAATCCAAACGAAAGACGCCAACATCCAAACAGGTAAAGGAAACACTCCCATCACTGCCGATTACAGAGCTGTACTGACACTTATCTTTTAATAATGACCCATAACATTAAAAAAATCAGTCCATTTAGTTAAAGGAATTTGGAATTTACCAAACACTTGCAATTAATTAAAACCATCTTTAGATAAAATCAGGAGCCTACTTAAAGCGAAGCCTCCTCCATTTTTCCTCATCTCATTCATTTCTCTCACTCAACAACTCAGATTCATTCTAACTCTCTATCTCAGAGGTGCTCTTTGTAGTTGGCCACAGCACCATTTTACTCGTTATTCGTTTCTTCAAGTTGACATTCTCATTTTCTAAGAGACACTTCATTGATCTTTTTCTGTTGTTTATCAGAGATGGCTGTTTGTATGAGTACAATGGTTGTCGGCCTTCTGATTATGGTCTCCGGAGCGATTGGAGTAGCACCAAGGAAGCCTGTAGATGTCCCATTTGGTAGAAACTATGTACCCACTTGGGCTTTCGATCACATTAAGTACTTGAATGGAGGCTCCGAGATTCAGCTTAGTCTCGACAAATACACTGGTATTTATTTATGATATTATTTATTTTATTAGTTGGATTAATATAAATTAAATTAACAAAATGAAAATGATGGATTTGGGTAGGAACTGGGTTTCAGTCAAAAGGGTCATACTTGTTTGGGCATTTCAGTATGCAAATAAAATTAGTAGCAGGAGATTCAGCTGGAACTGTCACTGCTTTTTACGTGAGTCACTCTCATCCAATTTATTCAAATCTTAAAGAGTTTAATGTAAAAGAAACACTGAGAATGTGAAATGTGATGATGCAGTTATCATCACAAAACTCAGAGCACGATGAAATAGATTTTGAGTTCTTGGGGAACAGGACAGGACAACCATACATATTGCAAACTAATGTGTTCACTGGTGGAAAAGGAAACAGAGAACAAAGGATCTACCTCTGGTTCGACCCAACAAAGGCTTACCATTCTTACTCTGTTCTCTGGAATCTTTACCAGATTGTGTGAGTTCCTTTCCTCTCTCTCTCTCTCTCTCTCGATCATATTGGTCTTTCTATATTTATTTACTCAAAAAGACAGAAACAACTTTGCTACAATTTCAAAGTTTGTAGTTTAATATCAGCATCATTTCTGTTGACCACAATCAGCGGAGATAACAGCACCATTCCAATGCCTTTTAAGTGACTAATTTTGACTAAGAAAGAAGAAACAAAGTTTTTACTTTTATGTTACTAAATCTAATAATTAATTTTTGAAATATAAGATGACTATGCATGTCGGTAACTACTCATCAGATTAGTGGATGGTGGGATCCTCCTAATATATTTTTGTTGCCTCATCTGTAAATATAAAATATGAATAAAAAAACAGGTTCTTCGTGGATGATGTACCGATTAGAGTATTTAAGAACAGCAAGGACTTGGGTGTGAAATTCCCATTCGACCAACCAATGAAAATCTACTCAAGTCTTTGGAACGCTGATGATTGGGCCACAAGAGGTGGGCTTGAGAAGACCAACTGGGCCAATGCTCCCTTCGTCGCTCAGTACAAGAGTTTCCACATCGACGGCTGTGAAGCTTCGGTTCAAGCCAAATTCTGTGCCACGCAGGGAAAGCGTTGGTGGGACCAAGCCGAATTCAGAGATCTTGACGGTCTTCAATACCGTAGGCTTCAGTGGGTCCGCCAGAAATACACAATCTACAATTACTGTACCGATAGAGTTAGGTACCAAAATATTCCCGTAGAATGCAAGAGAGACAGAGACATATGATTAATTATGCATTTTTTTATTTATAATATTTGGGGATTAAAGAAGATTCATGTTGAATCTGTTGGTTTTTATTTTTAATTGGTTATGTGAGCATGTTACTACTGTCATTATCAGTCCGTCTCTATTTGTATTATTGGCCTTATTTTAATTAATCTAAATATTTATTTTATTAGGAAAAAATGTATGTGTTTTTTACTGTGCTCTAAGTGTATCACTCTACTAAAAGCATGTGGGATTGGATGACCAGCTAACTGTTGATTCACCAGAAAAATCAATTCAATGTCTAATATTTCTTTGATACGAGTGTGAATTCAAATAACTATTTGTGAGTTAAACCAATTCATGGTCGTCATTATCTGAGATAATTTTAAACTTCAGTTAAGAAAGAGTTCTGGGATGAGCCGCATGTATGATGTAAGTAACCGAATACAACTTTTTTATCGTTCCCAAAAAAATTGGTAGATGATGGTTGGAGGTTGGTTTGATTTTCTTTTGGAGGTCTCGGCAAGAATGGCCATATTATAGAAATTGTTTTGGTCGAAGATCTTAACAACATTCTTCGTATAGTCTTCCTTTTGAATTGAGTTCATCGTATCTTCAATGTCTGTAAAAGATAAACAAAAAACCCTAGGACAAAGAGAACTGTGGGTGATTTCCTCATTAAAGAGTTTCCGATGCCTAAATCAGTATATAGTCGATATTTGACATAATTTTCTTAGAGGAAAAAAGACATACATTTTTCGTTTATTGGTAGATGTATATATACCCAAGTCTTCAGGTTGGTGGATCTGTGTCGAATAAGTCTTTCGGAAGCGTGTTGGGAAAGCCTCACAAGACACGGATCCATGTCTTCGATTGGACATAAGGGAGACGATCTTTGACATAAAACGTTCAGCATTAAATGGTGAAACGCCCGGATGAAGGTTATCCTGACATTTTATCATGATGATTTGACTTGTTGAGTCCTACTTTCGGTGAGTAATGTTGACCTTATGCTCGTGGTTCTCCGAGCTCTCTTCGTGCACTTCGTCCCTGCTCTTACATGTGCTCGAGTCTATGCAACCCGAGCATCCTTGGTATTGACCAGGTAATGTCAATTTTTTTCCTCCAAAACTTTCTTTCATCAGGGGCCTCCCAAATACAGTGCAACGCGTGTCGTTGCGTCATTGATAGTTGGGAAAACACCTATAACAGAAATAATAGTCCAAAATGACTCCAAAAAACATTAGACGCAAACATAATTGTTTTACTAATATTATAGTTAGTTAAATACTAAATTTCAAAAAATACACTTGTTATATGTAAAAGAAACTAACTCTTGCAAAATTTTAAAAATTATCATTATTACATTTATAAATATATAATGGTCATTAGGACATGTATACCTTTAAAAATTACCAGACACTATAATTTACATTTCATTTGAATAACCTAAATTTAAAAATTATTATTCATTTCATTTTAAGAATGAACGGTCTAGATTTAATAACACAAAAAGATTAAATAAGAAAAAAATTAAAATTTATGCCATCATCTAACATGTTTATCGAGATGATTGTGACCGTTCGTTTTTACACGGACGGCCACGATATTAAAAACATAACCTCACTTATTTTGAATGAGAGAATCTATTTCCGATATTTTGTTTGCCTAGCTGACATCTGCGGTTGGCAAGGCAACTGCAGAAAATGTCATTCCCCATTTCACTTAACAGCTTACCAGAAAGCATGTGGGTATGTTTCTTCTATACAGTTGTTTCAGTTAGTATTATATTCTACACATCAAATTTGAAATGTGATTATTAGTTGTTTTTCATCAATCTCTATGCTGAAGTGGACCATTGCACGTTCAGTGCACTGATGAAAGAGGAAGGATTTCTTCAACTGCGAAATCCTAGATTCTTCCCCTCACATGTGTTCGTAATATAATAATGATGTTAACTTTTTTTGAAATGTGCATTTTTTCCGATGGTTGATGACTTCTTTTTGGCTTTAACTTAACCTGACATCACCACACACGGCGCAATTATAGATGACAATATTTTAAGGAAATGTAGTCCCCAGTCCTAGGCCCAGCATGCAGCAGGCCTGTCAGATAAGGGTACGTTGTTGGGAAAAAGCACAACCACAAATAGATTTTTGAAGTTTTCGAAATCAAGTGACAAATTTGAACAGAAGTTCAGCACTGATAAACTTTTCTGCAGTATTATGTCTTCTTCCACATGAATAAGTTGGACGGAGGAGGATTTGTGGGACTTGAGTTCTCTTCTATTGGTCAAAACAATTGTTAAATTTTATCAAATCTGATTAAAAAAAAAAATTAAAAATGTTGGCATGTCAATTTTATTAATTTTTTTATTAAATCCGATCTGAACCGTTAAATAATTTTTAACGGCTCAGATCGAGCAACACCACATCCTGTTTAGTAATATAAACAGTAGGCCATCTGAGTCTAAATTTGTGACAGGAGTATATGACTGTCTGCGAAGGAGTGTATGATTGTCTACATGAGTTCAATTCAATTTATATACGTTTTTTTATTCAAGGATAATTATGCTTGATCCCATGATCTTTTCTGCGTGTACCCAGTTATCATTTGACCTTCAATTTCTGACAACAACATCCCTTAACGTTTAATTTTTTTTGTGGATATCCCATACTGTGAGTTCTGTTAAAAAAATAAACCGAAGTCATACCAATTAAAACCTCACTCGCTCTCAACCAACCCTTTGTTTGTCGCGCCAAGACCCTTAATAAAAGCCAACTTTCTCGGTAATTTAGACATTTAGAGCTTGATTTAGGTCCAAGACGAAGACTTCATAGAAGATTGATTATGCTACTATGACAGACATTCAGAGCTGAAGATTCTTAGACAGGTTTTATGATGTCTTAAGAGAAGGGTAAGTTGCTCTATTTTTCTTCAAAAACCTGAGCTGAGGACTCCATTTTTCCATTTCCCAAGCTTAGCTCCATTTGAACCCTGTTTTTGTTCAGAAATGTTTTTTCTCCTTTTTACTTGCTGAAATTCTCCATTTTTCCTTGAAAACCTAGCTGAAACTCCATTTCCCCCATCATCGAACTCTAGAAATTTGTTGCTCAGTTTTACTTTCTAAAATTCTCCATTTCTACTTTCTAGATTTTGAAGAATGGAGAAACATTTAGGGTGTACTTGTTTGGCTATTTTTGTTAGTTGCTTTTTTATTAGGTTTTAGGTTCTAGGTTGTTTATCTTGTTAACTTGTGAGCAGTTATATAAAGAATTTTTTCAATTGTCTACTCATCCTGACTTTTCATCTTTCTTGTCAAGATTGTCAATTCTGAGTTTAAATAATCATCTTACGTACTTGAATGAGTCAAATTGTATGTCAGTTTGAACTCTTTTATTAAAATTGAACAGCATTATATGAAAACAATTGTAGAGCCCTCTTTTAATTTTTGAATCAACTTTGAACTCAAGACTATAATGATAATGAGGATTAGCATAATATTTTGCCGCATGTAAGGGTCTATGGAGTTGGAGTTTTTATCTTTGTTTAGTTATATCCAATATAGTTTTATAACTGCATAAAAGCAACAAAATGTGTATTAATAAAAATGAATGCAGTCAATAAGTACACGAAAGTATAATGAATTGGTTTATCTTTTTTGCACATTGTTGAAATTATTTCTATCTTGGTTTTCGAACCATCTATTTCTTCGTAGATAATTCTCATTATGGTGACATTAGAATCCACCATCCTAAGAATCTTGACAAGAGGCATTGCATCTTTCAAACAATAAACCACATTTTGTCAAAAATCCCGATTATCCAAAATTATGGCATGAACTTTTTCCCCTTCTTGGGTGGTTGCAAATCTACTTTGCTTCTATTTGTTGGATGTAAACATTGTCATTGATTCACATTTTTTATCATTTAAGCATGCCTATTTTAAATATGACGTAGCAAATCGAGTAACAACGGGCCTAATCAAATCTTTTCTTTTAGTAAATTATCTCAACCAAGTAAGAATTAATGTCATTGTATATAGAAAGTAGCAATCTTCCTACCCTTTGCAATTGTCACCTATTGGAGTTAGTTGCTTTTTTATTAGGTTTTAGGTTCTAGGTTGTTTATCTTGTTAACTTGTGAGCAGTTATATAAAGAATTTTTTCAATTGTCTACTCATCCTGGACTTTTCATCTTTCTTGTCAAGTCAATTCTGAGTTCAAATAATCATCTTAGGTGCTTGAATGAGTTAAATTGTATGTCAGTTTGAACTCTTTTATTGAAATTGAGCAACATTATATGAAAACAATTATAAAACTCTCTCTTAATTTCTGAATCAACTTTGAACTCAAGATTATAATGATAATGAGGATTAGATAATATGTTGCCACATGTAAGGGTTTATGGAATTGGAGTTTCTATCTTTGTTTAGTTATATCCAATATAGTTTTATAACTGCATAAAAGCATCAAAATGTGTATTAATAAAAATGAATGCAGTCAATAAGTAAACAAAAGTATAATGAATTGGTTTATGTTTTTTGCACATTGTTGAAATTATTTCTATCTTGATTTTCGAACCATCTATTTCTTCATAGATAATTCTCATTAGGGTGACATACCAGAATCCACCATCCTAAGAATCTTGACAAGAGGCATTGCATCTTTCAAACAAGAAATTACATTTTGTCAAAAATCCCGATTATCCAAAATTATGGCTTGAACTTTTTTCCCTTCTTGGGTGGTTGCAAATCTACTTTGCTTCTATTTATTGGATGTAAACATTGTCATTGATTCTCATTTTTTATCATTTAGGCATGCCAATGTTAAATATGATGTAGCAAATCGAGTAACAACGGGCCTAATCAAATCTTTTCTTTTGGTAAATTATCTCAACCAAGTAAGAATTAATGTCATTGTATATAGAAAGTAGTAATCTTCCTATCCCTTGCAATTGTCACCAATTGGAGTTTGAGTTTTTTTTCCAAAATCTTCAAGTATCAAGTCCACGCAGTGAGTAACACAAGGAGTCCAAATTAGTTTATAGTTGGTAACAGTGTGAGCACTATTTGTACAACATTTTCCTCACCAACCTTCTCCATAATTTCATCAAGCAACTCAAAACCTTTATAAACTATTTTAGAAATATTTTAGGTATCAATAGAGCACAAGAAAACAGATCTTTTAGGACTATTCACTTAAAATCATAAATGGATCTTCTCTTCCTATATGTCCAACCATCATACATTTTTGTATAACTAGTTTTTCTTCATTCAGCTATATACTCATCAAGTAAAGTTAATGTTCTACCCACTTCTTTCTTTAAAAATGTCACGCTTATTTCATGATAAGATAGCGGTTTCATTCTAATCCCATATTTATCAATTATTTCAATCATCTGAATATTTCTAACTCCAGCTAAATAATGTTTAAATCGATACACATCCCCAAAACGAATAGCATCACAATAGTTACACCCCTCCTTCTCCAAGTTATCATCTACTTCAGTGCCATGTTCCATCCCAGATCTGACCTGTTTCTAGTAGAATTTTTTCATTTTTTTTAATTCCACTCCCACTTGCAGACATTTTTACATGTAAGACAAACGAATCTGCAATACAATCATGAATCATGATAATCACTAATTAGTATAACTAAAAAATAGTAAATAGTAAATATACTTAACAATAGAAATATACCAAATCTGCACAAAACTTTTTTCCCTCCAAAATCAGTTTACTCTTAATTCCATAAGATAACGTTAAGGCTTAATAAGTTGATTCTAAATTTTTGAGGTTATCAAACACAAATAAGATTTCACTAATTCAAACATTTTGTCTAGTTATAAAAACATTATAGAGATTTGATAAGATTTCACCACTCAACATTACAAAGATTTAATATTAAATTGAACAAGACATCTAGTTATAACAACAATTCGTAAAATAAAAACATAACTAATTACGAGGATCACGTGATAGAACTTGCACTTAATAATTTCTCTTCTTTGAACCTAAACAACTAATACAAACCATTTTTATTTTTAAGAGAGAACCAAAACGTTACACTACACACAAGCATAAAAAATAAAATGGTAGATCAAATGTGACTCTTGTGAGAGAAAAACAGACGGAGGGACTTGGAGAAAGCCGAGAGAAAAATAGAGGCAGGGAGTAGGAAGATTGAACTTTCCAAGTGAGAATAACAGACGGAGGGAGTAGGGAGATTGGCTGCGTGTGGGATGACTAAAGAGGGTGTTGTCGGGTCGCTTGAGGGAGCAGAGGCAGAGCTGAAGAAAAAGTGAATCGATTAAAGAAGAGAAGGAACTTGCGTCACCATTCATCTAGTTAGGGCATGATTCAAGAGAAGAGAACGAGAGATTCTTTGCCATTCGACCAACTGTCCACCAAATTGGACTTAATGAGGGTTTAGGAGATTGGGCTTCAATTGCCAGCCTTTGAAAAATTGGATTATACAATAAAAAGGCCCATAATAAAGATAATTGTAGGATCACATTGAATCGGGTCTAGATCGCGATCCTACTGATTCGACCATGATATTATAAGATTATGATTTTATACTCGATTCATATCATTTGATGGTATGAGATTGTACGATCTTATGATCCAGATCGTGAATTTAGCACTATAACTCTTAGCTATCCATGGTTATGGGATCGTAGGATCTTATGATCCAGATCACGATTTTTGACAACATTGCTTTTAGCTATCCAAATGACAACAACCAAAGACATAACTAAGATAGTTTGGATAAAAATAACAATTTGCAGTTCCAAACATATTGGATCTGAAAACAGATTAAAGGATTTAAAGACATAAACTTAGATAGTGAATGGACACTTTAAAAGCTAACCATACTATTCCACATTCATTCATAAAAGATAGCCGACCAAATCTGATCAGGATCCGGTTGCACAAGCTCAAATGATGGATCTATTTCAATACCAAGCAACCCAATCACAAGAGTTAGAGCAAAGAGGATGGTTGAAACACTCAATGGTCTAGTGAAGCAAGTGGAGGCCCAAACAAGTGTGGAGATGTCTAACTTTACAAAAGAAGAAGTTAGACTTGTCAACCTTGTGACCTATATGGAGTATGACGTGGAATCTAACATGGCAGCCAACATGGAGCATGTCTTGACATTTTAAATAATGACAAAGAAACAAGCAACTTGGCAATCCTAACCTAGAAGTGCGTAGCCAATAAGAGTCAATTGGGTAGATTAAAAGTTCATTATTTGTTACAAATAATAATTCTTTATGTTTAGAATTAGTCCAGTTCTTTGGACACTAATTTACGATTTCATTAATGTTTAGAGTTTACTCTAGGTTCTTTAGACACTTTTAAGATTTTCTAGGTATTTAGTTTTTTATTTAAGCATGAGTTCACAATGTATTGAACAACTTTGATCAATATAATTTCTTTGTGAGAGTTTTCTCTTTGGTTCTTCATAGAACCTTTAGACTTATCAAGAAATCTTCTTGTGGTGTATAAAACCTAGACTTATCACTCACTTTTCCTTCTTGTTCTTGAGTATGAAATCTAAATAATACATTTGGTTCTTTTCGAATCATCAAATTTGGGTCTTAGGGCTTATACCTGAGGTTCTCTTTGTGTCATAGAAAACGGGTTGGAGTTTCTTCTTCTTTCTTGATTTTTGATCTTAAGGAGGGTTCTTGAACCATCATTGCTATCAGGTTTCATCATAAATCATTGGTGAGGTTCATTTCGTTTGATATCAGAGCTTTCATTTTTAGAATTAGATCTAAGTCTGATTTTTTTCTTCTGATTTTAACAGTAGTTCTTAAAATAGTCATAACTTTTGATCTGAGTGTCGAAATAGCTATTATTACATTTCAAATTGAACTGATTTCTGAGCCCTATGACATTAAACGAGGCTCGGCTTTTCACTCCAAAACATTTTAGATCAAAAGAAGATTTCCGATTTTTTCTTTTTTTCTTTTCTTATCTTATCTTCTGAAAAAAAGAACAAGAAAAAGAAAAAGAAAGATAGTATAGTTGGAGTTGTTTATTTCCTTTTCGTTAATATTATCTCCTTTCAGATATGATATTTCCTTGTCTTTAATTTTATCTATTATTTGTTTCCTTATCTTTGATTATATCTTTTCATAATGTTTAATTTGTTTAGGTCTTTTGGTTGTTGCTTGAAATTTTTTGATTCATTTATTAGTTTGATCAAGAACAAAAAGAGAAAAATGAAGAGTGGTAAAATTTAAGAGTGTGTGAGAACATAAGAGGATAAAAACCAACAAAAATTTGAGAGAAAACACGAGTGGAAAGAAAATTGAGTGAACCTCAAAATTTGAGTGTAATCTCATGATGGAGGGATTGTGAGATCCTTAATCATGTATGTTGAAGTTACAAATATGGGTGTTAGTGGGTGAATTTAAGAAAATGTTAGGAGAGGGGCTGGAACGAAAAGGATTGACCAGGTAAAATCACAGGTAGAGGAACCTAGATTGAAGAACCAGTTGATGGGAAACTTTTGATGACAAGAAGAGCGCTTAGTGCCATAGCCAAAGAAGATGTGAAGGTATAACGAGAAAATATTTTTCATACTAAATGCATTATTAATGATAAAGTTCTTGGATCGGTGGTTTTAAAATTAAAAAAAAGTTTGAACCACAAACGTTTCATCGGCAATATCAATTTTTTTTCTAAAACTTATTTAATCGAATTGGATAATTAAAAACAAAAACAACAAACGATCATGCATATTAGATATTGAATCAAATAGAAAAAGGTTGAAACGATTTACACATTTACAATGTATAAGAGATTTTCTAAATTGGTGGAATCTTTGTATTCGTTCTTCATGTTCTTCAAACTTCAAGATCCAAATATTCAAACTTGATCTTCAAGAACCAAAATCCAATTACGATAGTCAAGTACCAATTTCCCAAAATTTTCTTCACACCAATAACCACTCATTAATTTCAGAAATATATCTCATGAGAATTTATTTAGGAACTGAGTATGGGTTCTTAAAATGATTGAATAAGAAAAATTAACTTTTTCTTCCTTCAATTAGAAATTATGTGGCAACATGTGCGGGGGGATAAAAGTCTTTTTCTCTCTGTAGATAATTACACACTGTATTGATCACTATCAATTACTGTGTTCTAGAGTTGTGTTGTATCTAATATATTTCTATTTTAGCAATCAAATTTCTATCACATATATATAGATATTAATTTTAAGAATTTATAAATATACCCCTATATTTTAAATTTCTGAAAATTAACCTCAAAATAATCACTGTGGCCGAATTTTGTATATATCCTCTTAGAATTTATGTTGCATCGAAATTCATCAACTAATTGACTTCAATACACTTAATCATACTTAGCTAATTAAGTGAAAACACACATCACATATGAGTGTAGGAAATGCACATTGGCATCAAAATACATTTTGATCCAACTGATATCGTTTCTTTTATTCCTGTTCTCATGAGCTATCCTGAGACCGAATGGACCCACATGAACAAAGTTATAAGATTCAAATACCCGATGAATTTATCTTTATAAATTCCTGACCTATTTAATCATGACATCATACGACTCCACTATAGGTTCGATGCCGAATCAACTCTCGATTTACGCGCGCTACATTTCACGTTGGTGCAAATAAACTCTTTTATTTCACGATCCACTGAATATTTTAATATATTATCCATCGTGAATATCAGTAACAAGAGCAGAGATGTAAAATTACTATTTTACCCATTTTGTTATTAATTTCTTAACTCCTTTATTAACTATGAATAAGAAAGATATAATAATGAATTATCTCGTACAATTCACAAGTCTTAATCAATGATTCAATTCATTGAATACCAGACCCGATTTATTTATTCACATACCCATCAATAAAGCGTAAGCTGATATTGTGGCTTTCGCAATCCAACCACGAATTTTCATATCTGTGAATCACATAACTCTAACATAGTTGAATTACGATTTCAGTGGCCGAGATATTGTCCGTCAATTCAAACTCACCCATTTTATATATAAAAAATCACAAGTAACTAAGTCAAGCTATGTATTCACCTTAGGATTAATATAGTTACGAAATACTCTTAAGGTATAACAATTAGATTTAGAGCTAGGTAAACGGTTTTTGCTCTAAACTAATTTATTACCGGTCTATTCAACATGTTCCATAACACGTCTAGGTTAACCGTTTGAGTCTCCACTCCCATGACCCAAACTGGCATATATTGGTTCAACCTAATAGTCATAATCAGATTCGATTGCCTAGTCGATCCTAATACTGCGAATAACATTCTGAACTATTTTCGAAGAGTTTGTTTGGAAGTCTCCTCTGTCTTTACTCTTCTTACATTGATAATAGTTCCAGGATTTGAGTAAATTATAAACACATTTTAATCAAAGGAAAACTTTTATTTATTCATTAAATTCAGTAATACAAAATGTCAGAGACATAACAAAATACTCATAAATAGTTATTACACCCTACTTTATGGATATAATTCTAACAAAAGTTTGTAGTATGATCATTTATAAGGGAAGTTGTACTAATGTGGCTAGCATTTACATGGTAGAAAAACTAAACTTGTCTATACTAAAACATCCTAGTCCATACAAGCTGAAATGGTTTAATGATTATAGGGAAATCAAGGCACATAAGCAAGTTTTAGTTCCTTTCTCTATCGGCAAGTACAATGATGAAGTTTTGTGTGATGTGGTGCCAGTGCTAGTAAGTCATATTCTCTTTGGTAGGTCGTGGCAATTTGATAGAAAAGTCACCCATGACAGTTACATAAATAGATACTCCTTTGTAATTGATAAAAAACCTATTAATCTTGTACCCCGAATCAATTGTATGAAGATAAATTGAATTTAAAAAGAGAGAATGTAAAATAAAGAGATATTGTGAATGCAAAAAAAAAGAGAGAATGAGAAAAATCAAGAGAATGAGAGTTCAGGTTGAACAAAAGAAAAGAGAGAAAAATAGAGAGCTGGCCGGGAGGAGTGGGAAAAATCAAGATTAGAAAAAAGAGAGTTTCTATGCAAGAGAGAGTGATATTAAGAGAGCATTGAGTTCTAAGCGGCATTTACTTGTATTTTTCTACAAAGAGGTTTGCCTTTCCACTAACGAACTGAACCACTATTTGCCTAGTGTTGTTGTATCTCTTTCGCAGAATTTTAAAGATGTATTCTCCAAGGAGATTCCAAAAGGGTTGCTACCAATTTAGAGAATTGAGTGCCAAATTGACTTCGTACCTGGAACTTCCATTCCAAACAAACCTGCATATAGAAGTAATCCGGAGGAGACAAAGGAGCTGCAAAGACAAGTGGGTGAGCTCATGGAGAATGGATATGTACGTGAAAGCATGAGTCCTTGTGTGGTTTCCGTATTGCTTGTGCCTAAAAAGGATGGGACATGGAGGATGAGTGTTGATTGTCGAGCCATAAATAATATCATTGTAAAGCATCGCCAATATTTTCCTAGATTAGATGACATGTTTGATGAGTTGCATGGTTCTTATATGTTTACTAAAATTGATCTTAAAAGTAGATATCATCAAATTATGATGAAAGAAGGTGAGGAACGGAAAACAACTTTTAAAATAAAATATGTTTATATGAGTGGTTAGTAATGCCCTTTAGATTGAGTAATGCACCTAGCACTTTCATGAGATTAATGAACCATATTTTGCGCGTTTTCATGGGAAATTTTGTGGTTGTTTATTTTAATGACATTTTGATTTTTAGAAAAGACTTGGATTATGCATCTCATATAGCCAGTTTGTTATTTAGGGAAATATTAGGTTGCATGCCATGCCTAGAACCATAGTTTCAAATATGGATACTAAGTTCTTAAGCTACTTTTGAAAGACATTGTCGGGGGTAAATTAGGAACAAAACTCTTATTCTCAACCACTTGTCACCCTCAAGCTGATGGTCAAGCTGAGGTAGTAAATAAAACTTTGCCCACCTTGTTAAGAGCTATCATCCAAAAGAACTTGAAGTCATGTGAGGAGTGTTTACCACATGTAGGGTTTGCATACAATAGGCATGTTCAGTCGGCTACACAATTTTCACCATTTGAAGTTGTATATGATTTTAACCCACTAACTCCTTTGTATTTGCTTTCTTTACATTTGAAAGAATATGCTAACTTAGATGGTAAAAATAAATATGAATTTATGAGAAATATCCATGAAAAACATGACACAACATTGAAAAGAATGGAGAAGATTGTCTTTGAACCCGATGATTGGGTATGGCTGACTACCATGAGAAAAGAAAGATTTTCTGAACAAAGAAGGTCCAAATTGTAGCCAATGGGTGACATGCCATTCCAAGTCCTTGCAAGAATCAATGACAATCCCTACAAGATAGATCTTCCCGGTGAGTACAATGTAAGTGATACTTTTAATGTGAATGACTTGTCTTCGTTTGATGTAGGTAATGATTAAGGACAAACCCATCTCAAGAGGAATGAAATGATTAGGATCCGGTTGCACAAGCTCAAATGATGGATCCACTTCAAGTACTAAGCGGCCAAATCACAAGAGCTCTAAAGAGGATGGCTGAAGCACCTAATTGGATAGTGAAGCAAGTGGAGGCCCAAACAAGTGTGGAGATGTCTAAGTTTGAAGAAAAGAAGAAGTTAAACTTGTCAACCTTGTGACCTACATGGAGCATGACGTGGAGTCCAACGTGATAGCCCTCATGGAGCATGTATTGGAATTTTAAATGATGATAAGGAAGTAAGATAGCTTATCAATCCTAACCTAGAAGTGGGTAGCCAATAAGAGTCAATCCGGTAGATTAAAAGTTCCTTTTTTGTCCTAAATAATATTTTTTTATGTTTATAATTTAGTCCAGATTCTTTTGACACCAATTTAATGTTTAGAATTTAGTCTAGGTTCTTTGGACACTTTAAGATTTTATAGGCTTCTAGTTTTTTATATAAGCATGGTTTCACAATGTATTTAACAACTTTGATCAATATAATTTCTTTGTGATAGTTTTCTCTTTGGTTCTTCATAGAACTTTCAGACTTATCAAGAAATCTTCTTGTGGCGTCTAAAACCTAGACTTATCATTCACTTTTCTTTCTTGTTCTTGAGTGTGGCGTCTAAATCACACATTTGAATATTTTTGAATCATTTGATTTGAGTTTTAGGTCTTATACCTGAAGTTCTCTTTGTATCATAGAAAACGAGTCAGCGTTTCTTCTTCGTTCTTAGTTTAAATTGATCATATGATTCTTGAACCATCATTGTTATCGAGTTTCATCGCAAATTGTTGGTGAGGTTCATATCAAAATCATTCATATATTATTTTCAAGCATACTTACAATTCACCAATCATTGGTAGCCACAATCATTTTTTTCAAAGTTTCTTACAAAAAGTGCATCGTTCCAACCATTCACAAATAAACTATTTTTAAACGTACTTACACGAAAAAGTGTCATTCACCAACTAAGCTGTTTTTGAAGTCATTACATAAAGATTACTTAAATAACATTTCTTCAAGAAGGATCATAGCTTGATCCTTAAGTGAATTGCTCACGTTGCTACAAGACACTTGATCATAAAGATCTTATTGATTTTCTTGTCACTTGCTTCCTCAGGGATGTGAGTTTGATGGGAGAAATCACAATGGATGGTTAATCCTACAACATTGCAGCATAAGTTGAAACAACATGGCAACATATAGACATAAGCAGAAAATGACATCATAAAAAGAACAACATGAAACATATAGACATAACAGAACATGGCATAGACATAAGCATAACATGACATCATATAGACATAAGCACACATGACATTATATAGACGTAAGCACAACATGGCATCATATAAATAGAAGGTTACCAGGGGTTGGGATTCTGTTTGGGCTTCACAATTAATTAGCCCGGATTCTTGTTCAGCCTGTAAGTTTAAGAGTAAGTGTAATACAAAATTAAGTGTATTGTAAACTTCAGAGGAATTTAGAGTTACTCGTATATTTCTCCTATTACAAGTTCTTTTGTTTTGTCCAAACTAACCACATTGCTTACACTGTGTGATGACACTAGCCTTTGACTTACTGTTATGTGGCACAAAAGGTTCACCAGACTCCTTCCTCAACTTTTTGGGTCTCTCAAACTTTTTATGGTAAGTTGGAGGAATAAATGATGGTTTACAAGACAGGTTAATATTCAACACTAGCCATTGGGCACTTACAAGCCCATATGTCTTCGGATTTTCTTTTAAGCCTCTTTTCTGTAACATCTATCAACATAAGCTAGTTGATCATCAAGTTTCAAATTGATGGAAGATATGGCATACATGCAAGGTATGCCATTGAGTTCTGAATTTCTACAACTACGACTTTCTTTTTCCAAATCAACCATGTTCACTGGGCTAGTAGCATGAAGTACCTAAAACTTTCCTGCCCTTGCCCATACAAGTAGGCAAAAAACACTCTCTTTTGGTCTTTTCAACTATATTACAAGTACTTAGAGCCACATCGCAATACCATTGCTTCAACACTCTCTCCTTTTTAGTCATTCTCATAATCAAGTCATCCTAATCATCTCCAACATTGCCAGGATAGGTTTGTCTCTTGCATCCAATATGGCAAGATTAAAGGACTCACCATGTTGTTTGACAGAATCTCACATTTAGGGAAGGTCCTGAAATGAGACCTAATCCGATTGGCAGCAGTCTTCCCATACAACATGTGCAAGTCGTAAATGTTCATCCTTCATCTTTTCCATCTTAGCATTGAATTCAAGCACTATGGTTGCCTAACAATGCTCCACAATTTGTTCTTCAAAGACAATCCTTTAGACTTTTCCTTGAAGTTGTTTCATATATGCCTAACCCAATTTCTCTGTTTAGCATTAGGGAGTTTCTATCCTCCACAGAGCCAAATTTGAAATTGAAAAGGCCTCTAGTAGTTGAGACCTCCTGAATTCCTTTTTTAGCCCAAAGTTGCAAAGCAATTTTCTGAACTAGGTGTAATGGAGAACTTTCTTCAAGCATTTCTCTTCATCAGTCATAAAAGTCCAAGAAAAATAGTTAACAGCACCCACATCCTTCCCAACTGCACTAAAAAACCATGTCCATATTTCACGGTTCTTTACCTCTACAATGACATAGGCAAATGAGAATAATGAGTTATCCCCCTCTATGCCAACTACACATAACAAACGTTTAGGATGAGGACCCTTAATGTGACAACCATCAAGATCACCAACTGGTCTTCAACCTTCCATAAACCTTTTTTACATGTCCCCACATACACATGCAGTCTTTGAAACAATGGCGTCCCACCTTTACCAAGTTTATTTTTCATATACACATAACTATTTTCATTCTTCCTTTTGAGCTCATCAAAATAATCCTAAAATTAAGAAAAGTGGTCATCATATGAGCTTTGGATGATAAATGTTTCCTTCCTCTTAGCTCTCCAAACTTGCATCCTAGAAGCTGAGACCATGTGATCTTACCTGATTGCATTTTGCATTGCACTCACAACACACATAGACATATTTGGAAATTTCTCAACTGGCCTAGATACTTATGCGATAACCAACTTTATTCTGCATTCTTATTTGTAAATGACCTACTACAGTTACGAACATCATTGAATGATTTAATCTGAAATGTAGTACCATCCTCAGCAAAGATGCATAAGCAAACCAAGGATAACCATCAATGCATGCAACCTTCACGTTATCTCTATCATTCTTCACAAACTTAATCAGCCAACCATTCTTATTGGAGTACTCTCTCATATCCTGTATAAACTCATTTCCACTTCCAAAAAAAACCACATTAGAATTGTGGGTTATTCATACCTGTTTGAGGGAAGAACCCAAGAAATCTATTTCTACACCCACCCCATACTTCTTCTCCTTCTAACTCTTCACCATCAAGGCTTTTAAATTCATCTGAGTTTTCCTCCTCTCCGTTAACTAGGTTAAATTTAGTACTAGTAAAGATATGATCCAATTCGAGCTCAACATATAACTCAAACATTGATCATCATCAGTTGAATGATCATCATCAGTTGAGTCACTATCAACAAAAGTTGGATCATCAGACTCACTATCAGCAAATTTAGGATCATCATACTTAAACTCAGCTATGACATAAAGGCCAGAATGAAGGAGAAGAACATTAGATAATTAAAAAACCCTAAACTTGATGCATATAACCCCAAATACAGATCTTTTTAACCCTAAACCAGAGCCATTATCGAAAAACTCCTAAACCAGAGGCATATTGGCATATATTCAAAAACAAAACCTAAACTGTAAACCATAGCAATATATTCGAAAAAAAAAACCTAAACAAATATCTAAACCATATGCAAATTGTCTTCAAAACTAGAAACCAGAGCATACATCCACAAGAAAATCACTAAAAAATAAGGAACTACAGAAAAAAGACCACTTTCAACATTATTATTTTTTAAACTGTTAGAAAATGGTGGCGGCAATTGCCTTATGAAAAGAGTGGTTAAAAAAATTGGCTCATTCAGAAACCATGAAGTATAAAAAGCCGAAATAACTCACCGTGGATTCCTGCACTGCCTTTTGTCCTTTAGAGCGATATCTGCCTCTTCCTCTTGTGCGCATCATTAAAGCTTTGTCAACCACAATTTTTTCTGGATTTATTTTTGTTAAAGTAGACCTCTATACTAACTTATTTATAGAAATTGACCCTAATATTAATTTTCACTTACCATGATCTCTGGCCCACTTTTACTTCACTTTTTCATTTTTTTTCTACATTGTCCTTACAAGCTGTCCAATCAAATGTCATGGTCTGCTCACTTAACACTCAAAACCTACCCTACCCTACCCACCCCATCCCATTTCTCTTTCTTCATTTTTCATTTTCTCTTCATCTTCTTCTTCATCTTCCTCTTCATCTTCTTCTTCCTCTTCTTCCTTCTTCTTCCAACAACAAAAGATTGCTAGTTCTTCTCTCTAGAACATGTATAAGTTTTATTTTCTTCTTTCTGGAAATATTTACTTGTTTTCTTCCCTTTTTTATGGGTTTTTCACTTTCATGAGTTTTCTGGGAATATTTACTTGTTTTTTTCTTTCTGAAACGTTGTTTGAAGTTCATTTCTTAGACATGATAACTATAAGATGATAGTGTAGTGTAAAATGAGGTTTACACGAGTACTACATGAGCCTCGTGTAGTCATTGTGTAGACTATATGTAGGGTACACGATCCCCATGTAGAGCTCATGTACACTACACGATCATCGTGTACCGCATCAAGAACTTTTTCAACAGTTCACGAGCATCGTGTAGCATCTATTACACTATACGAGGACTACATGATCATTGTGTAGTGTTATCGTGTAGAGTACAAGATGACCACATGATGATCGTGTACTCCTCGTGTACACTACACGATCCTCGTGTAGTCATCGTGTACACTACACGATAGAACTACACGATCATCGTGTAGTCCTCATGTAGTTTACACGATGGAACTACACGAGCATCGTGTAGTCATCGTGTAGGGCTTATTATAGTACACAGGTCTACACGATAACTACACGATGCTCGTGAACGCCTCGGGTACATTACACGATGCTCGTGAAAGCCACGTGTACACTAACGATGATTACGTGATCATCCTATAATATTCTATTTCATTTTGTAGTCTCCTTCTACTGACTTCCCTTATTGACGTATATACATTATGTTTGAAGTTTGAATTTTTATAATCCATGATGGAGATTAGGTGAAAAATGGTACAACGTGGTCTTTTAGTGGAGAGAATACCAAATTATTGGAGATATCTACTAACTGCACTTACCATGAGCTATTGGGTATATTGTATGAAGAACTCCAAATAGACCCCTTAACGTATGATATGTCCATCAAATTTCTTTATAGAAGCCATGTCCCTTGCCCTCATGGGATAGAGATTTACATTTCTTTGTTAAGGAGAATGGATCAGAATCATTTTGAAGCCCACTACACTCAAAAAATTTATCGAAATATTTGCATAGCTTTGTAATGTTATTGTCATCTTGATGCTATATTAAAGAATAGAATCTCAAAAAGTTGCTCAAGACTGAGTCCCATTCTCTATGTAATTCTATATTCAATATATAAATAATAATTCTAATAATTGAATTTTTTTCCATCTCAAAGCCCGGTTCCTCAAACCACAATGTCACAACAACCTCGGTTTCCTGAAACTATAGGGTTTTATTAAAGTTGGGTTCCTGAAACGTAAATGTCACGACGACCTCTACATGAAAGCATTCCTCGCTTTGAGAGTTTTGATCATTTTGAAAGGAACTATCATGATGATAATGTTTTTGGTCATGGCGATTATAATGTTTTCAAGGATGAGGATGTGGATATTGATGGAGAGGATGATGATGATTTTGATCATGGGGTGTATGCTGATGCAATCCGTGGAGATGACCATGATGAAACTATCAGTGGAGACGACCATAAAATAATTCCAGACTTGAATACTGGTTTTGAGACCAAGACCACTTGTCCATTGCCATCACAACCTGATTTGAATGAGCAACATCCTAGGTCTACTAAGCAACAAGTTGATTTGAATCAACTTGTATCAGACACAATAAATATGGATTATTTGCACAATGATAAAGTCGAGCTGCTTAAGGTTGCTCGTATGATGGTCATCCGAAGAAATTTTGAGTTTCAGATCTTCAAGTCAAGCCAATCAATATTGGTAAATATATGTGTTGAGAAAATATGTCGATAGAGGTTACGGGCCATGAAACTAAAAAATCATCCATACTTCAAAGTTACGAAGTTCATCAATACACATACATGCACATTTGAAGTATTGAGACATGAACACCATCAGGCTATATATTCATTGATTGGTAATTCTATACGGTCCAAATACATGGGTGCCAGACGTAAATATAAGCCAAAAGACATAATTGAAGATGTTCGGCTTGATTTTGGTATCAACATAGGTTACCATAAGGCATGGAAGGCTAGAGAGTATGCATTGGAATTAGTTCGAGAGTCTCCTGCAGGCAACTATAGGATGCTCCCAGCATATTGTCACATGTTAGAATAAAAAAATTGAGGTACTTATTTTTTATTTTGCCATCATAATGTCTACCCGAGTACCACACGATGGTTACATGGACCTTGTGTAATCATCTTGTAGTCTACACCATGGTTACATGGACCTCGTGTGGTCATCGTGTAGTCTACACAATGGTTACACAGACCTCGTGTAGTTTACATGATGGTTACACGGACCTTGTATAGTCATCTTATAGTCTACACCTTGGTTACATGGACCTCATGTAGTCATCGTGTAGTATATATGATGGTTACACGGACCTCGTGTAGTCATCGTATAGTTTACACGATTATTACACGGACCTCGTGTAGTTTACACGATGATTGCACGGATCTCGTGTAGTCATCGTGTAGTTTACACGATGCTTGCATGGACCTCGTGTAGTCATCGGGTAGTCTACACCATGGTTACACGGACCTCGTGTAGTCATCATGTAGTTTGCACGATGGTTACATAGACCTCGTGCACGCATCTTGTCCACTATGTACTCTACTAATTTTACTACAACAATATTAAATATTTTTTAGGGACAACAACACACATAGAGACTGATGAGCAGGATCATTTTAAATATTTTTTCATGGCTCTTGGACCCTCTGTTCGTGAATTTTTCAGCTGTATACGGCATGTCATTGCTGTTGATGTAACCGCCTTAAAAGCCAAATACAAAGGGGTATTATTTGTTGCAACAACGAAGGATGGGAACAACCAAGTATATCCCATTGCATTTAGAATTACAGATTCAGAAAATAATGATTCATGGGAATGATTCTTCTGTAAACTTCACGATGTAATCGGTGATCCAAAAGACTTCGTATTTTTATCTGACAAGCATACAAGTATACTAAATGTTGTACATGTTGTCTTTCTCAATGCGCTTCATGGAGCTTTCATGTTCCATATGGGCCAAAATATAAAATTAATTTATAAAAAAGGAAGATGTGGTCACATTATTTTTTAAAGCAACAAAGGTATACCGTCAATCAGAATTTGATCGGTTGATGATTCATTTTACAGATGCATTTCACAATATTTCACAATATGTGTCGGTGATGGGAGTTGAGAGGTGGGCACGTTCCCGTTTTGATGGAAGACGATACAATATAATGACTACAAACATCACGAAATGTTTGAATGAGGTTTTGAAGGATGCTAGAAAGTTTCTCATTACATGCCTTATTGAACATATATGTGACATGTTACAACAATGGTTCTATGAACGTCGGATGACTACCTGTCAAATCACCTCACAGATTAGATTGGATTGAGACTGAGTTTAATAAGAAGCATCTTGCATCACATACAGTATGATTGTTTTCTTCCGACATCCATGAGTTTCGTGTTACGGGTGGGGGTAGGGAAGTAGTAGTAAACTTACATCTTAAGACTTGTACGTGCAGAGAATTTGATCTTGATCAAATTCCATGCAAGCACGTGTTGGCTGCATGTCGGCTGCGCAATATTTTCGCATACAATATGTGTTCGAGGTTCTACAAAAATGAGGCTCTCATTGCTGCGTATGCGGAAACAATACATCCTCTCGGGGATCAAATAGATTGGGTCATCAACAAAGAGATTCATGAAAAAGTGGTATTGCCACTTATAATGAGGCCGTAAAGTGGCATACATAGAACATAAAGAATTTCATCTAGAGGTGAGAAAGTAGTGAGAAGTGCAAACATTGTGGGAAAATTGGCCACAATCGACAAACATGCAAAAATCCAATTCCTTTATTTCAACGGGATGACCAAGCCACTTAAACATAAATAATGAACTTTGTAGACTTGAATTAAATATTAATATAGAAATATACTTAAATATTAATATAGAAATATACTTGTGTTTGTTATTTAATAATGTCATAAAGTTTAACCTGCCTGAATCCTACACGAGAACTTCATGGGATTCGTGTAGGCTAGACGATGACTTCACGAGCATCATGTAGTCATCATGTATACTACACTAGAACTTCACTAGCATCGAGATGAGCAAACCACTTAAACATAAATAATGGCCTTTATAGACTTAAACTACATTCGCGGGCATCGTGTAGCCTACGCGAGAACTTCACGGGCCTAATATAGACTATACTAGAATTTCACGGGCATCGTGTAGACTACACGAGAATTTTACGGGTATCGTGTAGTCATCGTGTAAACTACACAATGACTTCACGGGCATCATGTAGGATTTATGCATGTTAAATAAACTTTATAACATTATGAAATAACAAACACAAGTATATTTCTATAATCCATAATTCACAATTTAGTAAAATAAAAATTCATAAAATATATCCATATTATTTCGGTACAACATTGCTACGTGCAAATAACTCAATTGCAATTCGTCTTTGATATTTTGGCATTTGTTGTTGAGTTATTTCTTGGAGGTTCTTCCCATATGTGAGGGTTTCGACAAACTTAAGGGTAAATACCCACAATCGAACCTACAAAACACATGAAATGCAAAAACACAATTAAATAATATGTATGAAGTTTTAAGTGGACTTTCAAAAAAATGTATATTTCACTTACTCATTCTCTTGTTGTGGATACTTCATGATCTCATATTTTCACTCATCTTTGGGTTGAACCTCCCGTCTTCTCTCATAAATCTTCATCATTTGAGCTAGTCGAGGGACAATCTTCATGAAAGGTTTCTTTATTTCAATGTACAAGGAGTGTTGATATGGCGTGTTCATGGAGTTATAATTACGAATACACCGGCCAATCAAATCAAGCTCAACCAGAATCCAATGATTGCAGTTCATATTCATTGGAGAGATAACCTTATCCGATTGTTCCCAGCTCCTTCAAAAACTCGTCTGCAAGTCGAGGACTAGGTACTAGAGATGATCATCAACGTCAATATCTCAGCCCGCGGGATCTTGCTCAAACTCTGCCATTCAACCAGATATGTTCTTCTGTAATGTCACGAGAAAAATTTAAATCTTCAACGTCAATAAAAAATGGCCACGAAGACTATACGAAATCTACACGAGACCCGTGAAGACATCATGTAGTCTTCATGAAGTCTACACGAGAACCGTGAAGGCCTCGTGTAGTCTACACGAGGTCTACATGAGGGAGCATGAAGGCCTCGCGTAGTCCACGTAAAGTCTACGCGAGGTCAGTTAAGGCCTCATGTAGTCTACACGACGCCTACACGAGGGAGCGTGAAGGCCTCGTGTAGTCTACACAAAATTTACATGAGGCCCGTAGACTACGGTGTGCAGTTCATTAAGTTAAAAAAAATCATACTTACTTGCAGAAATAAATCACCAACACTAATTCTGATTTGAGGGTTGTATTCTTGCAAATCCCTCCTCATGAGCTCCAAGTATGCATCGATATGTTGTAATGTAATAAAGATTAGTTAAGATATTTATAATTATTTTAAATATCACATTAAAAAATATTATAAATAACTTTTTACATCTGACTCAAGCCATTGATAAGGTGAATAGACTAGTTTTTTTAACCAGGTAAGGTCAACGGTGCAAAATCCAAGGTCTTTCGTCCCTGTACAACGTAAGTATAGATCAAAGTTAGGTACATGATTGGTTTACTATAAGACGGTTACACAGACCTTTTGTAGTCATCGTGTAGTCTACACGATGGTTATACTAAACTTGTGTAACCATCATATAGTCTACACGAGATCCGTATAATCATCGCGTAGTCTACACAATGACTACACGATGTCAGTGTAACCATCATGTAGTATACACGATGGCTACACGATGTCAGTGTGAACATCATGAATATTATACGAAGAAGAAGTGTACAAGAAAATTACAGAACTTACTTTGCTCTTGGGGAGGTGAACTAGGCATTAAAACGGGCTTCATCCTCAGAAGATACATCATCATATGCTCGAAAAGGTTTGAAGTCCGTTTTGGCAACGATATTCTCATCAACTTTTTTCCTTCACTGCCTTTTCTTTTCAACCTTTTCGGTTTCCCGATTAGGTGACTCTAGGACCCGAGATCTTTTTATCTTCCTCTTACCAAGTTCACCAAGGTAGACAAGCTCTTCTTCTTCTCCATCGTTGGACTGCTCCGTTGACCGAACCAAATCCATCAATGCAGATATTATCGATGCAACATTTTATTCTTCTTCTTCTTCTCTTCTTCTTCTTCTTCTTCTTCTTCTTCTTCTTCTTCTTCTTCTTCTTCTTCTTCTTCTTCTTCTGTTTTCTTCTGTTTTCTTTTTTCTCTTCCATTTCTTTTTTCTATTTCCCTTTTCCCTTCTGTTTTTTCTTCATCTTCCTTCTTTTCACCTTCCTCCTCCATATTACCTTCCTTCTCTTCTTCCTTTTCTTCGACCTTCTCTTCTTCCTTTTATTTTTTTTATTTTTCTTCTTCTTCTTCTTCCTTCCTTTCCTTCTCTTCTTCCTTCTCTACCATCCCCTCTTCTTCATCTTTCTCTACAATATCTTCTTCTTTTTCATCCTTCTCTCTTTCTTCATTTTTTTCACTTCCTTCTCAATCTTTGTATCCTCCCCGTCGCTAGCCATCATCATGGAAGATCGAGGACAGAATCAGTAATCATCGGGCCTCCATGTTACTAGATGATCCATCAAAATTTAAATTTAAAAAATTTCAAAGGAAATGTCTGATTGCATGGAAAAAATATGCTTATCCATTGAAATGATCTTTTGGTCCATTCCAATCAGACATTTCCTCACCCAATCTTCATGTCCACTAAACTTCTTGGACACAACCTTCTTCTCTTCTGTTTTTTCAATGGTATCTTCAGACCTCTTCATCTTCTTCTTCTCCTATTCCTTTCCAAAGACCTTCTACTCCTCATTAGCCTTATCTTCTACTGGAAAGGGTGGTAGAGGAGGTGTCGACTAAAAAAAATATAATATTAAGAAGACAAAATAGAAAAAAGTGACTACACGATGGTTACAGACCTCGTGTAGTCATAGTTTAGACTATACGATGGTTACATGGATCTCGTGTAATCATCTAACCTTGATGTTACTAGATCAATGTAACCATCGTATAGACTAAATGATGACTAAACGAGGTCCATGTAATCATCATGTAGACTACACGATAACTACACGAGGTCCGTGTTCAAGAAGAAGAAGGGTAGAAAATGATTTTAAACATACATTCTCTCCAACTACTAATCTTCATAAGCTTTATTCTTCTTCCTCCTCAGTAGGGACCAAGGAAAGAACGGTCACAAAATGCAAGAAATATAAATTAGTATATATGAAAGTAATATAAATTAACTTGTTAACATAATTCACCAACATACATTCTCCTACAAAAAAAATTTCTTTTTGAATATTCTCAATCGATAGTATCGTGGTCGGACACCACTTGAGAATCGTTGGCACCTTGGTCGAAACCTGGTTACCATACAAACTATCCACTAAGGGGATAGTTTTCATTACCCATGTGTATTTAAACATAAGAGAGTAATTCAGTATTCAACACATAAATAATTCAATACATCACTACATAGAATTAAATAAATTATACCTGGAAGGCAAAATGACATCTATTGAGTGATTACCCATGAACAGCAGCGGGGGATTTCTGTGTTTTTTTTGTTATTTTTCTTTATCTTTAAGATCACCAAAATCGACCTTTGTATTCTTCATAACTAATAATGATTTTATGGTTTTGGAGAACGAGATCTCTCCCCACGGATATTGGTTGAACGCTTCAAGGTCGTCAACCAAAACCAACCATCTCCTTCTCAATTAAGGTACGATTCTCCTTCCCCAACACAAAATGCTCTATCAAATAGATCAGAGCCATCTTGACCCCATCAAAATCTGACTTATATTCAAAGTTTTTAAACTTCTCCTCTAACTTAGTCATGGTTATTGATTGACTTTTGGGAAATTACAGATTAGAGAGTCTATAGGGACCACAGGTCTTCTTCCCATCCCGAGATTCACCAAACTTTAGTCCGGTCATCAACGAGAATTATTTTTTGGAGAAGCACAGTGATTCCTCATTGATAATAAACTAGATTTTCTCCTTAGATGGAGTGCCATTGACATATTCGGCCTCCCTGACAAGAAACTGGTGGCAGATAGTTGCTGAAAACTTCAGGGCTAGGAGATCAAAGAGATGGCCAAAGCATGTCTCCCTAAATAGGGAGAGTTGAGGAGCTGTCAGCTTGGTCTTGATAACCTCTATGCGGTGGGTATTGCACTTTGCATTGACCCTTGCGTTTGGAATTGTGATAACGTCATGGACGTATCTTAGTTGTATCTTTGATGAAGCCATAACCTGTAGAATATTCAAGGAAAACATAAGATCAGGAAATGTACACGATGCTCGTGTAGTCATCGTCTAGACTACACGAGGTGTACACGATGCTCATGTAGTCATCGTGTAGACTACACGAGGTGTACACGATACTCGTGTAGTCATCGTGTAGACTACATGATGTGTACAAGATTCTGGTATATTCCTCATATAGCCCACATGAGGTTACACGACCCTCGTGTAGTCCTCATGTAGCCTACATGAGGCTTGTTCAACCCTCGTGTAGTCCTCGTGTAGCCTACATAGGGGTACTCGGCCCTAGTGTAACCCAGAAAACAGACACCCATCAATACCAACACCTCAGAAACCCAGAAATCAACACTTAGAAACCCAGTAAAAAAACACTCAGAAACCTAGACAAAAAATATTAGAAACCCAAAAAAATCAACCTTGTTGTGATTCAGATATCCACAAAAAACAGAAATGCAGAAATCCAGAAAAAGCCCCTCAGAAACCAAGAAAAAACTCTTCAGAAACCAAAAAAAACATCTCAGAATCCAGAACAAAAACTCATGAACCCGAAAACTTACCTTGTTATTTTCCTTGCTGCCAGAGACGAAGACTCATGGATTTGTAGAGAGAGAGATGTTGCGACTTCGAGAGAAAGAGAAGCATAACAGTAAGACGAAGGGGTGGAGTTTCATGTAATCATCTTTTTTTCAAGCCGTCGTTTGGAATTCGTGAAAGGGTTTTTGGTAAATTCACAAGATGATTCTGAATTGAATGTGGGCCAATGATCAGGGTAAGCGAAAATTAGTGTTAGAGTCTATTTATATAAAATAGTTAGTGTAGAGGTCTATTTTAGTAAAAACCCATTTTTTCTCAAGTTCTCACAAACTTGTCTGAGAGTGAAGAAAGACAAAGGGGTAAAAAATTACCCAAAAACCTATGAAGTATTTCACGTTTTTAGCCCGCGATATGACTTCCGTCTATTTTTTAGATGGAAGTCACGGTATGGGACATATGCGAAAGGATGTTAAACATTAGGGGGCGTTGCTGTAAGAAATTGAAGGTTGGGGGCCACCCCGCACGCGCATAAAAGACTTGGGGTCTAAAGTAATTATCCCCTTTACTATGTTTCCTCTCTCATATGTTTTATTTGTTTTGGTTGTTTCATGTATGTTTATTTGTGTCTTGCTCTAAAAGAGTATCTTAAATATATGATTTAATCTCTCTTTTATTGGAATAATGTTTTACCTTAACAAACAAAAGTTCCTCCGGTAGGATTTCTTAAGTTTAGCTTCCTATTGTCATGAAATTAACACACACACTTATCTTATGATTTTTTATAACATCAATTAGCCACCTTAAAGTTTGAAATACACCCAGGTTTTTACTCATACAAACCTATTAACTTCAAAGGTATGGCTTTGAGTATGAACGTTGTGTCTCTCAACGAAGATCAAGCAGAAGTGTTGAATTTCAGATATTAGGCAAATCGCTACAAGTCCTGGGCCTATAATTTACTTCTTGCACTTTCTTGCTTGAACTGTACCACACTATAAGAGTGTTGAACTCTATTCCACAATCTCAAACTAACAATGTTTACTAGAGAGAGTTAGGGAAAATAATATAGCTATGATCCACTTAGATACACCAACAATGAGCCAACCAATCTCATATTATCTCAGCTTACGTAGTTGTAACGCCCCGATTCTCGAGGGTTAAATATGCTTGAAATTTAAAAATTTAAAAATTCTCCAATTCAATTAAAACCCTAATTTGAGAAAATCCTCAATTTGAAAACCCTAAGTTTGCCCTAATTTTTAACTTTAAATAGCGGAAGCAAAAAAATTATTTTAAAATAATATTAACTCGTTAAACTGAAATAAATGATTCCTTAAACTGTAATAAAGTGAAGCACGAAAATCCATATGACATGAAAGATTAAACATAAATATTAATAAATATATGAAATAATTGAAGTCATAATTAAACTTAGAAATCATAATCGTGCTTGCTATGACAGTCCCTCACTCCTGCTGCTCACCATCATCTGCAACACAATCATCTATGGGGGGTGAGTATTAAAAATACTTAGTAAGTAAATCCACATACTAATGAGTTTCACATGACATAAATGTAAACATATAACTCATGCAAATTTATTTTACATGTTCACTGGTCACATAAAATACTTATAATAACACACCGATTTCATGGTTAACATATAACTCGATCTTGTACTTATACATGCCAATACTTATACTTGCTTGATCATAATTCGACTAGACATATCCCTCGATTAACAACCTAATTAGAACTGTTTCACAACTTGAACTTGAACTTGTAACGTGAACATGACAGATTGGGTGTCCTAAAAATTTGATGTCACTTAAGGTTATCTGAACCTCAAGGACGCTAACATGAACATGGTGACACCCAACTGTATAACTTGATAACATGACGTGAACAATCTGATTACTTGATAACCAAGGGACATGACTAAGTCTACTTCTTGTTTACTAATCACTTTTTACTTGAATTAATATTCATATTTCACGGTATCACATATACATAAGTAAACATATAACTTGTTCATGAACATAAACACATAACTAATACATGTATAACTCAAAATATAATCATACATAACATGGTAAATAATTTCATCATAATATGGAAAACAAATAAAATATTTGATCATAAGATTGAACATAAAGAAATAATAAAATAATTTCACATTATATATTCTACACTTATAACATATGAACCGAATTATTATGTAAATCCACTTACCTGGATTCACTACGAATTAAATTCAGCAACTAATGACCTGTAATCCAAGGATCCCAGGTCACAACAAATTCGTATAATATCTACAATTATTTAAATAACTAAGCGAGGTTGGGAACAGATGGAAACCACATCGGGTGAAATTATCAAATGGTTTAAAACGGTTCAACAAGGTTCGGGTGGTCTGAACTTGTTCAGTTCTGCTATTTTGGTCTGGTTTGGTCTGGTCGGGTTGAATAGGTCTAGTCTGACCAAGTCAGTTCAGTCTGGTCCGGTCTGACTGAAACGGTTTGGCCTGGTCTGGTCTCAATGAACTGGTCCGGTTCAGGTGAACCGGTTCAAAAGAAGAAGAAAAATAGAGAAGGAAGACGAAGAAGAGGGAGAGAGAGACGCAACAGGGGGACGAAGGAGAGAGAGAAATAGAACATAGAAGAGGGAAAGAGAGAGACGCACAGAGAGAGGGGGAGAGAGAGACAAAACAGCGAGGGGAAAAGAGAGAGACGGACAGAACAGAGAGGGGGAGATGAAGGAGAGAGGGACATAACAGAGAGGGGAAGGAGACAAAGAAGAGGGAGAGAGAGACAGAACAAAGAGGGGGAAAAGAGAGAAACATACATAATAGAGAGGGGAGAGAGAGACAGACAGAGCAGAGAGGGGAGAGAGAGATTGAACAGAGAGGGGGAGACGAAGGAGAGAGAGACAGAATAGAGAGGGGAGAGAGAGACAGAACTGAGAGGGGAAGACGAAGGAGAGAGAGGGGGAGACGAAGGAGAGAGAGACAGAACATAGAGGGGGAAGGAGACGAAGAAGAGGGATAGAGAAACGCACAGAGATGGGGAGGGAGAGAGACAGAACGGAGAGGGGGAAAAGAGAGAGAGACAGAACAGAGAGGGGGAGATGAAGGAGAGAGAGACAGAACATAGAGGGGGAATAAAACGTAAAAGAGGGAGAGAGAAACGCACAAAGAGTGGGAGAGAGATAGAGAACAGAGGGGGGAAAGAGAGAGAGTGAGACAGAACAGAGGGGGAATGGAGAGAGAGACGGACAGAACATAGGGGGGGAGAGAGACAGAACAGAATCATTTACCTTGATTAATGGAGGATAATTGTTGAAGAAGAAACTAGATGAAGTAGAGATGTACAGTCATATAAAAAGGGGAGAAAGAGTTGTAGGAGGTTACAAGGATTAGCTTGAGATAACAAAAGAGAGATTTGGGGGAAAATGGTTAAGAGAGAACACAAAGGAAATAAATAGGGTGGCTTAGGGTGTAAGTGCATATATGGTGTGAGTGAGTTCTTAAATTACAAAAATACCCTTTATTAAATACTTGGGTACTACAGTAGTTGTCTTAAATAAAAAATACCCCACACTTAAGGTCCTACATAGAAACTAATATCAAGTATGTTGGACACAGTCAAAGATGAATATCTCTCAACAACCTTCAAGCGCATAAGACTTGAATTTCAGACACTCGGTATATTGCCACACATTCTTGGCCCCTTTCCTTCTTAGAATTTCTTGCTCAAATTGGTCCCAAAATAAGAGTGTTAAACTCTATTCTACAAGCACAGAGCTAAAAAAATACTAGAGGGAGTTAGGGAGAGAAGATATAAATCTTTTGCTTGGATACACAAAAAATGAGCCAAAGAAATTAATATCATCTCAGCTTATAGTTATCTTTAATCAAAGCTACATCACACATAAGATCTCCAATAGAAATGAATTAATATACATATGTTGGAAACCTTCAAATTTTAGATGAACGTTTCAAAACCAACCCTCAACTGAAGACTTAAAATTCTGAACCTTCAATGGATTGCTTCATGTTCTTGGCCTCTGATTTTCTTCTTGGACATTCTTTCTCGAATTGGTCTAACTACCATAATATAGAGTAATATTTCACAAGATTCGCTAACAAATTTTACTAGAGAGAGCTAGAGAGAAGAAGAGAGATGTGCTTTTCATGGATACAAAAGCATTTTGTAGTTCATTTACTTGTAACTAAAGAGGCATGAGTTACATAAATTCTTCAACAGTATAACCTAGGGAATAAACGGGAAGTGTTTCTAACTAATGAAATATCCATCTCCATTATTAGATGGTAATACATGACTCTCCATCTTCCATGATGCATGCTCTTACAACACCCCTACATCATCGACCTAACCATCTCTAACAGTGTGTTGTTTATTCTCTCCACCACACCATTTTGTTATGAGTTCCAATCATTGTGAGTTGGCTTTGCATTCCTTTTTCTTCACATGCTTCTTTAAATTGTTCAGATAGATACTTGTTTGTGATCAATATGCGACTAAGTGCTTCTGACATATGTGATTAAGTGTGCAAAGGAAAAAATCCACCGTCTTTGATAATCGATCGTGAATTTCTTACATCATAATATGAAAATTAAGAGAATAATTTAGAGAGAGAGAGAGAATAATGACACCATGATTTACATGAAAAATCCTTAAAGGGAAGAAAACTCACGATGAGATTTTGATAGTATTTCATTATAGAGAAAGGGTTTACAAGGCTAATGAGTGTTGAGAGTTGTTATCTCATGTTTGGAGTTACATTTTGCTTCTATTTATAGTTCTTCGTATAATCTGATACAACTTATCTAATTCTAGCTAAAAATAGGATCAAGAGAATATGCCTCTAAGATCTAGATTATCAACATTGACAACTTAAGTAAATCTTGATTGTTTGATCAATCTAATGATCTTGATTAGCTTCTCTTTGGATTGTCACGTCAGCAATCCATGTACTTTCGTCTGATTGGTCTGTTTTCATAAGCGCCTAGTTGATCTTACGGTTATCGCTCTATCTTCTCTTCAATGAGTTTTCAGTCTAGATTTTACCATGTATCGTTTGAAATTTTACCTATACAAAGTGCAATGGAAAAAGCGATCATATGGCTTTTGCAAGTGATTTTCATTTAGACTTTCCAATAAAAAAATCTTGTTAAGTCGGTGAGAGACTTTAGCGAGTAGGTAAATTAGACATTCTCTCACTCACCTAGTCGTTGTATCTTACCCGATATGCCATAGTCTATAATGTCAAATTGTAGAGGAATTTAGCGAGTAGTCTATTAGACTTTCTCTCGCTAATCTAGCTGTTCTATCTTGTCCAATGTGCCATAGTCTAGAAAGTCAAATTATAGAGGAACTAATTGTATCACTACTATAAGTCACTAAGGTTGTAGAATGATCATAAATAGAAAAGTAATTGTACCAAATAGTCAAGTTTCGAAACTTGTGTTAAGAAATAACCCGATTTTCATTTTTATAGGTAAATAATAGATTTCTTGATGTCATATTAGCAAATTTTGGCTGCTTATTTATAGTGGACTGATTTACCCCTCTATGGACGATATTTGGTTACTGATTTTATGGACCATTTTAATTAATTAGGAGGATTTTTCAGTTTTAGTATTAGTTTTATTTTATTTTTAATTCAAAATCGTATAAATGTGTATCATAAATACGCTACATATAACGATTTTTAGTTATGAAAAAAATATTTTTCCGTAACCGATTGATAATCATTCTATTTTTTTTCTTAATTTCTGGTCTTTAAGCTTTTTCCTAGTTTAACTGCCAATATTTGTTAATTGCTAAAAACGTGCGATGTAATTTTATTATCAATCATTATTTTTAGATGTGCTTATTACTTAACAAGTGTTTGTTGAATCTCTGAGTTTTCAAGTTTACGTGGATTAAGTGGAGGATGGATTTCGGGATTTTCAAAATTAAAAGTTTTTTGATATTTTTTATTGACTTCATAATAATTCAAACACAACATGTTTCCTTAATTTTATGGTATATCAAATTAGTATATCAATATAATCAATTGATTTATCTAAATTAATCGTTTAAGTTTTTATATTTTTTTATTTAAATATCATTGATTGATTTACCTAATGGTTGAGGGATGGGCAAAGTCTTCTAATTTTCAAAAACTTAATTTTTTTCGAAAGTTGAATTTTAATCGATTGTAGATTTTATTTTTCAAGTATATCATTAATTCATTTAATACGAGGAGGCATGATTTATGAAAATTTTAAAATAAAACTACTATAGTATTTTTAAGTTGACTGTAATTATCCAAATACAAAATGTTTCCTTAATTATATGATATATCAAATTAGTATATCAATGTCATCCATTTGATTTACCCAAATTAATATGTTTGTTACTTTATATAGATGAAGGTATTTTGGTCTAAAATGATTGACTGTTTATGAAACTTGTTATTTACCTATAGATCTAAAAACTTGTTATTGCTTAAAACGTCTCCTAAACTTGTCTATAGTGTAAAATTTTCCTAAATAGAAATCATTCAAATCAAGGATCAATAACCCATTTGAAATAAAATCACATCCATAATAAATTTTGTTCCCCAAAATATCTTGGCACTATTATTTCAGAAATCTAAAGTAACACCCCGAATTTTTGAAGCATACAAAAGTAAGTGTTGATACGAAGCACTTGAGCTCGAGCCCCATTGCCAATATACACATTTTGAATTTTCTGCTAGAACTCGGTGATTCTTCACGAACCTGACTCGATCCCTTGTTATATGTCATACTACTCCTGAGTCAATAGTCCATACATGTCAAATGTACATTATTAAAACTTTGGCTAATTATGTATAAGCAAGAGAGTCATTAGATGTATTCATTTTTCTTGAGACATCAGCATGATTTATCTTAAGTTTGGTGAAGCGATGCTTTTACAAAATCGATAAATACTTCTTGAAGGTAATAATTGACATGCATCCCTCAAAGTAATTTATTTATGTAATCATGATGGTCTAAGAGTTTAATATGTCTATTAGTATACTAGATACTGTGGTTTTACTTGAAATATCGAGTATGATTGACCTTACATCTTTTATATCTTCAGGTTCTAAATTTATTTTCTTTTATATCTTTTAAGTGAAATTAATTTTAGTAATAATTAATAAACAATTTATAGGCTTAATCGATATATTTATTAATCATGGGAACAGAAAGTATATTTATCCTAACAATCACTCTTCTAGCCTTGGTATTTATTTATAATTAGATTTTGGTCTTTGGGCTTGTTAGATATCACATAAGCTCATTGTTTATTGGGTTATGGACTTGATGATAATGAGTGGACGTGTCTATACATAAACATAATGACACGTATCTATACATAAACATAATGACTCGTGTACGATGGGCGACGGGCCATGTGACGGCTATGTGATTCCAACATGCCCGGCGATTACTCATGGGGAGGCGAAGGGTTTTATTTTAACGACCAGAATTCTTTAAAGAGGAGTACTCTTCCTCTCTTGCATTTGATTTATGATACATTTGATCCACTTAAATTTATAATTTAAATTTTTAAGTTATAATTTATTTAAATTTTATTTCAATTTATAAGTTAAAATGTGTTTGACTCAACTTATTTTAATTAACTTTATATATTTTTAATTGATGTTTGATAAATAAATTAATAATTAAATCATTTTAATTGAAATTACTTTAATATTTCTCTTAATGATATAGTTTATATTTAGCTAATTTTTTTAATATCTGAAAAAAATAATTAAACCGCATTGATTGATTATCTAATATCCCGAATCAAACCATACCCGTCAAATAAAAATAGAGGAAATAGTAAGAAAATGCAGGTTTTGAGATGAAGTTATTTTTTTATTTGTAAAAAAAATCGAAATATGACTGCAGTAAATAACATCTTGACCTTACAAAATAGTAAATAAGTTGTTTACCATATTTTGTCATAAATTTTTTTTTAGACATTTTTACAAATTACGTTAAGAACGTGTCATTACAAAGTTAACTATTAAATTGGATCTGCGGGAGTATAAAGACTGACAGGTATCCACCTTTTTCCATAACTAGTATGGGAAGCCCATATTTACATGGATGAGGGCTTGTTGGATGGAAATTTTTAACACAATAACAGTTACATGAATGATTTTCTAACTTCTTATCTTTGAATTAGAATTGTGAATCTGCCGGAGCCACCATATTCACTAGTTTTGTGAAAGAATTTAACAATGAAGTTCATCAAGCCAAGCCACAGACTACAGACATTCATCACACAATCTCTTTATGATTGATGTCTTGTATCTACCGAATTGGTGAAAGAAAAATAATAAATTACTTTTTTAAGGAAAAGAGAATGGAACTGAAAATTCAGTTATTGAATTTTACCGAACCGAATCACTAGAACTAAAAAAACAAATTGGATCGAATCAATTCGGTTCAGTTATTTTGGTTCATCAGTTACCTGCACAACCCTACTCAGTAAAGCTGTAAATGCCCATAATCGCTACGGGTGTGCACGGGACGGGACGGGACGAGCCTGGTCGGGTCGGGACACGTGGTCGGGTGGTACACGGGTTGGGGACACGGGGTTAGGAGGTCAGGTAGGGGAGCCGGAGTCGAGTCGGGGCACGGGTCAGTCGGGGTCACGGGTCGGGACTAAATGGGTCAGGGAGTTGAGTCAGGTCACAGGTAAGGGACACAGGTGAGGTCCGGTATCTTAAACGCAACACCGAAATACCGAAATACCTAAAATGTTTCACTTTTTCAAAAAAATGAAATGACCACGAAACAAAATTGACTACTATGGTATGGGCCGAGGCCGGGTCGGGTTCGGGTGTCGTGGCTTGTGGTCGTGAGTAGGGTGTCCGGTGTCATGCGTCGGGGGTTGGGTCGGGCTTAGGGTTGAGGGTTGTGGATCTTGTGTCGTGGGTCGTGAACGCAACATGAGTAATTAAAAGATGTTAAATGAGTACCCAATACCCATTGGGTATTACCCTTATCCTATACATTTATAATAGGTAAAAAAAGTACCCACCCAATAAATACCCATACACATTTATGATATTTTAAATTCATCTATTAAATTAAATACTCATGAGTATTTTTCCCATAGAATTAGAGACCTAAACTAATGAACATGGGCAATCACAAATTTAAATAAGCCTCCGTTGAATCTTCACTCAGATTTCAAGGTCCACGTTCTGATTACATGATATCATACAAAAATAATAACAAAAAGTAAAAATCTACAAGTCCAGAGAAAGAAAAAAAAACATTCATTAACATTTTTTAAATTTTATTTTCGAAAGCCCGAAAGTCGAGATTTCATGATCTCACTTCCAGTTGTTGGCAACAATGTGAGCAAGATCAACTACCCTCTGTGAATATCCCCACTCATTATCATACCAAGCAATCACCTTCACCATATCATCTCCCATAACCATTGTTAGAGAAGAGTCAACTGTTGATGAAACATCAGAGCACCTAAAGTCAACGGACACAAGTGGTTCATCACAAACTGATAGGATCCCATTAAGTTCTTTGTCAGCACTTTCTCTGAAAGCAGCATTCACTTCTTCAGCAAATGTTTTCTTTGAAACTTGAACCACAAGATCAACTACTGATACATTAGGAGTTGGCACTCGGAGAGCAATTCCATTCAGCTTTCCTTTGAGGGTTGGGAGTACAAGGGCCACTGCCTTTGCAGCACCTGTTGAGGTTGGAACTATATTCAGAGCTGCGGCTCTTGCACGTCTAAGATCACGGTGGCTTGCATCTAGAAGCCTTTGATCACCAGTGTATGAATGGGTGGTGGTCATGGTTCCCTTTATTATACCTGCATCATTGCATTTTCATATCTCTAATTAGTTTCATCATAAATTTGGTCAGCAACATGATTGATGTAGCCTAGCCTAATCAGGTGTGGAGCCTAATCATGTGTTGCGCAGAGCCAGTACACGGGTCAACCAAATATCCTCACTATATAAAGGACATTAGACGGTCCATGTTTGGGTTTTAAAAACAGACGGAGAGAGCGTGAGGCTCGAGAATGAACCTTAATAAATCTGCATTGTTCTTCGTGTTTTATGTTTTATTACTATCACTAGTTAAAGATTAGGATGTTTCAATCTTTAACCAAAACAAGAGAAGGAAGATTATACCGAATTTCTGGTCGAGGACTTTGACAAAGGGAGCAAGGCAGTTGGTGGTGCAAGATGCATTACTGATGATGGGCTCGTCTGGGTTGTAGGCGTCAGCATTGACACCAACAACATAGGTGGGAATATCACCTTTACCAGGGGCAGTTATGAGAACTTTCTTAGCTCCTGCCTGAATGTGCTTACCAGCTCCATCTCTATCCACAAACACTCCTGTTCCTTCAATCACCAAGTCAATCTCCAAGTCCCTGCAAAAAAAGCCAACGTAGTTATATACCAGAAAACACTATCATACTAGCGATTTTCGAATTGAATCACTAGAATTAATACGGTATGCGAAATAGCAACATGGTACGGTAGCCAGGAGTATGCTTCTTCAAATATCTTAGGTGGAAAGTATATGTTAATCCTTAACACTATATTTTTAGTACATTTTGTTCTTTTATAAAACAAAAAAGGAATAGAGTGATGATGGGTACGGTACTTACTTCCAAGGGAGGTTGACAGGGTTACGGTTAGAGACGACCTTGATGATCTTGCCATCAACAGAGATAGCATTGTCACCAGAAGGCTTGACATCGGCATCAAAGATACCAAGTGTAGAATCGTACTTGAGGAGGTGAGATGCTTGTTTCACACCACCTGTGTCATTGATGGCAATAACGTCCAATGGGGAGTCTTTCCTTCCATGCCAACATCTCAAGAAATTCCTTCCGATTCTTCCAAATCCATTGATTGCTACCTTCAATTTTGCCTCCACCACTGTCTTGTTTCCATTCTTCCTGCCAACCTGTTCTTTCCTACACACATTAGTGTTTCTTTTTTCTCTTCCCCCTAATTGATGATTGTGAATTACCTAATTCTTATGTAAAAAAAGACAGCATCATGCAACATAACTTATACAAAAATCTAAATTTCTTTCCTTATGATCTAATGGTCTGTTTGGTGTGAGTATAATTTCATGATAAATCTGTATAAAATAACTTTGGAGTTGATTCAATTGCCTAAATAATCTCTACCCGACGGCCCCTAAGAGCTATGCACAAACATTAGCAAAACTCATGCAACAAAGCTTAATTTACAAATGGATTAGAATCAGTGCTTTTGGGCTACCTACATTTGGATCAATATTTTTCCTACTAAACCGTAACATCAGCGAAGGATTTCAAATATAACAACATAAGTTGAGATATATATTATACATTTATTCATTAAATCAGATTAATAATGTATTGAAGCAGCTACGCACATGAGAGATTACATGGACTTTATACATAAACAAGAAAGGAAGAAAGAAGGTTGAAAGGCAAAATGAGAACTCACAGCTGAGGTTTGGAAGGAGACAAGGGAGAGAAAGTCTTCGGAGGGTCGGCGAGAAAAGGGAAGAGAAGAGTGACGTAAGCCATTGAATTCAGAGAATGACCTGCTGTTACCCTGTTCCTTACAAACAAATTCATAGATATTACATATATAACAATTAGTTAAAAGTAGTAAAATGAAGATAAGGAAGAAAGAATGAAAGGAAAAGGAGAAAAGAAGTGACGACCTGAAGAGAAGGATTAGCAACAGAGAGAGAAGCAGCAGAGGCCATGCTGACCTGAAGGAGAAGGCTTCTTCAGACTACAACTACTAAGCTTAAGTAGAAAGCAATTTCTTTATAATAAAAGAGAGAAAATTTGTGAGGTGGAGGAGAGATAATAATGAATGAGGGGGAGAGAAGAGGATGAGATAATTGGATAGCCTCTCATTCAACTTATGGCTGTGCTTTTCTTCTTGTGTCTTGTATTTCTTGATTTCCCTCTCATCTCCTCCAATCAATTTTGTTTGTGGGTAATATCCTTTTCTCTCTTTCCTCCCTAACTCTCTACTACTTTTGGGCCTTTTTTTTCTTTTTGCAATTTTCACTTATCTTTGGTTTAGTTCTACTTACTATGTTCAGACACATGATTCTTGCATATCTTCCCAATATGTTGGACTCACTCTCAAATTTAACTTATAATCCATATAGTTTTTTGGCTCAACCCATCTTCCAAAAGACAATATCAATCTTGGCCATCTGTTAAAAGAATAAGAAATACAACATAATTAACCAAATGATTGAAAAGTACATTGATAGATTCAATTATCAACTTACCAAAGGTAAATAATTTATAAACTAATCTACAATAAAATAATAATAAAAATATTAAAAGTCACATGAGAAAATAAATATTTTTAGAAATTTTTATACACATTGGTTATTCCTTGATACCTTTTGTCTTTTGATAGGCAAAAGGTAATTTGTTGACACATATAACTAAATAATCAAAGAGTATTCATTCGTGAGTTTTTTTAAACAATTAAACTTGTTGATAGTTTGTTAGAAGTATTTTTTTAACTAGTAAATAATTGAGATTTTAAATTGGAAGATCAAAAAGAAAAAAAGGAGTAACAAGTTTTTTTAATTTGTACAAAGGATAAGACTCAAAACAAAATGTTTAAGGTTCATATTCACAATTAATTTAACCTTATCTGGAAAGTATAACTTTGTGAAATTCTTTTGAGAGTAATTCTAGACTCATCAAGTTATGAACTAAATTTTAAGTGATTAAGTGATGTACCATTAATTGATATTGCACACACAATTTTTTTTAGGAAAAATGAACAACGAAATTAATGGACAAATATAGAATTTTGTATTGATAATTATGATGAGTACAATCTTTGTTTATGAGTTCAGAACAATCCTCTAGTTCTTGTTGTATAGTAAACTCCAATTTCGAGGTTTGATAGTGAATTTCTCATATTGAAATCTGAATCTTCTATGCTTGTGATGGTAAAAGACTAGAATGATTTCTTCTTGAATTTCTAGGCTTTGAGCTTGTTTAGAGATCAATCAAACTTGTTATATAGCTTGAACGTTTTAAACTTGAGATGAAACTTTGTAGTATTCTTGAAATCCTTCTTTCTGATTCTAAAGTTTCTTCATATTTTGGAGAGCTTTTCTGTCTCTAGGAAAACTTGATGTCCTTTGTGAAATGAGACTCCCACCTATTTATTGAGGTTTAAGAGAGGTCTAATGATACGTTATCAAATTTTACTGGGTATTTAAGATGACACATGTCACTATTTTATTTTACATGTTGTGTCATCAAAGCATCCAAGTTTATATAGTTGGAAGTTAGAAAAAACTTGGAGGTTTTCCTGCGACTAAGCACACTTTCGGCTGTAACCATTGGGCTGCGTCTCCAAACAAATCCACTTAGGCATTATGAATGAGCTTCACTTTCTACTTTTTGGCGTATCGCAGTGATGAAAAAAATTAGATTGGTTCGGTCTTCAATCTTTGGGTTTGGGTAACAAAATTTTAGTTATTTCCATCCCTTACTTAGCACAAGTGGGCATGTTAGTTGCATAGGTGGGTCCTCGAGCAATTGTTTTCGGGTGTAAGGATCATTGTCTCATTGTATGGTTGCATTTGCTGGAATTCGAAAAGTCTATTGAGAGTTAAAATTTTAGCATTATTATCATATGGACAATATTTTGACATTCAAAACTAGTATGAGTTGAATCAAAATGAACATATAAAGATGGGCTAGAAAGCCTGTGAAAGTTGAATAGATCTGATTTGAAGGCTCACAGTCATCCTCTAAATCTAATTGAAATTCCATAACTCTATATGGGCTTTCAGATGGTGCTCACGCAGAGCTTCTTCCATAACAAAACAGGGCAGAGTGGTGCGAGCCAAGTGCGTAGGTGCACACGAGTACTTCATGCCACAACCATCTCTTTTTATGGGTTCTACGGATTACTGCCTTCTAATTCATTTGGGAGAAAAGAAAAAGAGAGATGACAGTCAAAGAACAATTGCTCTCTCCATCTTCGACATTTCCTAGTCCATAACAGACATGTTCTTCTCTTGATTCATCTAAATCACACCCTTGTTGATCCAATGGCCAAGAAAGAGCACTTTCACTTTAGTACCATTTCACATACAACTTCTTTTCCTGCTACACCCAAAACAATGTACTAAGGGTTCCAAACCTCTAGTGAGTGACCGTATTGCATTGGCATTCAAAATTAAGATATTGGTATTGGATTTGTCAATCAATCATAACATTTCAAACACAACATATATCTATTTAGACCCCCTTTACTAGTAGGAGTACATCTTGGGTCTGCCGATTATGTTATGGACGAAATCCTTCTCATGGTGTCCTGGTCGAATTGGGAGACGATGTAGGTTTTAATGCGAGTCACTCTATTGGAGAACCAGCCACTCAACTAACATTAAGAATTTTTCATACTTGTAGAGAATTCATTGTGGGTACTGCAGAACATATACAAGCTCCTACTAATGGAAAAATTAAATTCAATAAGGATTTGGTTCACCCATACGTACACGTCATGGGCGTCATGCTTTTTTATATTATATAGACTTGTATGTAACTATTGAGATTGAGGATATAATCCATATCATGACTATTGCACCAAAAAGTTTTCTTTTAACTCAAAATGATCAATAGGTAGAATCAGAACAATTGATTGTTGAGATTCGTGTGGGAACATACACTTCCAATTTTAAAGAGAGGGTTCGAAAACATAGTTGTTCTAACTCATGGGGAGGAATGCATTATTACCTAAAAATAATCAAGTTATTAATGACTAGATGAAACCAAGAAGTTACAGGATCAAGCTTTTACCGTTGAACTAAAAGTTATAGATGGTAGTTGAGGCACACCTTTATTTTTCATATTTAGTTCAAATACTTACGCTCAGGTTTCAACTATGACTTGGCCCCACCAGACCTCCGCCACGTGGTAAGATTCTAGCCCACTTGTCAATAATCCCCCCCAACACATACTCGCAAGCACAATGCTTTCCCTGAGAGTTGGACCTCTGACCACTAGGCTCTGATATCAATTATAGGATTAAGCGCTTACCGCTGAACTAAAAGCTATAGCTAGTAGTTAATGCACAACTTTATTTTCCTTATTTAGTTCAAACACATGCGCTCGGGTATTGACTGTAACTTGGCCCCACCAGGCCTTTGCCACATGGCAGAATGTTGGCCCACCTGCCAACAGTAGTAACCCCTCACATGCAAAATTATAGAATGTCCCCTTTTAAATCAAACAATTCCATCGAATTGCGTATGATTATGTGTGTGATAGCATATGTTATAGTAGGAATATCAATGAACTTGATTATTGAAATTGCTCAAGATACCCTCTTTTAGTTAGCTTCTTGAATCAATTTCTTAGTTAAAAATCCTTCTTACTTACTAGAATAAAATAATTAGTAGACTTGTTTCCCCAAAATGAGAATGGGCTAGGGTTATGAACTTATAATCTATAATCTAATGATCGAGTCGATTCCATGATTTTAAGTTCATTCCATACCATGTCATACCAAAATAGGGCTAGGTCATATGCATTCTAATTATGAGAAGAAATCATCCGAGCGTATTTAAATAGATTATATGTTTACATATAGAATCCTACGTCATTGCATTCCATTTAGGATTAGGAATAGGTGTAATCAGACATTTTTTTACGTATCTCTCACTCATTATTCGGGACCCTATTCATCTCTTTAGGTTCTATTAAATTGAGAAGTTGTCTACATAGTTTTGCTTCCCCTGTCTAGTCAAAGTCCATAGATCATCGCTACTTTGATTCAAAAGGTAACCAATGGTTCTCGACTTTCTCAAGTTTCTGCAACTGTAATCATTTGCCACTAAAAAAAAGTCAAGAATAATCTTACATTCTAGATTTGGTAGCTTCCCGCCTTCAACATTTCCACTACCTTCTTCGGTAAGAAGTTCCCTTCCCTTTTCACTAAAAAAATCAAGAATAATCTTACTTTCTAGAAGTTGTAGCTTCCCACCTCCTACATTCCTACTGCCTCCTCAGTAAGAAGTTCCCTTCCCTTTTCTAAAATGCACTATTGACCTGCCTCAGTAAATGTACAAAGTGGAGCCATCCGCTATTTGACTGACTGTCTTCTTCATATTCGGGTTGGGTTGACCTAGAAGTCAAGTGAGAAGGAACTGAAACATCAAAGAGTCGTCTACAATTCACACTTGGGGAAAGATGACTATAGAACAGTCTTACATTTTGTCTCTATGGACCGAGGAGAAATGGGGCTTTACGGGAAGATGATTCTAACATGAGAGAAGCAAGGAGGTCAACCTCTTTCAAATATACATGAATTTTAGAATGCAATGTAGTTGGACTCTCATGTCGATCTAAATGAATCATCCTTTCCATGAAGGTCAATCCTTGCCTGATAGGCAAGATGATAGCAAGTTACAAATCTTGTTTCAGCAGCACATGTATTTCTATAACTTTAAAAATCATAAATGAAGTAGTTAATGGTGATGTTACCATTATCTTTTTTACAGTGACTAATCTTGAATGGGTTCCTAAGAGAAGTTCTCCATTTTTGAGGTCTCGAAGAGGCGTGGATATTACTTTTCTTTCTTTTTCTGAACACTGGCAAGCAAAATAGATCATATTGTGTCCTCTATGTTGCCATCATAGCGGCAATTCCCAGATTAAGGTTTGCACTTGAGTTCTCAGGTAGCCACCTTAAGAACTAGAATGATCTAGTAGCTGAGAAGGGGTCTAGAAGTGCCTACTACTACACCACACTACATTTGTCTCTATATTTTGAGCTAGCCCCTGTCCAGTCCTTGGCAGAGCTAGATGATGTCAAGTCATCATACCCCTTATGCCTTGGGCGATACACGTGCTACCTCGAGGATGAGCTAACTCCAAACACACATCCTCAATTAGATTGTAGGCCGCAACTCACCTACTTGAAACCAAAATCGCTAGTAATCGCCACTCAGCCATGTTGCGGTGAATTCATTTGCTCAGATCCTTTTTTGAAATAAGTGAAAGAGTAAATGAATGAGAGAGAAATATAATGAATTGTGGATCACTAAAAAAAAGGGATAAATAATTAGAGAGGTAAAGGGATCCTTTTAGGGTTTGAGGATAGAGGGAATTAAATCCTGAAGATTATTTAAGTCGATTGGAAGCTCATATAACCTATTCCAGATTAATCATATTCTGGGCTAGAGAAAAGAACCTATTTGAAGTGGCTCATTTCACACTTAATTTTGTTAGGTATATGTGCTTTTCGTATAGAATTCAAAGCTCTTTATTTTGAGGGTGTGTATGATACCTGGGCTTGGGGGGGGGGTTGGAGATTTAAGATTACCAACTTCATCACCCTTAGCCCAAGCGTTATATTTGGTTTAAACCCCCTTTGAACGAGAAGGATGGATTACTAGTGTGTATGACTTAGAAGATATATTTGGAGGGCATGTGTGGTTAGGTTCCATTTGTATACTTGGTGAAATTTGGCATATCTTGACGAAATCCCTTGCAAGGACTCGTCGAGCACTTGTATAATTTAGAGAAGCTTACTTGTCTTATAGTTTAGGTGTTTTATCTATTGTTGGTTTTATTGCTTATCTACAGGTGTAGGGGTTTATTCAACTACAATAGGAGAAGTGCGAATGTAGTAGCAATAGCAAGCACTTCCCTCGTAACATGAAAAGGGGATAAAATTACTTCGCTTCCTTCTCCCTAAGGCCACCTCGGCGTACAATTGGTTGCATATGGGTATATTGTTAGTCGTCGCGGCGCGTGCGCGGTGGAAGCGTGTGACACGTGATCATTTAAAAATCAAACTTTTTATATTGATCGAATCTTTTAATAAAACAAAACTTGCGAAACGCCATGATAACAAAAAAAAAATTTTATTAAAAGTTTTTTTCAATCAGTCAGGATCCATTATATATTTATAGATTAATTCTACAACATACAAGGTTAGAAATCATATACCTCTTGTTTCTTATCAAGCGTCCTTGCAAAATCGATCGATCCTCTGTTCCACGAAACCGTTCCAATGATCAGTAGACTCTGAGATCCACACCAAGATCTTTCAAGCCAATCCTCAACGCACTAGGACGTGTGAGATCATGTAGAATATTACAAGACACTTTTCTATCTCTAGATGTTCTCAACGCATGAGATCTAGAGATTTACTAAGAAGAACTTTTGTGATACGATTCTCTAAAAAAGTGATGATTATTCTTTCAGAGATTTGATTAACTATTAATTGTAGGGAAAAATCACTCTGAGTAATTGTGTTCACAACTTAATTCTCTTATTGATCAATTGATGATTTGATCAACTCAGGCCATTTGAATAAAATTTATATCTTATTATAGATAATAACGTATCAGATATTTATGAATAATTAAAAATTAATATTTAATTTCAAATTATCCAATACAGTGTGACCCATTGTATAATGATGCAAAACTGCAGTGCCACACAACACTGCAGTTGGTGTGAAACAACACAGTGCCTCACGACACTGTGTGTCACACAACACTACAGTGCTGTATGTCGCTGCAGTGTTACACGCCTACTGTTGTAGGACCACGTGGCAGTACAACAGTCTATGGTGATCTATGATTCTCAATCATTGATCGATATGTCGTAATTATTGTAAATTAAATATTTATTTTAATCAGATAAATATCTAGATATTAATTAATTCAAAATTAATATATTTGATTATCCCTATCAACTAACGTATATGTTATTTCACAAATAATAGATTTAGTTTATTCGAATTATTATCTAATAATAATTAAATTATCTAATTTCATAAATTAAATATTATGTCTCACTTATCGATAATTATTTATATATATATATAATTTAATTAATTAATTTTAAATTAATTAATCACACAAAATTATCTGATAATAATGTACTTGCCCTAGAATAAAAATTCATTTGCAAGTCAGTCATTTTCTCATATCTTGAAATATCCACATCATAAACTGCATATTATAAAGTTGGGGAGTATGGATCTATAATCCTAAACTCTAATAAACTAGATTATTAATTAAATTTTTTAATGAAATCATCTTATTTATTAATTTCATTATTACTCCACTATAAATATGGAATTGAACTTTTAGTGATTATAGAATGTATTTACAGAGTATTCTCAAGTAGTAAACTGATAGAATCAATTCACATAGTTTTGTCCTCCAGTTATTAGTTCATAAATTAGAACTGTTCAAAATTATCGTTTTATCCTTCTAATTACCTCTTGATCCTTAAGTATCATTAATCCACTAGTGAATGGAAAATTTATAATCTTATTATAAATTTGAGCTCAATAACCATTCAGTTCTAGAATTAACACTTAAGAGAACCAATATGCAATCCGTTAGGAAAACTTGGTGTCCAAATCTTGTAAGATCATGTTCTCAGCCATTCATATTACTGAATTTCTAAAATAAAAGTCACTAGCCTATTTTATAAACAAACCTTAATGAGTAAATCAAAATATCTATTAGACATGTATAGGAGTTGTTGACTACTCAAGACTGATCTACATATGATCATCAAATAAATGTGTATTAAATCTTTATTATAAACGGCACATTGATAAAGATATTAATTCACATCAGTCCAGTCATAAATAATCTCATTATATAAACTACATTCACTAAGATATCTATCCACATCAATGATCTAGATCACATGCATTCATAATACTTTGTGAACCTTACTAGAAACCATTCATTAAATATTTCATACTTTAATATGTTGCTAACAATTTTATTTATTATCTATGATCTTAATCCTCTCGTACTAATACAAGATCATAATCTCATTAATGAATATAGAATTTTCATATATTTATATAAATTATTTAATAATAATTTAAAAGAACAATTATAAGAAAAATGTAATCCTCATTAAATTTCATATCAAAATGTCAATACACATTTTTAAGGGCATAACCCCCAACAATAGCCCACTTGCCCTAATGCAAATGTGGCATCTCTCTTAATCCCATGTTACGCACGTGACCTTCAAATGATTTCGCAGGAAGTGTGTTTGTAAAAGGATCAGCCATGTTTTATTCCCACGCTATCTTCATAATAGTCACATCTCCTAGATGCACGATCTCTCTTACAAGATGATATTTTCTCTCTATGTGCATGCCCCTCTTGTGGCTCCTCAGTTCCTTGGAATTCACTGCGCCCCACTGTTATCACAGTATATGATCAGTGGCTTGTCCATATCTGAAACTACTTACAGATCAGTATAGAACTTTCTGAGCCATATCGTTTCTTTCACAGTTTCATAAACCACTATATATTCGGCTTCCATAGTGGAATTTGCAATGCTTATTGTTTAATACTTATCCATACTATAGTTCATCCACTTAGGGTGAATACTGATCCAGACGTCGACTTTTGACTATCTCTATCGGATTGAAAATTAGAACCAGTATATCCAGTGGGGTTCAAGTCTCCACGAATAAACAATCATATAGTTTCCCATTCTCCTAATATATTTGAGAATGTACTTTACTGCAATCCAGTGTTCCAAACATTGATTTGATTGATAACGACTGACAATTTCCACTACATAACAGATGTGCAGTCTCGTACACAACATGTCATACATGAGACTTCCAACTACTGAAGCACAGGGAAACTTTCTCATATCATCTTCCTCTTGAGGTGTCTTACGATATTGTTCCTTAGAGAGGACAATTTCATGTATGATCGGTAGTTGACCTTTCTTAGAATTCTCCATAGAGAATCTCTCCAGCACCTTATCAATATAAGATGCCTGAGAAAGTGTCATGAGCTTGTTCTTTTTATCATTTAGGATTTGGATGCCTAGAACATAGCGCGCCTCTCCCAAATCTTTCATTTACAATTTCTCAGCTAACCACTTTTTTACCTTTGACCAAGTTTCTACATCATTCCCAATGAGTAGAATATCGTCAACATAAAGAACTAAGAAAACAAATATATTATCTTTGATTCATTTATAAACACAGGCTTCGTCAACATTTTGCTCGAGACCATAAGACTTTATAATCTCATCACAGATAAGATTTCAAGATCTAGATGTTTGCTTTAATCCATAAATGAATTTAATAAACTTGCACACTTTCTAATCTTTCTCATTTTGTACGAACTCTTCTGGTTGCATCATATAGATGTTTTCTTCAAGAGAACTATTCACAAAAGTTGTCTTGACGTCCATTTGCCATATCTCATAGTCAAAACTAGCAACTATAGATAAAAGGATATGAATGAATTTTAGCGTGGCCACATGGGAGAATGTCTCTTCATAATCGACTCCCTTCCTTTGTGTATAACGCTTAGCTACTAATCGTTCCTTGAAAGTCTCTACTTTTTCATCTGCATCTCTTTTCTTCTTGAAAATCCATTTACATTCAATGGGTCTGACATTTTCAACTGGATCTATAAGTTCCCAGACATAATTTGAATACATGGATTCCATTTCCTGGTTCATGGCATCTTGTCATTTCTCCTTTTCAGGACCATCCATTGATTCTTCATAAGATAATAGATCATCCTTATCAGTGTCTGACACTATGACATGTGCTTCTAGTTCATAGCAAACTGGTTATCTCACAACCCTCACAATACGACATTGCACCGGGATTTCCTTTGCAGGAACTGTGATTTCTCTGTTTGTCGTTTAACAGTAGAAATTGAAGGTGGTCTAATCTCATTTGTAACACCGCACCTAATTTTACACTAAATTATGTGTTTAATTGTTAATTTTTACTCTTAATTATCCTATGATTATTTGACTTAACGTTTGGATTGAATTAATTAATGTCTTGTAGAGAAACGATTTGAGGTGATCTAACGACTCATTATGTGCCTAGTATAATTTTAATATAATTGATATTAGTTATCAAAATTGTTGACTTATTAAGATTAGTTTTATTTGTATTTTTCTAAGCTCACTCACACCTATATTACTTACACCTTAAGAAAAAACCCTAGCACTATTTTTTATTACTCTTTTTCTTCTTGAACGATCTCCCCCTCTTTCCCTTGTTCACTCTTACATATGTGCTTATACACCTTAGTGTAGCCCTAACCTAGTTATTATATACTCTCTATCTCTCTCAATCTCCAATCCTCTCTCACGTAGCCCTCTCAATCTCCAATCCTCTCTCTCACGCAGCTCTCTTTCTCAAAGCAAAAAATGAATTGTAGAAATTCAAGGTCTATTGCTACCTCTTGGTGTTTACCTTGTTGTGAGGACGTGAGAAGATTTCTTGGTAGAATTTTATCTTATAAGCAAGGAACAAAGGTTTGTGATTCATAACTTTTTTTATTTCAATGTATTCAACGCTTTTAAATGTTTAAGTTTAGATTCACATGTTTTAATTTAGATCTGAATAATAATGAGTTTTAACACTCTTTTATGATTCATATAAGTCTCTTGAACCAATTTCAATAAGGGAGAAACATTTTCAATAAAAAAAATGATTTTTAATGAAAACTGCATTTCGGATTTTTCTACACACTATGAAACAAAGACTTCATTTTTCGTATAAGAAACGATGGCATTTGAGTCTAAAATTTTTAAGGTAGATTTTCAACATGTTGAAATATATCCTGTATAAAGTTTAGGTCATAACCCAAAGTATACGAGTTTATATGATTTTTTAAAGTTTCTATTTTGTTCAGAGGAAAACAGTTTTCAGTAACGAATTTGTTTCCATGTTTTGACACCTAAACGACCTCGAAATTTTATGAAATTTAATTTGTCAAACCATAGAATTTTAAAGATCATACTATATGAATTTTATAATTTTTATAAAGCCCTAGTATAATTTGTGTTCTATGTTTTATAACTAGAACAAGCAAAAAAGAAGTATAATGAATTTATAAAACTATTGGAGTTTGGATTTGTACCATGCTTATAAAGTATATATATTTGGATTTTATTCTTGAGCAGTGATTTAGTTTTCCACTCTACCATCTATGTCATAAACAATTGATTTTTTTTTTTTATGTTTTCAATGACTATGTGAAATTGATAAAATATTTTAATGTGTAAATTTAATAGTTTAGGCACTTTGAGCGTTGACCCCTCGAAGCATTCTCTAGATATTTGGTTTTACTAAGGACGCCAAGTAAGTAGAATTTTATGCATACTTTAATGTTTGTATACTTCGATGTTGTATTGGTTTATCATTGTGATGTCGTTTGATATTATGTTTAATTATATTTGTATGTATGTTATCTGTGATGTAATTGTATTGTAATGTTAATGATTGTAAATACGTTCATACATATACATGAGGGTTTGTAGTATGAATATAATCAATTTAATTAAAATTTTAAACATCTGGTGTGTGTTTATGCCATGAAAGACGTGGGTGGGAAATGGGACGCGGGGGACCGGCGCACCCGACAATGGTTAATGGTTAATGTGAACGGATGACCATTTGGGTTGTCCATCGATATAATGTGAATGGATGATCGTTTGGCTTGTCCAACGATATAATGTGAATAAATGATACTACCAGGGCCCGGTAGTCGAACAGGTTCTGTAATAATTGTCCACTGCCTCTGATTGGCTAAACATTACACAAGTGAGCTCGCGAATAAATGAAAGAAATGAATGCAATGGAAATAGTAAAGAAAGGAACGTGACAAGTTTTCATGAAAAGAATGTAATGAAACGTAATTAATGAAAGCAAAGGAGATAAGTGATAAAATGATTATAAAGTGTATGTCAAACACAAATGTTTTTAAAATGGAATTGAATGCGCAAATGTTTGCTGAGTATGTGTAAGATTTTACTTACTAGGTTTTAGCCCATTCCGTGGTTTCTAAATATTTTCAGGTGAGGACTAATTGTGAGACGATACCTTGCGGGCGAATCGGACTCAGTAGAATAGTTTGAATAAAAGTTTCAGACAACTACTTTATGATTAATTATTATTATTTTGACGATTTAGCTTAAAATTATTGGTTGTTTTTTGACTAAGTTTCCGTTGTAAATTTTTTACATTTAAGTACTTTGAATTCAATACTTATAAATTTAAATAAAGGATTTGATAAAGTTATGTTTTAAATAAAGCTATATCTTTCATATTAAATGTTTAATTAACGTTAAAGAGGATATCACTTCCTAAATTATAATCAATAAGGTATTTTTAGTATTGGGGTATTACATCATCAGTCACTAATTTCTCGAGAACTACTTTGCTCTAAGATTTATAGTTTTCTATATAGTCGTGTTCAAGAAAAGTGGCATTTATCGATACAAGCACCTTTTGATCATTGTGACTGTAAAAGTATTCACCTCTAGTCCCTAGAGCATAACAAACGAATATGTATACTTCAGACCTTCAATCTAACTTTCTGGTCTTGGGTCAAAGAACATGGATGGACACCCCCCATATACGGAAATGACGTAAATTGGGTTTAGAGCCATTCCATAACTCTAAAGGTGTCTTGCTTACAGACTTAGAAAACACTACATCCAAAATATAAGTTTTCGTGTGGAGTGCATATCCCCAAAATGTAAGTCACAGTGATGAGTAGCTTAACAATGACCGAACCATATCAATTAAGGTTCATTTTTTCCTCTCTGCAACACCATTTTGCTGTTGTGTTTCAGGTGCTGTGAGTTGGGATATGATTTCACACTCCAGCAAATAATCATTGAATTCTGAATCTAAGTATTCACTGCCTCGATTGGATCAAAGGGTTTTCAATGATTTATCTAATTGTTGTTCAGCTTCAGCTTTGAAGTCTTTAAAATTTTTAAAAGTTTCAGACTTTCTTTACATTAGGTAAGTATAGCCATATCTTGAGTAATCATCAATAAAAGTGACGAAATACTCATACCAACCTTTAATTTGTACATTGATCGGTCCACAAACATCATTATTTACTAGTTCAAGTTTTTCCTTGGATCTTTGGCCCTTTCTTGTGAAAGCTCTTTTAGTCATTTTACCCTTTAGACAGGATTTACAAATAGGAAAAGTTCCAACTTTTAGTTCTCTCAAAGCACCATGTCTTGTTAACCTATTTAACCTATCTAGATTAATATGTCTCAACCTAAGATGCTAAAGATATGTGTTATCATCATCAAGAGAAACTCTTTGTCGTTTGTTACTTTTAGGTTTTGCTACATTAAATGATTCAAAATTATTTAACGCGTGATCAATCGATTTAAGAATATACAGTCTGTTTATAACTTTTGCATGACAAATATCGAATCAATTCTTAAAAATAATAAACTTTTTATTAATAAAAGAAACTTTGAATAATTATTTTTGCAAAAATGAAAGAGAATTCAAATTTCTCGAAAAACCAGGAATATGATAAACATTATTTGAAACTAAATAATTATATCCAAAAAGTAAATTGACTGTCCCTAATGCTTTATGTGACACGAGCGCACCACTGCCAACTCTCAAAATGACCTTACTTCAGTTAGCTCCCTTGACGAATGAAGCATCTGCAAAGAAGAACATACATGGTTAGCGACTCCTGAATCAAGTATCCAGGATGACAAATCATATTCCACTAAACAAGCTTTAAGAACAAGTAAATCATATTTACCTTTCTTTTTCAGTTCGAAGAGATACTTGTTATAGTTTCTCTTCCAATGACCTTCAACCCCACAGTGGAAACATTTTCCCTTAGGCATGTTGTCGTTCTTGTTCTTCTTAAATTTTGATGATGTCTTCGATTTCTTCCCTTTCTTGTTCTTACCTTTGCTCTTACCATTGATCTTCTCCCTCTTGTTACTTTTAACAGTGGAAGAAGACTTTTGCTTGACAACATTTACCTTACCTTCTTTGGTCATTCTAAGGTTGAGTGACTCAAAAGTATTCAGTTCATTCAACAATCGGGTTATGTTGAATTGCAACTTGTTCATAACATAGTTGGTCATGAACGCAAAAAAAATCTTGTGTGAGCGACCCAAGTTTTTTTTTGGAATATGTCCATAAACTAACGTGTGTAACTATTTATTTGTATCTAGTTATTTCTCAGACATTAGTATTATTAAATTCTTATGAATATATTGAAAGTATTATTAAAGTGTGTTTATAAATTAATCAAATCCTGAAACATTCATCAACGAATGAAGAGTGAAGACAGAGGCGTCTCCAGACGAACTCTTCTAAAAAAGTTCAGAACGATATTCATAGTCTTAGAATCGACTTGACAATCGAATCTGATTATGACTGTTAGGTTGAACCAATGAATGCCAGTCTTGGGACATGGGAGTGGAGACTCAAACAGTTAACCTACACACGTTATGAACATGTTGAATAGACAGGTAACAAATTAGTTTAGAACCCAAAACCGTTTACTTAGCGCTAAATCTAATTGTTACAACTTAAGGGTATTTTCATAATTACCTTAATCCTGAGGTGAATACGTAGCTTCACTTAGTTAGTTGCAATCTTTGATATATCAAATGAGTGAGTTCGAATTGGCGGGCAATACACCAGCTATCGGAATTGTAATTCAATTAAGTTGAAGTTACGTGATTCACAAATATGAAAATTCGTGGTTGGATTACGAAAGCAACAATATCACCTTATGCTTTATTGATGAGTGTGTGAATAAATTAACCTGGCTAGGTATTCAATGAATTGAGTCATTGATTAAGACTTGTAAATTTTAGAGACATTTCACTATTATGTCTTTCTTATTCACAGTCAATAAATGAGTTAAGAAAATAATAACAAGAGAGGTAAAATGGTAATTTTAAATTATACTATTGTTACTAATATTCACGATGGGTATTATGTTAAAATATTCTGTGGCCCGTGAAAATAAAAAGGGTTTATTTACACCAATAAAAAATGTAACCCGTATGAATCGAGAGTTGATTCGGCATCGAACCTATTGTGGAGTTGTACAATGTCAGGATTAAATAAGTCAGGAATATATGGAGATAAATTCGTTGGGTATTTGAATCCTGAGCTTTGTTCATGTGGGTTCATTCGGTCTTAGAAATAGCTTATGAGAGCAGGAATAGAGAAACGAAGTAAACTATATCAAAATGTCTTTTGGTGCCAAGGCATATTTCCTACACCTATATGTGATGGGTGATATCACTTAGTTAGTTAAGCGTGATAATATGTATTGAAATTGTTTATTATTTTCTAATTAGTAGATAATAGTAAATAAAAATTAATAAATTAATTGGTAATGATCAATTAAATCTATCAATTGGATTGATGAATCTCGATATAACTCAAGCCCTAAGGAATTTTACAATTTTTGAATTTTTGGCAATTATGAATATATAGGGAGAATTTTTAAAAATTTAAAAATATATGGGTATATTTGTAAATATCAAAAATTACGTTAACCAATATCTAATTACAATCTTATTGCAAATAGACTTGGTATTAGTAAAATTGCTTGTTAACAAAGGAAGAGAGAAAAATGTTTTCTCCCACCCTGTTGCCCTCAAAAAATAATATTGGAGAAAATTTTCGATTTTTTTCTTCAATCGTTTTGAGAGCCCACACTCAAATTCCAACACAACAATTCTCGTGGGATATATTTATGAAATTAACGGGTGATTGTTGGTGGATGAAATTTGTAAATCATTCTTGGAGTTCAATTGCGTGATTCAAATCTTGAAGCTTGAAGAACAAGAAGAACGCGCGAAAGAATTCCACCAGCTCAGAAATTCTCCGATACAAGGTATAGGTGAAAATTTGTTTCTAACTTTATCTTCTCATTTAATGTTATATTTGCATAATCGCACGTTGTTTGATTTTAAATTATTTAATTTGATTAAATTAGTTAATTAGAAATTTTTTATATTCCGCCCACGAATTGTTCATGGTTCAAACTTATTTTTAATTAATTTAAAACCAATCAGTCCTAGCAATTGGTATCAAAGCAATATATTCTTGAGTATACATATTGATATTTGAAACGAACGTATCATGGAATTTGTGAATATTGGCATATGATTTTGTATGGTAGATTCAAAACTGTTTTGAATGTGTTATGTGATTGGTTCCCTAACTATTGGCTCTAGACATTTTTATTTCAATTTAGAATCGATGTACGCCGGATTTGAGGCATAGGATTTTATGTAATTTATTTTGTTGCAAAATTTATAATTTTATAAATTTGATGTAAAATCGTCGTCACCTCAAAACCGTCATTGGAAACCGCCATCGAGAAGTCGCGCGGACAGCCACCGAGAAGTCACTGAAAATACTATTCACGTGCTAGCCAATGTTCATTCTAGAATTATTGTTCATGCCGGAGTTACTGTTCTGGCAACCCTAGGTGACTAGGGTTTGTGAAACCCTAGGCGATTTCAATTAGGGTTTAGGAAACCCTATGATGTTTCGCGATAACCCTTATCCTATTTTTTAATCTTTTAAATTTTGAATTTTGAATTTTAAATTTTAAACGGATAAAAGATAATATTGAATTCAAAGATAATTATCTGTTTTATCTTTTTATCATTTGAATTTTAAATTCAAAAGATAATTATCAATGTTATCTTTTTATCTTCGGTTTTGTTTTTAAAAAAAGGGAAGATGATTAGTGAAATTATTTAAGTAGGAAAATAGTTTTCCTTAATTAAAGGGTTTTAATCAAAATTTAAATTTTGAATATTTGAAATTTGAAATTTGAATTTAAATTTGAAATTTGATTTTAAAATGGAAATGGACTTTTATAAAGAGTTACAAAGTGGTGGGACAACTTGAAGGATAAATAGACAATTAAAGACGCCATGAAGATTTGTAAATCAATTTATAATTTATTTATTCTTTTTGGGTTGTAATTAGAAATGAGCCTATATGGAGATTAATTTTAAATGTATGATTTAATTTTAATCTCGCATCATCATATAACATGCCATATATAACTAGAGATATGTCAATATCAAACTACCATTTAACAAGTACATGCATCATTGTAGATTAATTACAATGGTTATAATTTAATTACAATGTGAAATTTATAATGGTTATGATTTTAAATTGGGATTTAAAATTAAATAAAGTATTTATGAATTTCATCATGTTTTACAAATTAATATAAGTTATGTTTTGAAAAACAACCAAAAATCGAAAGGTTTTTCAAAAACTAGGTCATTTACGTTGAAACGTTCTCAATGTCTCCAACGCGAACTAGATCGTGCCATGAAGAATGGTTTAGAACCGCCCATAGCGGTCCTCTCTTCAATAGGAGAAACTTTGGAGTAGTGTCACTTTGAGTCATCGAGTTGCTTGAGAAGTTAAGGCTTTCAAATGAAGTGGTGGGGCATGGTCGTCCCTAAGACGGACTGTTAGTCTGTAGCAACTTTTAAGAGTCGATGCGTTAGTTAAAAAATTACATTGAAACAAATTGGAATCCCTACTTGGGGGATAGTCAATGGGACCAAGGTGACCAAAACCATTGGTGATTGGTTAAGATAGATGTGGAGACATTTGAGTGTTAACAAAAAGAGAAGAGTCTCGATGCAATAGAAGACAGTTTGGACTTCGTCTCTCGATGAGACAAGCTAACATTTTTTATCTTAACATCATGGAGGAAATATTTTTAATGGATGTTTAAATATTTAAGTAGTTACATCATGCATCATACTTTCCTAAACGATTGAGCAATTATTTACAGCGTTTCATTTATTATATTCGATAATCATGTCAATATCCCCATTCTCAACTATCTTAAACGTGGATAATATTAACTGGTGATAGTTACGGTGATTGGAAACACAATCTTCATATCATAACGACGATTGAAAAGCACAAGTCCGTGCTCACTACCCTTTGTCCCCTTGAGTCTATTGTTGAATTGACTTAAGAGGAAAATGATGCTTATGCTTCTTGGCTACGTTCTGATGAGATAGCCAGATATTACATCTTGGCTTCTGTTAGTAATTTGTTGCAACAACAACATCAGAATTTGGAAACCACCGTTGATATGATGTTGAACATCACTGAAATGTTAGGAGATCAAAGTCATTAAGCCAAATAGACAGTTGTGCGAAACCTTATGAATCCTATGATAAAACCTAGAATTCTTGTTAGAGAACATATGATGCTGATTATTAGTTATCTGAATGAGATGGAGATCATGGTTGCTGAGGTTGATGGCGAGACTCAGGTGGATATGATTCTAGAGACTCTGCCTGATATCTTCGGGAATTTCAAACTTAATTATTTGATGAATTAGTTGAGTTACTCACTTCCTCAGATTATGAAGGAGTTGCAAGCTTCTGAGACTTTATTCTAAAAGGCAAGAGGAAGACTGGAAAGGCAAACTTTACTGAAAGTAAGCCTTCCACCTCTAGCGCCAAATGGAAACATGAGAGGAGATCTGAATAAAGCTAAGAAGCATAACTCAAAAGTTGGAAATCGTAAGGGCACTGCAAGGTGGACATGTTGTGAGACAAGTGTCATCACTGTGGAGTCGATAACCATTGGATACGTAACTACCTAGATTTCTCTAGCAGATAGTTTAGTTGAGTTCATCGTCCGTATGGGGAATAGAGCACCGGTATTGGTTGTATCAGTTGAACTTGATAACGGTTTATTTTTATATGATGTTTATTATATCCCAGTTTTTTGGAAGAATCTTATTTCTATTGGTGCATTAATTGAGCAAGGATTTGATCTTAAATTCATTTATAAAGATATTTGTATTTTAAGAAATGAATGCCTAATTACTATTGCACGCATGTTTAATAAATTGTTTCAGGTAAAACCAATAGTTCCAATGATATGTAACATTGAAGTCAATAATGATTCACAAAGAGATAGTAAAAGGTTGAAGTATGACTCAACCGATTCTTTTTGACACTTACGCGTTGGGCATATTAGCCTGGACAGGATTAGAAGACTTGTGAAGGATGGTTCTTTGCAAGAGGTGAAAGAGCCATTCAATGCCTTAAACTCATACATGGTGATGTATATGGGTCATTGAATATCCAAGCAAGAGGAGGTTATGAATACTTTGTAACCTTCACTGATGAATGCTCACGTTTTGTTCATGTTTATCTAATGAGCAACAAGTCTAAAACGTTTGAAAAGTTCAAAGAATATAAGGCCTTGGTTGAAAAGCAATTAGAAAATAAATCAAAACACTATGATCCGATCGTGGTGGAGAGTACTTGCTAGGAGAGTTCGAAGACTTTTTTAAGGAAAAATGTATTTTTTTCTTATCTTACAGCACTTGGTACGCCAAAGTAAAATGGTATGTCAGAGAGGAGTCGAGCACTGCTGGATATGGTTAGATCCATAATGAGTTACTCATCCCTCCTAGATTCTTTTTGGGTATATACCTTGGATACAAAAACATATATTCTGAATCAAGTTCCATCGAAGACGGTGTCTGGTACATCATATGAAAGATGGTATGGATGAAAGTCGTCTAACCATTTTAAAATATGGGGGTGCCCAGCACATGTTCTAAATTCGAAGACAAGCAAGTTGGCCAGTCGTACAAAATTATGCATGTTCGTAGGATATCCTAAAGGAGTGAAGGGGTACATCTTCTACAGTACGATTGACCAGAAAACATTCGTTAGCACGAATGCTCATTTTCTTGAAGAAGATTACATTAAAAGTGTATAACTGAGAAGCACAATTGTGCTAAAGGAATTATTGAGTGGGAGGAGACCGACTCCCCAATCAAAAATTGTTTCTGATTCAATAATGGAAGAACCAAGACAGGAGCCAAAACCTACAGGGCCTCGACATAGTGGGAGGGTTGTGAGATAACCTGATAGGTATATGTCCTATAGAGAATTTTTTACAGCTGTCTCAGATAAGGACCTTGATCAACCTGTCTCCTACTCAGAGGCCATGGCAAGTCCTGAAGATAACTTATGGCAAGAAATCATGAATGTTGAGATACATTTTATGTACTCGAATGGAGTCTGAAAGTTTGAAGATCCTCCTGAAGAGGTAAAACCTATAGGATGCAAATAGATCTATAAGAAGAAAAGAGGTTTGGATGGGAGTGTAGAGACATTCAAAGCTAGACTAGTAGCCAAGGGCTACACCCAAAAGGACGGTATGGACTACGAGGATACCTTCTCGCCGGTGGCCGTGCTTAAATCCATCCGAATCCTTTTGTCCATTGCTGCTTCCCTTAATTATGAAATCTGGAAAATGGACGTCAAGATTACTTTTCTGAATGGTAATCTTGATGAGCGCATTTATATGGCTCAACTAGACGGATTCATGGAGAAAGGCCAAGAGGGAAAAGTTTACAAATTGCTGAAGTCCATTTATGGATTTAAGCAAGAGTCACGATCGTGGAACATTAGATTCGACGAAACTATTAAAAACTATAGTTTTGAATAGTTAGTGGACGAGCCATGTGTGTATAAGCCGATACACAAATGGAAGGTGGTCTTTCTAGTCTTGTACGTATATGATATTCTACTCATTGAGAATGATGTAAGAAAATTATTTGATGTCAAGATTTGGCTTGCAAAGTAATTTGATATGAAGGATCTTAGAGAAGATGCATTTGTCTTAGGTATTCAGATCTTTCGAGATAGAAAGAACAGACAATTGGCACTATCTCAAGCATCTTATATTGATCAGGTGTTGGATCGCTTCAGTATGCAAAACTTCAAGAAATGATTTCTTTTTTTTAGACATGGAGTCAGAATCTCCAAGGAGCAGTCTCCCAAGACCCCTCAAGAAGAGGAAAACATAAGAAAGATTTACTATGCCTCAGCCGTAAGAAGTCTCATGTATGTGATGCCTTGCACTTGGCTAGACATTTGTTATGTAGTGGGCATGGTGAGTCGTTTCCAATCTAATCCTGAAATTGATTTTGGAATGTAGTCAAGCATGTCCTTAAGTATCTGAGGAGAACAAGGAACCATATACTTGTGTTTTCAGGAACTGACCTGAATATGACAGGGTATACTTATTCTGATTTTCCAAGCGGACAAGGATTCTAAGAGGTCCACTTTAGGATTGATGTTCATCATGAACAATGGAGCAGTTGTATGGAGAAGTATCCTTGCATTACTGATTCTACTATGGAAGAGGAATATGTGGCAGCTTGTGAAGCTGCAAAGGAGGTTGTATGGCTTAGAAAGTTCTTGAAGACTCTGAAAGTTGTTCTAGATGCTGATAAGCCCATGACACGTTATTATGATAGCAGTGGGGCTGTAGCAAATTCTAAAGAACCTAGAAGCCATAAAAGATTCAAACACATAGAACGTAAATATCACCTAATTAGAGAAATTGTTCAGCGCGAAGATGTTGTGGTTATGCATATTTCGACAGCCAATAACCTGGCAGATCCATTCATGAAGACTTTAAACAGTAAAAAATTTTATGATCATCTAGAGGATTTGGGGATAAGAGATTGTAAATGCCTACTTTAGTCTAAGTGGAATATTGGTTGAATATGTCCATAAAGTAGCGTGTAATAACTATTTATCTGTATCTAGTTATTCATCAGACATTAGTATTATTTAATTCTTATGAATAAATTGAAAGTTTTATTAAAGTGTGTTTATAAATTACTCAAGTCCTAGAACATTCATCAACGAACGAAGAGTGAATACAGAGGCGCTCTAGATGAACTCTTTTGAGAAAGTTCAAAACGATATTCACAGTCTTAAGATTGACTGGGCAATCGAATTTGATTACGACTGTTAGGTTGAACCAATGAATGCTAGTCTGGGGGGCATGGGAGTGGAGACTCAGATGGTTAAGCTAGACATGATATGAATATGTTTAATAGACCGGTAACAAATTAGTTTAGAGCCTAAAACCACTTACTTAGCTCTAAATCTAATTGTTACACTTTAAGGGTGTTTTCATAAATACCTTAATTCTGAGATGAATACATAGCTTGACTTAGTTAGTCGCAATCTTTGATATATCAAATGAGTGAGTTCGAATTGGCGGGCAATACATCAACTGTTGAAATTGTAATTCAATTAAGTTGAAGTTACGTGATTCACAAATATGAAAATTCGTGGTTGGATTGTGAAAGCAACAATATCACCTTATACTTTATTGATGGGTGTATGAATAAATTAATCTGGCCAAGTATTCAATGAATTGAGTAATTGATTAAGACTTATGAATTGTTGAGACAATTCACTATCATGTCTTTTTTATTCACAGTCAATAAAGGAGTTAGGAAAATAATAACAATATGGGTAAACGGTAATTTTATATTCCGCTCTTGTTACTGATATTCATGATGGGTATTATGTTAAAATATTTTGTGGACGGTGAAAATAAAAAGGGTTCATTTACACCAACAGAAAACGTAGCGCGCAATAATTGAGAGTTGATTCAGCATCGAACCTATAGTGGAGTCGTACGATATCATGATTAAATAGATCGGGAATTTATGGAGATAAATTCGTCGGGTATTTGGATCCTAAGCTTTGTTCATATGAGTCCATTCATCTTAGAAATAACTCATGAGAACAGGAATAGAGATACAAAGTAAATTGGATCAAAATATGTGTTGGTGCCAATGCGTACTTCCTACACCTATATGTAATGGGTGATGTCACTTAATTAGTTAAGTGTGATAATATGTATTGAAATTAATTAGTTTATTATTTTCTAATTATTGGATAATTAGTAAATAAAAATAAATTAATTAATTGATAATGATCAATTAAATTTATAAATTGGATTGATGAATTTCGATACAACTCAAACTCTAGGAAATATTATAATTTTCGGCAATTATGAATATATGTGTTGAATTTTTTGAAATTTAAAAATATGTGGGTATATTTGTAAATCTCAAAAATTAAATTTTATCAATATCTAATTGCTATCTGATTGCAGATAAACTTGATATTAGATACAGTTGCTTGTTAACAAAGCAAGAGAGAAATTTTTGTTTCTCCTCCCTCCCTGTTGCCGTCGAAAAATAATATTGAGGGGGGGTTTTCAAATTTTTTATTTTTCTTCTTCAATCGTTTTGTGAGCCCACACATTCTTAGAGTTCAAGTGCGTGATTTGAATCCCGAAGCTTGAAGAACATGAGGAATGCTCAAAGGAATTTTGCCAATTCAGAAATTCTCTGATACAAGGTATAGGTGAAAAATTGTTTCTAACATTATCTTTTCGTTTAATGTCGTATGTCCATAATCGCAGGTTGTTTGGTTTTAAGTTATTTAATTTGATTAAATAAGTTAATTGGAAAACAAATATTTATATTTCTTCCACGAACCGTTCGTGGTTCAAACTTATTTTTAATTAATTTTAAAACCAACTAATACTAGCAGTATAATGCTAACTTGACTCCTCTCATCAATGGTCGCCCCATGTACTTCTGTTTCGTGTATTATGTTGATCATGTTCAAAACATGTTCTCGCACAGAAGTACAATTTCTCATCTTAGTCGTCATATAGCTCCTAGTGGTCTCATGACAACTTTGATCAGATTACTGTCCAAAAATCGCCTATAGAGATTTCATAATCTCATAGGCAGTCTCCATGCTTTCATGCTTGGTTCTCAGAACATCATTCATGCTCACAAGCATGAAGCACTTTGCCTTGTTGTTTTATATGATCCAAGCATCATATATGTCTCTAACATTCTTAGGGGATTTAGCAGCTGGCACCTCAGAACATTTCTTAGTAAGAACGAACTTATGTTTCTTACAAATTAACATTAAGTTCATATTTGATTTTCAATGTACAAAATTATCACCATTCAGTTTCTCAAGAGTGAGTCAAACAGTAATAGGGTTACCCATGGTAGATATAATAATGATAAGTGAAATTTAAAAAATACAAGATTCAATATTATTGATGAATACCTAGAATTAGAAAAGTAAACGTGATGCATGAATGAAACATAATAAACACACAAATTAAAAATTTACTAATCACGATAAAATAACCCAAAGATTAATGTGTTGTCTTAGGGTCAGTTAGATTAACCTCAGACTGTCTATAAGACATTTTCATTCTTATTAATTAAAACTTAAAATATCTCAAATTTTATCTTTTAACAATAAGGTATCACTTATTCGGTCAACTCGCAACTATCTACATGAAAGCTTAATTTTGACTTTGTGAGTATAACCCATCATTTTAGATTACGTGTCTTCATTTAGAATATGTTGTCTTAGGGTCAGTCAAAACTAAACTACATAACTCCCTCTTATCTTCTTAAGAAGTTCAACCTTAGTATTGGTAGAGCACGAAACCTTCCTTAGGGGTATGAAAACAAAGTCATCTTGAGGCCCTTACTGCACTTTACGGTGTTGTACTAATGATGGAGACCATATGTTACATTAACATGTCAATTTTCTCTCACTTATGGGTTAAAATAATAACCCTATAAATATTTAATAAATAGTTATAGCAATCTCATTGGTCTAAGTTCATTTAACTTTTTAAGGCGCCTAAGTCATAATTAGGTGAACTTGGATTAACGAATTAATTATATTCATCAAACTTTAATAAAACTCTTTTATTAAAGTCAGTTATCCTAAAGGTTACTATAGCCCTTAGTGTGGTGTGATTATCAAGTTTTAACTAATTAAAACCTCCCAGTTTACATACTATTGATTTCATAAAATAACACATATAAACATATTTGGACAATCCTAATAAATCATTTTTCTACTGATAAGATGCATGATCAAATAAAATTGTGTGAGATTTTTATGTATCGCATGTGATCGACTAATGCATGGACATGTTATCAAACATAACAATTAAACCATTATTTAACAATTAAATAACATAATAATAGACCAAGTGACTTTTAGGTATTTCTAAATTACAACCCTTGAAATAAAGAAACAATATTACAAAGCGTACTTCAAGAATACATATTTCCCAAATATTGTCTTCTTCTCTTGAGTTCATTTTCATAATCTTCAAGTTTCGAACAAAAACCCTTTTAATTAGGAAAAACTATATTTTTAATTAAAATTAATTTCTATAATTATCCTTTTAAAATAGTTGACTTTGATTTAGTTAAATAAATATTTTATTTGATTTGGGTAAACCCAATCAACCTATTAATTTCTAGTTTTCATAAAATTAAAATAAAAATGAATTTTAAAATTACATTAATTTCAAAATTTATAAGGATAATTGATAGATTTAGGGTTATCATCAAAATCTATAATGATAGAGTTAGTTGGTATAAGGGTTTCTATGAAACTTTTTTAAATGTGACAATAGTTGCCACCGACCACCACCGGATCTGTGCCGCTGGCCACCGGCCACCGCCGCCAGCATAGTTCTTCTGGTGACTTCGCCCGAACAGTAAATTCCGGTGACATTACCAGTTTTCAAAAATCGGCGGCGTCAGCGTTAGAAATCCAATTTTCGATGTCGGCGCCTGAATTCTAAAAGAATTCCTATTTCTTTTCTTTTACCTCTGTCGTTCGTCTCGTGCGATCTTCGTCTTCTCGCGATCAGAATAATTATAAAAATATTCAAAATAAAACTACAAAAATTCCTACGCCCCAAAACGGCTTACACAAGATCTAAGGAAAAAGTAAATAATAAAACCTAACCCAATAATCATCATACAATGAACGATCCATTATTTTTCATACATTCAAAAAGTATAACCATCCATTCATTCATACATATCTCATATTATATGAATAACGCAAGAAAACTCACAAAACATTTAACATATAAATATATAAAGACCGCTCTAATACCACTTGTTGGTCATTGCGACGCATGCACGGTGGAAGCGTGTGGCATAAGGCCATTTAAAAATTAAACTTTTAATAAAGATTAAATATTTTAATAAAACAAAACTTGCGCAAATCCACGATAACAAAAAACTTTTTATTGAAAACTTTTTTCAATCAGTCAGGATCCATTATATATTTATATATTAAATCTACAATATACAAGGTTAGAAATCATATGCCTCTTGTAGTCTTAATCAAACGTCCTTGCAAAACTGATCGATCCTCTGTCCCACGAAATCGTTCAAATGATCAGTAGACTTTGAGATCCATACCAAGATCTTGCAAGTCAATCTTCAACGCACTCGGACGTGTGTGAGTACGTAGAATATTATAATATAATTTTTCTATCTTTAGATGTTCTTAACACATGAGATCTAGAGATTTACTGAGAAGGACTTTTGTGAGACGATTCTTTAAAAGAACTTGATGATTATTTTTTAGAGATTTGATTAACTATTAATCGTAGAAAAAAATCTCTATGAGCAATTGTGTTCACAACTCAATTCTCTGATTGATCAACTGATGATTTGATCAACTCATTCATCAACTCAGGTCATTCAAATATTAGATATTTATGGATAATTGAAAATTAATATTAAATTCCAAATTACACAATACAGTGGGACTCATTGTATAATGGTGCACAACTACAGTGTCGTGTGGCATTGTGATGTTGCACGCCTACTACTGTAGTGGCATGTGGCACTACAGTAGTTCATGATGATCTATGATTCTCAATCATTGATCGACACATGGTAAGTACTGTAAATAAATATTTATTTTAATAAGATAAATATCTAGATATTAGTTAATTTAAAATTAACATATCTGATTATCCTTATTAACTAAGTTATTTGTTATTTAATAAATAATAGATTTAGTAGAATCAAATTATTATCTACTAATGATTTAATAATCTAATTTCCTAAATTAAATATTTTGTCTCATTTATCGATAATTTAAAAAAATAAATGATATATATAATTCAATTAATTAATTAATCATACATAATTATCTCATAAATCAGTACTTTCCCCAGAATAAAAATTCATTGCAAGTCAGTCTTTTCTCATGTCCGGAAATATTCACACCCTAAACTGTGTAGTATGAAGGTGACTTAGAGACCATAGACCTATAATCCTAAGCTCTAATAAACTAGATTATCAATTAAACTCTTTAATTAAATAATCTTATTTATTAATTTCATTATTACTCCACTATAAATTTGGAATTCAATTCTTAGTGATTATAGAATGTATTTACAGAGTATTCTCATGTAGTCCACTGATATAACCAATTCATATAGCTTTGTCCTCCAATTATTGGTTCATAAATTAGAACTCGTCACAATGATCATTTTACCCCTAATTAGCTCTTGATCCTTAAGTACCATTAATCCACTAGTGAATGACTAATTTATAATTTTATTATAAATTTGAGCTCAATAACCATTCAGTTTCAGAATTATTACTTAAGGGAACCAATATACGATCTGTTAGGAAAGCTTGGATTTCAAATCTTGTAAGATCATGTTCCCAGCCATCCATATCACTGAATCTCCAAAATAAAAGTCACTAGCCTATTTTACAAACAAACCATAACAAGTGAATAAAAAAATCTAGTAGACATGTATATGAGTTCATGACTACTCAGAATTCAGTCTGATCTATATATGGTTATCGAATTGATGTGTATTAAATATTTATTATAAACGGCACGATCAGAAAGATATTAATCCACATCGGTCCAGCCATATATAATCTTAATATATAAAGTTCCTTCACTAAGACGTTTATCATCAATGATTCAGATTTATATCACACGTCTTCATAATGCTTAGTGAACTGTACTAGCAACCATTCATTAAAGATTTCATATTTTAATATGTTGCTGACAATTTTATTCATTATCTATGATCTTAATCCTCTCATAGTAATACAAGATCATAGTCTCATTAATGAATATGAAATTTTCAGATATTTATATAAATTATTCAACAATAATTTAAAAGAACAATTATAAAAAAATGTAATCTTCATTGAATTTCATATTAAAATGTTAATACACATGTTTTGAGAGCATAACCCCTAACATATATACCCTAAAAGACAAAGCTAATGGCTTTATCAAGAGGGCTCGTACTGCAGCGAAAATTTTCACACAAACCTATGGCATCGATTTCAAGCTATGACTCTAAGATCCCTAGGAGTTTTCCCCCTCTACCTAGTCCTATTGACACACAAGGCATGTCTTCACATACTCAGCAATGCCAGCTCGCATGTCCGACCAAACCAATAGTACCCCCTTTTTTCAAGGCTTGGTGGTCCACATTGACTATTTTGTGCCTAATCTAATAGCTAACATCAGAGCGTAAAGCAGCTTTCCCGAACCAAAAAGATCCAGCTTCTCTTAAAACAAAATACCATTCTTCCTCAGCATCAGACGATGTCTGAGTATCGTTGACGTCTAAACCTGAATTTAATTCTAAAGAAGGACAACTTACTTTTCAATAATCCCCGACAAATCGAATCCTCAATTCATTACATTCCTTTTTTTTTATTAGTCTTATTGACTAGTAGTCTAAAGAACGCGGGTTTTTTTACATTTGGTTCCTTCGTCTTAAGTCAAGTTTAGTTTACTTTTTTATTTTTAGTCGAGCTGATGGAGAGATCTATTTTTCTGTTCGAGGTTCAAGAGAAAAAGAAAGGAACCACCACCTAATAGTGTTTTTACATAAGTCAGGTCATCGGTGGCTAATACATTCTCGAGATTCTCGAACCTAAAATCCACTCTCTTTCACTCTTTTAGTGGGAAGGAGTTGTTTTCGTATCTTGGACTTAAGGAAGGTAAAAATTCCCCTATCCACTTTTAAGGGGGGCAATGCTAGTTGCTTATTTACAGGTCAAGCACTAGATCCCTCTTGCCTTAGGAAAAATTCAGAGTCTCTTGCTTGAACTTCATTCTCCTATCTTAAATAAGGTCTAAACGATGGCATAAAATTCTTAGGATGGTTACCGCGCCTGATTTGATTGACCATTATTAGGCCTTCTCTCCTATGTACCGTCTTGGTTTCCAAAACCTAAGAAACCCGACGAAATGTGACCTTGACAATAACCCTAAGCAATATATACTTTATTCTTAGACGCCCTATAATTACTCCCAAATATTTTATTGTAGGACATTTTTTACCCTAATCTCATGGCTTCAGAAAAGGTAGAGGACCTATTACGTTCTTTACTCAAATGCAGACATAAGGTAGGCTTGATAAACTAATGAAACATGATATTCTCAAATTCATTGGAAACTTAAATCATGAGACTTTACTAAAACTCCTTAGTTCCGTGAAACAATACAGAGACAAGACCTCTTATGCTGAAAAATTCAGAATGTCAAGTACTAAAGTGTAGCTCCCCATTCTGAAGAGAAACCCAAAGAGAAGACCATGTGGCATCGAAGCAAAGGGAAAATATTTGAACAAGAGATGGAAGAATAGCTTATTCGTATTCAATTCTAGCCAACCCAGCTTCCCTGATGTGAGTTGGAGTTTAGTAGCTTTCTCTTAGCTTCCCTTTAAAAGTGCTCTTCTTTAGAGAGGAAAATTCTACATCTTGATCAAGATGGTTTTATCTCGTTGGATATTCAGTCTAGTTTATTATCTAAAGCATAAATTATATGAAATAGATTACAAAATATTTTAACTATGACCCATTCTTATCAGAACTCGCGACAAGACTCCAAAAAATAGATATAAAAGCTCTTTTAAATCGCATAAGCCTTAAAAGTCCTCAATTATGACTAGAGCATTAATGTTTTTTACTTTCAAAAGGGAATGAAGAAAAGAAGAGATGAGGAAAGTGGTTTACTAATGGAGTTTGTCTCTTGAAAATGGATAATGGAGTGCGTCTTCAAATAACAAGCAAGTGAGTGAACTATTGAATTAAATGATATATTTAGCATGTTTCTCATCTCTTCTCGAGAAACAAGGGGGTTATTTGTGCTCAATTTCACGTGGAAATTATTCTAAGATATCTTATTTGGTTAGAACATGACCAATGAAGGTCCAACTCTGGATGGGCTGCCAGATTTCATCTACGCTACAACTGAACAAGATTGAACCTTTTTGTTCAAATAAGGAGCTATGGACTTCGTCACTTAGAGCCAATCATCCCTAGATGTTCTTTCTTATAGAAAATCATCTTTGTTTACGATTAAAATGAACAATCACAAATAGACCAAGATCAAATTTTGGGCAAGTTCTCAGTGAACATGATTTGTCGTAATCTCTTTAATCCCTTCATTTATGTGCCAGTAGAGATTTGATAGGTAGATCATATAAGAAGCTTCTCTCGAGAGCGAGTGGCTCTTCTAGGTGGGCAGCTGTTTGACAACGCAACAAAAAATAAATGTTTTGTCCAATAGTTTATTGACACTTGGCATCATTTAAAGATGACATGTGGAAATTTATGATGTGGTGAAGTGTGATTGGTCTAAAATTATGTGTCCAGCATATACTTGAAATAGCACATGTCAATGTCTCATTTGATATGCTATGTCATAAAGACATATGGCAGTTGCTCATTTTCCATAAAATATATGCATTGTCAATTATTTATTAACACTTGGCATAAATTAATTGGTCCTTAAAGATGACACGTGATGACTTTTAATTTGTCAATTTTAGACTTCTAATATATGATGTGACTGATTCTTATTAGTCTTAATTTTCTCTTCCAACAGATTTGTTGACGTTTTATCACTTGCTAAATTAATTTGCCTTCAATCATGTGTGCCAGTTCAACTGGTCAGTCTTTGAGTTTGCTCCTCAGAGGTCAGGACCCGGTTGTTAACTTGCCCTTAAGATTTAGTCAGACACAAGCTCGAATACCCACGTTACCAATTGATCTATCTAATTAGCCTATGAATGATTGATATACTATTTAGTTGCTAAAAATTGTTCAATAGATTAGTCAATCTAGAATTACTCATCTCTTATCTGAATGTCAAATTCCAGTTTAAAACTTTCTTTTAACTCCCAATGGGTCTTGATTCTTCTATTATATAAAAAATATTTTCATCACAAATATTCTCACTAGGATTTTATTATACGTAGTGGATCCTAAACCTTAATCCCACCAACCCGAATCAGTCCTACTATCGTAATGGTGGCAATTAAGGATGCCTTTATTGAGGTGTCTATGTTGGCTTCTCAAGCATCGTACATCTTTAGTAATAAGGAAAAATCTTCAATATCGAGGCTATTTTTCAAGTATTGATGTCGTAAGGTTCAATAATATATTGAACGGATTCAACAAAAGTGTTCACTGGTTCAACAAATTCTTTGGGGTTCAATAAATGTGTTTGGGGTTCAACAAATTCTTTGTGTACACTGATTGTTTAACCATATTGTAGGTATCAAAGCATTTTAATGAGTCATAAAATATCAATCTATAAATGCTTGTCACATCACTTAATCACTTAAAATTTGGTCAATCACTTGATCGCCCTAAAATTATTCTTTTGCAAATGCTTTGATACCTACAGTATGGTTAAGCAATCAGTGTATAGAAAGATTGATTATTATAAAAAAAACATTTATTGAGAATATGGATAACAACTTTCTGATTTAAATCTCTATGTCGAGAGGGATAAAGATTTCAGTCACAAGAGTTTGATAGGTGACGATTCTGTCACATATAGAACAAAAGAGGAGCAGGAAGGCCCTAACAGTTTGATAGGTGTTTGGTTTGAGTATTCCGTTTGGTAAAGTATGTGGTAAAATTATTTTTCAGTAATTTCTCATGTTTGGTACAAGTATTCTCATTTGTCATGGTAAAGTTATTTAGCCTAGTAAAATAATAATCTCACATTACTTTCTCTACCACTTTCCCACAAAAATCCACTTTACCAAATAAGTTTCTCATCTTATAACACATATATACATTTTTCAAAATGACTTTTACGTTCTCAAATCCCATAAAATATCATTATTTGTTTCAACTACTCCTACTTGATGTTGATATTTTATTTTCTTCAAGGCCTAAGGCTCATAAAAATGTCGTAAAATATCTCGATCTTGGTGGAACCAAAATGGTCCTAATATCGAATTTTGAGATTTTTTCGTCCCTTCTGACTCGTCCGCCAACTCGTCTTGGGATCGTCTCGTGAGATTAAAATATGCAAGTTAATTGGAATTAATGAAATAAAATATGAAGTTTAAATTAAGGATAGATAAACTCTTCATATATATATAATATAAAATCTAAATTATTAGAATACATGTTAATAATATCAAACTTTTTTTTAATTAAAAATTAATTGCTTCCCTAAAATAGATATTATTCATAAACTATCAATATTTATAAATACTGAATTTATAAAGGAGAATATAACTGGATTATTTATCACGTCTAATTTTTCGTGTGGAGGACCGGGCTCATGGGACGAAACCACCAATGGGGGTCCCTCAATCATTTATATTCAGTTTAGATTATATTTAACCAAAATATAATAAAAATTTGCATCCTTGTTCTATTTTTTTCTTATGACATAACTAAAATATTTTGCCGTTCCAACTGGAGCGGAAGGATATTGATAACCATGTTATACATATCTACTGAACAAAAGTACATATAACAGAAAAATTATTATGTATTATTAAATATTTTAATGTGTTAATATAAATTACGGTTATTTATATCACATTTATTTTTATAATAGAAGAGAAAAATTATATGATAATTAATTTGTGATATCAGAGAAAATTTAATCAAACATGACATGAATTATTAAGATATTTTAACAGTTGTTAGTAGAGAATTTATATACAATTTTGCTATGTAATTTTGAACAATTTGTCATTGAATTTATCTGTACATTGTAAGTAAAAAAATTATTTTAGTTTTTGGCGTAATAAGAGAAAAATAGTTGATTTAATTTTATTGATGGGTTAATAAAATAGTTAATTAATTAGTGCGTAAAATAATATATATATATATATATATATATAAGACATATTGTGTATTATAATTTATAAATAATCATTGACAACAAGTTAAACGTTGATAAAAAATAAATAATAAATAATAAATAATTTTATTACTTGCATATAATTTATATAACTTTCTCAACAATTTTATCAAACTTTCCCACACAGCTTTATCCAAGTATACTACATACCAAATAAGAAAATCATATTTTTCAATAATTTTTTTCACTTAACCATGTGTTACCAAACATGATAATTTTAATATCTTGTCATCTAACTTTACACTTAAACTTTCTAGCAACTTAACTTTTCATGAATTCTTACTTTACCTGTACAAAACGGCCATAAAATTTGGAGCTGCAATCTACTTAGATACTCAATTTATTGGAGTTTAAGATTTTGTGGCAACTCCTAATATTTGACTCGCTGATATTGCTATTCAATCGAAGAGGAGTTGGAAGTACTTCTGCAGTCAAAGATAATCATGAGTTGGTTAGTGTTAGGAATATTTAACACAGCCTTTTAGGATTTTTAGAGCCTATAAATAAGATGCGATGATATTTGTTCCAGATCAATGTAATGTAATAAAAAATTTAATAAAATTTGAAAATTTGAAGTATGGAAGAGAGAGGAGATACATATACTCATACAAAAAACTATTTCATTTCAAAGCAAAACAAAAAAAGTAACTAAAACAAAAAAGAGTAACTTATAAGGAACTCATCATTGTAAAACCATTACATTTCATCACTCTATTTAATAGAACAAAACACCCATTAGAATTGTAAGATGAAAAATATCATATTTACTAGAAATTATATACTACAGGTTATTTAGAAGAATATACCCTTAAAAATTTTACTTTTGAAATATATACTAATTTGTCAAAATTAAATAATATGTATCCGGATCCCATCAATTTCAACTACTTTACTAAATATTTATTAATTGTCATTCAATATCAGTGATGGCCTTTTGATTTAGTCTAATCAAAGTCTTTTTTCAATTATAATTTTCAATGCATCTTAAACACAATTTCATCTTCTTCATCACACTTTGTATCATACGAGCTTCTCCTACATCTTATGTTTCTCTTTTATTTTTTTCTTTTATTTGATGATTGAAGATTCTTTCATAACTAGTTGAAAGGTTCAAGTAGTTGTTTATTGACTACTTGAACCCTTCAAGTAGTTATTTATTTTGTAATCAACCTAAAGATCAGATGACTACTTGAAGGGTTTAAGTAGTTGTTTATGACTACTTGAACTCTTCAAATAGTTATTTTTATTATATCAGTAAGCAACCCAAAAAGCAGGTGACTACTTGAATGGTTTAAGTAGTTATTTGTGAGTACTTAAAGGAGTTCAAATAGTTGTTTATGACTAGTTGAACCCTTCAAGTAGTTATTTTTATTCTGCTAGTAAGCAACCCAAAAGTCACGTAACTACTTGATGAGTTCAAATAGTTGTTTATGACTACTTGAACTTTTCAAGTAGTTTTTTATTCTGATAGTAAACAATCTAGAGACCAGGTGACTACTTGAAAGGTTCAAGTGGTTGTCTGTGACTACTTTAATCATTCGATTGAAGACATCTAAGTATAACATGACATTATGGACTTAGCTATAAAGAGTCTCACATGTGCTAGAAGACATCAAGTACTAATATTTGACTACTCAAAATCTTCAAGTATTCAATACTTAAAGGAGATATTGTCATAAATTTTCTTCAACTCATATCTTCATATTTTGGCATAAGAATTGAAGTGCATAATTGAAAACTTCATAAATCAAAATGTGAGTACATGTGAGGATGAAGTGATACTCTCATCAACAAGAAAAAAAACTTCAAAGTGAGCATGAAAGAAGCTTCAATCACCAAGTAGAAGAAAATAAAATAAAAGAGAAATATAAGATGAAGGAGAAGCTCGTATGATGCAAAGTGTGGTGGAGAAGATAAAATTGTGATGAATAGTGTGTAAGATGCATTGAAAAATATAGTTGAAAAAAGACTTTTATTAGACTAAACCAAAAAATCATCATTGAAATTGAATGACAATTTAATAAATATTTGATAAAGTATTTGAAATTAATGGGGCGAATGGATCTCTTAATTTTGAGAAATGAGTATATATTTCTAAAATAAACTTCTAAAATGTATATTATTCCTAATAACTCATATATTAATTATTCGAGAGATTTCTTATTTTCTTGGTGGATTTAGTTCTTCCTGTGAATTCAAGGTCATGTCTGCTAGAATGGTAATCTAAAGTTACTCGCTCTTTGGCTGAGAGACAACAAAAACAAAACTCTGGTTCCTTTTTCATTAGGCATATTTACTCTAGCTAATATAAGGTCTCTTTAGTAAAGGTATCACTCCAAATACGATCAAACCACACACTGATTTGAGCTGAGCATCGAAAGATCTCTGATTTATAACAGTAAAAAATTGGAGCATAACAATGGAACAATCAATAGGACCAAAATTTAAGCATCAGATAACATCCATTTACGTTCATACTTATGGGAAGTTATTTCTGCATTATGGGGGGAATACCAATATTACAGGATGATTGCTAGCTTCGTGCCATCGAAAGATGATAATGAAAAGAGAAACAGAGAACTGAACCAAAATGAATGGCAATTCGTCACTCGTCACTGAGATAGTGAGTTGCATTTATTCATCAAAACGAATAGATTCTGAATTGAATAGATTCTAGAGTGATGTAGAAGCCGTAGAAGCCTGTTTTCTGTTACCAAGTATTATAACAATAACAGTAACATCATCATGATACTTCCTCCTCCTCCCAGCTGGAATCCTCATTAGTTCTTCAGTACTAAAACCTACATGAAAATAGATAATCCTACACCATCAATAGGGATTACTTCTCGTTGAAGAAGCAATAATCCACTCAAGAGTAAACAAGTTAGCAGACAAGCTTTCTTGTCCTTGGAAGGAGGATAAAGCATGAAAAAAGTATAGGAAGACACATAAACCAAATTTGTAAAAACTAGTTATGTAGCACATACGGTGCATGTGGTATAATATTTCAGTATGTCTAATATTTTATCGTGTTGCACCACTCAAAACTATTTATATTATATAAAAATGTCAAGAGAGTGGTAAGCTAGCATAGGAAATTGAACTGATTGTTTTCTTTGCATCCAAGTACAGATAAGAACAAAAATAAACATTTTCTTTTGTAATTTAAGCATAAAGAGTACAAAAGACCAAAAGTCATCTTTAAGAAGTTAAAAATTTCATTTGACTTACATAAACACAAGAAATTAAAATATCTCTTAATTCATGATTGAGTATTAATTGATTCAAATCAGTAATTGACATATTAATAAGAATAATTATATATTTTCATTAGACTAAATTTATTAAGTAAACCGGTTCAATTATGGATAGATATATGTGTCAACCAATCGTGTTTAAACATGGCAAAGAAAAAAGGATAGTATTGGAATTGTCAAATTATGCTTGGATAAAATCATCCATAAAATAGTTATCATCGTAAGTGATTCTTAATATTACCTGCATTATCAGCTGCTCTCTGTACAATCTGTTCAACCAGATGTTTTGCAGGATCACCAAAAGGATTCTGCTGGATAAAGATGTGCACAAGTTGTACAACCTCATTATTACTGAGGAAATCAAACAACCCATCACTTCCTAAAACAATGAACTGATCTTCTTCCGACACTCTATGAGCCATTGTTGAAGGATGAGTGTAAACATACGGAGGACTGTACAGATTTTGAACTTGTAGGATGCCCATCAGCATATCATTCATTTTGCTCTGTCAAGTTGGAAGAGACAATTGGACATTATAAACGCCAAAAGAAAAATTGCAAAATTTACTAAAGGAAGAAATTTTACCCTTTTCAGATACCCAACTCCAAAAGCTCTGGTTAACTTTAGCTTCCCTTTCACTCTTCCATTAACGATGGGAGAAGGATCATCAGGATGATCAGTCAAAACTTTGTTGAACTCAATATAATTATCAACATTATGACATTCTGTCAGCTGGATGGCCCTCACAACACCGTCCTCTTCGATGTCACTTGTGGCTAGTACAGCCCTGCTATCACCTAAATTTAGAACATAGAAATCATCCACATATAGAAGCAACACCAGGACACATGATCCAACTGACACAATGTCTGGTCGAAGTTCCATTTCCTTTTCAACCATGCACATAAAATCTCTTTCTGCTTGGTCAAGAGCACGAGTCAGGCAATCAATCACACCAGAACTAAAATCTCTGCATGCGAATTCTTCATCAGATGAACGAAAAGAGTTGGATTTTATCCTTTCGGAATCAACATCCAGAGGCACATCATTCTTGATGTTATCGACCAAAAAAGGATGTTTATTTCTGTCATCTTCTAATTTACGAAGATAGAACACAATATGTTCATATAGAGTTCCAGCCAAAAAGTCGGCTGCATCCCGCCCATTAAAACCATCATATATTCCACAAAAGAGCCATCCATTTTCTCCAGAGCACACAGCTTGGACTCTGTCTTCGCCTGCAGCCCCTCCAGCAATTTGGACATCCAGTCCGTTAAGAAAGCTCGATGATTTTGCTCTACTAAGAATACCTGTGGGCTTGCACATGCTTCTTTCACTCTCAGCACAGGTCTCTGTAAATGCACTCTTATTTGAGGTAGCCTTGCTGCTTAAAGAGGGTGCTGATGCAAGGTCTAATAGATGAAGAGAAGGAGAAGAAGACATCCTTCTGAATGATTTTGGGGAATCAATACTAGGTAAGATTTCCCCTCCGATGACACCATTGCAGATTTTTGTATTAGCTAAAGTGGCATTAGCGCTGAGCGCAGCACCGGATAAACAAGAAAAGGAACTACTCCTGATGCTCAGTTTTGAATTTTGGATGTCAGGACTGCTTGGATCAATCTCATTTGGATCAGAATCTTCAGGACTAGTTGGGAATTGGTAACCAAAACTAACATTCAGCTCTCTTGCAGCCACTGATAGATCTTCAAGACCTCTCATGACTAGTGAATGAAATAACCAAATACTATTTTCTCCTATCAAGACGTCTTCCTCCACAAGAGATCATGCTATACTAGAGACACAACTTCAAGTAGCACTTTGAAAACAATAAAACTTGTGCCTGCAGAGTCAGAGTGCGTCTAATTAGGTATTAGATATCCTATCCGACGGTGTCTTGCTAATAAAGGAACAGAATTTCAAATATTGAACAATTTGACCTTAGTCTTTGCTTAATTTGTTTACTATGTCTCACCCCCCCCCCCCTTAAGAAAGAGTCTTTAAATGCCACAGAATGAATATATATCCAAAAACAGAAAATTTAAATCTCTAAATTATTAAGTACACAGAATAAATTCGACATAGCAGGACCTGACAGTTTTATATATGAACATCAACGTATAGATGAAGACCTATGTATAGACTGAAAAACAATAAAGATTTCAGAAATTTAATGAAATAGATTAAGTTCACATACATGTGGTTTCCTCAGTAAATGGGACCATGATTGCTGCGAGTTGAAGTATTGTAAATGTCCTTTCTAAGATAGTAAGATAATAGTCTCATTAAAAAAATGTTGCGACTAAGAGTAAATTGTATTTAGAACTTCCAGAAACAAGAAATTACCAGTTGTTCCATTATTTAATTGAGGAGCGTAGCGCGGCAGTATGGGAAGTCATATGGATAACTTCGTTTTGCTTACAACTCTACAGGTAATAATATCAATGCTGCAGAAGCAGAAAAAGTAAACGAATAGAAGCAGACGAAGCTTGAAGCTACAACTTTAGGAAATTACAAATGGCTACAGAATAGAAGGTAAGTTTTAAAACAAATGCAACTAATAGAATCTCCAATTAAATGATCGTCAGGAAGAAGTTGGAGCAAGAGCGAGGCAAAACAATGATAATATTGAGGTGATATTCTTACAGACCTTGAGAATATCAATTAACAAAACCAAAAAACGGAACTTTTTAAGTGAATCAGAACCCTACAGGAAAGAATATAAAACTTACAGGGAGTATTAGCAGGAGGTCCGTCTTTAGTTCGATAAATAGTACCAACAGAGCATACGGAACGCATATATCCACATACGGATGAGCATGCATACATCAATGAAAATCAGAAAGGCGCAAACCAAAATTAACTTACAGGAATTGGGCAGCAACCAACATGCACCACTGGAGAAAGAAGAAAACTGAAGTTTAGATGAAATATGAAGAGTTAGAAGAGAGAAATATAAAGAATAACAATAAACCGTAACAAAATGAGATTCGAAGTTGACCTTATCAAATTGAAGGACTGAGAGACGAAGAGAGAGAAAAAGAAAACGTAGAAAATATCAAATTGAAGATATACGAGGCGACTCGAATTTGAAACCAGAAAAGGGCCAAATAAGAGGGCATTGTCAAGTCAAGTTGCAGCGACTGGCCGGTGGATGGTGAGAGGGGACGGCCCCACCACTGGCCCCACAATCTTCCGGCAGCGTCTCCATATCATTTACCGGCAACTAGTAAGTGCATTTATCATTAACCAAACCACAAGTGAGTTTTTATTTCTACTATCCTTTTATAATTTCTAGCATGTTTAATTTAAGATTTGTAATCTCTTTGTTAAAATAAATTATGTTGACAAAAAATGAACTATTTTCAATTATTTAAATTTAAGTTGCAGATCATTTTTGTATTATAAATTAAAATGAGGAAAAAAAAATTAGAAAACCAACTTATATCCTTCAATATTAGAAGGGCAAAATTAGAATATAACTTAAATTAGTTAGACAAAAACGTCCAAAAATATTTCTATTCCCATCTTTTTTTTATCAAATGATAGCTTGCATATACTCCCTTTTACTATAATAGTGAAGTCATGAATTATTAACTTAAATACAATAATTATTATATAGTATTCACGAGAATAAGTTCAAGTCATTATTATAATTTTCGGTACTTTAATTATAATAGATTTAGAAAGGAAAAATAAAACTCAAGCAGACAGCACAGTATATATTCTTATAAATGTTTTAGCGACCTCTGACCTTAGCATTCGTGAAGGGACAAAGCAGCTAATTGAAAAAGAAAAGGAAAAAAAAAACAGTATAATCAGACAGTGAGATGAAATGGAAAAGCTACTCTTGTTGCGTAGTCAAGCTGCTGCAAATGGATTCCCCTCATTTCCATATGCACGACGCCCAAGTGACCACAGTTTTCTTTCTATTTTGTCGTTTATGAAATACATTCAGTAGAAGCCAAAAAGCTCACTTTCATTTGAAATTCTTTGATAATAGAATAGTGATTGTCAAATAGTATTTAGAATACTTTATTTTTAAAAATGTAAGTAACTATCATATCTAAAACATGAGGTAGATGAGGTAGATCATTCTTAATAATATCCAAACATAATTCTTAACAGGCTTGAATAGTAAACCATGTTTCATATGAGATGAGGATCATGTTTTAGTACCGATACTTGATCTACTATTAGAACACCGCATAAGAGTGATCTAAGGAGGATAAACAAATTTAAATTGAGAAAATTTTATTAAGGTTTTAATTTGATTTGTCCCACCGGTCTCAATATAATATTTATTAAAGGCTAGATACAAAGAGATATTAATGCACTTGAACATATATATTATGTGTCGACCTAGGTGAAAAAGTATTTCATAAGTAATAAGATAAAATCTAAATGTGTGAATAAGGTATACTTTTTTTCCTAACATGGACAATTACTAAAAGCTTAGATTAATTTTTTACCTACCGTTAAAACAACTTATTTATTCTACTATGTCAGTAAAATTGAAAACTTACGATTTACAAGTATTTATATAATTACATTCAAGAATCTTAAGTATACTTTATACATTACATCAATTTGGAATAAATGATGAGAGCCTAAATTGAGAAAGGAAAAAGTACAAGGCAAAACTATGGAAAAATAAAAAACAAACAATGGAAAAATAATAGAAGTTTACTAGTAACCTTGTATGAATGTCGTAGATATGTTAAATCTACAGTTAAAAGAATTATCACACGTTGTTCAATGATTTTTCTCGAAACCTTAAAATACTAATAGAAAATACCGTAAGATATCAAACACGACATAAATGTGGCTCTCATCTGAAGACACTCTAATGTTTGAGTTAGTGAAGTATGTTAGCATAGTTACAGTAAAGAAAGCAAGAAGGTAAATACCGTTTTATGAGAATGACACAATATATATATTGAAGAGAGGGACTGGCACAACAAAAAACTATCACGATATTAAAATCTATTTATTAAACAAACCTAATCCTACGCTAGAGTGAATAGAAAAATGTTTGATGTGTGAACCCCAAAATTGAATCTTCTTCTTCACGATTTGATCTATGATCTACGAGCAAAACGCCCTTGACCTATGTGTCAAAATCCATGAGACCTGTTGCCCACATCGTTGTTTGTCGTTGTCATCTGCTGTCAGTGTCTCTAACTGTTGCAATTTGTCATGCATTGTTGATGTCGATTGCCACACCGCCATGTAATACCATGAATCGAAATCGACACCCCCACGATCTTTCTCGCTATTTCTTAGGTCGTAAACCGATCGCAGTGTGTGGGCACTTAGAAAATAAAGTCTTCCGCTCAATTTTCAGGTAGGCAAAAGATTAGTCTCCCTAGTATTTTATTTTCTCTCACTAATGATGTCAATGGGCTTAGCTTGCATATCCGAGAGAAACCTCCTACTTATAGTGAAATCTAATTGCCAGGATTAACTAAAAATCTAATGGCTAGAATTAACTAAAATTTATATTAATCAAAATTAACTAATTATTTTATCAAATAATTAACTAATCACTAAAACTAGGATCGACTTGGTTGACTACTAGATATATATGTCGTATCTATTTAATATAGCTAAGATAATACCTATAACTCACAGACTAGCTCTGGGACCTAAGGATAAAAATAATCAAGGCTAAATAATTAATAAACTCTAACGATAAAAAATATGCTCAAATTTAATAATTAATAATTATGATTTATTCTACTATAAAATTATAATTGAACTTCATTCGTATTTTATTTTACTAGATTTTTGTTATAGTCGGCCAATTTTTCATTATATGTTGCCTCAAATAAAATTATCAAATCTTTAGAGGGTACTCTATCACTTACTTAAAACTGTCTATAGACTCTATTATTGAAAAAGGAAACACATTGAGTGGAAGTATCATTTAATTAGGGAAATCATCGACCATAGATTAAAATAATTGAATCATTAAATATGAATTCATAACCCCATGTTTATTTGTGGCTAACTTCTTAGTAAATGTGTTTGTCAAGTTCTCCGCTGAAGTTATCTTAGAGACAGCTATGTCTCCTCGTTGTATGATCTCCTTAATAAGATGATACTTCCGCTCAATATGTTTCCTTCCTCGATGTTTTGAGGTTCTTTGAATTTACATGATTATTCTTTTGTTATCACAATAAATTATGATTAGGATCCTGTCAATCATGTCAATTTCTATCTCTCCTAGGAACATTCGTAGCCATAAATCTTATTTTGCCCTACATATTCAGCTTTCATGGTTGAGTCTACAATACAGTTATGTTTTGCGCTTTTCCAATTGACCGATCCTCCTCCTATAGTGAACACATAGCCCGGGGTAGACTTCCTAAAGTTTCTGTCTAATTAAAAATCTGAATTTGTATATGAAATTGGTACAGACTCTCACTATGGTAGACAATCATATAATCCTTCGTTCTCTTAAGATATTTGATTATATGTTTACTGCTATCCAGTGTTATATGCCTGGATCTAGTGTTATCTGCCTGGATTCGATTGATGTTTGTTGGTCATGCCTACTATGAAACAAATATTTGGTCATACACAGTATTGCACACATAAGACTTCTCATTACAGAAGCACAAGGAACGATCTTCATATTATCTGTCTTATCTTACGTCTTATGACACTTATCCTTAGATGAATTCCATGTCTGTAAGACAATTGACCTTTCTTGAAATCCTACATCGTGAACCTCTTCAAAATCTTATCTATATATACATATTTGGATTAACAAATTCTTCTAGACCCTTGACCATGAATGACCTTGATCTTAAAAATTATATTGCTTCTCTCAAGTCATTCATATCAAATTTATTCAACAACTATAATTTTATGTTTGATGTTAACCCTTCATCTTTCATAATGAGTAAAATGTCGTCTACCTAAAAGATCAAGAAAACTACTATCTTTACTTCTTAGCATTTTGATCAAAACTAAAAGACTTGATTTCTAGATCAAACGTGATGTTCCATGACCTTGATGTTTGCTTAAGTCCATAAATAGACCCAATTTAACTTACAAACCATATTTATCTAGCCTTTTGTGACGAAGCCCTTAGGCTGAAACATGAAGATATTATCTTCCAGAATGTCATTCAGAAATGCAGTCTTAACGTCCATTTGTCAAATCTCAAAATTGAGATGAGCTGCAACTGACAACAATATCCTTTTAGACTTAAGTATGGTCACTGATGAAGAAGTCTACTGATATACAAGCTCTCATACTCCATTGAGTACATTGAATCCATTTTAGATTCCATCACTTTTTTGCCAATGATCTGTATTAGCATCTTTCATAGTCTCATTGTAGTTTCAGGGGATCTGTGTTATGTTTCTCCAAGATAGACTCGAAAGTCTCTCCCAAGTACATGTACCTCTCAGGCAGATGTGATTTCCTCCCACTATAATATGGCTTTGTAATACTAGGAAGTACTTCATTTTCGTTCTCTTTGTTCGTTACTTTCTCTTTAACCTCTCTAGACTCTTCTGACTGATCTTGCACACCAGTGTCACAATCGGCTAACTCTTTTAAAATAATGTTTCTCCATAACCTCTCGAGACTATGCTGACTAGTCTTGTACACAAGTGTCGGAATCAGTTCAATCGTTTAAAGCATTACTGCTCATAGATACGAAGTTTGTAATATAGTCTCTAAGAAGACACATTTGTGGTAACAAATAGTTTTTGCAAGAATCCTCTTGTTCTTTTTGCACGCCCTACGAACATACATACTTTTGATATAGGTTCCAACTTAGCAGCATTCTCCCTTAGCACGTGTGCTGGACATCTCTAAATATGGAGATGACGCCAACTAGGTTTACATCCGTTCCATAACTCTAGTGGAGTTTACAACTTTAGAAGGTACTAGATTGAAAATGTATAAAGCCATTCTAAGGCATATACCTAACGAAATAGGAAGAGTAGAATAACTCAAGATTTCACTATGTTCAAGAGAGTTTTGTTTCTCCTCTCAACTATACCATTTTGACTAATATATTCTTTTTGTATTATGTATATTAATTTGCTTGAAAAAAAAGCAGAAACAAACTTGATTAAAACTTAAAAATAAATAGCATAACCACATACAATGATAAGAAGAAAATTTCATGAAAATATAAAAGCTAAATGAAGCAAATAAAAATTTTAACATCAAACTCGACCTTAATACGAAGGTATTGTCATTAAGAAGTCTCATCTTCTTCCATTTCTGTAGTAATTGCTTCCATTTCTTTACAACTTTATCGTATTGGTGTTTAACTACATAGATTCACAAAGCACTGCTCTTTCTAAATGGGTCAATTACAAGGGCTAGATCTCAGGAAAAAAAATAAAAAAAACTCTAATGGACTATTAAGGAGTTTTGGTTGATTTTAAAAAATTACATTCAAAGATAATCTAAATGATAATCAAGATTTATCTATATCATCAAAGCAATTGAAGATACTAATTAGCATTCAAATATAATTTCAGTTTTCTAGAGTCTTTTATCTTTCTCAATGGCTTAAATAAACTTTATTATGTGTCGGAACAAACCTCTATATAAAGAGAATTAATCACAACGACTTCTAAACAGGACTTATGGGGAGAAACATTTTTGGACACATATTGCCCTTACTATTATTTGAAATTTCAAATGATAAGTTTTTTTGTATTCTCTCTATCAAAATCACATTTATCATGTCAATTATTAACAAATATTAGTTGTGAAAATTTATGAAATAAATTAATTTAAATAGATCAAATTTTATTAAAGAATTGGATAAATAAATAATTCGATATTGAAATCAATGCTTCAAATCTTTTTTACATTTTTAAGGCAACAAAATTCATCAACAAAATAACAACTAGAAAATCAATTCACAAGAGTCAATATAAGCACCAAATCAAAACATCAGGAAGAATCACATCAAAACAAATACAACAAGGAATCCGAAGTATAAGTCAGCTTCACAATACGATCAACAACCAAATTACAGTACCTAAAAACATGTCAAAATGAAATATTAATTAAAAAAAATTATTAATTCTCTCTAGTAACAAAAAACTTTTAACAAAATGCATCATCGACCTTTAATAGATTAAGTGTTTGACATAATAAATTAGAAATGATCAAACATTTTTATGTGTAATCCTATTCATGTTTTTGTGCATATTATTTACTACTAGTTTCTTCAACATGTGCAATGCACGTGCAGTTGACTAGTATTTTGTAAAAGATAGATTATAGATAAATTTGATAGATTATCTTTGGATCTTCTTGAACTGTTCAAACTCATCAATTTTTTATCTATGACGTTCACCCGACGTATCGAAGACGATACCATTTCACTTTTACAATTTTAGTTCTCTTCAACAAATTTGAATTGGGTCAAGCTTCTATCATTTTTTAGTTTGAGATCAATCGCTTAAGGTTCTTGAACCATCATTATTATATCAAATTTCATCATAAATCATTGGAGAGGTTAATATCAATAGATCCACATAGCATTGATCTTTCTAATATAATATCAAATAGACTTTGAAATTAATAACAATATTCTATTACATATTTATTTACCCTAATAAAGAAAGATGATAATATATATACTTTTGAACATTCTACAAATATCTAAAATTAGTGACTAAATAGAGAGATTGCGAGCTTCGACATTAGTAGCTACATCTACATCCACTCCTTCTCACATAACCAACCTCCATTATCCCAGGAAAGAAATAATCATTGGATGTATAGCATGAGTACATCTGTAGTCAGAGGGTAACTCAAAAAACTTGGGACACTTCCTCCTCATGTTGCAATTCCAAGACTCCTAAGCTGCAGGGGATACAGAAAAACAAAAGAAAAATTACCCTTACAGTTACATCTCAATATCATTTAGCTAGCTTAGCTATATGAAGAATACTTCTGAAAGCAAGAAAGCACAAGATTTTACAATGTTATTTTGAGGATGCCTCCAATAAAATCCTTGAAGGAAGACTGGTAAGATATTGCAGGCCGCAAGAGCATATATCATCAATGCATGCATCCCCATCCACTCCATCACCATGGTTGGCCGCCTGCATCTCAACACATCAACCTGCAGGCCAACCAAATTTCAAATGTGTTTAGGTACCAAAAAAAATCCTGGTACAGTATCGTGGCCAGTACCAGAGAAGGACCCTAACATCTTATATCCGCTTTATTTATAGAGAAAAGAACTATAAGTATCCCCACCATCAAGTATATTCCAGAAAAGAGAAATCCAGCAGCACCAGCAGTGACACTCGTGTAACTGAACGAGTAAAGAGCCTTGTTTATATGCATCCCTGCAAATGTCGGCAGCCACATGTTACTTACAGAAACCTCTAAATACATTTATTTCTATGAAAAAAGAGAAATTGCTCACCAAATAAATCCAAAACAAGACCTAACAGTACCAGACCAGAGGATGACACCATCCAGCAAAGGATTCTCTTCTTATGATCCTGAATGAAGCAGTGTCAACATAAAGGTTGGAAAAGTACATCAACGTCTATAATTAAGACCAACATATGACATAAAAAACAATCATCACCTCAAATTGTATAATAATGTGCCCAAAGTGCAGGCCAATCAAGCAGGTAACAATAGCCATCACTGAACTACACAAAGTATGGGAATTAGTAGGCAAGCGCAGAGCCTAAACAAAATGGATAGGAGCCATTACAGATCAAGAAAATATTTGTCACAGTATTAATTTTTATTTTGAAAACTACTACTAAGGAAATGTCAATGGGCCACGTCCAAGGATGTACACACAAATCAAGAAAAATGTCAATTGCCTTACTATTCTTGATTCACATGGTCTCTAAATTTTGAGCCGAATCACTTTTCCTAGATTTTCACAAAACCGTTTGGGCAATGAACTTTACTTTCTAAATAATCCCTTAGGACACACCTCCAACCACAAAACACAAACAATTACTTATTGGTTCCTATGCATGATGATCAATGAAAGTTGACATTGTGGAGAATCAGAAGTAAAACCTTAGAATTCCTTCAGGATCAAAAGGGGCTTGACACCAAGCTGGAGCATCAGAAGGTAATGGGCCATAATTCGGGAAGTTAATACTGCATTGCTGGTAAGTAGTGAAATCAAGAAACATGTTCTCAATGTTAAATCCGGTAAGTAACTCCAAATAAATAATTTAAGTCCCTAGAAATATAAAATGGAGATTACCTCCGTCCGTGCGTATATTGGCCTTTTATACAGATGTTGAATACCCAAAACCGCCCTATCAATCATTCCTGCGGCATTGCAACCTGGTCCTGTGTTACCTCGCACACCACATTTCACCTTCATGATAAAAATGAGACCAGTCATTCAATCAGCAGTTTCATGGCCATAATCATATCAAACACTAAACCGCACATGAAAAAGAATTAGTATAGGAAGCTTACTGAAAAGATTTTCTGTGTAGAGGAAGAGCTTTGACTTGGAAGCTGATACTCCCAATCAGGGACATACAAGCCATATGACAAGGAAAGATATAGGGTGGTAAGGATGAAGGCCACAATCCTGTGAGGGGGGAGTATGGAAAACACTTAAGAACCAATAATGTCATAAAAAATGAGAGAAAAAGAACCATATGTGAGATAGGCTGTAAAAAAAGGAATTACCATACCAAAACTGATAAAGCTACACTACGGTAGTTATGATAATCAGAGTGTACAGTCATCTGATTCAGTCGTTTCTTTTCAATTTAGCTTGAAAACAAGGTGAATCACTTTTCCACTTTTATCTTACCATCTGTAGATAAAGGATCAATTGCTCTAATTCAGTTCATTTCTATATCAATATTGCTTTCTCAAATAGTGAATACCCTGTGCCTTATTTGACCTTGGTAATATTGATTGTACACCATTAGCCATCACCCCGAAATGTTGCAAATGCAATGTCAAATAAAATGTTCTCAAAATTCTTTTTTTTTCGGAAGCTACGTTTTTCATAAGTTTTGAAGAAAGAACTATTTTCCCTTTTTCTCCACCACACAAGCCAATCAAGTTTTTCCCTTTATTTACTTCAATGGCACTATCATGATTGTTTTCTTCATTTCCCTATCAGTATAAATTAGGATTGTTTTCTAATACAATGAAGATCTCTATATTTTATAATATTCAACCCATAGCTGTAATTAATTTGCCAGGGTTATTAATAAATAAAAGACATCAGACTCTGAAGCCAAAACCTAAGAAATAAGTTAATCTTACCACTGAAATTGGTAGTTTTTCAGCAAAGATGAACCTGAATTGACATCACCATTACCCTTCAACCAAATCTCACACAGTGCTCCAACCAAGTAGGCTATTGCAATTCTCTGTCGAAGGAGAGGAGAAATAATATATGGGAGAGAGAAGATAAAAATAAACCATCATTTCAAATGTATTCATGAGCTGAAAAAATAAAACTGATTCATTCGCTGCCAACAATAGTAATGAGCAAAAACATGGCCTAAAGTCAACCATCCATCATTTCAAATGTATTCATTTTTTTATCGGTATTTCAAATGTATTCATGAACAGTAAATAAAAGTTGTACATTCAATCGTTTAAGTTTCCATCAATACACATTGCTGCTGTTCATCTGGACTGAAGCTCGTAGGTTCAACCTATGGGTGATGAATAAGATCCCTAGAACTGTGTAGATGGTTGCCTTTTTTACAAAGAAAAAATAATCTTGTTCTAACAGGAAAGTGCAATTTGTTTAATATAATCATTTTATTTGAGTTAGGAGCAATGTTAAATGAACTTGGGTGGGGGTGTGAGGTGCAAATGTAGATCTAAGGTCAGTTTTGTAGTTATTTCAAAACTAAGATACAAGTCCTCGACTTAAAAAGATCCAAAGGGTAAGGGGATTTGCCAAACAGTTTCTAAATGTTTTACAAGTTATAAGCCTGTGATATTTTTCAAAGATTTTCAAACTAAGCATTTAAACAAATAACAAGTCATTCATAGTTTAACATGTATGAAACGTTTTCTTCTCCTTGACTGCATCTTCTTTCCTAATATGAAAACACAAGTGAATAGATTCTTAAGTTGATATTTCTAGGAGGTTCACACATGAAGGATCAGCCAGAGTATACAAAGAATCCAACATATATCCCACACTAGCACCCATGAGTGCAACATGTACAGATGGACAGTCCGTGTAATTTAGGTCAGTACAGTACATACTTACATAAATATCTTCATTTTGAGTTTAGTGCAAACCGTGGAAGTCACAAAGAAAGAGATTCTTAAAGTTGAAGAAAATGTGGGTGCACTACAGAGTGTCTTTATCGAAAATTTCCAAGTGATAGGTTTGGAAAATATTGTAATTTACTACAAACACACACACACATTGTATAAGCATGTAATTAATTCCATACATGTAAGATGAAACCATGGATAACATGTTTTTTTTATGGAGCTAGTCAAATTCTACACATGGACTTCGTAAATATATGTGGTGTGTTATGGTGTGGTAATAATAAATTTTAGGCTATTGAATGTGATAACGTCTGCTATATGATGATTTTTTTTGTCATCATACCCTACAAATTATTTTTGTTCCGAAGAATTTAGTCACTATCAATTATAAGAGATCGTTGTCAAGAATCTTCATTCTAAAGCATTTGTGCCTTCAAAAATATCTATAATATAACATCTATATATGAATGATCAAAGCCATATAAAGAATGTTTTTACTCAAAAAAATAGTTGCATAGGTGTGACTTTCAAAAAACTGATTACATGGGGTGTTTATTTTTTTAGCTTAATTTTTAAAAGCCAATTGTATCGAGTATCAAGATAAGTATTAAATTTTAATTAAAACGTTTAATTTATCTTAGGCTAAATTATATTTCAAAGTTAGTTAAAGAGAAGATACATGATGTTTTTTAAATTCAATATTAGTAAGTAATTTTACATAAAAAGTCAACACGAGTCTTTATAGAAGGCTCCAATAGTACGCTTCTCCAAATGGGCATTACATAAATAGAGTCCATTTTAGATCTGTCCATTTTAAAATTTCATCATAGACGTAGACTTTTGAAGATAGACTTGTTACCTGATAAATCAATCTTACTAGTATTCCAAATACCACTGTTGTGTCTATATGTTAACTGTTATAAATCTTTCTGGTGTTCCGTAAAGTGTTTTTTACATCAGCTGATAAGTAAAAAAACTGATAATAGAGTGGAAAGGCATACCTGTAAAATACCCATCCACCTTATCTTTTCAATGTTCACTCCATAAGTTAGATCGTTGATGCCATGTAGAAAGCCTCCTGGATGGCAGGGATAAAAGACATTAGTTTACAGTTGCGGAGTAAAGAACGCATGCTCCAATCTTAGCACGAGCTTTTCAAACAATGATAACAAAATGTTATTGATATAACACTACCTTGAAGAAAAAGGCCTAATATTAGAAGCTTCAGTGCACGTAATGTTGCATTTTGAGTTGCAATAGCTCTGCTTGGCAATTTCTGCAAAAATAAAGAAGAAGAAAACAGGAAAAAAGTGTCCTGGTTTAAGAGAGCAGCATCACTGATAATTCCAATGGAAATAGAAAGCTCTTGAATACAACTGTATCATAAAAATCCTAAAGCCGCTATGCTTGAATGGGAAAATGACATGCAAATACGAATGGAAAAAGGTGTATCATTTAGCTTATGAAATAAAAATAAATCAAGAGAAACCTTGTATGCAAGTGCAAGCGATACCCCAACAATAAATAGGAAAAACGGCATAACATAATCTGCAAGGGTTATCCCATTCCACGGTGAATGATTGATTGCAGGCAGGGCTCCACCGGCATAGTCCACTAGTAACATTAGCTGCATAAATAACCAAGAAAGTTTGTAATGCACATATTAAGATATCGGAAATGGATGAAAAGGCATGGAGCTCTTGATATGCTTTACGTATATGTATATAAGACTAAGCTTAAATGGTTAATCCGCTTAGCCACTCATTCTTTGTACGTTAACATCTCACATGAACCATGTTTCTTTCTTCAGCAAAAACTCATTGCCAGATCCAAATTTTCCTCAAATTCCACAAGTAAATTTGGTGATTGCGATATAAGGACAAGCTAATCATGATCAAAACGTGATACTTTACTCCCCCAAACACACAAAAAGAAAAGAGACAAACAAAATATCACCACGTTTCCAGTTAGAAATTTAATTCAAAGAAGGTAGAGACTGTTAGTATTAATCTTAACTGGACAACCGAAGTGTTTCTTCCATAATATTAGCCTATATTAATACTAGGGCTTACATGCTATGGTATCAATCGACAGTGAAAACTGGATCATTGGACCTTCACTTATATACTGTTGTACTCGCAGGAAATTACATCTGATGGGTGGGCCAATATGAATTTTTCAACAGTACATGGGTTTTCCTACTACTAGTAGTTGGCTATGAGCTGCCCCTCCACAGATATCAAATAGGTGAGCCCAACACGCCCACAGTTCCACCAATACTCCCATACAGTCTCCCTCCACCCACTAAAATAATATAGAACTTTGCTGGTACAAGCATGTTAAAAGCCAAAAAAAATTAATGCGAACGGTATGTTAACAGTCGAGCGTGTCGGCAACAGCAAGGTTGAACATAACACAGCCAAAACAAGCTTATCCGAACCAACATCTATAGGTAACCTGTAATGTCAGATTGACCTTGACCAATAACTGCAGAAACCAGACAGCGTTGACAGATCACATCATTTTTGCATACACGCATTTCCTTTGCGTGTCTCGATGCCACACCTTTTGCGTAATTGTTATAGTTATCAAGATTTCTTCAGAGTAAAGCATAAAAGAAAACGAAAGAAAGGGAGTTAAATATTATTTCGAGTATATTTGAATCAACAAAGTAATGGATTAAGACGTGCGTGCTCAACATTATTTTTTAATCTCCTTCTAAGAAACATAAATGTTTTACAGCAAAAGTAAAGAAACGATGTCATTATAATTTATTTATTTACACAAATATTGTCCGTCTCTTCATGAACGCTCTCTCATCTCTGTTTTTTTAACCATACTTCCCATGGTAGAATTAAATAAAAATGGTTCTTTACAAGAAAAGAACAAAGAATTCACTCTCTCTCCACTGATGAAAAAACATAAGATCAATCATCATTAACATTCAGATTGATTTCTTGAAACGGGCATTTGATATATCAATATAAAAAGTAAAAAAGAGAGTTATTAAGAGTTTTGTTGTCTTGTGTTCTTGACGACAATAGGTAATTCCCCCAGAAGTCCATAATTTCTAACTTCTACCATAACAGACAAATAGTAAAAAATGGGTCCCTTGGACGATTTATAATTATTTGACCAGGAATGGACTAACTGGTAGACGAAGCCTGAAAACTTTTTTGGAGGGCATTTGAGCCTAAGTAATTTTGTATCTTAAAATAATGTTAGCACTATTATTCACAAAATTGAAAAGAGGAGATAGAAAGATGAATACCGATAAAAATGAACGAATTTAACGGATAGATATAAACAGGGGAAAAAAGAAGAAGAAATCGAAATTACCGCAACGGTGAGTCCGCGAAAAACGTCAAGCGAAGCAAGACGCTGCTTCTGCTGCGGCTGCGGTTGCAGGTTTTTGGAAGAAAACGGACCTCCTTCAATCTTATTAGTGGCAGCGCCGCGAATATCACCGGAAGGATCAGCGTTGGCCTTGGCATTGGCACTGGTAACTGCTGCGAGAGTAGGAGAAAATGAGTGGGAAATCCGCAGAGCCATCTCAACGTCTTCATCATCTTGAAAAGCGTGCATCGCGTTCAGTTTTGACGCATCATTCTTCATATTCCGATTAATCAGAATACCAACATCGCTGTCATCGTTTCCTTTAATAGGCTCGTACATTCCCATTTCTCTACGGATTGCCATTTTATATAAGAGAAGATAATAATCAAAACAAATGCAATTAGCAAACTGGTAACCAATTGATAGATCTCTGTTTCTTCCAGCAATTACAAAGAAAGAAAGATAATTTGGATATATTGCCGACCTGAATCGACGATAAAGAATAATGTTTTTTTTCTTTTGTAGTTTCTTTTCTGTTCTCTATCTCCCTCCCTTTATTTCAAGAGAAATGTCAAGAGGGAGAGAGGTGGGGAGGAGGAGGAGGAGGAGGAAGAGGAGGTTGAGGTACGGGCTTTGTGAGAAGGGAAAAGGAACCTCTCCGTGACAGTGTATGGATTCACTTTATAAGGCTTCCAAGGTTCCTCCTCGGTTAACAGTTTCCTTCTCAAAACCTCCTTTCCCACTCAACTCTTTGGCCTTCGCCTCCTCTTTCATTTGCCACTTCACATTTATTTATAGTGAAAGCGAAGAATCGTGCTCTCTTTTCTTTTTCTCTTTTTTTTTTGTTTGGACGTTATAAAAAAACTGATAGAAAAAGTTAGTGAAATTGAAAAAAAAATATCTAGCGACCTGGTCGGTGGTGTAAAAGATGTAATTATGCATCGATATAGGTTGATGAGCAATGAATTAAATTTTAATTTTTAATTATTAAAATTTTAAAATATTTTTAAAAAATACGTAAATTATTGAAAAAATAAATTCTTTGTAGAACTCTTTTTTCAAATACATATTGCAAATATATGAGTTAAAGAAAAAAATTTCATACTTTTAATGTTATTTTACTTATTCCGTGAATCGGAAGCGGGGCACTGCCCCTTTTTTTGGTCCCAAGACCTGCTTCTACGGGCGGAAGACATTGTCAGGTGGGGAGTTTGGCTGGGGAGCGATTTGTCTGGTTAATTTCGTTAATGAACGAGACATCAGCTTGCTAACTAGCTATACGGAAGGTCACACTAATTTTAATATTTTTAAAACAAAAACATATACATAAATGATATATCACTTAATTATTTAAAATTTAATTATTTAATTCATATAATAAGTACGAAAGACACTTGGTAAAAAGCTTAATCAATCATCAAGCTAAACATGGATCTAGACGTTGAGGATCGTTAGATGAAAGAAGCGGTTACAGAAAGTAACGTTCCATAAATACTATAACTACTTCAACAACTAAGTTAAATACCACAACTCTCTTAAAACAGCTTTGGTTAAAGCGCAACGGAAAGATAATATCCATAAACATAAATGTTATTTTATGTATAAATAAGGATATATATGATCTCCAAAACATGAATGAAGATACAACCACTTACTTTGAGCTTATTTTTTTCTCTTATCATTTTCTATTGTCTATACATTTTAAAATTTTGAGGGATAATATTTTATGAAAAATATTAAAAATTTATGTAAAAAATAGTGAGAGAATGTTTTTTCCCTATCCATTCTTGATAGGAATAAGAAGAGCTGGATAATAAGCTATCAGCCTAATGAGTGATAAAAGATTTCTATAATTAGTCTGTAATAAATATAAATGAATGAGCTGTTTCTAAAACAAAAAAATATTATCTCTAAAAATATCAAAAATATACCTTTTTTCTGCATTAGCATTGAATTTCGACGTCCGAATCTTTCTTTAATATACACACAATGACACATCTAGGTAATGATACTTTTTGGTTAGAGTCTCTAGACGTGATGATTAAATCCATCCCAGGACCTCTGTTGACTCCCAATCATATCCCCTCCAACTTGGCCCTTAATTACACTTTATTATTTTATTTGTTTTTTATAGAATTATAAAAACATCCGCAGAATATGGATGAATTTGTAAAAATTTCTAAATTCTTTTAGAAAAAACATCGTTGAAGTAAATAATTTAATTATTAAATTATAAATGTGTATCCGTAACTAATTTATTTATATCTATTTAATTTTCACAAATAAATTAATTTTCTTATTATTTTTTTAAAAAAATTTCAGTCATTTTAAACTGAAAATATGACAGTTTTGTCAATTTTTTATTTTCTTAGACTTTTTAATTATAGTTCGACCAATTCAATTTTCAAAAGCCCTTTTCTTTGACTAACAGCTCCGATCCTTTTGCTAGATATTTCTGGAGATATTTTATGGTTCAGTTTTGTTTCTTTTGATTAAGTGCAGAATGAAATTCAACATACGTTTACACACACTACAATGGTAAATAAATGAAATCTTATAATACACATCTTAATAATAAATAGATCAATTATTTTCTTCTTTTGATGAGTAGAGTGGAACTCAACACACACGCATACACACTATAATAATAAATAGATCCAGTAAATAAAATATTACAATACACGTTTCAACTGACATTTTATGGTTCAGTTGAACTGGATTAGGAATAACATTACTAACTTTATATTGGAGGTAAGAGAAAAATCTAATAGCAAGTAAATAAAAATAATTGGTTTTTTATGATAAAATAAATTGATACAAATTTGCAAATTTTTCAAAAAAAATTGAAGGAATGCAAATTTCAAAGAACTGTTTTGGAATAGAGTAAAAGAGAAAAATCTAATGAATGGTTAGAAATATAGAGGAAGGTATATTTTTAATTATGTAAAGAGAAAAATGAGAAGCATAAAGAGGATGCGATGTGAATGGACTTAACTCAATGGTTCCACTTGGGGTCCATCAACAATAGCAATAGACAAGCACTAAACCATTTGTCGTCAGCTCGCTGTGAACTGCATAATAATTTGAGATGGCTTCAGAAAGATCTCTAACAGTGAAAAAAAAAATGAAATTAAGACTCTTTAATGAAATGTGATATTTTTTACCAAAGATAATAGTATTCTACTCTAAGTCCGTGTCTAGTAAATAAATAATTGTTGTTAGATCCTCATTTAACATTTTATCATTAAAATTCACGGCCAGTGGACTAAAGTCCAGCAAACATTTAACTGAAAAATTTAAACTAAAATGATAATTTAATATTTTCATTCAAAACATAGAATGATCTTAAAATAAAACTTTCTCAAATAATTTTAGCGACGGTAGTTTATGTATATTGTTGTAGTTAAGTCTCATGTCACCCAAAATCTACTACTTGTAGTTCGTATATTTTTAGTGACTGGTCATGTGCTACGTGCATTGCACGTGATATAATAGTTTAATAAGTATAATATTTTTGTGTTTAATAATTTATTATTATTTAAAGTAGATAAAAATATTAAATTGGTGATAAACTATTAAAATTCGATTGACTGATTTTTTGTATTAAATTACGTGCAGATGAGAGCAAAAATGAAATATTTTGTTTTGTAAAAAGTATGAAAAGATTGAGAGATAAAAAATCAAAGTTAACAAATTAATCAACACAATAGCTTTAGAAGTGTCTTACTTAATTATTAATTAAGAAAAATTAATAANACTCCCTAATATATCATCGTTAGAAAGAAAACTGGGAGACTTAATCAACGTGGACACTCAGATAGAGAATCATATAGATTTGGAAGGTCAACCGCTCGGCTCTAAATTACGATCTACTGTTATGGATTCATGTACGCTTCCGTTTTACAGCTAATTGATTCTTGATTTGTTCATTATGAGTTCTTGAGATTTATTGAGATATAATTTATACCGATAATGATTTTTATCAAAAAAACTCTCTCTTCATTAAATCATTTTTTTCTTTGATGGGGCTGTTTACAAAAAAAAATTCAAAATTATTTTGACAAAAGTAGTTTATGTATTTTATTGTAATTGAGNTATTTATAATTAGACAAAATGATCCAAAAATAATTTTTATTATTTTATAATTTTCAATATATTATAGATTATAAATTATAGATTTCATAAGTTAAATTTTGTGTTCAACCCCTTCGAAAATGGAACTATAATGATTCCGTTCTTATTGACACAGACGTTTATTGTGGAATTTAGTTGAGGAATATTCCACTAATGGCCCTCACAAAAAATGGAAAATATAAAAGAAATGAATGGGCACATGCAAGTCAGCTACATCTAATACTAATCTATCTATTATATTGATTTTGGGGCAAAATAGGACAAATATTTTAGATAAAAACCCGCTACTTAATGAGTTTCTTCAATTACATTTCATAAATGTTTAAATTAAGTGCTAATACTTTCAAATTAAATTATTGATAACTGATTGTGTATAACTTAAATACAATTACGGAAACATAATTTACCGTGCAGGAAATGGAAAACAATATGCATGAAAAATGAGTCAAATGTAAATTTATTAGTTAAAAACATACAATTAAGAAAATAGATAATTACGCTACTACCCATTGGAGTATATGATAGTCATTTGTTACATCATCCTTTTAAATGCCTTGTGAGAGGTACATTTATCCAGGGATTGGCGTCTCCCTATGTCTTTTCATTCTTCTCATCCGGCGCTTATTTTTTAGATTGAATGAATAGTAGTTAGCGCTGATCCAAATTTGTTAGTTTGGACATGTTCTATGTTATTTATTGTAAAGTTGTTTATGCTTCTCTTTCTAAGGTTGAAATTCTGTTAGTTGGAGTAAGAAGATTGGGATACCATTTATTCCACCCTCTTCGGTCTATCCTCAGTTGGTGTTTGTTCTATGAAAAGATTCCTATTGATTTCGTGTTGCGTGCTCTGGTTATATTTTTCCTTCCTAATGTAATCTTTGTTGTACCGAGGAGGAGGACTTACGATATCTCTTTATAGATTGTCTTTTTTCTCGTGTGTCGTGAGATGCTGTGTCGAGTGTTTTTAAGAAGGGTATCAAGCTGATGATAGTTTCTTAGATCTTTGGTAGACATCAATGAAGATATCTTTTAGCACGTAGTTGAATGCTTTATGACAGACTTCCATTATTCTTGTCTTTTAGGTGGCATGGTTCTTTCATAATCAAGCCATATTTAAGAGTGGGAAACATGTCTTTGCTAAAGCTATTTGCATTGCTTTGGCGGTTCTGAAGTAGGCTCATTTAAGATTGACATGATGTAGAGTTTAATTGAGAAGTTTTTGACACTTCAACAGAGCCCCGCGATTTTGGAAATTTTAGCATCCCCCTTCAAGTTGGATTAAGGTGAACATAAATGGAGTGACTTTTGCTAGTCTTTGGGTTGTTATGCTATTCACTTTGGCGGGTGGTTTACTTCCGACTTAGTTGACTATCCATGCGATTTTGTTTATATGGTGGTCAATATTTATTTTAGATCTCGAAAGATTCCTTGGTATTGGTATCCTGCTTGGGATTCGTTCTTTATATGTTGATTCTAATTTTTATTCTTCGTTTATTTCTGATGATATGTGTTACCTTCTTTTAGGTTATGTTGATTCGTTCTTTATATTTTTTGTTTGTTGACTATTTTATTTTATTTTAATAATGTGTTATATTGAGTTAGATGATAATGGTGCTACTAAGGTGTTGGCATGGCTGGGATGTCTTCATGCACGTATTGATTCATATCATCAATACCCTTATATAAATAAAATTATGCTCCCCTCGACCTTTCACGCTTATACCAAACCACACTCTTACCTTTAAAATCTTGCATAGTACCTCCTGATGTTTGTTTTTGTTTCAGGACTACACCATACTGTCACTTTCATATAAAAAATAGATGTAAGGGACCAAATGTGACCATCACATGTGTTTTTTATGAGCAATGTGGTAATTCCATACCCACGGCCACATATCTTCAGTCCATAGGAAACACTTCTTGAATCCTTAATCCAACATTGGACTTATATGTGAATAATTATGCATTACTGACTGTCAAATAAGTATAAACCCAATTAAAAGATATCACCTAAGATTTTGGATAATTTGAGTTTTAATGTATCTGATAGGCTGTGGACCTTAATCTAACATTAGACTTATATATGAATAATTATGCATTGATAACTGTCAACTAAGTATAAACCCAATTAAAATTGATCACCTAAGGTTTTGGATAATTTGAGTTTTAATGTATCTGATAAGTTGTAGACTTTTTAGCTTGCAGAGACTTTAGGGTAATTTCTATTTTTACGATGAGTTAAAATAGAAATATCAAAAGATAAATTATCTATAAGTGGTTATGATTTTCAGGTCACACGATTAAGAAAAATCATTCTATTATCCCTAATATCTCATCGTTAGAGAGAAAATTGAGAGGCTAAATCAAATGAGACTCTCAGATAAAGAATCGTGAAGATCTGGAAGGTCAACCGCTTGGCTCTAAATCATGATCTACTGTTATGGATTCAGGTACGCTTTTATTTTACAGCTAATTGATTCTTGATATGTTCAACATGAGTTCTTAAGATTTATTGAGATACGGTTTATACCGATAATGATTTTTATCTGGCTCTTCATTAAATCATTTTTATGGGGCTGTTTATAAAAAAATTCATATAATTTTGACAAAGTTAGTTTATGTATTTATTGTAATTGAGTCTCGTATAGTTTTGACCAAAATCTACCACTTTTAGTGCGACGGTGGCAGGTGACCGGCACGGCAATCTGGTCACGCCAAAAAGGAGTAGCCACGACCGTCTAGCCGCCGCCTAGCCGCGGCTAAAGGAAGCTGCGGCCTAGCCGCGGCTGAAGGAGAAAGTTGTTGCCAAGGCCGTATCTGTCTGAGGCGGCCTTGGCCGCGGCGGTAAGGACTCGCGGCGGTCATGGCCACCAATCACTTACTAGAAAGATGAAGTTGAAAACCCTAGGGTTTGAATTGTTCATGGGTCGAGTTGACCCAGAACAGTGAGTTTAAAAAATTTGTGGATGGTTGTGGGCTTCGCCCACAACCACAAAGGAAAGGCTGTGGGCAAACAAGTAAGGGCTGAGATTTTCCTAGCACTCAATTTTTCCAAATAAAAAAAGTTATTTTCATTGCTTTATAAATTAGTTAATTTTAGGGATCATAAATTAAGTTTAATTTAAGAATTTTCAATAAATTGTTTTGAATATTTTTGGATTTTTGGATTAAAATAATTTCAAAATAATTTTTAAAGGATTATCAAATAAATTATTTTGATTTTGAGTTTTAATTATTCAAAACAAATTTTCTAAGGATCATAAAATTAATTATTTATCAATTAATTTAAGCTTTAAATTACGTACAATTTTAAATTTGAACATTAGTATGTTATATATTTTAAGATGAATTAATTGAAGCAACTTGTGGCCAAAGTGACATCTCTTGTGGAAACTAATTTGTCTTGAAATATAAAAGGTTTTGCATGTGTGTGTAACTTATGTGAAAATTTACCGGCCCAAAGAAAGGAAAATATTTGATAGAATTATATATGTTTTTGTGGTAATAAATATGTGATAATTATTCGATTTACATGTGAACAATAAATCGGTCCAAAGAAAGGTTTCTTGTTCGATATGTTCTTTATCATCAGTATTTGATTACTACACCAAGGCATCTTTTACAAGTTAATAATTTTTGCCAAAGTCAAAATATTAATGGAGTCCCCGGTATCTTGAGATGGGGTTTAATTTTATTTGAATTTATTATTGTTATTTTGGAACTCATGTGAGCTTTAGGTTGGTTAATTGTTCTCTATCAAGTTATTACTCTAGTTGGTGCGAACATCAAGTAAATAAAGTATAAAATGACTCAAAGTGAAAGTCCTAGAAAGATAATCTCTTAATAGTTCTTGAAGTCATGGATCTTGATCTTGCATTAAGGATCGATTATCCTTCACCTCTTACGGATAAGAGTACCTCTGATGAAAATATTGATATGAAAAGGTGGGAGAAATCAAATCGCATGTGCATGTTGATAATAAAATATGTCATTCCAAAACATTCAAGAGCGCTATATCTGAAAAGATAACTACGATTAAAGATTTTCTTCCAGATATTGAAAAGATGTTTGTTAAGAACGAAAAGGCAGAAAATGGTACGCTATTGACAGATCTAATTTCGATGATGTATAAGGGTAAAGGCAACATCAAAGAGTATATTATGGAAATGTCTCACATTGTTTCAAGGTTGGAAGCACTTAGGCTTGAACTCTTTTAGGACTTGTTGGTGTATCCGATTTTGATATCCCTTCCAGCACAAATTAGATAGATTAAGGTGATTTGTAATTGTTATAAAGGGACTTAGTCTCTGAATGGGCTCATCTCATACTGTGTTTAGGAAGCGGAAAGAGTGAAACATGATAAGACAAATGGTGCTTACCTGGACTCTACAACTTAGGATAAGGGCAAAGGAAAGAAAAAGGAAAAAGGATAAGGTAGCTGTGGATACAACACCAGACAAGAAACAAAAAAAAAATCGGTTGACTCGAAAGGATATAGTTGTTACTTCTGTGGAGCTGAAGGGCATATGAAGAAGCAATACACCAATTATCATGATTGGCGTGCTAAGAAATGTGTGCTTCTTAATTTGGTTTGTTCTGAAGTTAATTTAAGTTCGGATGCTAGACACACGTGGTTGATAGATTCTGGTGCAATAACTCACATCAGTATGTCTATACAAGGTTGTTTCACTTGACGAAGGCCAAGTATTGTTGAAAGATACATCTATGTGGGAAATGGCAAGCGGTTGAATTTGAGGCGATAAGGAAATTTAAATTATTATTAAAGACTGAATTTTATTTGAATCATAATGAAACATTTATTGCGCCGCATTTTAGATGAAATTTAAGTTTTGTCTTTATTTTGGACAAAGTTAGTTCTGGTTGTTTATTTGGAGATGAAAACCATGGTTTGTTTTGTGATTCAACTTCGGTTGGTTCTAGTTATTTGTCAGGTTACGATAATCTTTATTTACTTGATACAATTGCTTCAATTAAATAATCATTGCAAGTAAGTACACCAGGTGCTAAAGGAAAATTAACCAGTCAGAATTTAGTTGCGTTATGGTATAAGATTTTAGGTCATATCTCCATACTGAGAAAAGAGAGACATGTGTCAAACGAAGTGCTCGGCCCCTTAGATTTCATAGATTTTGATGTTTGTGTTAATTGCATAAAGGGTAGACAAACCAATATAAGGAGAGTTGAAGCCAATATGACTCATTACATCTTAGAACTTATTTACACGGATATTTTTGGGTCAGCCTCTTCGGTCGCTTGGAATGGTCAACAATACTTTATAACGTTCACTAATAATTATTTTAGATATGGCTACATATATCTCATTCATGAAAATTCACAATCATTGGACGTGTTCAAAAATTCTAAGGTTGAAGTTGAGAATCAACTCAACAAAATGATTAAAAACGTTAGATTTGATTGTGGTGGTGAGTACGATGGCAGATATGATGGTTCAGGTGAACAACGTCCATGACCGTTTACTAAATTTTTAGAGGAATGCGGTATCGTCTAGCAGTACACTATGATGGGTTCTCCCACTATGAATGGTGTTACTGAAAGATGAAACAAAACATTTAAGGACGTGATGAGGAGTGTGATTAGTCATTCTACCTTACCAGAATCACTCTAAGGTGAAGCACTTAAGGATGCATCATATATCCTTAATAGAGGTCCAACTAAAGCAACTGTCAAAGACACCATATGAACTTTGGACCATCAAGAAATATAGTCTAAAGCTTTTGCAGGTTTGGGAATGTCCAGCTGAGGAAATGCCTTGTAGGCCTAATGAAAGAAACTGGGCTTAAAGATGGTAAGTTGGATATTCTAAAAGATCCAGAGGGTACAAGTTTTGAAATCCCACAACTTGGTCGATTTTGAGACGAGAAATGCCCGATTATTTTAGGATGCCGAGTTTGTGGGGAGAGATATGTTGATATTCTCACATGTGTTATTAGTATTGATTAGGACTTCATCCCTGACATTGTTAATGATTATTCAAGAAGAAAATATCGGAGAACCTCCCGTTCAAGAGATTATTCCAGAAGAACAAACTCTAGCACCTCAAGAACATATGTCCTTAAGGAGGTCCATTAGAGAGTGAAGAAGTTCAGTGCCAGACGATTACATTGTATTTATTCAAGAACATGAGGTAGACATTGGAGTGATGGAAGATGATCTGATCAACTTCCATCAAGCCATTGAAAGTTCTAACTCTCAGAAGTGGATCAATGCCATGAATGAGGATATAAAGTCTATGAAGGACAATGACGTGTGGGAGCTTGTCCCATTACCAAAAGGTGCGAAACTCTTTAGTTGCAAATGGATTTTAAGACTAAGAGAGATTCAAAAGGTAATGTGAAAAGGAATAAGACTCGTCTTGTCACAAAAAATGCTTTACACAGAAGGAAGGCATTGATTATAAAGTTCTTTCTCTCCGATTTCTACGATAGACTCTTTCAATCTTGAGCTGTATCAGATGGATGTAAAGATGAGGTTTCTCAACGGTGACATTGAAGATACGATTTATATGGTGTAACTAGAAAACTTTGTGTCGCACTACAAGAAATAGTGGCTTTAGCGACCAATATTTTGGTCGTTAATGCCCCTAAATTTGGTCGTGAAAAGTCTAACACGACGAACATATGTTTGTCAGGAACCTCCTCGCTTCGCCTTGTCAGTAAAAGTCTTTCGCGACAAAAAATGAAACTCGTCGCGTTAGACTTTTTGTGACAAAAAACAAACTGGTGGCAAAAGATTGTCGCGATGAAAATAAAATTTTGCGACCAAAAAATATTTCATCTTTTGCGACCAAAAAATATTTCGTCGCAAAAACCTTTTGCCACCAATATTTCTCTTCATCGCAAAAATCTTTTGCGACAAAAATTTTTTTTATAGCAAAACCCTTTTGCACCAATATTTTTCTCCGTCACCTAAACTCTTTTACGACCATTTTTTTATCGCAAAATATTTTTGGCGACCAAATTTTACATTCCCAAAATGTAAATAAAAAATTCTAAAATTTATAGTTTTCATATACACTTGTAAAGCATTTAATATTATCAGAAGATTTATGAGACCTGATATTTTTCTAAGAAATACATATATTAGTCGTTAATATATGTAATGTAACAAATTAATAGTAGTTCGTTACACAATCTCTGAATCATAATTCATTACAGAATTTGGTTCACAAATGTATCCAAAGAAAAATAAAAATAGAGTATTTAAAGTTTGATGTTACAACTACAAAGCATAACAAATATTCTGAAGCTCAATGTTCTGTTATTAAGTCATCGTCATGAGGTGTAAAACCGTTTTGACGAGCCTAAGCGAGTAAGCTTTTTAGTTGGCTCTCCATTGACTGTATTTGTTTCTTTAATTCTATATTTTCAACTCGACTCTTTTTCTTGGAATATGTGGATGGAGCTCCATGTCGAAGACTTTTATTTTGCCCGAAAACTTCTTCAACTATCTCTTTTTCAGAGCGAGGTGTGGTATCTTCAGTGATAGGCTCATCCCTTAAAGTACATATGCTTTCCTATAACATCACAATGAGTCAAATTCAAGATAAATCATATAGTATTGAAAAAATATCTAGCAAAATCCGATTCAAAGTGATAATCCCCCTAAATTAAAACTAACAGTATTATATTTAGACAAGGAACATCAATCAGAAAGTATTCAAAAAATCATCTAGCACGCCCAAATACAAGGTGATGAGCCCTTTTCCCCCACACCCACACACACATTGAAACTAACATTATTATCTTTAGACAATGAGCATCAATAACAAAGTATTCAAAAATCATCTAGTACGCTCGTATACAAAGTGATAAGCCCCCCTCCCTCCCCCCACCCACCCACACACACACACACATTGCAACTAATACTATTATCTTTAGACAAGGAGCATCAATCAGAAAGTATTAAAAAATCATCTAACGCGCTAAGATACAAGGTGATAAGCCCCCCACCCCCCGCACACCCACCCACACGCATATTGAAACTAATATTATTATCTTTAGACAATGAGCATCGATCAGAAAGTGTTCGAAAATCATCTAGCACGCTTAGATACAAGGTGATAAGCCCTGCCCCACACCCATACACACTAAAACTAACAATATTATTAGACAATGAGCATCGATCAAAGTAATAACCCCCCCCCCCGACACACATATTGAAACTAACATGATTATCAATCAAATTATTTTAGAGGGATTACTCACATAACTTCGTGAGCCATATCATTATGCCAACCTTTTTAGCACTGAAATGAGTGTTGTAAAACATTTCAACTCAAGTAGGAGCTACCCAGTTGAAGCTTCCTATCTGAAATGCAATAAAGTTGAGTTATTATATACTAAATATTATTAAGAGTACTAAAATAATATTTTGATTCACCTGATGAAATCAATGATCAAGAAAAGATACATTCCCTCCAGATTATGATTGTATGGAAGGTTTTGACGGTTTTGAGAATTGATTTTTTAGCGTGCCTATAATAAAAGTTTTATGATTGAAATAATTAGTCAAATAATCAAAATGTAATGTATAAGCTTTGATGATATGAATTATCCTGAATTTCTCAACCTTCCAAACTGTGCATAGTCAATTCCAATCATCCTATGACATACCCTTATAAGGATGTCATCGTGCTACTATTGGATCTTATAATGTCTGTGCAATGTGTACTTGTATCCCTTGTATGTGTTCGATGCTTCAAATTTAATCTAATCGATCATAGCATTACTGGTCGATTGAAAAGTAAAATAAACCCGCAATAATCTTTTACTATCAGTCACGCAATAAAGAAAATATAACAATAAATGCATGTATCATTATTGCATGTAGCCTATCAATTATAACTGCCAGGTATTCTGCTGATCCCTCATTTAGTTTGTCAAAGTACTTATCATCATTCCTCTCATTCCGCGTGAATTTGGTTTCAATGCCATTGAGATGCAATGAGTAAAAAGGCAACAAATCGTTAACAATGTAGGCTTATGCAATCGAACCCTCTGGACGAGCAATTACATCGTGCACGAAATATTTGATGTGTAAGTAAATGAAAAGTTGAGAGATATACCTTTCAATTGGGTACATCCAACTATAACCAACAGGACCACACAACTTCACTTCTTGTGGTAAATGAACTGCCAAATGTACCATAACATCAAAGAAAGTTGGGGCAAATATCCTTTCTAACTTACGCAGGACCAAACTTATTCAATCTCTAAGAAAATCCAAGTCCTTAGTATTCAGTGTTTTCGAGAACAATTCTTTGAAGTAGTTAGACAACTCAACCGAAGCAGTGCACACATCCTTACCCAATAAACCACAAATCCCAACTGGTAAAAGTCTTTGCAGTAAAACATGACAATCATGATTTTTCAATCCTGAAACCTTACCCTCAGCTTGGTTGATACATCGTGATATGTTTGCTGCGAAGCCATCTGAAAACTTGACTGGCTTTAAGAAACCACAAAACTTTCTTCTCTCTTTTACCATCAATGTGTAACATGCAGGTGGTTTAAAATATTTGTTCCCTTTCATTTTACATTTTGAGCATCTTCTGCAAACCAACTATATTGCTTATCAAAATCCTTCCAACCTTCTGAATCAGTAGGATGTCTCAATATATCCTCAACGTTGACACGTTTCTCCTTGTGCCATCTCATATCGGACGATGTGTATTTTGACTTGAACAATCTTTGAAATCTAGGTATAACAGGAAAGTGACGCAAAAATTTTTGGGGAACTTTCTTACCCTTCCCATCATCCATTTTATATCTTGGTTCACCATATTCAGGACATTTGTCTTTTCCTTCATTCTCTTTCCAGAATAAAAGTACAATCGTATTTACAAGAATGAATGATGTCATATCTCAACCCTAAATCTCTTAATTTTTTTGGTTTCATAGTAAGAGGCTGGAATTTTTGAGCCTACTAAATGAAAACTATTTAAAACTTCAAGTAATTGGTCAATGACTTATTGCTCCAATGATTAAGCACTTTGATATGCATCAATTTCACAACAAAAGATAGTGACGTATACTTTTGACAACCAGGATAGAGTTCTTCGGCTTCACTAAGCAAATCACTAAATCCATCCGACGTTTCTGCATTTAGATTTATTCTATCAATATTATCCTCTCCAACTCGTTCACCATTCATCTCCATCCCAACAAAACCACACATGTTATCTAACATTTCTCTCATCTCATCACCATCATCATCGTCATCACCACCACGAAGGTGAGATGTAGTACTATTCATCTACATATTTGGTGAATAATGATATCTTTGTATCTTTTCACCATGAAACACCCAACGATCATAGCTCAATTTCATTCCATATTAGCACAAATGTATTTTAACTTCTATTAAAGGCAATTGTCTTGAATTAAGATATTTTTTACATGGACAACGAGGTTTCCCCTCTACATTGAGATAATTACTTGCCACGCTCATAAACTGTGAAATACCATCAATATACTCTTTGGACAATCTATTAGAATTTTTTAACCAACTCTTGTCCATTTTGTATAACTTTGTAAATTAAATAACTATTTAGAGAAACTCTCAACAAAATATCCCTAAATTAAAGAGATCAAAATACAAATTTAATTAAGAGTGAAACAGAAATCAGAAACAAAGATGATTCAAGTGCATAATAAAAGAAAATAGTTATAAATAGAAGGGTTATGTTCACATATTTTTCTTCAGATCACCAAACCATTACTCGTTATAAATGTTATATTTGTACTAACACATACTGTTATTTTGAAATCACTTGTATCAATACTAATTAATCTCGTGTTTCAGATAATTTGTTATTCTTAATGCACATATTTCTAGTTATCATCAACTCTATAAAATGTTTGGCACCAACCCAACCACCCCCATGCTCTTTCCTCTCTCTCACATACACTCCACACACAGACTGAGCAATTCATGAACTAGATTGAAATATTTTGAATTAGGCAACCATTTCGTCCTATTCAATTCTCCCAACCCAAACCTTTTAAATGAGTCAATTTCATAGTACCATTTTCACATTAATAGTAACTACATTTACAGAAAACAACTTGAAGTTGAACTTAGTTTCTTTGAATCTTGTATGGAGGTAGAGATATTATCATGAATCATGCAAAGAATCATCTGATTGCTTTATTTTCCATGAGTTTTTCGGTTTAGCTAAATATTTTATCATCAAATGCAGGTTCAAAATTACTATAAGATGAAGAAAGATATTGTGTTGGGAATCAAAACACCTACTCTAAAACAAAAGGATATAAGACAACGGCTGTCACAATATACATGGTTGATGACCACTATTGAGACGGTGGAAGATGAACCACAAACTGCTGCTTATAAAACAATGAAGGAGGTAGAAAGAATTTCAAAGATGGCAGAATCCAAATTTCCAAACTTCTAAACTTAATCACCAAACATAATCAACAAAAACTTAACATAATCAGAAATCAAAGAATAACTAAAATTTTCAGAAAACTCACAATTTCAGTGAATCGACAAAACATAAAACACAAAATTCAAAATTCTGGAACATAAAACACACAATTTCATAATTTCAGAGAATCAACAAAAACATAAAACACATAATTGAGTTTATACTCTCAATGTAAGCTACAGGAAGAATTCCCCGAAGGGTTAATGAATGCAAACCATAAAAATAGAGATATACAGGGTTGGAATGTCACAATATACATGGTTGATGAATGCAGACCATAAAAATAGAGAACAAATAGAAACAAAATCAACTTACCTAAAATCACAGACCTAACTCTCAAAATCAACTCCAAACGGTGATGATGAGCTTAGAAGCTCGTTGGGGAAGCTCGACGTAAAGTTCACCATGGAAGCTCGTTTGGGGAATGAATTGTTGGTGATGATCGGCGACATCAGTGATGAATAGAGGAGCTCTGTCGCGAGGGCGAGGAAGGGGGGAATGGGGCAGCTCTCTGTTGAGGGTTTCTTTTATTTACTAAACCCTTGTTAAAATGACGGTGTTTTAACAAGGCTAAGGAAAATGAATTTAAAACAGTCATCGCTAAAACGTGTGGAAAAATTGACGCGTTTCTTTCCCAGTAAAATATATTGCGACGCGCAAGAAAGGAATCACAGTAAGTTGCTTTTGGCCACAAACTTTCTAGTTGATCGCTAAAAATGATCCTTTTACGATGAATCTGCTTTCGTGGCTAAAAGTTTCGTGGCTAAAGATGGGTTTTCTTGTAGTGTCGGGAGACCCAAAGAATATGGTTGCAAACTTAAGAAACCCATCTATGGACTCAAGCATATATCTCTGCAATGGTATTTCAAATTTCATCTAGTGATCATCTCATTCAGTTTTGAGATGAATTTGGTCGATGATTGTATTACCATAAGTTCTGTAGGAGCAAGCATAATTTTTTGATTTTATATGTGGATGATATTTTGCTTGCTAACAACGATATTGGCTTATTGCATGATACCAAAGAGAATTCTAGCTAAGAATTTTGAGATGAAAGATCTTGGTGACGACTCTTTTGTAAACACCGAGATCGTCCTCGTGATATTCTTGGATTATCACAAAAGGGCTATATTGAAAAGGTTCTCAAAAGATATGGCATGCATGACTGCAAACCAGGTTATACCCCTATGGCTAATGGAGACAGGTTTAGTCTCAATCAGTGCCCTAAGAATAGTTTTGAGGAAAGATAAATACAGAAGATTCTCTATGCCTCAGTAGTAGGGAGTCTGATGTATGCACAAGTTTGTACACGTCTGGATACTGCGTACGTGACTGGGATGTTGGGTAGACATTTAAGTAACTCAGGCATAGGCCATTGGAAAGCAGCTAAACGGGTCTTATGGTACTTGTAGAGAATAAAAAAAATACATGCTCACGTATCGGAGATCAGATCAGATTGAGAGCATTAAGTATACCGACTTCAATTTCGCTGGATACAAAGATAGCATGTTATGAGCCATCCAATCATGGAATATGACTGCATAATATTGTCATAGGGCTGCAAATAATGGATAGTATTGAGAGACCACTCAAGTTATTTTGTGACGATAAGTCAACAGCCCTCTATTCTAATAACAACAGGAGCTCGACAAAGTTTAGTTAGATAGACATCAAGTCTCTGGTTGTTAAGAATAAAGTTCAGAGTGGATAATTGTCTATAGAGCACGTCGAAACAAACTCCATTTACGGATCTGTTTGTTAAGAAATAAACAGTTTCATGAGCACACTGGTCTTATGGTTGTCATATCGGTTGATGATATTCAATTTTAGTGGGAGTTTGCGATTTTGGATGCTCTTCTTTATAGACATATTTTCAGTTATTTCGGTTTATGGATATTTTAAGGTAATTTATGCAGAAATAAAGTTTTATTAGCTAATTCACAGTCTGATTCTGGTATGATTTGATCTCACCAAGGTTTATGGAGGACCAGTTAGAAATAGACATGTTAGGATCACATTACATGAAATTTTCATGCTCACATCCACATCATAATCCATGTCATTCAGTTATATTAGCTTACTTGACCATTGATGAATTGAGTTACGATTGTTATAAAAAAGGCCGTTTTGATCCTATCTTGGTATGATTGATGGATCAGATTGGTATAGATACATTTTGGTAATGACAGCAAAGTTGAGCTCATTTGGTTATGTTTGCAAAACATATTTATATTGCTATACATATAGTCCAAGTGAGAGATTGTTGTCCTTAATCCAACATTGAACTTATATGTGAATAATTATGTATTGCTGACTGTCGAATAAATATAAACCAATTAAAATTGATCACCTAAAGTTTTAGATAATTTGGGTTTTAATGTATCTGATAAGTTGTTGACCATTTAATGTGTAAAGACTTTTAGGGTAATTTCTATTTTTATAATGAGTTAAAATAGAAATACCAAAAGATAAGTTCTCTATAAGTGGTTATGATCCTCATATCATACGATTAAGGGAAATCATTCTGGACTCCCTAATATATCATCGTTAGAAAGAAAACTGAGAGACTTAATCAACGTGGACACTCAGATAGAGAATCATATAGATTTGGAAGGTCAACCGCTCGGCTCTAAATTACGATCTACTGTTATGGATTCATGTACGCTTCCGTTTTACAGCTAATTGATTCTTCATTTGTTCAATATGAGTTCTTGAGATTTATTGAGATATAATTTATATCGATAATGATTTTTATCAAAAAAACTCTCTCTTCATTAAATCATTTTTTCTTTGATGGGGCTGTTTACAAAAAAAAATTCAAAATTATTTTGACAAAAGTAGTTTATGTATTTTATTGTAATTGAGTCTTGTATAATTTTGCAAAAATCTACCACTTTTAGTGCGTGTACTTTTAGTGATTTTATAAGTTAATTTTCGTGTTCAATCCCCTGAACATGGAACTATAATAATACCGTTCTTATTGACATTTGACTGTTATTGTGGAATTTAGTTGAGGAATATTCCACTAATGGTCCTAAAACAATAACATGGAAAATATAAAAGAAATGAATGGGCACATGCAAGTCTTGAGTCTACATCTAATTCTTACTAATCTATCTGTAATATATATTTTGGGGGTAAAAGGGGATAACTATTTTAGTAAAAAAAAACCCACTACTTCATGAAATACCTCAATTGCATTTCATAAATGTTAAAATTAAATTGTAATACTTTAAAGTTAAATTACAAATAATCAATTGTGTATAACCTGAATATAATTATGATAACATAACTTAACATGAATAGAATGAAAAACATGACGTATGAAAAAATGTGTCAAACGTAAATTTATTAGTTAAAATAAATAATTTAAAAAATAAAGTTTGAAACAATTATATATATTTGACAAAATCTAATATTTTTTTATCAATTCTACAAACACAAAATGCTCTATATAATTTTTTTGCACCATTGTAGTGTATGTTGACACTTTTTATTTTTAGATTAGTACATTAATAAAAAAATATTTGTTTCATTTATCGCGTGCAACAAGTATTAATAGCTATTATATTAAAGAATGTTGTGTCAACAAATATACATGTCATAATTTAAAATATTGGTTTGAAATTGTTCAAATTATGTACATCGCACGTGCAAGTGAACTAATAGAATTTAAATGAGTTAAGGAGGAGAAATATTTTTTGACACAATTTATACTTATTTCATGGAAGTCTTTAATTGTCTTATCTATTGAGATTAAATATTAATACATGTAACTTGTAAGTACTAATAATTAAATATTTTAAATTGTTTATACATCAATTAAATTTTTTCAATACAATCAATTAATATAACTTTAATTTATGATGATAAGATACCTAAAAATGCATGAATGATAACAAAATGCATGAAAATTTTTTAAAAAATGAAATGTAATTCTAGTAATTCAAATTTATCATTAAACCACTTGAACGATATCTATTTGAACAAAATGTATAAACAATCGGTAATTTATATGATCATTTGTGCACCATCGATCTAACTATTATATGTTTGGTACATTTCACATTTTGAGATATTATTTTAATTAATTTTTAATATTTTTTATCACGTGTGAAACATGTTTTAATAATTATGTAATTATTTATGTCTTGTACTCATATTTTAACAATCATGTATATAGATCGGACGGGACAGCAATTGAGAATCAAAAATGAAAAGCGCACAAAAAAGCATAAAAAGAGATTAAAATATCACCACACTTCATAAGTTTAACAAATCTCAAATTACTAAGTACCACTTTCAACTCAAACAAAAACAATATAACTCAATCTTTAAGGTCACATCTAAAATAAAACAGTGTGACTCATCGTCTAAGCCCTTTTCCTGTTGGTGTTTTAAATAAAATTGTGAGCCGATTTCAGAACAGACACAAATTACTCAAATAATTTAATTGAATGGGGGCAGATAAGATAAGCCGACAGTCTTTCAGAAAACCAAAAAAAAATATTTAAAATGCAAAGATAAAGGTACTTTATTCAATATTCTTTCCTTTAGTAGTCAGTAAACCGATTAATTAAATAATAACATTATCAGTAACTCTAAAAAATATTAAACCCACGTAAACAAAACAAATTTTCTTGCAATTTAAGTATTGGGAGAGGGAAGGAGAAGCATGGAGCATGACGCTTAACCAAAAACATAAGCGTGCAAAGAGGTATTGTTAGGTTAAGTGGGATGAATTGGACATCATGTTGTTGTTGGGGTTATAGTGCTCGAGTTCTTGGATTCGTTAATAAGGTAAGTCGGTTACCAAAACCAGAGCATAAGTGAAATATAATATATGATTAACATATTATTACCTGTAATAACGTGGCTGTAGTTGGCTGCATGGAGCGAGTGCTTATCTTTTTATATTTTAAAATAATTATAGGTAAATAACATATTTATAGTTGAATTTATAGTTGATAACTTTAACTTTCGATTTATAGATTTCATGATTAGATTTGATGGATTCATTATATTTAATTGAATATTCCAGAATTTATTATATTTCAATTCAAACGTTATTTTTCTTTTTAAATTAGATTGATTCTAGTTTTTTTAACTAATTTCTGATAAGAAAATTATAATTTTTTAGTGTCACGTCATCAACCAGCTGTTGATGGAATTGTAGTTGACGATTTTAAACTTCGATTTACAAATTTCATAATCATATTTGGTGGGGTCATTACATTTAATTAAATATTTTAGAATTTATTATTTTTCAATTCAAATGCTATTTTATATTTTTATTTTTAATTAAATTAGATGATTTTTTTTTAGTTTTGGTTGATGGCGTTAATGGCTCAGGATTTAGTTTTTTCTTTTAAAATTTTGGTGGTTACTGTTGGATCACGAACAGTTCGTGGGCGGATTATAAAAAAAAATTTCGTCAAGTAATTTAATCATATTAAATATTAAAACCATACATCTGTTTATGTATATTAAGTTAAACGTATTCAAAAGAAGTAGAAGCGATATTAACATTTTCGTTGTGTCAGAGACTTTTTAAATTGGTGGAATCCTTATTGAATGCTTCGTGTTCTTTCGATCTTCAAATCCAAGAACTTTAATTAGTCTTTGCACCAACAACCACTCGTTGGATTCAGAAATATATCTCGCAAGTACGTCGTTAGGAACTGAGTGTGGGTTCTCAAAACAACTGAGAAAGAAAAATCAAATTTTTCTCTTCCTATAGTGATTTCTACGGCAAGCAGTAGGAGGGGAGAGAGAAACCTTTTTATGCTTTGTCTGATTAGGGTTGTGTTAACACACTTAGGTTATGGAGGCAACCCTCATGTCATCTATTGTATAATAATTTTAGAATTTTTACATATACCCCATATATGTGTAATTTTTTAAATTCACCCCCTTATTATTTACTATTACCGAAAATTGAATATCTTCCTAGAGTCAATGTTGTGTCCAAATTCATCAATCCAAGCTGATAAATTTAAATTGATCACCATCAATTAATTAAATAATTTCTGTTATTTACTAATTATCTAATAATTATCCAATAATAAATTAATTAATTTGAAAATCAATTAATTGGTATTCACTAATAAAGTGACAACACCCATCATATATGGGTTCAGGAAATACACCTTGGCTCAAAACACATTTTCGTCCAACTGATGTTGTTTCTTCTATTCATGTCCTCATGAGCTACTCCTAAGACCGAATGGACTCACATAATTAAATCTATAGGATTCAAATACCTGGTGAATTTTTCTCTATAAATTTCAGACATATTTAATCCTGACATCGTACGACTCCACTATAAGTTCGATGCCGAATCACCTCTCGATTCATGCGTGCAACATTTTTTGTTGGTGCAAATAAACTATTTTATTTCACAGTTCGCAGAATATTTTAACATATTAACCTTCATTAATATCAATAACAAGAGCGGGATATAAAATTATCGTTTTACCCCTTTTGTTATTATTTCTTTAACTCATTTTATTGATTGTGAATAAGAATGACATAACAGTAAATTGTCTCGTGCAATTCACAAGTCTTATTCAATGACTCATTTCATTGAATACTTGACCAAATTAATTTATTCACATGCTCATCAATAAAGGATAAGGCGATATTGTTACTTTCACAATCTAATCTTGAATTTTAATATCTGTGAATCACGCAACTCCAACATAGTTGAATTACGATCCCACAGTCGAGATATTATCCGACAATTCGAACACACTCTTTTGGTATATCAAAGACCGCAAGTAACTAAGTCAAGCTTTGTATTCATCTCAGGATATAGGTAATTATGAAAATACCCTTAAGGTGTAACAATTATATTTAGAGCTAGATAAACGGTTTTACTCTAAACTAATTTTTTACTGGTCTATTAAACATGTCCCATAACATGTCTAGGTCAACCGTCAGAGTCTCCACTCTTATGCTCCAAGACTGACATTCTTTGGTTCAACCTAACCGTCATAATCAGACTCGATTTCTTAGTCGATCATAAGACTGTGAATATCGTTCTGAACTATTTCAGAAGAGTTTGTCTAGAAGAACCCTCTGTCTTTACTCTTCTTACGTTTACAATAGTTCTAGGACTTGAGTAAATTATAAACACACTTTAATTAATAGTATTTCATTCATTCATTAAATTCAGTAATATAAAATGTCTGAGAAATAACTAAATACTCATAAATAGTTATTACACTCTACTTTATAGACGTAATTCCAACAATCTCTCACTTGGACTAAAGTAGGAGTGTACAATCTCGTATTTACATGCCCTCTAGATGACCATCAAAGACTTTAATTCTTAAAGTCTTCGTGCATGGATCTGCCAGGTTGTTGACCATCGATATGTGTGTAACTACAACATCTCCAGGCTAAACAATCTCCCTTATCAGGTGATACTTACACTCTATATATTTGGATCTTTTGTGGCTCCTTAGTTCCATCGCGTTTGCTACAACTCCATTGTTATCGCAATAAAGTGTCATGGGCTTGTCAGCTTCTGGAACAACTTTCAGAGTCTTCAAGAACTTTCTAAGCCATAAAGCCTCCTCAGCAGCTTTACAAGCTACCATATATTCAACTTACATGGTAGAATCAGCAATGCAAGATTGCTTGATACTTCTCCATATAATTGCTCCACCGTTTAGGATGTACATCGATCATGAAGTGGACCTCTTAGAATCATTGTCTGCTTGAAAATCGGAATTAGTATACCCCATCATATTCAAGTCAGTACTTGAATACACAAGCATGTAGTTCCTTGTTCTCCTAAGATACTTAAGGATGCGCTTGACGACATTTCAATGCTCGATTCTAGGATTAGATTGGAAATGACTCACCACGCCCACGTCATAGCAAATGTCTGGCCTAGTGCAAAACATAGCATACGTGAGACTTCCTACGGCTGATGCATATTGAATCTTTTTCATGTATTCCTCTCTCGAGGAGTCTTGGAAGACTACTCCTTGGAGAGGCTGACTACATGCTTGAAAGAAAGATATCCCTTTTTAGAGTGTTGCATACTGAAGCGATCCATCACTTTATCAATATGAGATGCTTGAGACAGTGTCAATTGTCTATTTTTCCGATCCTAAAAAATATGAATACCTAGGACAAAGACAACTTTTTCAAGATCTTTCATATCAAATTGCTTTGCTAGCCAAATCTTGACATCAGATAATTTTCCTACATCATTCCCAATTAGTAGAATATCATCTATGTGCGAGACTAGAAAAACCACTTTTCATTCGTGTATCAGCTTATACACAAAGGGTTCGTTTACTAACTGTTCAAAACCAAAGTTCTTGACAATTTTGTCAAATATAATATTCTATGATCGGGACACTTGCTTAAGTCCATAAATGGACTTCAGCCGTTTACAAACCTTACCCTCTTAGAATTTCTCCATGAACTCGTCTGGTTGATCCATATAAATGCGCTATTCAAGATTACCATTTAGAAAAGCAATATTGAAATCCATATGCCAGCTTTCATAATTGAGGGCAGCAACAATGAACATGAGGATTCAAATGAATTTAAGCATGGCTACTGGCAAGAAGGTATCCTTATAGTCTATACCTTCCTCTTTGGTATAGCCCTTAGCTACTAGCCTCGCTTTGAATGTCTCCACATTTTCATCCAGACCTCTCTTTTTCTTATAGATCCATTTACACCCTATAGGTTTTGCCTCTTCAAGAGGATCTATAAATTTCCAGATTCCATTCGAGTGTATCGAATGTATCCCAATGTTCATTGCTTCTTGCCATATGTTTACTTCAGGACTAGTCATGGCTTATGAGTAGGAAATAGGTTCATCGTGATCCCTATATGAGATTGTTGTTAAGGCATCTCCATAGGACATGTACCTATCAGGCTGTCTCACAACCCTCCCACTACGTCGAGGCTCCATAGACTCTTTCCCTAGCTGTGGTTCTTCTATTATTGAATCAGAAAAAGTTCCTGATTGGGGAGTCAGTGTCCTCCCACTCAATAGCTCCTCTAGCACAAGAATGCTTCTCAGCTTCACACTTCTTATATAGTCTTCTTCGAGAAAATGTACATTCATGCTTACGAATATTTTCTTGGCAATCGGACTATAGAAGACATACCCCTTTGTTCCTTTAGTATATCCTACAAATATGCATAATTCCGATCGACTGGCCAACTTACATATCTTCCGTTTAAGAACATGTGCTGGGCACCCCCATATTCTAAGAGGTTTACGGATGGCTTTCGTCCATTCTATCTTTCATATGGTGTGCTAGGCACCGTCTTCGATGGATCTTGGTTCAGAATGTACACTTTTATTTCCGAGGCACATCCCCAGAATGAATCTGGAAGGGATCTGTAACTCATCATGAATCTAACCATATCTATCAGAGTTCGATTCGTTCTCTCTGACACACCATTGTGTACTGGAGTGGTAGGTGCTGTAAGTTGAGAATTAATACATTCTTCCTTAAGAAAGTCTTCAAACTCTCCTAGCAAGTACTCTCCACTACGATCAGATTGTAGTGTTTTGATTTATTTCTCTAACTACTTCTCAACCATAGTCTTATACTATTTAAACTTTTCTCTTCTTCTCTTACAAACACATTCATATGGCATGCCAGGAACAATCTTCTTCCCTCTCTCTTCTTCTCTTGCAGACACATTCTCTCTCTCTCTCTCTCTCTCTCACAGCCATCTTGCATCTTTTCTCACTCGCAGACGTCTTCCCTCTCACTATGGCTTCTCTATACTCGCAATGTTCTTCTCTCATGCTATGGAGCTCAATGACTCTCTCTCTCTCTCTCAGTGATTTTCTTTCTCTTGCAGTGGCGTTCTTTCCCTCGCCACTCGCTCAAGCTACCACAATCGACCAGATCTGAGTAGAACATAGTAAAGCTGAGCAGATTTGAAGGTTACAAAATGCTATTACCTTTTAGTTTTACTGATTCTATTTAGATTTGGTTAAATGTTCTATAAAATTTATAGATCTGAAATATTACAGTTTTAGTGTATTTGTAATACAAATTATGCTTGGTAATGATTTGTGTTTTGAAGAATTTTAGGGCTTTAATATCACTTATTTAGTCTTCATTTTTTTAGTTTTCGAGATTGCAGGGTTCTTATATTACTGATTTTAGCTTGGCTTCTAATTTTGTAACCCTTATGTCTTGAGTTAGGGTTTTAGTCTAATGGTTTGTGTTCTGGAGAATTTGTATACTGATTGTAATGGAATTTTAGTTTTGGAGAAATACAGTATAATGGAATCTTTTTGCAACTTTACCGAACTGTCAAACCAAACCAAAACTTTTGGTTTGGTTCATATATGATTCACAGTTCGGTTCAGTTAGTTGAATGAACGAACCGAAACTTTCAGTTCAGTTTGATTTTCTCTTAAATAACCGACCGAACCGAATTATGAACACCCTTAACCTATACATCAATGATATCCATCTCATTCAGATAACTAATGATCAGTATCATATGTTCTCTGACATGAGTTCTAAGTTTCATCTTGCAGTTCATGAAATTTAGCGCAACAACTTGTTTGGCTTGACGACCCTGATCTACGAACATTTTGGTGATGTTCAACATCATATCAACATCAGTTTCCATGTTCTGATGCTGTTGTTTTAACACATTGTTAACAGAAACCAAGATGTAACATCTGGTGATCTCATCAGAACGGAGTCAAGAAGCATAAGCGCCATTTCCTCTTGAGTCAATTCAATAATAGGCTCAATGGGACAAGGGATGGTGAGCATGAACTTGTGCATTTCTACCGTCAGCACGATATCAAGATTACATTTACAATCCTTGTAATTTCCACCAATAAGTTTGTTTGTGTTTAAGATAGTTGAGAGTGGGGATATCGACATGATTACTAAAAAGTATAAATAAAGTGGTGTAAATAAACACTCAATCATTTAGGAAAGTATGATGCACGATGTAAATAATTAAATAATTAAATATCTTATAAAAAAATTTCTTCCATGATGTTACGATCAACAATGATAGCTTGCCTGATCTAAGGATAACGTCCAAACTACCTCCTATCACATCGAGACTCCACTCGTATGGTTAACACTTCTCAAGATGTCACTACATCTACCTTAACCAATCACCAATAACTTTTGTCACCTTAGCCGCATTGACTAGCAGCCCCTATAAGGGATTGCAATGTGCTTCGGTCTAAGTATTTAACCAACACATCGACTTTAAAGGTTGCCATGAGCTAACAGTATTTCTTGGGACGGTCATGCCTCACCACTTCCTTTACAAGCTTTAACTTCTTAAGCATCCCGATGACTCCACGTGATACGATTCCCAAGTTTCTCGCACTAAAGACAAGACCGCTAGGGCGGCTCTAAACAATTCCTTGTGCCACGATCAAATTTGTGTTGGGAATCTTGGGAACGTTTCAACGTAAACGACTATCCCTCTTAGTTTTTAGAAAAATATATTTTTTTGTTTTTTCTATAATTATAACTCTTTATTAATTTGGAAAAAACAAGTTTCAAAAATTATAAAATTTAAATCCTAATTTAGAATTTATAACTTTTATAAAATTCACATTATATTTAAATTATAACTCATTATATATTAAAGTACAATGATGCATGTATATGCTGCATGACATTTTGATATTGGCATATCTCTATTTTTATATGACATGTTATATGATGATGCGAGATTAATAATAAATCATCCATTCAAAATTAACCTCCATATTGGTTCATTTCTAATTACAACCCATAAAAGAATAATAAATAAATTATAATTAATTTATATACTAATTTTCATGGCGTCTGTAATTGTCTCATTGTCCTTCAGGAAGTTCCACCAAATTTGTAACTCTTTATAACAGTGTCGTCCCATTTTTAAAATTCAAAATTTTGATCAAAACCCTTCAATTAAGGAGAACTATTTTCCTAATTAAATAATCTCTTTAAAAACTTGTTAAAATTTAAAATTCAAAAGATTAAAAGATAAATGGATAATTATTTTTTAAATTCAAAATCTAAAAGATAAAAGGATAAAATAGATAATTATCTTTTAAAATCAAATTTCAAAAGATAAAATGGATAATTATCTTTTATATATTTGATACCTTATCTTTTGAACTTTAATTCTCTTTTATCAGTTTAAAATCTAAAATTCAAAATTCAAAATATTAAAGATAAAAGATGAGATTATGGTTTTTGCGAAACATCACAGGGTTTCCTAGATCATAATTGTTATCGCTTAGAGTTCACAAATCCTAGTCACCACGCATGGCACTGCAGCGGATAGCAGGAGGCGGTGGCGACGGTGGTGTTTTTTTTCGAGGTGGCGAGGTGGTGACGGATTACATGAAATTTAAAAAATACAACTTTTACAAGAAAATAATTACATAAAATCATATGCCTCAATTTTGGCGTACATCAATATTAAAATTGAAAAAAAAATGCCTAGAGCCAATAGATCGAGATCCATTCATAAAAACACATTCAAAACTATTTTGAATCTACCATACAAAAATATGTTAATATCACAATATCCAATGATACATACGTTTAAACACTAAATATGCATAATCAAGAAACCTGGCTCTGATACCAATTGTTGGATCAAGTTTTAAAATTTGAGAAAAAAATCATTGAACTACAAACGGTTCTTGGGCAGAATATAAAAATATTTTCATCAAGCAATTGAATCATATTAAATATTAAAATCATACATTTGATTATGCATATTAAGTTAAACGTATTCAAAAGATCTAGAAACAATTTATACCTTTTCGTTGTATCAGATACTTTCTGAATTGGTAGAATCCTTATTGAATGCTTTACATTCTTCAATCTTCAAATCCAAGAACTTCAATTAGTTTTCGCACCAACAACCACTAATTGGATTCAGAAGTATATCTCGCAAGGACGTCGTTAGAAACTGAGTGTGGGCTCTCAAAACCAGTGAGGAAGAAAAATCAAAATTTTCTCTTCCTCTGGTGATTTCGGCGGCAAGCAGTAGAAGGGGAGAGAGAAACATTTTTCTGCTCTATCTGATTAGGGTTGTGTCAACACACTTAGGTTAGGGAAACAACCCTAATGTCATCGTTTATATAATAATTTTGAAAATTTTACCCCATATATGTGTAATTTCTAAAATTCACCCCTTATTATTTACTATTGCCGAAAATTGCATATCTTCCTAGAGTCAATGTTGTGTCCAAATTCATCCTCTTGTTATTATTTTTTAACTCTTTTATTGACTGTTAATAAGAAATATATAAAATTGAATTGTCTCGTATAATTAACATGTCTTATTCAATGATTCATTTCATTGAATACTTGGTCAAGTTATTTAGTCACACACTCATCAATAAAGCATAAGGTGATATTGTTGGTTTCGCAATCTAACCACAAATTTTTATATATCTGAATCACGCAACTCCAACATAGTTGAATTATGATCCCAATAGCCGAGATATTGTCCGGCAATTCGAATTCACTCATTTAGCATATCAAAGACCTCATGTAACTAAGTCAAGCTTCGTATTCATCTCAGGATAAAGGTAATTATGAAAATGCCCTTAAGGTGTAACAATTAGATTTAGAGCTAGGTAAACAGTTTTGCTCTAAACTAATTTGTTACTGGTCTATTCAACAGTTCCATTACATGTCTAGGTCAACCGTCAGAGTCTTCACTCCCATGCCCAAGACTGACATCCTTTGGTTCAATCTAACCGTCATAATCAGACTCAATTTCTCAGTCGATCCTAAGACTGTGAATATTATTCTGAACTATTTCAAAAAAGTTGGTCTGGAAGACCTCTCTATCTTTACTCTTCTTACTTTGACAATAGTTTTAGGATTTGAGTAAATTATAAATACATTTTAATTAATAATAAAAATTTTCATTAAGTGATTACTTATGGGAGTGTTTCACTCTCTACTTTGGATCTTCAATTTCCTATTTGCACGCACGTTTCGGACAAAAACAACAAAAAGCAAAAACGAAAGTCTTTGGGTATGCAAACGCATGTCTTGTCATGAGACTTGGGCTTTCAGTCTTCATATTAAAGAAATCCAGCTTTGGTTTTACGCTAAATTTCTATTCAGAACCAAATTAAATTCTCAGAATCAATGCCTTCTCTACATATTGAGAGCCCAATGTGTCAAACACTTGAGATCAGATATTTCGACAAGATGTTTCACCAAAATAAAATAAAAAAAGAGAAGAAAGAGAAGACCTAGATCGAACATAACACTCTGATGTTTGCCAAACAGAACGGAATCTCCATCCTACTTGAGCAATGATGTGGCTCAACAAGCAAGCACAACCTGTGGCTGTAATGAAGTATAAAAGGATAACTCCATGGAAAAATACCAAACTGAAGGAATGTTGAATGCAGTTTAGCCCTTCCTCACCTCTAAAACCAGATTATCCTTCTTTAATCGCATTTAAAAAAGAAAACGATCTTGACAAACCCATTGCTTCTCACCAAACATTTATTCACGTCATAACTGAAGTACTCAACTTAAAACACAAAACAGTAACACTTAGTGTTCAACGTTTTAACTGATCCAGAAACATATTCTGCATGCTCATTTATTTTAAATTTCAGAGTGCAATAGCAGCAACTTCATGCTTTGAGAGATGCCCCCACTTTTACAAGATCTTCAAGTGCCTTGAAGATCTGTGACTCAGACATACCCCCAGACGAACGCCCCTCTCAACACCCATATCTGTCAAGTAATCCAAGATTATGTACATGAAACAATAATAAGTTCTAGTTCACACCACTGACACAGAGCACCATCACATGAAAAAATAATTCCAGTGTTGTTGTGCATGCATGCTGTAAACAGTTCAAAATATACAAAAATTGATTATCGATAAAATTAGCAGTCAGTGAACTACTATACATTGGTCAGTGTCTTTTTTCTTGCTCATTGTTTCTTCGACTTTTCTGGTACGACTATCAAGTAAATTTCTTGTTGATTATGTTTTGCGGCTTTTAAAATTCATGTTCATTGTACTAGCGTCGCTTTTCATATAAAACTTATTCATCTAAAAAACTACTAGGAAAAACAAAAACATAAGAGAGTTAAGTTGCTCGGAAATAGATGGATCAACCAACGGGACAGGAAATAGATGGTGATCGCTGGATTAAAGATGAGGTTAACAGAAGAGAAAGGTATAACTAGACATTTACTTAGACAGCCATGTAGATGATAAAAACAGTGATTCATATGACACCAAGAATCTGACACAGAAGATGGCCAGAAATTGAGGGAGGGAAGGGGAGAATGAACAAGGACTCGATGAAAGGGGAGAGATAACTGAAACTAAAATGGACGGAGAGACAAGGATGGGGATGGAGGGTTTGGAATCTGCCTGGGACACCATTTAAAACCTCCGCCCCCAACATGGAAAACTTTTTTTTTCGGAAAATGTCTCTAGTTGAAAGAAACTTAGACCTAAAGAACCCAAAATCGAATGCCATAAAGACTGGGAAATTTCACAGTGGAGGAAAAGATGGGAATTCGACTTCTCCTTGCTTCTGCATAGCAGACATCTATTGGGAAAGTAGAAACGTCTACGCTTGAGGATATCTAAAGAAAGGTTGGCGATCCACACCGTCGTCCAAACCAGAAACTTAAACTTAGGAGAAGCCCCAGTTTTCTAAATCTGCCTCCAAAGAAATGACCCGTAGGTGTAGATGATGGAACAAAAAGCTTCAAGTAGGACTTTAACCGAAAGACCGAAGTTCCATCGCTTAAAATCATATCATCCTACTATCTAATTATAAATGCACGAAGTGAGTAAAGTATTATCGGAGAACAAAAAGATTCATTTAGTAACGTGGTGAATGGCTCATTCGGAAGGCAGTGGTAAAATACTGGAAGATTTTTAACAAGTTCATTTTAATTCTGGTCAAACAAAAAATAGACCATGCTAAATAAAAAAGTTATTAGACGAGTTTAAGAAGCTTTTTTTATTTTTATTTTCGTAGTATCCATTCCTAGTTTTTCAAAGTTAGATTGAAATGAGTTTTAATGTTAAACATAAAAATACTTGAACAAGTCCAAGATCATGAATCATCCAACAAAATACAGATTAGTCGTTACTCCTTTCAACAAATTACAGACACTACCAGAAAAGTCTTTTTTTCCGTCGATCGAAATCGTAGATAAATATGATAAAACCGTCGAAAATTAATTTATCGACGATCAGACAGACCGTTGCCAAGCGTCAAAACAGATACCGTTAAAAATGAATCTTCAACATTTTGTCTAACTGTCAATAAATATCATTACTTTTTTCGACGGTTCTGACTGTCGAAATAAATGACTATAATGTTACTTATTTCGACGATAAAAATTTTTAACTGTTTGTCAAATCAACTGCGACAGTGAATGACCGTCGCTAAAGAGTGTAAGTTGATTTATTTTCGACGATCCTGTTTGTCGAAAAAACTAAATTTGACAATCTTGTTTGTCGAAAAAACTAAATTCAACGGTCTCAAAACCGTTGATAAAAGAGGCAATTTTTTACAGTCTAGTTTGGTAAAAAAATATGACTAATCATTTAACTCTCTAATATTAAAGGGTTAAGAGAAACATCATTTTATTGCATGTATATAGAGAATATGCCACTGTTAAGAAATATGAAATTACTATAAAGTAATAATCCTTGCATTCATAGAAAGTTTTAAAGTTGATATTCAAATCACAAATTTTATTTATAATATAATAGCATTCATCTCAACACATGGCCCTACCTGACCTTCGTCACATGACAGGATGCTGGCTCACTGCCGAAATCTCCCCCAGCACCTACCCACAAGCAAAAAAGCTTCCATGAGAGTCGAGCTCATTACCACTAGATTCTGATACTAATTGTAGGATCGGTATTACACCCTTAGAGTAGGCGTGTGTTGTGTGATTTGAGTTATAAAATGAATAGTCTTCAAGAATAAGTATAATGAATCAATACAAGCAAATATATAAAAAAGATTAAATATGTGCAATAATGTAAAGAGGATAGGAGAAGAAAAATCAAAACAATGAGTTTTACATGGTTCGGCACTGCTTGCCTATGTCCAAGCTCCAAGGTTCCTCCTTTAAGTTTTCACTCGAATCACGATTTTCTTCACTGGTGAAGATCGAACCCTTATAATCAATTAATTGATTTCGCGGGCACTAATCACGTCTCTCACTGATTGCTTGTATGGGCAACAATCACACATCTCATTTTTCTTTTATAAATTGAAATATTACAATCAAAACTCTTTCAAAGAATAGATATATAAAGTTTCTCTCACAATATCATGAAGAGTTCTCTCACCAAGTATAGGAATTTTATGCTCAATTATTATGTCTTCAAAGCCCAAAAGAGACCCTCTATTTGTAGGTCTAAAAAATATAGTCGTTAGAGCCTTACAGCAGGGAACGGACGACCGCTACCTTGACCGGTCAATCATCGATCCGTTAGAGATTAAAAAATCTAGTCATTGAGAAAATACGACAAGGAGCAGACGATCAATAGTGACGGGCGGACGACTGCTTGTGACAATTTTTATAAACTACTTGCTCAAATCAAGTTTTTTTAATAAATTACTTAATAATTGATATGAGCAATTAGTTTTATGATTTTAGACTAACAAAAATCACTCATTTTTGTTGTTTAGATCAGTATAAACTACTTGCTGAGATCAAATTCTGAACAACAAAAATAAATAATTACAAAACTATTTGCTCAGATCAAATAGTCTTTAATAAAAAATGACAGAAAAAGAACTTTATAGTAAAAATAGACCTAATTATTTTATTTGACTTTTCAAATGGTTATTTTTTTAAAAAAGTTCTTATACCCAATTGAAATCCAAACGAGACTGTCCCCCTTAATGAGTCAAGTAATTCTATTCATATTCTTCTTTATTTGGCATTGAACAGAGAGGTACAGAAAGAATGGCATGGAGAGCGCATCTATCTAAAAAATTGAAAGACTTCGTATCCTGCTTTTGTCAAACTTCTCATTCAAGCTCGCCCACTAGGCACTGTTTTCATCTTATTCTTTTCTTTTTCTGCTCCTCTCAGTTTTCTAGCCAATGGAAAATAGAATCTTATACTTAAAAACTTTCATTACGACAGAGCATTCATAGAAAAGAATTACAAGGATCTTAAAACTTTAAACTCTAAGCTCCAAATCTTGATACTTGAAAGTAGTGGGATCGAGCCCCAATTATGGGCTAGATATGGTATTCATCTTGATTTTCATTTCTTCTTCTTTGGACTTCATAATTGCTTAGTTTAATTTACATTTCTTCACTTCTAAAAATTGTTACTTTTGTCCATTTAGGCGCCCAAATAGTTTTTAGTTTGCCCATTGATCGAATGATAACGGATCTTTATCGGATATTCGAGGACAACTTGAATGCCTATATAATTATATGTAAAACCACGTTAGTTTTATCCAAAACTTCTATCAACTTTCTATTAGTTTTATCCAAAACGACGTCATTTTTGAATAACCAAAATGACATCATTTCGTAAAACCTTTGATAACTTATTCCCATTACCAAGCACACACATCCAAAACAAAAAACCCCCAAATGAAGCCCCATCTTCTCTTCCATACAATCCACTACGAAAACTCAGTTTCTTCTGCTCTAACTGAAATCCTTAGGGAAATTCATGCCCAATGCAGCCATCCGAGCAAGAAACGGTCCCGACAGATGCAGACCCAGAACTTCCTCACAAGGGAATCGAACTTCTCAGAGTACAAGTACGAAATTAGTAGCGTCAAGAATGTAAATTCCCATCCTTTAAAGCCCGAATCAGGAGAGATTTTGAATTTCAGGGAGAGCTGAAGGAGTTCTTGTGGAACCGAAAATTTCTTTTCTGGTCATTCACAAATTGTAGCAGAAGATAATAAGAAGAAGAGATCCCCTGCTTCACGGTGTAGCAATAACGATGAAGGTATGCATAAATTTTGAACAATGAGTTTTACTCTTTCAGAACGGATGCATATTTGCACACACTGGATTAGTTACTATACTAGTAATTGTTACAAAGTTATTGGCACTGTTCAGAATAAGCATTCAAATGTTCAAACTTTTGTTGCCTTCGAGGTTCAAGTCTGATAAACCAGTAAACCGTAGAAAAAGAGAACTTTTTCATTCGAATCGAATCGGATCATGCCGATATAGAAGCTTTAGTAATTCGTGAGGTAGATAATGGCAGAGCAGTGGAACCAGAAAAAATGGCCACGCAAAAGGGGTGAAAGCCAGCAAATGGAAGAGAAGAGCCTTTGAACCACGTCGAGGCAGAACGACAACGAAGAGAAAAGCTCAACCAACGAGATTCTAATCGCTTAGAGATGTTGTTCCAAATGTTTTGAAAATCGACAAAGCTTCACTCCTTGCCCTTGGAGAAGTGATGTATCGATGAGGAGAGGGGGGGTGATTCGGGGGGTTTTTATTTTTGGCAAAGCAGAAACATAGAACCTTTATTATGCTGTGGTCGTCCTAGGCAGAGATACGATGAAGGCTGAATATAAAGATGGTAAAACAGAAAAATGGTCATCGATGTGATGACACGACGTTGAATATTCAAATCTCTACGGAAGTTTTTTAACATACTGCCCGTAAATTGGGGTTCATTGTCAGTCACAATTACTCTTAGAATGCCAAAACGACAAATCACATGTTTCCATAAAAATTTCTTCACATCCAGCTCCTTGATATTTGCATAGCTTCGGCTTCCACCCCCATAGAGTAGTCGGTTACCAATAGGCAAAACCATTTTTGGGCAGGCGCCATAGGCATAGGACCTATTATATCCATCCCACACTACATGAACAGCCAAGGCACTAGGATTGGATTTAACTCATCTGCTGGCAAGTGCATAATTGGTGTGAATCATTGACATTTGTCGCATTGCTGAGTATATTCAGCTGCGTCTATTTTCAGCTGTGTTTATTTTTATAAAGGAAAATGACATACTTCCCATTCAATTGGCAATTGAGTTTTAACGACAATAATCTTTTCTGCATGGCAAGAGGATTGGATGTCGACGTCTTTGTGCTTGTATAATCTGAGAGATTGGTAATACTCAGGTACTATAGTGATTGGCACTCCATTTTGTGTACTCATAGGTCTTCCCTCTTTTGGACGGGAACTCTATGTGTAGCTATTATATCCTTACCCTTTACGAAGGTTTGTTGATGAAGATAGATAGAGAGTTGCTCCTTATGAGTATTGGTATGCAGAATGGATTATGAGTCGTTATGTATGTTTGTTTCTAACGTCTGTATCTTTGCTTAACATGGAAGAATGAGATAACTTACGCTGTATTAGACTTTTGGATCCAAGCTCGAGCTTGCCTTGCGTGGTACATACAGTATCACGTGCTTAGGTTGAAGCTTTTGTGTTAAGGCGCGAGATTAACAAAAATGTCACTTGAACGATTCTATTATAGTGATGATTAGCAAAAATGTCACTTGAAAAATAGTAACTATAAATATAGTCTAATAATTAATACTATATACTAACTGAGATAACTAATAACTCATTAATTTTTTAAAACTTACTTAAAATTATTCTTAAATATAAAAGAATAAAAAAATGCTCCCAAACCGGACTTGTAACTTGTGAGCGCGATTTAGAAGTCAAAAGTACAACAAGCTGATCGCATGATGTAAGCAACCGTGTGACTAACTAGGGTTAGGGTTTTATGGTTTCATAGCCCCTTTCTACTATAAAAGAGTACACAGGTCCTTTCACATCTGGCTGCAAACGTTCGCCCCAGTTCTTTTTCTTCTTTTCTTCAATCCTTCATCTTCTTTTTCTTTAGTTGAATGTTCAATGATTTTGTCTCTTAGAGAAACAATTCTATTGCCTGTCTTCCCTTTCATAGCAAGTAAGAACTGATCAGCTGCTTTTCACTCTGATTTCAGGATTTATCGTTTCATAAACAATAAATCCTCTCTGAATCCGTGGGAACACCTTTCAATTGCTCTTGATTTCTCGTTTCCCAATCTAGGAAGAGCATATTCACGCAGCAATCTATGGCTTTAAGACATCTTTTAACAACAGCTCTTTGGCTCAGTTATTACTGCTTATAACATAACATCATTTGTTAAATTTAAGTAAGCAGTGCCTTTGACAAGCTCCCAGTGATTGAATTAATATAATTAAGTTTCAGCCTTGTCTGAATTCATTTGCTGAAAATGTATATTTTGTTCTGAGGGAGCTTGTCATTTCTTTAACATTTCCGCCTTTCGTCGTTATATTTACTTTTCTTGTTACATGTTTTATCTTTGTATCTGAAGATGAGCATATGTAGGTAAGGCTGTAACCAACAAATGAAAACAACCCATATTCCAAGTCTAGGTACTGCAGGCGTGTTGCTCATCCTAAAATCAGGATGTATGATGATGTTGGTAAACCGAGAAACCAAACAGAAAACCCATCTCAATAGACTCGAAAACCCAAGTCTGAACATTTTCCAATTCTAAAACTTTCTCGGCCACCAAGCAACAGAAAAGAAAATGGAAAAGGAAAGAAAAATTCACACAAACATAGCAGAAAGTTACCAAAAACATAAAGGAGTAAAATCGAATTAATCTTATTCTCAGTTTGCATCTCCTGTCAACTTTTTTGCCCAATGTTTCCCACCATTAAAGCAAATGACAGAGCAGGAAATCCCAGTATGAAGCTTGAACAAAAGCCGATAGGTAGACAAGTTTCGCTCGAACAAAAGTCGATACTCCAAAGCTTAAAGATGGGAAATGTAAAGCAGAGCAATGGTTTGGAATCAAAAATCACCATTATCGCTTGGGGGTTAACAATCCGCAAAGCCATTCCCATTTTTCGAAGCAAACAGAAACGAAGCTAAGGCGACGAGACTTAGGGTTTCATCAATTTCAACGTATATATGCAAGCCCAGAAGGCAAATAGATTCACTTCGAGGACGAATTGTGTTTTACCTGAGATAAGTTACCTAAAAGGGAGTCTTCGACATTACACTAGAAATTTCGAAGGCCGAAACACAAACAATCACTTTGTTATGAATTTAGGATTGGGCGAAATTTGAAGTTGAAGCCACATTATACGTGTTAGATATTATTTTCCTTAATTTAATTAGCCAAACTACAAGGGTCATGAAGGCTTATAAAAGAAAACCAAAACCCAGAGCAACCCTTCCTTTAGAAAAACCCAGGGCAACCCTTCCCCGAACATGTCCCCAAGCAACCCTTACCCGAGCACCCACGAGCAACCCCCGAGAGCTACCCACCCTGAGAGAAACCCTAAGCCCATACCCGCGAGAAACCCAGATCTAGAGTCTTTTGTAGCCGCGAGAAACCTTTTCTTCGTAGCAGTGCGTTTCTCTCAGCCCTTCCGTCAGAGCCTTTGACCCCCCTCCGGCGAGACGCAGTTGTCTAGTAACCCGGTTCCTGCACCGGCGTCGCGGTTGCTGTCCAGCGAGCTGTCGCCGGCGAGCCTCCAACGAGCTCCAAATTTAGTGTTTTTAGCCTGGGTTTCTACCCCGTTTCGGATTATGGAGACAATGGGCAGTTTTATGGGGACCTAGGAGTGCTGTTTGGTTTTGAAGGCGGTCTCCCATGGCTCCACGAGGCACCGCGCCGTTGAGAGTCTCATTTCAAAGAGACTGGAAATCTTTTGAGGTGGAAGTGAACAATGGAATTGATGCTGTGAGGAATAAACGGTGTGAGCGAAGCAACGATTGGACTCACCGTATGGTTCTAGGGCTTAAAAAGATGAGGTGGATGATATCTATCCTGCGCATTGCAGAGAAAGGGCAGGTAGATCGTGGTGCTTGGATGGTCTCAGAAGAATCATAATGTCATCTAAGGTGAATATGAATGTGACGTTTTTGGTTATCACAACAATAGAAAACAGAGGCAGTGCTTCCTCACTATCCTTTTGTTCGAAAAGAAGTCTCTTTTGCTCAGATGGTGAGAAACAATAAAGTAGGGAAATGTAGTCCTACTTTAGGGAGTGAGCTGACTAGTTTCGATTGGGATGCAAGCTCCATCAAACCGAACAAGGTGGAAGTCATTCTTAAGAGATCCCTTGTTGGGAGAGCCATATCGAGAGTGGGGGCCACGTCAGGTTCATTATTCCATGCGTTCTGTAGACAGTGGCTAGAAGGGGGTTTATTGAGGGTAAAAGCGTTGCAAGGAGAGAGACACTTGTTTGAGTTTTCGTTGAGATCAGCGGCGGAAAAGTTTGCCAAAACAGGCCTATGTGAGATTGAAGGTACAAAGTTAGAACTAAGGAGATGAGACCCACTAGTGGGAACGAGTGACGCTAACATCTTCTCCAAATATAAGTGGATTATAGCGGAGGGGGTGCCCTTCCATCTATGAGACTACAATCTCTTTAACGCTAGGCTAAGGATTGATGAGGATACTATCAAGTTCTCGGAGTTACGTTGGCTGAGACTGTTAGTTCGTAACAATTGCAACGGACCGTCAGAGTTTAGGGTGAATAACGGGAATAGGTTTTTTCCTATTCCCATAGTCGAGGAATAGTCTACCACAGTTGTGGAAAGTAGTCAGTGGGTGGTGGACAAGAGATCCATCATTTCAGACTAGCCTTTGCAGAAAGGGAAGGGAATGTGTCCTTTTAACAAGCCCATACAATTTTGGGTCAAGAAATAAGTAGACTTTAAGTATGGGACGAGGGATTCTAAAGGGGAAAATGTGATGTTAGAGTCCACAGAACCTTTTTCTTGGGGTGTTTTTTCCAATGAAGCAGGTTGTAGCTGTGCTCCTTACGAGAAGCATAGTGTTTTAAGCTCAGAGTCTATCGTTGAGGAGAGAGTAGTTGCAACGAAGGTTGGTGGGGATTTTTCTATGGGAGGAATGAGTGATGATGATTTAGAGAGGTAGTTGATTCTTTTTTAATCGAATAGATGCAAGTAGGAAAAAGGTTTTTATCAAAAAGTAGCTTGGGGAAGGAGTTCTACGTGTCTCCACTCGTTATGGTAAACATTGACAGGGAGGATGTTAGTCCTTTCTCTATCGGAGATGATGTTAACAAAGATACAGAGGTTTCGAGATGGGTTCTCTATAAAATGAAGACTTTGTCAAAAATTTTGGGGGTTCCGGTAGAAGGTTTTGAACATAAGGCTCAATGTTTGTTTTTAGAAATTAAAGGTAGGTGGAGGAACTCAGGGAAAGGGAGAACTCCTAATGGGTCAACGAAGAAAAATGATAGTCGCGAGTTAAAAAGGCTCGAGTGGAATGTTAACTATGCGAGGGGAAGACCAGAAAGCATGGGGGAAAATTCAGTGGGGTCTAATTTTGATACTTGTGAGAATTATTTATGTCTTTAAAAATTATTTCGTGGAATGTGAGGGGTTTGAATCATTGCGATAAAAGGTTGATTGTCAAAAATATGTTGAAAGAATGGATGCCATATATTCTTTGCTTGCAAGAAACAAAATTGGCTAGTTTCAATTTAGCTGATTTCAGAAGCATTTGGGGTTAGAGAAAAGGGGGTGGAGTGTCCTTAATGCCATCAAGACCGCATGGGGGATTCTTATTTGTTGGGATGCAATGAAGTTTAAGTTAGTCCATTAAGAGCCCAGTCTTTATTCTTTATTAGTAATCTTGACTCCCATTGAGGATGATAGAGAGTTCCGTAATACGGGGCTAAGAGTTGAGTTCTTAAGGGAGTTGTCCGGCATTAGAAACAGATGAGATCAGCCTTGGTGTGTCGGGGATGACTTTAATATGGTTAGAGCGCCTAGGGAAATGTGGAATAGTAGATGTTTTTCGGCAGATAGATTAGCTTTCACAGAGTTCATAGACGAAAATTATTTGTTGGATATTTCATTAGAAGAGAGTACTTACACTTGGTCCAACAACAGAGTGAGGCCCTCCTAGTCAAGGATTGATACATTCTTATATTCTACAGATTGTGATGATTTCTTTAACAATATTCAGCAACAATGTCTTCCAAGGATTGTGTCAGATCATTTTCCTATTATGCTTAACCATAATGAGGTTTGTAAACAGAAAACTCATTTTCGTTTTGAAGCTATGTGGTTCTTGCATGATGGATTTATGGATTTTATGGGGCAAAGGTGAAGCTCTTATGTGGTGGAAGGGGATCCCTCTTTTTCTCTTGCGAAGAAACTTTCTATGATGAAATCTGACTTGAGGAAATGAAATGTTGAGTCTTTTGGCATGCTTCAAAATATCAAATTAACTTTGTTAAGTAAGCTAAAGGTGTTAGAGAACAAGGAACAGCAAGGGCAGTTGCCTCTAGAGGAATTTGAGTGCACGGAGGGTATCAAAGGCAAATTGAGTAGAGTTATTATGGCTGAGGATATTCATTGGAGGCAGAAGTCTAGAGCTTTGTGGCTGAGTCATGGAGACAGAAATACAAAGTACTTTCATGCTGTGACTCGAGTCCATAGGCGATCCAATTTTATTAGGGCCATCGAGATTGAGAGAGGTAGCGTTTCAGAGGAGGCTGAGGTTCGCAGGGGGATAATGAGTTTCTTTTCGAGGTTGTTTAAAGAAGAGCAAGAGTGGAGACCGAAATCATCGAGAATATTTTACGTATTTGTCTTCGGCGGAGAGCGCAACTCTAGAGGAGGCACCTACTATTGAGGAGGTCTACGCAATTGTTATGGGTTTGAAAGGAGATATGGCTCCGGGGCACGACGACTTCCCTATGATGTTCTTTCAGAAATGCTGGGATATTGTGAAGAAAAACGTGTTTAATGAGGTGAGTTTCTTTATGGAGAATGGAGAGCTCGAGAGGAACCTTCATGCGACTTTTTTGGTTTTGATTCCAAATAAGAAAGATGCAGTGGACATTAAGGATTTTAGACCCATTAGTGTGGGGGGAGTTTTTACAAGATTTTAGCAAAAAAATTAGCAAATCGGTTGCGCATAATCATCCATTCCTTAGTTTCAAAGGAGCAACATGCTTTCCTTTAGGGAAGGCAAATTCAAGATGCTTTTTTTATTGTATATGAAGTTATTGGTGCGATCAAAAGTACGGGGAATTCTGGTATCGTGTGCAAACTAGTTATTGAAAAGGCCTATGACCACGTTAATTGGGACTTGCTTATGTACATGATGGGCAGAATGGATTTTGGGTCTAAATGGATTGGGTGGATTAAATATTGCTTATCGACGGTGAGAGTTTCGATTCTGATTAACGAGTCTCTAGTGGTTTTTCCTACCTCCAGGGGGCTGAGGAAAGGAGATCCTCTTTCTCCCTTTCTGTTTATTTTGGTGATGGAGTTGTTAAGTATTTTCTTAACGAAAGCTCGGTCGAATGGGTTGCTTATGGGTATTCCCTTGATGCTGAAGGTAGATTTCAACTGATTGTCTATCAACTTTTGTTTGCCGATAATTCTCTTGCATTTTGTAAGGACAGTGAGAGTAATTTATTGCATCTAGGATGTATATAGTTGTTGTTTGAAGCTGTCTCAAGGTTGCAAGTTAATTTGTCAAAGAGTGAAATTTTCCAAGTGGGTGAGGCTCCAAGATTGCATATTCTGGCAAACATTCTGCAGTGCCGAGTGGGCAGCTTTCCAACCACCTACTTGGGTCTTCCTTTGGGTGCGAGGGATTTGGGGATTTGGGACCCGATCGTCGAGCATTTTGACTCCATATTGGCTAGTTGGAAGGGGCATTTCTTATCCAAAGGAGGTAGGTTAACCCTTCTAGAAAGCGTTTTCTCTAATCTTCCCATTTACTTTATGTTTTGCATTCTTATTCCGTCTTCGGTTCCTAATTTGTTGGAGAAAAAAATGATAAGTTTTCTTTAGAGGGGAACATAGGAGGTCAGGAAGTTTCATCTGATCAAATGGAGTAAGGTTTGCTCTCCAGTGCACATGAGTGGTTTGTGAGTCAAGGGGGTGAAAACTTTTAACAAGGCACTTCTGGGCAAGTGGTTATGGAGGTTCTCGTAGGAGTAGGATAGCTTATGGAGGAGAGTTATTGTAGCCATTAAGGGAGATGAGGTCGATGCGTGGTAGCTGTCTTTATCGTGGGGGAAACTTGCTTCTCATTCTTGGAGAGTCATTTGTCGGAGTTGGGACATGTTGTCTAAACAGGTTAAATCCAGAGTGGGGGATGGTTTACCAGTGAGGTTTTGGTTGGATTGCTGGTGTGGCGACACAATATCAGATGACGAGGTTCCCACCTTGTTTAGCATCACTTCTGACAAAGAGTCTATGGTTAGTGACTTTTTCATGATTTATGAGGGAACTGTGGTTTAGAACCCGACATTTAGAAGAGCATTCAATGATTGAGAGTTGGATCCAGCTAGCAATCTCATGTAGAAGTTATATTCGTACACGCTCAGAGTTGATTTGGCATATTCGTTAGAATGGATGGAAGGTCCTAATGGAGGTCTTTTGGTTAAGTACCATGTCAAGAGCATTGACAATAACGCTAACAATGTTGCAAATTTTCCTTGAAGACAAATCTGGAAGACCAATGCTCCCCCTAAATATTCTTTTTTGGTGTGGACTTCAGTCTGGAATGTCAATCTCACCATGGATGTTCTGAAGAGGAGGGGCTTCTCTATGCCTAATAGGTGTCCTTGTGTAGGAAGGAAGATGAATCGAACGCTCATATGTTTATTCATTGTTCTTTCTTGTCGAAGATTTGGTACACTGTATTGGGATCATTGAATGTTCATTGGGTTATGCATGGAGAACCGCATAACCGTTTTTGTAGTTGGAAGCATGCCCGTAGCACTTCCATTAAGCCTTATTTTTAGGCTATTATCCAGTTTGCTATTTTTGGGGTATTTGGAGGGAAAGAAATACTAGGTTTTTTAAAAGGGAGAGAATTCTTTTTGTAAAGTGTTCATGTCTATTCTCAGATGCCTTTTAGATTGGATATGGTGTTTGCTCCTAGGTTTTGATTCTGAAAAAACCTGGTGGAGACTCTGATCCTTTGCTTTTCAGTTTCTATCTTAAAGCTGTAAATCCCCCTGGGATTTTGTGAATAATAAAAATTTACCTTTTACCGATAAAAAAAAATAGAAGAGAAACTGAGTTTTCAGGAAATTGAAGTTGGGTTGTCAAATTCTATTTTGGGTTGGGTGGGTTTGATAAGAAATTGGAGCTGAAAACATAAAGAGAACATAGAATAAGGTTTTAAAAAGTGAAAGGCGGTCTCGAGGCATTTACTTCTAAAGAGGTGAAGCTTCCAACAAGGTTTTAAAATATGAAAGGCGGCCTCAAGGTGTTGCTGGTCGTCGCGGCGCGTGCGCGGCGGAAGCGTGGATGCGCGTGGCCTTTAAAAAAATTAAGCTTTTAATAAAAATAGAATATTTTAATAAAACAAAATTTGCGCAACGCCACGATAATCAAATAAAAACTTTTATTGAAATCTCTTTTTCATCAGTCATGATCCATTATATATTTATAAGTTAAATCTACAACATACAGGATTATGAATCATATGCCTCTTGTGGTCTATATTAAGTGTCCTTGCAAAAATCGATCAATCATCCACTCCTACAAAATCAATCCAACGATCAGTAGACTCCAAGATCCACACCAAAATCTTCCAAGTCAATCCTCAATGCACTAGGACGTGTGTGGGCACGTAGAATATAACAAAACACTTATGTTGTCTCTAGATGTTCTCAACATATGAGATCTAGAGATTTACTGAAAATGATTTTTGTGAGAGGATTCTCTAAAAAATGTGATGATTATTCTTTTAGAGATTTGATTAATGTTTAATCACAGAAGAAAATCTCTATAACACCAATCGTGTTCTCAATTCAACTCTTGATTGGCGAACTGAAGATCTGATCAACTGATTCTCTCCTCTTCATTCAACAACCACGGTCATTAGAATAATATTTATATATATTCTAGATAATGGCGTATCGGATTTTTAGGGATAAACTGAAATAATATTTAATTATAAAATTATCAATTACAGTAAGACCCACACGAAACTGTGCCACACGACACCACTGTAGTGCCATGTGGCACTACAATGTTGCACATTCACTACTGTAGTGACACATGGCACCGCAGTAGTCCATGTCTATTCTGCTATCCTATCAATGATTGACACGTATCAGTTACTGTGCATTAAATATTTATTTTAATCATATAATTATCTAGATATTAGTTAATTAAAAATTAACATATCTGATCATCCCTATGAACTAACTTATCTGTTATTTCACAAATAACAGATTTAGTTGATTTAAAATATTATCTAATAATAATTTAATCATCTAATTTCACAAATTAGATATTCTGTCTTACTCATCGATAATTATTTTTATATATAATTTCTAAAAATTATATTTAAATATATAAATAATTCAAATAATTAATTCTTAATTAATTAATCACACATAATTATCTCATATTATGTACTTGCCCCAGAAAAAAATTTCTTTTACAAGTCAGTCATTTTCTTATGTCCTGAAATATTCACACCCTAGATATCCTAGTATAGAGGTGACTTGAGAACCATGAACCTATAATCTAAGCTCCAATAAATCAGATTATTAATTAAACTCTTTAATTAAATAATTTTATTTATTAATTTCATTATTACTCCACTATAAATATGAAATTGCACTCTTAGAGATTATAGAATGTATTTATAGAGTATTCTCATGTAGTCCACTGACATAATCATTTCATGTAGTAATGTCCTCCAATTATTGATTCGTAAATTAGAACTGGTCAAAATTACCATTTAACCTTCTAATTACCTCTTGATCCTTAAGTACCATTAATCCACTAGTGAATGGTTAATTTATAATCTTATTATAAATTTTAGCTCAATAATTATTCAGTTCTAGAATTAACACTTAAGAGAACTAATATACGATCCGTTAGGAAAATTTGGATTCCAAATCTTGTAAGATTATGTCCCCAACCATCCACATTACTGAATCCCCAAAACAAAAGTTACTAACCTGATTAACAAACAAACCTCTAACGAGTGAATGAAAAGATATAGTAGACATGCATAAGAGTTCATGACTACTCAGGATTCAGACTGATCTACATATGATCATCTAATTGATGTGTATTAAATATTTATGATAAACGGTACGTTAATAAAGATTCTAATTCACATCGATCCTATCATATATAATCTTATTATATAAAGTATCTTCACTAGATGTCTATCCACATCAATAATCTGGATCTAGATCACACGCATTCATAATGCTTAGTGAACCGTACTAGCAACCATTCATTAAATATTTCATATTTTTATATGTTGCTGACAATTTTATTCATTATTTATGATCTTAATCCTCTCGTATTAATACAAGATAATAGCCTCATTAATGAATATGAAATTTTTAGATATTTATATAAAATATTCAACAATAATTTAAAAAAATAATTATAAGAAAAATATAATACTCATTAAATTTTATATCAAAATGTCAATACACATTATTGGAGAGCATAACCCCCAACAATCTCTCACTTGCCCTAAAGAAAATGCGACATCTCTCTTAATCTCATGTTACGCACGTGACCCTCAAATGATTTCGCAGGAAGTGTCCTTGTAAAAGGATCAACCAGGTCTCGTTCTGATGTTTTCATAACAGTCACATCCCCTCGATGCACGATCTTTCTTACAAGATATTTTTTCTTCTCTATGTGCTTGCCCCTCTTGTGACTCCTCGGTTCCTTGGAATTTGCTACCACCCCACTGTTATCACAGTATAATAGAACTTCTTCCAGATCATAATAGAACTTTCTGAGTCATATCGAACTCTTTCGCAACTTCACAAGCCGCTATACATTCGGCTTCCATAGTGGAATCTGCAATGCTGGATTGTTTAATACTTCTCCAGACTAAAGCTCCTCCACCTAGGTAAATACTAATCCAAATGTCGACTTTCGACTGTCTCTGTTTGATTGAAAATCATAATCAGTATATCCAGTGGGGTTTTGGTCTCCACCTGAATAAACAAGCATATAGTTTCTCATTCTCCTAAGATACTTGAGAATGTGCTTTACTGTAATCAAGTGTTCCAAACCTGGATTGGATTGATAGTGACTGACAATTCCCACTACATAACAGATGTCCGGTCTCGTACACAACATGGCATGCATGAGACTTCCAACTGCTGAAGCATAAGGAACCTTTCTCATATCCTTTTCCTCCTGAGGTGTCTTAGGACATTGCTCCTTGGAGATGACCATTCCATGTCTGGTCGTTGTTGACGTTTCTTGAAATTCTCCATAGAGAATCTCTCCAACACCTTATCAATATAAGATGCCTGAGAAAGCGCCAAGAACTTGTTCTTTCTATCCCTTAGGATTTGGATGCCTAGAAAATAGCTTCCTTTTCCTAAATCTTTCATTTGAAATTTCTCAGCTAACCACTTTTTTAGACAGGAAAGTTAGACTCCAAACCTAGTTTACGTCATTTCCGTATATGGGGGTGTCCAGATCATGTTCTTAGATCCAAGACTGGAAAGTTAGACTCAAGGTCTGAGGTATGCATATTCGTTGGTTATTCTTTAGAGACTAGAGGTGAGTACTTTTATAGTCACAATGGTCAAAATGTGTTTGTGTCGACAAATGCAACATTTCTTGAGCATGACTATATGCAAAACTACACACCTCGTATCAAAGTAGTTCTTGAGGAATTAACGACTAATGAGATCAGACCACCTTCAATTTTTACTGCTAAACATCAAACCAGAGAAAACAAAGTTCCTACAAAGGAAATCCCGGCGCAAGGTCGTGGTGGAGGGTTGTGAGATAATCAGTTCGCTACGAACTAGAGACACATGTCCTAGTGTCAGACACTAATAAGGACGATCCATTATCTTATGAAGAATCAATGGATGATCCTGAAAAGGAGAAATGACAAGATTTCATGAACCATTAAATGAAGCCTATGTATTCCAATTCCGTCTGAGAACTGATAGATCCACCCGAAGATGTTAGACACATTGGATGTAAATGAATCTTCAAGAAGAAAAGAGGTGCTGATGGAAAAGTAGAAACTTTCAAGAAACGATTAGTAGCCAAGGGCTATAAACAAAGGGAGATGGTCGATTATGAAGAGACATTCTCCCCTGTGACCATGCTAAAATCTATTCGCACATTTTATCCATAGCTGCTAGTTTTGACTATGAGATATGCAAAATGGACGTCAAGACAGATTTTCTGAATGGTTCTCTTGAAGAAAACATATATATGATACAACCAAAATGGTTAGTACAAAATGGGAAAGATCATAAAGTATGTAAGTTACTTAGATCCATTTATGGATTAAAGCAAGCATCTAGATCTTGAAATCTTACATTTGATGAGATTATAAAGTCTTATGGCTTCGAGCATAATGTTGACGAAGCCTGTGTTTATAAATACACTAAAGATAAGATAATGATTTTCTTAGTTCTTTATGTTGATGAAGTCTGCTTTGTAATTTTATTTTTTTTATTTCAAGGGTTGTAATTTAAAAATACTCAATAGTCACTCGATCCATTATTATTTTATTTAACTGTTCAATAATTGTTCAACAATTGTTTAATTGTTATGTTTGGTAACATCTCCATGCATTAGTCGGTCACATGCCATACATGAAAATCTCACACCGTTTTATTTATTCATGCATCTCATCTGTAGAAACATGATTTATTAGGATTGTCCTAATATGTTTATATGTATTTCTTTATGAAATCAATTGCATGTAAACTGCTAGGTTTTAACTAGATAAAACTTGATAATCACACCAGACTAAAGCCATAGTAACATTTAGGTTAACCTATTTTAGTAAAAAAATGTTTTATTAAAGTTTGATGAATATAATTAATTAGTTCATCTAATTATGATTTAGGCACTTCTCAAAGTTAAATGAACTTAGACCAATGAGATTGAATTATCTGATAATTAAATATTCATAGGGTTCTTATTTTAAGTAGTAATTATTTTAGAATTAATTGATTAGTTAAAATAAAAATACATTATCTAAAAATAGTGAGTCGGAGAAGGTTGACATGTCAATATAACTTGTGGTCTCCATCATTAGTGAACCACCGTGAGGTGCAGTGAGAGCCTCAAGATGGCTTTATTTTCATGCTCCTAAGGAAGGTTTCGAGCTGTACCAATATCAAGGTTGGACTTCTTAAGAAGATAGGAGGAACCGATATAGTTTAATTTTGACCGACCTTAAGGCGGCATATTCTAAATGAAGTCATGAAATCTGAAAGGATGAGTTACACAAAGTCACAATTAAGCTTTCATGTGAATAGTTGTGAGGTGACAGAACAAGCGATACCTTATTGTTAAAAGAGAAAATATGATATATTTTAAGTTTTAATTAATAAGGATGAGAATGTCTCGTAGACAGTCTGAGATTAATCTGACCGACCCTAAGACGACAATTAATCGTTGGGTTGTTTTATCATGATTAGTAAATGCTAAATTTATGTGTTTATTATGATTGCATTCATACGTCATGTTTACTTTTTGAATTCTAGATATTTATCAATTATATTGAATCATGTATGTTTTGAATTTCAGTTATCATTATTTTGTCTACCATGGGCAACGCTCTTGAGAAATTGAATGGGGATAATTTTGTACGTTGGAAATCAAATATAAACTAAATGCTGATTTATCAATTAATTTTGTACGTTATGGACAAATATGATGCTTAGATCATATCAAACAAAAAGGAGAAGTGGTACATGCTTGTCAGCATGAATGATGCTCTGTGAATCAAGCATGAAAGCATGTAGACTGTCTATGAGATTATGGAATCTTTACAGGCAATGTTTGAGCAGTAGTCCGATCAAAGTCGTCATGAGGCCACTAGGAGCTATATGACAACTAAGATGAGGAAGGATAGTTCTGTTCGAGAACATGTTTTGAACATAATCAACATAATGCATGAGGCATAAGTACATCGGGCGACCATTGATGAGCGGACTCAAGTTAGCATCATACTAGAGTCGCTCACACTAGCTTTTTCTATGTTCATGACAAACTACGTTATGAACAAGTTGCAATTCAACATCACCCAATTATTGAATGAACTACAGAATTTTGAGTCACTCAACTTTAGAATGACCAAAGAGAGCGAGGCAAATGTTGTCGAGAAAAAGCCTTCTTGCAATATTGTTAAGAACAAGAAAAGGAAGAAAAACAATGATAAGAAAAAGAGTAAAAACAAAATAGTAAAGAAAGCTAAGACCTCACCGAAAGCTAAGAAGAACAAGAAAGACAGCAAGCCGAAAGGAAAGTGTTTCCACTGTGGGGTTGAAGGTTATTTGAAGAAAAATTGTAACAAGTATCTCTCTAAACTGAAAAATAAAGGTAAATATGATTTGCTTGTACTTGAAGCTTATTTAGTGAAATATAATTTGTCATCCTGGGTACTTGATTCAGAAGTCACTAATCATGTATGTTCTTCTTTGCAGATGCTTCATTTGTCTAGGGAGCCGGCTGATGGTGAGATCATTTTGAGAGTTGACAGTGGTGCGCTCGTGTTAGCTAAAACATTAGGGACAATCTGTTTGCTTTTTAGATATAATACTTTGTTTTGAACGATGTTTATTATATTCCTAGTTTTTGGAGAAATTTGATTTCTCTTTCATTTTTGCAAGAACAGTTATTCGAAGTTTATTTCATTGATAAAGAGTTTATTATTTCTACGAAGGAATTCAATATTTGTCATGCTAAAATTATAAACGGAATATATATGCTTAAATTGACTGAATGCGCATTAAATAATTCTGAATCATTTAAAGTACCAAACGAAAAAGAGTTTCTCATGATGATAACACATATTTATGACATCTTAGGTTAGGACATATAACCTAGATAGGTTAAACAAATTAACAAAGCATGGTTCTTTGAGAGAGCTAAAAGCTGAAACTCTTCCTGTCTGTGAATCATGTCTAGAGGGTAAAATGACCAAGAGACATTTCACAGGAAAGGGCCAAAGGGCCAAGCAACCACTTGAGTAAGTACATAGTGATGTTTGTGGATCGATCAATGTACAAGTTAAGGGTAGGTATGAGTATTTTGTCACTTTCATTGACAACTACTCTAGATATGGTTATAGTTACCTAATGATCCGATGGATGTGGTGAATACTTTGATTTTGAATTCAAGGATTATTTGCTGGAGTGTGGAATCCTATCCCAACTTACAGCACCTAGAATACCACTACAAAATGGTGTTACAGAGTGGAGACACTGAACTTTTTTGGATATGGTTAGATTGATGTTAAGCTACTCATCATTGTCACTTAAATTTTGGAAATATGCACTACACATGACAACTTAAATTTTGAATTTAGTGTCATCTAAGTCTGTAAGCAATACGCCTTTAGAGCTATGGAATGGCTTCAAACCTAGTTTGCGTCATTTCCGTATATGGAGGTGTCCAACTCATGTTCTTAGATCCAAGACCGGAAAGTTGGACTCAAGGTCTGAGGTATGCATATTCATTGGCTATTCTCTAGAGACTAGAGGTGAGTACTTTTATAGTCACACTGATCAAAAGATATCTGTGTCGACAAATGCAACCATTCTTGAGCATGGCAATATGTAAAACAACGATTAATGTGCCACCTTAGGGTCGGTCAGATTAACCTCAGACTGTCTATGAGATATTCCTATCCTTATTAATTAAAACTTAAAATATCTCATATCTTCTCTTTTAACAATGATGTATCGCTTGTACGGAAGTCACAACTATCCATATGAAGCTTAATTGTGACTTTGTGAGTGTAACCCATCATTTGAGATTTCATGATTTCATTTAGAATATGTCGCCTTTCAAAATTAAACTACATCACTTCCTTCTATCTTCTTAAGAAGTCCAATCTTGATATTGGTACAACTCGAAACCTTCCTTAAGGGCATGAAAATAAAGTTATCTCGAGGCTCTCACTGCACCTCACGGTGTTGTACTAATGATGGAGACCATAAGTTACATTGACATTTCAACCTTCTCTGACTCACTATTTTTAGATAATGTATTTTTATTTTAACTAATCAATTAATTCTAAAATAATTAATACTTAAAATAATAACCCTATGAATATTTAACTATCAGTTAATTCAATCTCATTGGCCTAAGTTCATTTAACTTTCTGAAGCGCCTAAATCATAATTAGATGAACTTACATTAACTAATTAATTATATTCATCCAACTTTAATAAAACTATTTTACTATAGTCGGTTAACCTAAATGTTACTATGGCCTTAGTGTGGTGTGATTTTCAAGTTTTAACTAGTTAAAACCTAGCAGTTTACATGCAATTGATTTCATAAAGTAATACATATAAACATATTAGGACAATTCTAATAAATCATGTTTCTACAGATGAGATACATGATTAAATAAAGCTGTGTGAGATTTTCATGTATGGCATGTGATCGACTAATGCATGAACATGCTATCAAACTTAACAATTAAATAATTATTTAACAACTAAATAAAATAATAATGGACCGAGTGACTATTGAGTATTTCTAAATTACAATCCTTAAAATAAAAAAATAAAATTACAAAACGAACTTCAAGAATACATTTTTCCCAAAAATTGCCTTCTCCTCCTAATATCATTTTTCATATTCTTCAAGTTTTGAACAAAACCCTTTTTAATTAGAATAACTATTTTCTTAATTAAAATAGTTTCTATAATTATTCATTTTAATATAGTTGACTTTGACTTAGTCAAATAAACTCTTTATTTGATTTGGTCAAACTTGGGTCAAACCCAATCAACCTATTAATTTTTAATTTTCATAAAATCAAAAATTAATAATTAATTTTAAGATTACATTAATTTCAAAATGTAAATGGATAATTAAAAGTGTTTGGGTTTTAATGAAACACTTAGGTGATAGAGTTGGTTGCATGGTTTGTTGAAAACTTTCCTAAAATGTGACAACAGTTATCACTGATGATAGAACTCTCCGATCGACGTCCATCACCACCACTGCCCGTCTCACCGCCGACAGTCGCCTGTCTGGCTGGACATCCACTGCTCACCGTCAGCAGTCGCCTGCCGCGCCGAATATCCACTGTTTACCACCAATACAATCCCGCCCGGCATTGTTCACCTCCGCCCAGTAAATTTTTGGCGTGAACAGTGTTTTGTGGATGAACAATATTTTTGCATGAACAATAAATTTTTGCTGTTCGTCTCGCGCGTTCTTCGTTTTCTCGCATTCGAAATAATTAAAATAAAATTACAAAAATTCCTTCGCCTCATTTCGACTTAGACAAGATCTAAGAAAAATTAAAATAAAGCTTAACCAATTAATCACTATACAATTAACGATTCATTATTTTTCATACATTCAAAAAATATAACCATCCATCATCATACATATCTCATCTTATATGAATAATACAAGAAAACCCACACAAATACAAATATATAAAGATCGTTCTCATACCACTTGCTGGTCGTCACGGCGTGTGCGGCGGAAGCGTGGAGGCACGTAGTCTTTTAAAAATGAATCTTTTAATAAAACAAAACTTGCGCAACGTCATGATAACTAAATAAATTTTTTTATTGAAAACTCTTTTTCAATCAGTCAGGATCCATTATATATGTATAAATTAAATCGACAACATACAAGGTTAGGAATTATATACCTCTTGTAGTGTATATCAAGTGTCCTTACAAAAACTGATCTATCCTCCATTCCCACGAAATCGTTCCAACGATCAGTAGACTCCGAGATCCACACCAAAATCTTTCAAGTCAATCATTAACACACTAGGATGTGTGTGAGCACATAGAATATTAAAAGACATTTTTCTATCCCTAGACGTTCTCAACACATGAGATCTAGAGATTTACTAAAAAAGACTTTAGTGAGATGATTCTCTAAAAGAACGTGATGATTATTCTTTTAAAAATTTGATTAACGTTTAATCACAGAAGAAAATCTCTCTTATACCAATCGTGTTCTCAATTCAACTCTTGATTGACGAACTGATGATTTGATCAACTAATTCTCTTCTCTTCTTTCAACAACCAACGCCATTAGAATAATATCTATATATATTCTAGATAATGACGTATCAAAATTTTAGGGATAAAATTAAATAATATTTAATTATAAAATTACCAATTGTAGTGGGACCCATGTCAATTTCTGATACCCTATCAGTGATTGACACGTGAAAATTACTGTGAATTAAATATTTATTTTAATCAGATAATTATCTAGATATTAGTTAGTTCAAAATAAACATATCTGATTATCTCTATCAACTAACTTATCTGTTATTTCACAGATAACATATTTAGTTGATTTAAATTATTATCTTATAANAATATAATTTTTGAAAATTATATTTAAAAATATAAATTTATGAATAATTAATTTTTAATTAATTAATCATACATAATTATCTCATAATTATGTACTTGTTCTAGAATAAAAATTTATTTTGGAAGTCAGTCATTTTCTCATGTCGTGAAATATTCACACCCTAGGCAGCATAACATAGAGGTGACTTGGGGATCATGAACCTATAATCCTATGCTTCAATAAATCAGATTATTAATTAAAATCTTTAATTAAATAATCTTATTTATTAATTTCATTATTACCCGACTATAATTTCAGATTATAAGATGTATTTATAGAGTATTCTCATGTAGTCCACTAACATAATCATTTCATGTAGTTTTGTCCTCTAATTATTTATTCGTAAATTAAAACTTGTCAAAATTATCGTTTTCAGCCACTAGTGAATGACTAATTTATAATCTTATTATAAATTTGAGCTCAATAACCATTCAGATCTAGAATTAGGACTTAGGGAACCAATATACAATCTATTAGGAAAACTTAAATTTCAAATCTTGTAAGATCATGTTCTCAGCCATCCACATCATTGAATGTTCAAAATAAAAGTCACTAGCCTGATTAATAAACATGTCTTAACGAGTGAATCAAAAGATCCTGTAAACATGCATAGTTGTTTATGACTACTCAGGATTTATACTTATCTATATATGAACATCAGATTGATGTGTATTAAATCTTTATGATAAATAATAAGTTAAAAAGATATTAATCCACATTGCTCATGTCATATATAATCCTATTATATAAAATATCTTCACTGAGATATCTATCCATATTAATGATCTGGATTTGGATCACACGCATTCATAATGCTTAGTAAATCGTACTAGCAACGATTCATTAAAGATTTCATACTTTAATATGTTGCTGACAATTTTATTCACTATTTATGATCTTAATTTTCTCGTACTAATACAAGATCATAGTCTCATTAACGAATATAGAAGTTTTTAGATATTTATATAAATTATTCAACAATAATTTAAAATAACAATTATAAGAAAAATATAATCTTTTTTAAATTTCATATCAAAATGTCAATACACATACTTTGAGGGCATAACCCCCAACAAATAATACATTATTTTTTAACATAAAAAATTGAGTAGTATTAATTATTAAAAACAAAAATAATTATAATGACATTATTAAATTATCAAAACTAATTAAATAGAATATAGACGAGTTATTACTTATTAATATCTTAATTTAAATGGCCAGAACTCGTTTCATTTTATCAACATTTTTTCATCCATTTTATCTACTTATGTTTTCTTCACTCATTGGATCAACTTAATTTGTAGAACTTTTGCCAGTTTTGATATATATATAATATAGTTGTTGAACATTTGTCATGTTATTCCCACCCGGTGTACATAAAGATCTCCAAAACGAATACGACACATGAAATCAAGGTTTATGGGATCTTTTCTGAAACATGCTTTTTTATATATTTATTTTTTTCATAAATAGATAAAATAATTTACAGTGAAGTACAAATAATATTTTTCATCAACGTTCATGGATGAAATCAATGCTTATGCTGAATTTTAGTTCAACACATTCAGAGATCAAATTAAGTATTTGACAAGAATTAGTGAACCCTACGTTAGTTCATCTCTGTAGCAGGTAATGTTTCGTTGACATTTTTTTTCTTCCTTTTCCTTCTTGATTTATTCTTTCCCTCTTCCTTTTCCCTCTTCTTCATCTCTCTATATGATATGAAAATAATTGAACATTGCTTAGATACAAGCCAATTATTTGCAGAGTTCAAAAGCCTTACATTAGTCATTTTGTTTCTTTCATTCTCTCCGTAGTCGTCTGAAGAAGATAAGAAGAGGAGGTTTGAAAGCAGCCATTGTAACGTAATTGTGCTCTGTAAACATATCCTTTGGACATTTTTATGTCTTTATTTTAAACAAAGAAATTTCTGTATTTTCAACACAAGCTTAAAGGACTACTCTTGCCTTGTAAAAATGCTTTCCTGCTGCCCAAACCATCTTTTTCAGTTTGAAACTAAAAGTCAACATGGGGAAAAGAAATCTTTTAGTTCAATTTTCAAATAAATAATAGTAATTTTCTTCATTTCTTTTTATCTCTTGTATTCTGGAGAGGAAATATCTAACATAAAAATGTTTTTCATTCTTGACTTATACATGGACTTTCGAAATGATATAAGGGTGTAAAATCTACATATATCAGCAAATACATGATTATAGAAAGTGGGTTACTGCAGTTTGCAGTTACTATCTGTTTTTTGAGATAAAAGTGGATACATATAACAGAAGGAAGGGGAAACTATAATTTATGAGCAATAACATTACGAACTCAACAGATTCAGATCTGTTTAGCTTCTTGATTCTGCTATTAGAACGAAGAAGATGGAAAAGGAAGAAGGAAAATGAAGAACAAAATGACAAAGAAAACCTTACCTGCAACAAAGATGAACAACCTGCCAGCAAAAGTTTCTTTGGAAAACAATGAGGAAGACTGTAAATAGTGAACCATCTCATCACGAATGATGTGTCAAGATATATAAGTGACACTCAAAGAGAGTCCCAGGTGATGCCTATATGGCACGATAAGACTGATGTAAGATAATAGCAAATATGTTTATAAGGTACGCTACTCAAATATAGAGGCGACGTACCCAATGACTACGCTTGTAAGGTCCACCCCTGGACATAAAAAGATGGGGAGCCCATTGTTGAGATTATACCTTAAGTGCTGTGACTCACCTTTGAGCTTAGTGACAAAGGCTCGGACGCTATTTCTTGCCTAGGAATAATTTGAGGGATATGGTCTGATAGGATTAGGACAATGCTACCTATACCAAGGGAGGAAAACTTATTTAAAGGGTATGGTCTCATTAGACACCTTGAAAGTGCCCCCTTTTGATAAAGAAAGATAAAAAATGTGACGAGCTCATCAAACCGCCCTTGGGGGGAAGCCTGGGGGCGACTCCCTAACTTGGCCACCCCGAGGGAAGCCCAGGGCAGATCCCGAGGGCAGATCCCCACTGGGCTGCCCCTGGGGAGCCTGGGGGCAGCTCCACATTGTGTGAGCATCCTCAGAATGGTCCGAGCGTGATCATTTTGTTCGTCAGTTAGGTGTTATAAGTTAGTACAAGCCTTCTATTTTTTGAGTTGGTTATGCAACTGCTCGATGCCATGAAAGCACAACCAGTTGGGGACGCGAAGTGTTGTCACGTTTTAGGCGTGGCCACATTTATCACATGAATTCAGTGTTGTTACAAGGGATGGGTTCGTGGTCCCCACTTGGTCCCGTCTATATAAGGTGCCTTTGGTATCATTATGGGAGACCACCACCATCATTACTATCACATTTACCTAGACCAAGAAACCAAAGAATATTCCACACTTGGGATTCTCACTAACTTTAGAGTAGCAAAGACATTTGTCACCTTCTTAAGGTAGACCTTGGGTGCTTGTCCTTCATCCTTCTGGTCACATCATTCTCACATGTTTAGGCTTATTTGTCATTAGACTAGGTCGCTCATTTCCATATCACCCTAAAACCCCTAAACATTTTGGTGACTCCACTAGGGACTGACATGTCTACTACCATTTTTATTGAGTATGGTCGGACGTGGAAGAATCACCAGAGCTTCTTCCTATTTGTAAAGGGACAACGTCAACCCGTCGATAGAGAACCATGACTTAGAAGAAACTACTTCCAGCGAGAGGTCCAACCTCACTGTCGCAACGTGCCTGCGACGCGAAGTGACGATAAAAAGAATTATTTTTAAAGAAAATAAATTCAGAATCACCACCAATCATTTTAGGATGTGATTGGTCACTCAATTTTAGAAAAAAATTGGTCTATGAAAATTCAATGTTGGTTCGGGAGTCATTTGTGTGTGAGTAATGTATTAGCACCCTACAACACTCATTGTTAAAATGGTTACCCAAATGCTATCCAAATTATATTTTAAAACAAGATTAAAGAAATTAATTTTTAAATGTCTCATTTGGTACATTTTGTATCATAAAAATGAACAAAATAAATGATTTTTAATAGGTAGTACAAAGACCATTGAAAAATTATTTTTTATTTTATATATATTTTTAAATCCAAACATTATTGGAGTTACTCTCGGTATCCTAAAAATAACTTCTCACCTTGGTAGTCGAGAAATTTGATATCCCAAAAATTTCAAAGTCTGTCATCTGATTGTTTTAGTGAAAATTAAATAATGAAATTAACAAAATTTAAATCTAATTGTTATCTTTTCAATTTACGAACGCTAATTCTGATAATAAAAGAATGAAACAATAGTCACATTACAATCATGACGATATGACAATAATATATAAATAAATAAGAAGAGATAACAATTATAAAGAAAAAGAAAGAATAATGAAAAGAAATGGTAGAGATGATAAAAATGTATGATAAATTTAAAAGGAATATGTAGGGTGAAAATAATGAAACGACATGTGAANCAAAAAAAAAATACAGAGGGTGATGTCACCCTCTGTTGTTTTTTTTAATTTCATTTTTTAAAGAGTTTATATATATAATTATTTTATAAATAAATTAATAATAAATATTTTATGTTTAAATGAGGTAATCTGTGAAAAATGCTTAACTTCATATATAATTGATATGATCATATTATTTTTTACTAAATAGTCTATTAATTATCATTTTTCGTTTCTTCCTTTATTGCTAATCAAATATCAAATGAATAATCATGGATAATAACTAGTTCAAACAAGTACCACTAAAGAAAAATCAGTAAAACTTTCAAAATAGAATATGTTTGTTTGAGATATAAATATACCCTTTTTATTTTAGTTCACTAATTATCATTTTTCCTTTCCTTATTCATTTCTAGGAATGATCATGGATGGTAACTAGTTCAAACAATTGTTACAAAAATATTAAACAAAATTTAAAAAAAAAGAGAAAAGACTTATAAGAACATAAAAAAAAATTAAAGCTTAAATATTTACATAATCTTGTATAGAGGTTTTACTCTCTATTTTATGTATTTTTATGTATGAGAAATTATCGTAGGAGATCTTTTCATCAAATGTACACTTTCAACCCATTAAATGGTTGATTCACATTGAGTTAATTTTTACACCCCTCAAAAGCTTTATCCTCATCCTCATTGATTGAGTTGATGACAAATGCATCTCATTATCAAACTTGTAGACAAATCAATAATGTATGAAAATAAAACTTAAGATTAAGAGTAAGGGAAATGATAAAAAAGGAACAAACAACTTATGTATGAAAAAAGAAACAAAAAATATCAACTACATGAGTATCAAGAAGAGAGATGATAAATAATAATGAACAAGATATATTGTAAGGTAAAGTGTAAGAAATTTAAACTAGCTTAAGAAAAAGAATAGTAGAAGATGAAAGATGAATAAAAATAAAGACTCTATTTCTCTATCTCTTTTAAAAAGTCTCTCCTGTTTTCTCAAGACCTCTCTTTCTCTCTCTAAAATCCCCACTCTTTCTCCCTCTCCAATCCTCCTTTCAAGTGAAGATATCTTTTCTATTTATAGGAAAACTTAAAGTTTCACTTTTTATTTTTAGTCTTTTTGCTCTTTTTTTTTATATTTTTAGTCTTTGGACATTATTTTCTAATTTTTAGTCTATGAGCTATTTTTCAAATCATATACATAGTCTTAGACTAGTATATGGGCCCAAAAAATGGCATATTTTCAAAGTATTGGGCCGAACAAAATACGGTATCTACAACTGCCCCGCTTTGTTCACGCTTCTAAACTTAGAAAGTGTACAAATGTGTAGATAGACATTTTGATTGGCACGAGAAAAGATTATATGGATAAGGGAAGTAGAAACCTCGACTGGTTCGGGCTCTATGAAATGACAGAAATGTGAAATGGACCTGGATAGACAGAGGTTTCGACCTCGACTTGATTCAGGTTCGATTTAACCAAAGATATTTGAAAAAAAATGGACCTAGATAGACACAGGTTTCGATCTCAACTCAATTCGGGTTTCATTTAACCGAGATAATTGAAAGGAAATAGACATGGATAGACGCAGGCTTCGACCTCGACTCAATGCGGGCTCGATTTAACCAAAATATTTGAAAGGAAATGGTTTTGGTTAGACACAGGCTTCGACCTCGACTCAATTCGAGTTCTATTTAACCAGAGATAATCAAAAGAAAATGGACTTGGTTGGTCACAGGCTTCAACCTCGAATCAATTCGGGTTCGATTTAACCAGTTATATTTGAAGAGAAATGGACTTGGATAGACACAGGCTTCGACCTCAACTCAATTCAGGTTCGATTTATACCGAAGAAAATGAAGTGTTTGATCTGATTTATACAAGACTAATGCAGGCTCTAAATGTTGAAAAGTTATGTGCAGGCTCTAAATGTTGAAAAGTTATGTGTGGATTTTAGAAAAATATCCTGAAATAATTCATGCACTTGAATTGCATCAAAACAGATCAATATGATGAATGTCTATGCATTGTAATTCTTGAATATAAATGCAAAATAGTGATTTTGAATGCATGCATGTTATGCATGATTATGAAATTTATAAGAAAATTATTTGATGATTTTTGACCATATCCATCACACTTTAAAACAATCGCTTGACCTAAGATCATGGACTCACAATAAAGTATCGAACATATTTTTAAGAAAATGATACATCCTTATTTATTGGTTTATGTTCCAGTACTCGGCTCCATGTCAGTGGTGAATAGTTTCTCCACATTTTGCTTCTTTTTTGCACTTCTAATTGTGTAATCCTCCAATCGCGCTTTAGCTTTTGTCATGCACATATTGACTTTTCTCGTGGTGACTTTTCAGATTTCAGGTCGTACTAAGACGACCTTTCTTAGTTCCTATTATTTTCTTCTTCTTTTTTTTTAAATTGGCTTTCACCTAGTAAAGTATATGATTCTGAATTGCTTCAAGAGTAATTAATGATATCTTAGAATTAAGAGGAATAAAATCATAGAAATAACGAGATGATAAAGTATATGTATTTGTCAACTGAAAAAAAACTCTTCATTGATGATGAACAATGTTTACAAACAAGGATTTGGAAAAATTATGGAATAAGAATTTCTCTAGTATTCGAGACGGCTCTTTTTGAAAACAGTTTTTTGCCCAACTTTGTTTTTCTCATACTTAGAGCGGTCAAACGAAGTACTTCTTAACTGCATCTGAATTAACTGCATGTGATAAATCATCTCCATCCGTGTTTGTTAGAATGAGAGCTCCTCTCGAGAATGCCTTCTTGACTACGAAAAGTCCTTCATAATTTGGGATCCATTTCCCATGATAATCTTTTTGATATGGCAATATCTTTTTCAACACCAAATCTCCTTCTTAGAAACATCGGGGTCGTAACTTTTTGTCATACGCTTGCATCATTTTTCTTTGATATAATTGCCCTCTACAAAATGCAGTCAATCTTTTTTCCTCGTTGAAATTCAATTGCTCATATCGTGTTGGTACTCACTCTGCTTCTTCTGATTTCGCCTCCAGTAAGACTTTAAGGGAGGAAATTTCCACCTCAATTGGAAGAACCGCTTCCATGCCATATACCAAATAGAATGGCGTTGCCCTAGTTGATGTTCAGACTGATGAGCGGTACCCATGTAGTGCAAATGGGAGCATCTCATGCCAATCTTTATAAACCTCCGTCATCTTCTCTATGATCTTTTTATGTTCTTATTGACCGTCTCCACTGCTCCGTTCATCTTCGGACAATAAGAAAATGAATTATGATGCTTAATTTTGAACTGCTTACATAATTCTTTCATCATCTTGTTATTTAAATTTGTTCCATTATCTGTGATGATCATTTCAGGTAAACCATATCGGCAAATTATTTCCTTTTTAATGAACTTAATATCTGCACTTTTGGTTACACTCAAATAGGAACTCGCCTCCACCCATTTGATAAAATAATCTATAGAGACCAAAATGAAACGATACCTGTTTGAGGCTTTTGGTGTGATGAGATCAATGACGTACATGCCCCCACATAGAGAACGGCCAAGGTGCGGCCATGAAATGTAAAGGGGATGTAGGTACGTGAATTTTATCCACATAAATTTGACATTTATGACATTTCTTGGCGTACTTGATGCAGTCAGATTCTAGAGTTAACCAATAATATCACACTCTCAAGATTTGTTTAACCATCATATGTCCATTAGCATGAACACCATAAATTCCTTCGTGAACTTCCTCTATTATTTGATTCACTGTCGTTGCATCAACACATCTTAAAAGCACCATATCATAGTTTCTTTTGTAGAGTATTTCACCATTTAAGAAGAAACCCATGGAAAATCTTCTAATAATGCGTTTATCATTCTCGAAAGCTTTGGATGGATATTCCCTATTCTTTATATACTGCTTGATTTCGTAATACCATGGCCTTGTGTCTGGACCGTCTTCAATGCTCACACAATGAGCAGGAAAATCCCCCTTCCCAATTTTTATGGTTGCACTTTTTCCTTAAAGTTTGCGGCAAACATGGACGTTAGATTTGCCAATGCATTTACAATTCGATTATTCTCTCTGGGTATATGGTCAAATGAGATCACTTCAAAAGTATGGCTTAACTTAGTTACATGTTTGTTGTAAGGTACCAGTTTAGAGTCTCTAGCTTCATATTCCCCGTTTAGTTGTCGTATCACCAATAATGAATTTCTGTACACTCGAAACTTCCTTATCTTCATATCACAAGCTTCTTGAATTCTCATGGAACATGCCTCATATTCTACCTCATTGTTTGTACAGTCAAAGCATAATTTTGCCGTGAATGGGAAAAACTTTCCCTCAGGAGTTATGAAAATTTCCCCAATTCCATGTCCTACATCATTAGATGCGCCATCAAATAATATTGTCCACAATTCTGGATTCATTTCTCCTTCATTTTTTAATATGAATGATATGTTTTCATCAGAAAAATCAAACTTCATAGGCTCATAATGCACTGGTTGATCTGCCAGATAATCAACAAGTACACTTCCTTTATTGACTTTCTCGTGATATAGACAATATCATTTTCCGTGAGCAACATTTGCCATTTAGCAATTCGCCCAGAGATTGGTGGCTTTTCAAAGATATACTTGATTGGACCCATCTTTAAAATTAACCAAGTGGTGTGGTATAACATGTATTGTCTAAGCCGATGAGCAGCCCAGGCTAATGCACAACACATTTTCTTCAACATCGAATAATTAGCCTCATAGTTTGTAAACTTTTTGCTTAAATAGTATATTGCTTGTTCTTTCCTTCCAAAGGTGCCATGTTGGCCAAGTACGCAACCCATTGATTTTTATGTTACTGTAAGATACAAAATTAGTAGACACCCTGGAGTTGGAGGAACATGTATAGGTGAATTTGGCAAGTATTGTTTGATCTTCTCAAAAGCACTTTGGCAATCATCATTCCATCATTCTGTATCACTTTTGTGGAAAATTTTAAAGATAGGTTACAGTTAGCTGTGAGATGAACCGGGCTATGTAATTTAATCTCTCCAAAAAACCTCTAACTTCCTTTTGAGTTTGAGATGGTGGCATATCAATGATGGATCGAACATTGTCAGGGTCAACTTTTATTCCTTCTTTGCTCACGACAAAACCAAGTAGTTTCCCTGAAGATGTTGTGATAGTACACTTTGTCAGGTTAAGCTTTAACTAGAACTTTCTCAACCGTTCAAATAGTTTCCGCAGAGTGACGGTGTGATCTTCCCCTTGAAGAGTTTTGGTGATCGTGTCATCAGCGTAGACTTCGATTTCTTTATGCATCATATCATGAAGCAGTGTTATCATTGCTTGTTGGTAAGTCGACCCTACATTCTTTAGACCAAATGGCATAACCTTATAATAAAATGTACCCTATAAGGTTATAAAAATCTTCTTTTCACGGTCTTTAGGAGTCATTTTGATTTGGTTATACCCCAAAAAACCATCCATGATAGAGAAGGTTGAATGTCGTGCAGTGTTATCTACTAAGACATCGATATGGGGTAATGGAAAATTATCCTTGGAGCTTGCCCGATTTAAGCCTCTATAATCGACACACATCCTTACTTTCCTAATTTTCTTCGGCACTGGGACCATTGCTTCTTCTATAAAACCCGCATCTACTTGCTTTTTAACTTCTTCTTTTATTTATACTGCATGTTTGGTTCCATTTTCCTTAACTTTTATCACATTGGTTTACTTTCGGGCATAAGTGACAAATGATGAACCACAATATCAGTGTCTAGACCTGATATATCTTGGTAAGACCATGCAAAGACGTCAATATACTCCTTGACTAAGTCAATTAATTGTCGGCGGCTTACGCTTGTCATAGAAGTGCCGATTTGGACTTCTTTTGTCTCTCCATCCAATCCCAAATTTAGCACCTCCGTTAACTCTAGATATGGTTGAGTTATTTTATCATCTTCTTCTACCATTCTTAACATTTTCAGAGATGGATTGAAATTATCCTTGTTACTTACATCTGACTCTACACTAAGAATGAGATTGTCAAAATTATTGCTTATGCTCTTATTTTCAAAATCACTATTCTCAAACCTAAATCAGATTATTGGATGAAAAGAATGCGAGAAAAGAAAATAAACAATGCATGATTATGAACAACATTTCAAAAATTGAAAAAAGTAGACATAAAAGGAAGAACAAAAAGAACTGGAATTGTATTTATCTTTAACGGAAGGAAATGAAACAAGTTTGTAGACTTTCATTCAAAAAGATGACATGAAACATAAGAAAATGTAGGCCCATAACAACGAAATTCCTTAGACATTAAATCATTAGAATTTTGGCATTAACACATTACTCTTGAAAATTCCCAGGAAGCACTGGTAGCTCAGTGACATCTCAATTGTTAAGCCCATGATCTGAATCATATCGAGAAACCAAGTCCTCTGTACTTGCACTTGATGATTTTCCCAATATTGCTGATATTGAAAGACGGGTGATATCATCTTCGAATGATTACCATTTCCATATCCAATTCTCTATTTTCGAGCCTAGAAATCCTCTTTTCTTTCTTTTGAGCCTCCACTCTCCCTCTATCATCCTTGGTCACTCTATATCCAAGCCCAAACATTTGCTCATTCTTGTCCCAATCGATTAACTTATTTATGCCTTGATGCTTACCCCTGAGTCATTTTCCTGGCTTGTATCCCTATTTTATCATCAACTTTGCCACCATCTGAGATGCTTTTGATAGGCTTGACGTTAGAGTGAGTTTCCCACTAGCAACAAATAGGTGTTCATAATCTTAAATGATTGAAATGAGCACTCCAATGCTTCTTCTGCCGCCTCAACCTATGACATGGTGGCAGGCTTGGATACCAATAAATCTTCTCCCCCATACATACAAAAGAGTTTATGATCCATTATAAATTTTAGCTTCTGAGGTAAGGAAGATGGTACTACCCCAGTAGAGTGAATCCATGATCGACCTAAAAGAAAACTGTATGTTGGATTTATGTCCATTACTTGGAAAATAACATTGAATAGGCATGACCCGATTTGAATTTGTATCTCTATGTCTCTGACTACTTCTCTTCGGGTACTATCAAATGCTCTTACTATCATCATGCTCGGCCGCATATGTGTCGCGTCAACATGGAGCTTTGTTAGTGTGGATCTTGGAATTACATTTAGAGAGGAGCCGTTATCGATCAATACTTTTGCAACAACATAATCCCTACATTTCACTGATATATGTAAACCTCTGGTATGTCCAGTACCATCGGCAGAGATTTCATCATCTGTGAAAATGATAAAATTTGGTGCAGTAATATTTCTCACAGTTTCACTCAACTTCTCCACCATAATGTCATGACAGACATATGCTTAATTCGAAACCTTCAATGATGCTTGGCGGTATGGTTCAGAATTAAGAAAAAGTGACAGTAAATATATGTGAGGAGGGAAGCAGTTAAGTTGTTCTATCACCTTATACTCGCTTTGTTTGATAAGCTTCAAAAATTCACATATGTCTTCTTCAGACACTGCTCTTTCTTTCTTTGTACCTCTCATTATATCCAGGTCTATCACTTGGCCACTATACATTTCTTTTTGGAGCTCATGACCATTGTCGCTTTCTTTGGCTTTCCCTTTCCTTTGCCTTTCAAACTCGTCGCTTTTATCAATTTTCAAAACTTCTGGCGTGTAGCATCTGCCACTCCTTGTCATCCTACCTACTCCTGAAATATTAGTTATGGGGAGATCGAGGTCTGACAGATTCAGCACTTGAGTTTTTTTGTTACTGCTTGCAATAACCTCATATACGTACCTTCATGGTACTACTCTTGAATCTTTGTAAGAAAATGCACCTGATATTTAGATGGTGATGGGCATCAGAGCATAAGACGTAGTGGTGCGAGTTGACTTTAACCCATAATGTATTGTGAGAGGTTTTAGGATATAGGATGACACTTCAACATTTATTTCAGACGATTCTTTAGTTATCATGATGACTAAATAGTCATCTTCTTGGTATTGACTTTCTCCGTTATTAGTTATTGTAAGTATCTTTACATCCAACAACTTTTGCACTTCCATTTCAAAATCAACACATTCCTCAATTGTATGCCCAGTCACATTCTTATGAAACAACCAGTCAAAGTCATGCATATGCTTCTTAGAAATAACTTCATCCTCTAAGCGTGTTGGGTAGATGTACCCTGCTTTAGAAAGAATATGGAAAAGTATTTCCATTGACGTGCTCACATCTGCCACATCCTTCTTTTCGTATGGAAAAGATTCCTCAATTACGTTTACGATAGGATTCCCATGATTTGGTAGAGGGTTGAAATTAGTATCTGGATTCCCATTAGCCTTTGAAATTCAACCATCTAGCCTTGATCAAAGCTTGTACTCTACCCTTTAATGCTGTGCAATTCTTAGTCGAATGTCCCACTACCCCAACATGATAAGCACGACGAGTAGTCAGATCATACCCCTTGAATATGGTGGCTGAGGAGGTTCATAAGGAATTGTCACGAATTAATTATTCTATATCAATTGTGGTAGGAGTTCTGTATATGACATAAGGATTGAATCATATTGGACAAAATGTTGATTATTTTTATTTCCCCTCTGAGACTGATTAGTCTGACCAACATTCTACTGGTGAGTCGGTGATTTGAAATTGGGTCTTGGATTATTTTGAAATGTTGACTATTGAGAGTGGTAATTGTAAGAAATTATTGAGTTATTTGCCACATATGATGTCGTAGATTTGGGCTCTTCACTATATTTTGAATATCCTGGCCCTGGGTTCGTAGCTTGTGACATGTACCCAAAATTGATCATGTGTACATCCCCTTCTTTTCACTTCAACGAATGCCCTTTTTTACGGATGCTGTATATGATACAACTTTCAAAAAAATTCTATTATTTACCCCATATTCAATCCTTTCACCAATCAATATAATGTCAGAGAATTTATTTGAAGCATTTCCAATCATCCTATCATAGAATGAAGATCTTAAGGTATTGATAAACATTACAGCCATCTCCTTTCCTGATAAGGCGGGTTGTACCTGTGCAGCTAATTCCCTCCACCTGTGCAGCTAATTCCCTCCACCTTTGCGCATATTCTTTAAAGCTTTCAGTAGGATTTTTCTCCATCATTTGTAGATCCAGACGATTATGAGCTATGCCTATGTTGTACTTATATTGTCTTAAGAAAGTATCAGCTAAATCTTTCCACCTCCAAATATGTTGGTTATCCAATTTGATATACCGACGAGATGCAGGCTCCATTGAGATATCTTGAAAGAAATGTATTAATAGCTTATCATCATTTGCACAAGTAGCCATCTTTCTGTAGTACATGATAAGGTGACTTCTCGGGCATGTACTACCATCATATTTTTCAAACTCAGGTAGATTGAATTTGTGTGGGATGGTTACATCCAAGACCAAACATAATTAGGTAGCATCAATGGTTCCATACACATCTGACCGTTCAATGGCGCGTAATTTATCCTCTAGAAAGTCTAACTTATCTTTCGACAGCGGGTCTTCACTTGGTTTGGTAACAAGCCTCTACACCTTTGAGTCATCGACATCGAGTATGATGATTCGCTCATTAGCGAGTTCGCCTTGTGGAGTGAAAGCTTGGTTGTGGCCATGTGCCATTATGGATGGGTTGTCCAGTTTTCCCTGTCTGCATCATTTCTTGGATATTTGGAAGTGGATAGTGCTGGATATTTACTGGTGGTGCAGCATGCTGAAAGTGGTCAGTCTGATGACGTTGATAAGTTGGAATGAACTCAAGAGGGTAAAGTGGAGTATCATTTGACAGTTGATTTTTTGATGATTGACCCTCTTGCTGATTTTCAACGATGTACGCATTCTTCTTATCGACAGTCCCCTTCACCCCTTCTAAAATCTCTTATACAAGCTTATTTTTTCTTTCTAGCTTCATGATTTGATCCTCACAAATTCTCATTGTCCTCTGCCATCTTTCTATTTTTGTTGTTCAGTTTGCGAGTGTCAGTTCCCAACTCTAAGTTTTTTCGCTTTAGATATTCTTGATCCTTAATATTTTTTCTCAAATCTCTGAGTTGTTTTTCAGCATCAATCCTGTGTTTGTCAGACAAATTTGCCTCGATTGTTAGACGCCTGTTTTCTTTCAAGAGAGCTAAGTTCTTTTGACGCTCCTCACATAACTCATCTCGCTCCTCATTTTTAACAATCTTCTAACGAGCTTCCCGTAACTTGTATGATTGTAAATCCTCAACTGGTAAGGCAATAGTTACTTTGCCTTTATTCTCAAGCCACGCTTCATACTCCTATATGTAGTTCATGCGGTTCTTCTCATTTTACACCCTTCTCGTTATTATCCAAGCTCCAATTAGCTGCTGCAATTTCTTTTCAATATCTTAAGAATCATAATTGATCTCAATATCCTTCAATGCGTGCGTGGCAGGGACAAGTTGTCTCATGTATAATTGACGGAGCACCATTAGTGGAGTATGACTAGTACAACCCCATGGTCCTAGGAGCGGGACCCATTGAAAGACAATATCTATAGATCATTGATGTTGGCGGCATCTGATGGGATTTTCAGATAACATCTTCATCTTTCAGCTTTGATAGGTATGAGAGCCACACCCCTTTTGTGGGAAACTGTAGATTCCATTTGGCCACTCCAAATTCTGTAATGGGAATTCTCATCTTCATCCATGGACTTGAAAACTTAACTTGAGGACATTTGAAATCTGATGGACATATTAGATGGCTAAGAATCCGATTACACAAAAGAGATGGAGAGGCGATGAAATTCCCTTTTCCAAACACTCGGATGTGGTTTGAGGAACGAAAAGTCTCAGCGAGAATTGAGATAACATGGTTAACACCATGTTCAACTTGCAGGAATATTTTATCACTTTATCATCCACATAATCTTGAATCTTTGGAAACAACACGGTGCCGTAAATACACAGAGCATAAAAAATCATACCCTTATCTTCCTTCAAGACATTTTGGGTGAGATCTAGGAGGTAATCCAGCGGCACACACTCATTCCCCCTTTAACTTTCAACCTTTTCTCAATCTCGGATGCATGGACAGTACCCAAGAGCTTGGATAAGGCTCTCTTCAATGTGATCTTTTTGTCGTAATTATAAACTTTATCCGTGTTTCACAACGAGATGTTCAGTAGGGCTTGATATTCTTCAATTGTAGGAGTAAGATCAATTGTTCCAAAGGTGAAATATTTATGCAGAGGGTCCCAAAATTGCATTAAGGCCTCAAGAACAGAAGTGTCACTGCAATATACAGAAGATAAGCGATGTGATCATATCTGCTCCGGTGAGAAATCCATCCATATCTTCTTCAACCTCTCCAAGTTAGTGTATGAGAACTCTATCTTAGTGATTGATCGTAGAAGAACAACATCCTCCTTTTTCAGACAATCTCATTTTCATTTATGTGTTTCCTTTGACCATTTGGCTACTGTAACTTGATCTTCTATCATATTCGGACTGGAAGTCATGGTTTCTAAAATATGAATGAGTTGAATACTGTTTTGCAATCCCAATTACACATCATGATGCATGTATGCAAAAAAGAAAGACGAAGTTAGACGTGAAATAATGGGGAAGAAAATAAATGTTTGAAGAGCGTAGGACATATATACATGAACAAAATTAATCATGATACTATATTTAAGAAGAATCTATATTTCTATTAAACATTGTTCATGAGATGGGCACTAAGAACAAAATGCATGTGTGGTTGAGCTCTCAAAGATTAAATATTTACATAATCTTGTATAGAGGTTTTACACTCTATTTTATGCATTTTTATGTATGACAAATTATCATAGGAGATCTTTTCATCAAATGTATACTTTCAACTAATTAAAGAGTTGAATCACATTGAGTTAATTTTACACCCCTCAAAAGTTTGATCCTTATCCTCATTGATTGCGTTGATGATAAAGATATATCATTATCAAACTTGTAGAGAAATCAAGAGTAAGAGAAATAATAAAGAATGTACAAACAACTTAAGTATGGAAACGAAACAAAAAATATTAACTACATGAGTATCAATAAGAGAGATGATGAAGGATAATGAACAAGATATATTGTAAGCTAAATTGTAAAAAATTTAAACTACCTTAAGAAAAACAATAGGGGAAGATGAAAGATGAATAGAAATGAAGACTCTCTTTCTCTCTCTTTTAAAAAGTTTTTCCTATTTTCTCAAGACCTCTCTTTCTCGCTTTAAAATCCCCTCTCTTTCTCCCTCTCTAATCTTCATTTCAAGTGAAGACCTCCACTCTATTTATAGAAAAACTTAGGGCTTCACTTTTTATTTTTAGTATTTTTGCTCTTTTTTTATATGTTTAGTCCTTGGAAAATTCTTTTCTCATTTTTAGTCTATGAGCTATTTTTCAAATGATATACATAGTCTTAGACTAGTATATTGGCCCAAACAGATGACGTATTTTCAAAGTATTGGACCAGACAAAATACGATATCTACACTCACCATCGTCGCTACTGCCATCATAACAGTGATAGAGCATACTAACGCTATCAGGGATTTTTAGGCTTCTAACACTGAGATTCGTGACCTTTTCAGCATGCTGACCGCTCAGGCCTATCCCGCCCTACATGGTAAATCAGGCAGACACTGACAGGCCTATCCCACTTACACATCATGGGGGTTCGTATGGGTCAGGGATGGAAAATAAAGACCAGAATGCGGGTCACTTAAGCAACCCCACAAATGTAATCATCCCCTCGGCAACCTTCCCATCAGCCTTCGATACTACATCGACGTATGATGGCTCGGTCGATGGTACTAACCCTGGCTCTTTCATCACCAAGGAAATGTTGCAAAAAATGTAAGAGATGGAGAGGCTCAAGGCCACCTTGACTGAGACCATAGTAGACTTCCGTCCTCATTACCTATCTGAGTTGGCAATGAGGCCATAACCATCTGACTATGTGCCTCCAAAGTTCTATAAGTATAACTAGAAGGATGGATGTGCTAAGGAGCACATTATACATTTCATTGATGACTTGGACTCACACAAATGTGATGAGTCCATGAGGCTGAAGGAGTTTTCAAAATCGTTGACTGAGCAAGCATACACATGGTACACCAACCTCGCACCAGGATCAATTTTGACTTGTCAACACATGATTTCTGCTTCATGGCCAAGTTCTTTCTGTCTGAAGAAAAGATGAGCATTCTTAAGTCGGGGCATGAGCCTAAAAAGGAATGATGAGGACCTGATAACTTACGTCAGATGGTTCAAGGTCAAAGTACTGGATTGCTAGGAATAGTGGAAGGAGGAGAACTTGGTGAATATGTGCATCTTCGGAATGATAGATGAGTATAAAGCACATTTGGAAAACCTCAACATCACCACGGTCTCGTGCCTCCATGTAACTGCTCAACGCACCAACACTTCGGTGTTCAGGCCAAAGGTAAGGGAGCAAAGTGAGCTCGGGGGGCTTTTGTCCAGGAGCAAAAGAGATGACCCACCACATTTTCCCTACTCCATGGACAAGTTAGAAGCATTCTTGTATGCCTGGCTCAAGGATGAGGTCATACAAAGACCTTGGGTAGACAGTTTGCCCACTAGAGAAGAAATAGAATCACCCCGGCCGGTTCTACCGCTTCCACTAGGAAACCACCCATGCAATCAAAGATTGTAGAAATTTGAGGCGCATCTTCCATGACAAACTCCAAAAAGGGGAGATCATTACTGAGAACATGGAAGTCATTGGGAACCAGCCTTTCATACCGTATACTACATGATCAGCATGGTCGGAGGTTCCTCTACATCACGGTGAACCAAGGCGGATGAGTGGAAGAAAAAAGTGAGGGCATGCGAGAGTGGATGTCACCTTCCTAGAAACGTCGGAGAGGTAGGGTGGAGACTTGTCTAAAAAACAAAACAAAAAACAAAAAAAAATCAAGGTGGGAAGGTTGGCCTTCCCACCCCAAAGTGGGAAGCCGTCTCACACCTTCCCATCCAAAAACAGGGAACAAAGTGATTTGAACAGATATGGTGGTGGGTTTGATTTCAGATATTTGAACAAAATGAGTATGAAGTAGGCTGCACTACTTAAGCGTGAAGGCGTGAGCCCAAAGTAGGTTGCATGATCAAAGCACGAAGGCGCATCAAAGCCAGTTGTAATAACGAAGCTCGAAGGCGGGTACACTAAAAAACCCGAAGGCGGGTATACTAAGTGCAAATGCAGTCATGTGTTGTAAAGTACATAGATTATGTATCCTAAGTCACAATACATATGTTTATACATGAAATTCCTATTATGAAAATTATAATTAGTTTTCTATGTGCATGCTTGTACAAATGAGAAGAACCACATGAGACCGCCTCCATAGCTGATAGTGGAAATTATTGATGGGATGACCCTTAAACGCACCAAGTCGTATCGACCAAAGTCAACTTCAAGTGAATCCGCCGTCGAGCCATTTCTTGATGAGCTTCCTGCTTGATAGTTTTCTCAGGTAATACGTTACCTTGATGTTAGGCTGCTTCAGTCACGCCCATAATTGGTGAAAGGCCTTTTTGGTGAGTTCTTCTTGATCAATTCTTCTAGATCATTAATATCAGAAAGTCATGGTAGTTTATTCCTTAAAGGGTATGGCCTCCTTAGGCGCATTGGAAGTGCCCCATTATGATAAAGAAGGGTCAAAAGCTTGACGAGCTCATTGAGCAACCCCCAGGGGGATGCCCAGGGGCGGCTCCCCAACTATACTGCCCTGGAGGAATCTCGGGGGTGGTTCCCCAGCTGAGCCTCCCCGAGGGAAGCCCAGGGACGGCTCCCCACTTTGCCACTCTGGGAGAGCTCAGGAAAGGCTCCCCTTTAAGCTGCCCCGAGAGAGGCTAAGGGAGGCTCCCCACTGAACCTCCCCACACTGAACCACCTCGGGGGAAGCCTGAGGGTGGCTCCGCATTGTGTGACCGTCCTCAGAATGGTCTGAGGGTGATCAATGTGTTCTTATAGTTGGGTGTTATGTGTTAGTACAAGCCTTCCATATGTGAATTGGGTATGCAACTGCTCGATGCTATGAAAGCATGACTACTTGGGGACGTGAAGTGTGGTCACGTTTTAGGCGTGGCCACATTTATCACATGAATTCGGTGTTGTTATGAGGGACGGGTTCGTGGTCCCCACTTGGTCCTGTCTAGGTAGAAAATTTTGCTTGGCTCTATTCACTTGTCATGATACGTTGGTATTTGGACATAAATTATGCACATGGATATGGTACATATATTACCATTATACTCTCTCGTGTTAACATTGAACAAAATGTTGTGCATTACTAGTGTATATATATTTTTCAGTTAGTCTTTCTTTCGTGAATGCCGCCATAATCAGACATTTTATTGAGAGAGACCTACCTAGCCAACTACTTCTAGCATCTCTTACTAAAGGATAAATGAAATTAATTTGATACATCATCACATTTAGCCAGGGGCTACAGCAACAAAGATGACCTTACATAACTGATTCAATGAAGAAACGTATGCCATCCTAGTTGAGCATGTGACTCATAAAGTAAAACCACAACATATACAGAGACTAATGAAAATAGTGAACCATCTCATCATGAATGACGTGTCAAGATATACGTAAGACACTCAAAGTGATGCCCAGGTGACCCCTATATGACATGATAAGATCGATGTAGTAATAACAAATATGTTTGTAAGGGACGATGCTCTAATATAAAGGTGACATACCCATTGACTGCGCTTATAAGGGTCGCCCCTGGACTTATAAAGGTGGTGAGCCTATTGTTGAGATTATACCTTAAGTGTTGTGACCCGCCTTCGAACTTAGTGACAAAGGATCGAAAGTTATTCCTTACCTGGGAATAATTTGGTGCTGTGGTCTGGTACAATTAGGACAAGGTTACCTGTACCAAGATAAGAAAACCTCCTTAAATGGTATGGCCTCCTTAGACGCCTTGGAAGTTTCCCCTTATGATAAATAAGAGTAAAAAACTCAACAAGCTTATCGAACCACCCTCAGGGGGATGCCCGGGGAGGCTCCCCAACTGAGCCACCCTGGGGGAGCCCAGAGGTGGCTCCCCCTAAACCTCCCCGCACTGACATTGCCTTGGGGGAATCCCGAGGGTGGCTCCTCATTGTGTGACCGTACACATAATGGTCTGAGGGTGATCGATGTGTTCTTACAGTCGGTTTTTATGCGTTAGTACAAGCCTTCCATTTGTGAGTTAGTTGTACAACAACTCGTTGCCATGAAAGCACGACTAGTTGGGGACGCGAAGTGTGGTCACATTTTATGAGTATGGTCACGTCTTAGATGTTGCCACATTTATCACATGAATTTGGTTTTGTTACGAGGGACGGGTTTATGGTCCCCACTTGGTCCCGTCTACATAAGAGGCCTTTGGTCTCATTATGGGGGATCACCACCATCATCATTACTCTCACATTTTCCTACGTCAAGAAACCAAAGAATATTCCGCACTTGAGATTCTCACCAACCTTAAAATAGCAAAAGCATTTGTCACCTTCTTGAGGTAGACCTAGGGTGCTTGACTTTTACCCTTCCAGCCACACCATTCTCACGTTCTCATGCTTACTTGTTATTAGACTAGGTCGCTCATTTTCATATTACCCTAAAACCCCTAAACAAAGATGAAGAAGCTAGACTGATCTATATATACACCTTTGCGAACTAGAAGGTTCTTCAGGAATGCTGAAAAACATATGCACGTGAAGTCTGGTAAAACTTCGTCAACGATTTAGACGACGTTAACTCATAAGGGGGAATTGCTTATTCATAAAGTACAAGGGTGTAATAGGCTAAATCTAAAATTTGTCGGTGTAATTTTCCTTTATGACAAAATTTGTAGCGTTAAGTTGCATTTAGCCCAATGTTAACTTATAAGGGGGGATTTGCTTATTTGTAAAGTATACGGGTGTAATAGGCTAAATCTAAACTTTATCGGCGTAATTTGCCTGTATGACAAAGTTCGCAGGTTTGCATTTAGCCCTATTGGTTAATAATTATTAATATGCATAAACTATTAACAAACTAAATGCATCAAAATCATCCTGATTTTAAAAAAATTTCGTTAGACAACGTAATCTATGTTGTAAATGAATATGGAGATTATACTTTCAACATGTGAATATAAAAAATTCTTCTTTTTCACGTCCCTCGACCTTCATGCTCGTTGTCACTCGATCCATGTGCGAACACCATGAAACCATGCATCATTGCCGCCGTGCAAACCCATCGTCCAACCCTATTGTGATTGACTTGTATGAGTATTGATACTTATGATCTTCCTTGTTATTCGTTAGACTGTCAATCAATCACGACTATGTGGATGCTTAAGAATAAGAAAAGAACTCTCTTTTCTCTCTCAAATTTTTGGCTAGAGAAGAGGTTTCCCTATGTTGTTTCTTCTCTCAACTAATGGTATCAAAATGACAGCGCTAAACTGGGAGAAGCCTCCTATTTACACTAATATCCAAACAATTAGGATTTTGAGATTAACCATAGCCGAAAACTATATCTTTAACTAGAATTAATTAAATTAATTATAGTCAATAGTTGTAATTACTTAAAATATGACCGAGTGGTTGACTGTTAGGTATCCATGTCGTTTCGACTAATTACGAGTTGTGACAATACTTATAATCCATAGGCTAGCTCAATAATAATAACCATGATCATATTTATTAATTATTGTAAGATTATAATTAATTTCACTACAAGATTTTAACTGAACTCTAAATGTAAATCCTCTACTTATTATTTATTATGTGTTGCCACTCCATAATATAGCATCATGCATAATTAGATGAAGCACTGTCAAACTAATGTATGCATCTCTTATTTCCCTAAGTTCTGAATCTTGTTCCACTGATCAATCATGATAATTTTTATACTTTATACCTCAAGTAAAATTATTAAATCTCTAAAAATCCAGTAGAGATACTAAATGTTAGTTTATTATGATCATATAAACATATTATGTTAAGGGATACCGGCTCACTTACTTAAAAATGTATATGACCTATACTATTGAGAATTTATGCATCATCACTATCTAACAACTCAGTCATTCAAATTATAGATGTATTGACGCATAGATTCTCATTCATAGTAGATGAGAACATAGCAATGAGTTAATAATTTTTTCCAATATTAAGAGCACTCATAATATCATAGCAATGAGTTATGATTTTCTTCAAATAATAATTTTACCAAAAATCAAACTCATTAGTCATTTTAAGGCTCGTTTGGTAGCATGTAATGTACAGTACTAAAAGGAGGACAGTACTATTTTTAGTACTGTCTGACGTTTGGCAAAAATATGGAGTCCGTACTAGCTAACACGGTGGGATATTTTAGTCCCACCCACAGGGGAAAATTTAGTCCCCTCCTTTTAGGGGGGACTACACGGGACTAAGAAAAATAAATTAAAGACTCATGGAGACTAGGGGTGTTCAAAATTCTCCCGAACCGAAAATGACCTATTTGGTCAGCTCTATATACGTGTTCAATTTGATTCGGTTCGGGAAAATGAGAGAACCGATGTTTTAGTTCGGTTTAGTTCAGAAATTTGGTGGTTTTCGAACCAAATCGAACCGAAATATTAAATTTATATATTTTATATTTTTATATATAATTTTTTATAAAACCGAACCGAATTGAAGTAAAACTTTAATTCTATATATATTTTTCAATAATATCATTTAAAAATTATTTAAAAAATTATTTTTAATTAATAATACCAAAACAAACCAAACCGAAACTCACGGTTCGGTTCAGTTAGTTTCTTTTAGTATGAATGGTTCGGTTTTATCGTCGAACTGAAGTTTCAGTTTGGTTCATTTTTTCACCAAACAATCGACTGAAACAAACCGTAAACACTCCTAATGAAGACTAGCAACAACACAAAGCTTCGTTCCTGCCAGTGAAGCTTCGTTCCTGCCGATGAAGCTTCGTTCCTGCCAGTGAAGCTTCGTTCCTGCCGATGAAGCTTCATTCCTATAAGAGCAGCCTCTCCCTCTTTCCTCTCTCTATTTTTCTCCCTATCTATCTTTCTATTTTAATTTTTTCTTTGTCTTGCCCAATCCTCCCAACACAACAATGGAAATCAAAAAAGTTATTTGAGTTTCTTGCATTTTTAATTTGGTGGTGATCTCCCCTACAATTTAGGTTTCTTGCATTTTTATCTGAAGAGAAATTTCGTTTGGTTGTTGGTCTTCGTTTGGCTGTGTTATTGTGCATCAATTGGGGTTTTTTTTCTTTTTCTATGTGTTATTGATTGTTTTAATTGTGTTTGCATCAATCACTTTTCCATGAAACTTTTTTTAGTATATTAATTATTGTTATAATTGAATGGATTAGTTTAAGTTTACTATTATATAGAATGAATTAGATAATTTATTTTATAGTTGAAAATGTAAAATAACATATTAATGAGTTTCAAATTGGCTTTTACGGATCAAATCATGACAAAAAGTTTTACAGTCTAGTACTATGATGTGTCAACCATTGTATAAGTGTTACAGTTTTTTAACTAATATAACATCAAATACTAGATAATATTATTTAATCCAATACAGTACAGTACTATATAGTCCGATAGATTTAATACAGTACTGTTCAATACTATTCTAACTATCGAATGAGCCATTAATACATTTTAAATACACTAATACATTAATTAGGGGCTCTACCTAGTGATCAATGCAAATCACTTTTATATTAAGAAGACCTAGCTCAGTGACAATCATGTTGTTTGTTAGGGGCTGGCCGACGAACCTGGGCTTCTACATCAGTTTTGTTTTGTTTTTTTTTCTTTTTTATTATTCATTTTGCTTTTTTCTTTTATCATACATATATTTTTCTTGTACTTCTTACTTTACTTTTTCCTTTTACTAAGTACTTTACTTCATAAATTATTCTCGATGACAAAATTTTTATCAGATATGATAATAAATAAATAAAATCAAAGTCAGTCATAATGAAAAAATATGAATATAATATTATTATATATTCAATAATTTATATTTATTTATACATATATGTTTTTAATTGACTATAAAATGTATTTATTAACTATACTTATTTTCATAATTTACATATCAATTATTCAATGATTTATTATTTTTCATTAGTGAAATGATTAATGTTTTTTCTTCATAATGAATGATTCTTTTTTATCATGAATATAATATTATTATAAATTAAATAATATATCATTATTATACATATACTTTTTAATTGAGTGAAAATATATTTATCAACTCTACTTCTTTTCATATTTTAGATAATCAATTATTCAATGATTTATTATCTAATTAGTGAAAATATTAATGATTTTTCATTGTAAAGAATTAATTTTTGTCTTTTATCCTATAAATATGATATATTTCTCTAGTTATCATGTGCTTGTAACCCATATTTTTTACACCGAATTTTTTTAATGGAAACGTATTATACACATTTAATAAACATATATGAATTATTATGAATTGCGTATTATTGACCGAAATTTTACTGAATGTTTGAACGTTTGATACACGCATTATACTTCTCAAATAATAATTTGTATTTTTACCATCCCTAAATTAACTAACTATGGTCTAGATTGTTTGAAGTTCACGGTGTAAGTCAAGACATCCTTAGTGAGCGTGAGTTTAAGAGTGGATGATGTTGTCCAGCGTAGTCGGTCATGCAACTCTGTAGCTGTAGCCCCTTATCTTGCTAGGTTGGCTGATAGTAGAGGTGTTTCCTTATTGCTGTTGATAATTAACTTGAAAATATGGCATAGATGGCCTATTTTATAGTAGTAAGTTATAAATTGGCATAATAAAAAATTATAGTAGATTTTCGACGGATAAACCTCGGGAGTGAGATCAGGCCAACAATGTCTCTCTCCACCTCTCTCTCTCCACACCTGCAATGGGAGAAGGTAAAGTAGGAGACCGAGGTTGAAGGGGGCGGTCTCTTTCTTACCCCTCCAAAGCTTAAGTCAGTAAGAGATAAAGGATAGGAAAGTAGAGAAGTAGTTGGAAGTCATTGCGTTCCTGTTGAAATGCATTTACTAAGGTATTTATAATGGAGGGTTGGTGTGAGGCTGGGTTGGTATCCGTACGGTGGCAGGCCTTCCCTCCAATAAGTTGTCTCCTAGGACCAATCCACGCCTTTCAGCTTCTCTTATTGGTTTGGCGAGGTACGAGGTAAGAGGTGTTGACCTCGGGTGCTGTCAGGAGAGTCTGTCCTCGTACCACTCTATGCACCTCCTCGACTCCCATTGGACCGACTGTATTAAATGCTTATGATGACACTCTGTTGGGCAGGTTGACTGACTCCTTGGATGCTGAGCTTCATGCCTTTTATCGTTATATGCCCTCTGATTGGTTTAGGTGTATTAAATATATTCGATGACACATGCATACTTCTACCTCAGCCTAGGTGCCGAATTTGAACTGAGGCGTGATGTTTCCGGCCCTCATGTCCTCATTTCTCTGCCGAGAGTCCTTAGATGTTTTATTTGAAATGTACTTGGGCCTAGGTACACCTCTTGACTTCGAGTGTGTAATACTCCACGGGACCTGGGCGGGGGCTGAACTGGCTTCCCTAAGGCCCCAGACCTTGAGTGTCTCTCTTATTGTCCTTAAAGGTCTTTCTACATAGCTGAGAAACGAGTATAACAATTGCCCTCAAACTCATTGATGCCGTTAATATTCAAGAACTCGGGGACTTTAGATCTTTCTTTCTTCCATCCCCTTATTTTATTTTTATTTATTTTTATTATTTTATTGACAGGACCATCCCTATTCATAGAGTAAGTGACATTGACTAAGTGAAAAGACAAGTATTTTTGTGTAGGGGTCATAATGGTCACGTTACTCGAGGCGATCTAAGCCTTCCACCTTTGTATGGCTAGGATAAGTTTTGGATCTTTAATGTCCTCCTCTCTCTACCGAGAGTTCTTAGATGTTTTATTTGAAAGATACTTGGGCCTGAGTATACCCCTTGACTTCGAGTGTGTACTACTCCACAGGACTTGGGCGGGGGTTGAACTAGATTCTCTAAGGCCCCAGACCTTGAGTGTCTGTCCTATTGTCCTTAAAGGTCTTTCTACATAACTGAGAAACGGGTATGAGAGTATATAAATAGACATTTCTATTTAATTTGATTTCAAATTTTATTATTCTCTTATCACATGTTTCAAATTTAAATAGTAATTCCTTTAATCCTCAATGACTATGACAATATTTGTTAATTAAATATGAATCTCATAATAAGTTAACATTTTGTCATTGTAAATTTATAAATAATATGTATCTTATGACAAAATAATAGATAGTACATATTATATTTATAATTTGTAAATACAGTATAAATAGAATGTTAATGCATAATATGAAATTAAATATTTATTCAGTATATGCTATAAACACTAACAAATATATTAACAATCAAATATTATTATTTTAATAATTATTTAGTGATTTAATATTAAATAAGTAGAATATTAATATCAGATAATATTATATTAACGTTTATTTAAGATGATAAACATTTACTTAAAATCATAACTACTCCTATTATATAGTAATTTTTAGTTATTATGTGAACGGTGAATATGAAATATAAGATAATGAGAAACACGAAAATATTGAAGATAGCAAATCCTACATTTAGGAGGGAGTTCTCAAGTTAGCTTGCAATGTAAACAAAAAACAAAACTTAAATTTTGAATTAATATTACAAAATACTGCCACAAGGTACACCCCTAAAATCAAGGGGATTTACATAAGAAGATATAAAAACACCACTTAAGAAATTGAACTCACACGAGATTAAAAAGGGCATAATAGACATATCATTATAATTTTCAACACATAATACCTAAAAAGGTCATTTATCTACTTCAAATTTTTTTTAGCCATTTCATAATTTTAATTAACAAACTGTACTATCTTATTGTGATTTTTAGATTGTCAGGCTATGCCCTTTTCAGACTTTAAGAAGTTGGCTTGGAATTGAGTTTCTCGTAATTGAATGATATTTAGTTTCAAAGAAAAAGTTGCAAATTAAAGCAATAAGCTATAATCTCAACCTGAACCGAACTGCGCTTTAGAAAAAGTTTAATTAGCAACCTAGGATTCTCAGCAACCAAAACCGACTTCTTAAACCCCCACAACCTCTAATTTGCAAACATTCCATGCTTAAGCAAATTAATGCGAGTAATCTACGCCCATAATATCTCAAATTACAACTACAAAACAAGTCCTCAAGTGCACAAATTGACAAAAGTTTCCAAGTTTGCACCAATGTAACATACATCATCCTTCTAGTCCTGCAAGGAGAGGATAACTAGGTTCATGTTAAAAACCCTTTCCATAAAAATTAAATAACAAATAATTAGTTGAACAACAAGCAGACAACAACAGAGAGAAGGAAAATGGCATCATTTACGTGCAGAGACACGTCAAACGACCAAATATGCATGTATATTAGAGATTAGAGGAAGCCAAACCAAGAGCATGTAATTGTAGTCCATACAGCCATGGGTTCAATTACACACTTTAAAAGATTAGCACAAGCCTATGCATTAGAAAGTTTTTTTGCTTTAATAACTTCAGGGCCAGGGGCCTAGGACTGTAACCAACATGCAAACTTCAAAAAAAAAGATGCACTAAATATTTCATATGTAGGCGTGCGCTAAAAAAGACGGCTTAATTGCTCTTATTCATCGGAGAAAACGAGTCTCGGCAGTAACTTTTTTCAATATTAATAACATAATAAATCGTACAACCATCTAACAAAGTTTCAAAATTATAACAATCCAACATATTCCATCTCGATCATAAACTTATCATTTTACTAATATACATTAGTTGAGCAAAATAGAAGAGTTACGCATGAAATTCAACCAGCTGTAAAGTCAAAGATTTCAACAGGAATTTCAATTGTTAGCATGAGTATAGGTTCCATACCTGTTCCATAGCTTCTGTTTCATTAATACTCTGTTCTTCCAAATCTTGGTCTTCAGCACCATCCTCATTTTTGTTACCATTGGGAACTGTTTTTTCATCTTTGTCCAGGGAAGAACTGGTTCCAGTATCATCATCCAAAATTTTCAGATCTGCTGGAATCACACCTGACTTCAGTGCCTGCTCGTAAAAAGAGTTAAAAATGTAATGTGAATACGAAATGTCAATACCAGAAATAACATACGATCTCTAGCAGTGTGATTCTTAAGAAGACATCAATATTAGAAAATACTTATTGGCTCCACAGAAATAAAAATAATGGAAGCACATAGTCCATCTTAGTTTGATGCTTGTTCATGGTATGAGAGAATTGTAATTAGAACATACAATTTCTATTTGGACACTATTTCTGAGAGTAATTAGACATTGGAGAATAAGAAATGAATCATTAGTTTCCCAAGGTAGTAATTCATTTAGGCAAGTCAAAAAGCTCCACTATTTGTCCAAGTTCCTTCATTTCCTAAAGAATCTCCCAACTGAAGGTGGACTCTTAACTTTAGACCCTTAACATTTCATTTCTACTCAAAATTCCCCATCACTAATACACTTTTCACGAAGAAAAATCATCTAGAGAGAAAAGCAAGCACCTGTTCTAGTCTTGCAACCTCTTCAAGTGTCTGGGAATTCACAATGGCAGCCTGTAAAGCAAAAAAATTACAAGCAAAAATAATGTTATACATATATCATATGTTAGTAAATTTAACAACTATTCTTACATTTGCAACTATTTGTTACACAAAAAGTATAACAATTCAGATTTGCTTTAGGAGCATCTTCAATGGTCCAATAAACATTGGATCGTTAGAACATCTACGTCCATTTCATCCAATAGTAGAATAGTAGAGGACATAGACTTCTATTAATCACCATTAAGAGTGATTCATAGAGGTATAAGTTATAACTATAATGGTGCGCTATTAGCTTCTTCTATTCCTCCAATATTTAATTTTTTTCCCTATAAGAAACAAATAATCTATTGATCACCATTAATAGTGATTCCTATAGCTATGATCCATAACTATAGAGGTGATGCTATTAGCTTCTTCTATTCCTCAAATATTTAATTTTTTGTTTTTTTATAAGGGACAAATAAACTATTCAAAAGGAAAAGATGTTTCAACACACGAAACGGGCTTGAGGGAGAGGGCTTTTGAATTTTTATATTACCCTTGCATGTTTTCTGTATTCCAAGTTTAAACATACAAATAAAGACCAAAATATCTATACAAAGTGATTCTGAGACTAAAATAACCTTCTATTTGATTTGGACATAGTTTTCATTTTCCATGGTTCATATTATAGACTTAATCTTTGGAATTTTATTATGTCATCAGCTACCTTGATAGCTGTAATTTGCTCAGGTGTGGGGGCAGCCACTTTCGAGTTTTGTTGTTCGTCTGAAGTTTCTGGAACATTCACAACTTCATTGGGTATGAATGTCTTTGTGGATTCTTTTTTTGCTTCTTCTTCAACCTCTCCAGAGGAAAAAAGATTCTTCGCTTCAAGTCTCTCCTGTCATACATACACAAATTGATTATTGTAGTTGCAAAAGATTTGAACAGACGAAATAAAACGTATACCTCAGTGACAATCTTCAATTCTAGAGACGTGAATGATAAAGAAGTCAAATTAAAATGACATGCATGAGACAGACTTCTAATCTGGGAGCTTATGCAATCACAAAACATACACTTCGCTATCTGTATGCGTAGGAGTCGAAACGTATTATGGCACACCATACCAAAAGTAAACATCCTCCACCATTCAGACCCCCTACAGGGAAAGAAAGGCCAGCATACTTTTAGTCAAAGTTCTACATTTTATCCATGTGGGCTGTTTTAAAATTCCAACCATTCCTCACAATAATGTCACAAGAAATCCCTTTCCTACTATTTCCTAACGCCCTCCAACTTTATAAAGAACATCTCTAACATAGTATAATAAGAAGATGTAGTTGTTTCACTTAAAAATGAAATCAGATAAATATCCGAGAGAACAAAGACTGTGTATTTTAACAGATATGATGCAAGAATCTCCTTTTCTCATCACAGCTTAAGAAAATAGGTGCAATTCCAACCCTATCTCGTCTACCAAAAGTTATGGATAAATAAATGCACTCATGAGTGTGAGAAACTGCACATGTTCCATATGACTCCAGGTTTAGTCTCACAAGATTAAGCAAAGAATTCTAACAAATTATGCTTCCAAAGGAACTAGAACAGAAATAATGATAATTTTGTCACAATTGAAAGAAAAGAAAACAACTGACCTTGTTTTTAACTTTCTTGAAATCAAGCACTCGAAGTGATGTTAGTTTATAAATTACATACAGCCTATAGTTTGGCTTTTTTGTAATATTGTTGTCCAAAAGACTAAGGAATTGAAGTTTTGGAAGAGATGCTAGAGGATCAATTTCAACCAAGTTGACAAGCCTGTTATTTGTAAGAATCAAACTGTGTAATTTCGGCAAGAACTCTGCAACAGAAACATGTTAAAACCTTAGCAACTTCGTTCATATGAAGTGGAGAATGAAACCCTATAAAGCGGGTTCTTTGTGACCCATTGACCCGATGACGAGAAAACATAAACTTACCTCCAATATTCAGGTTGATACGAGTAATTCTGTTGTTATTTATAAGCAATGTTCCCAATCGATTAAGATATGGGAAGTTTTCCAGCTTGACAATCTCATTATCAGACAAATCAATGGTATCAAATTGGTCCTGTCAAAATAGAAGGATAAAAATGGAAAAAATCAAAAAGTTACTCTTGAAGACCATTAAAAAAGACAAAAAAAAAGATGAATAAAAAAGAAGTTGCTATTTATTTCACTTGAAGCAGCTATACACTTCTATATTCTGCTTACTATATTTATCAGATAATTTTTCATGATATGGTAAAAATAAACAAAATGCAAGGGAAGAAGACAAAGGATATTGTCAAGTTCAAACTTAATCCAAGATAAGGTCAGGCAAACAAATTTAGCTGAGATTTATATTATCCTGATTTTCCTAATACAACTAGAATGATGCCGACAACTTAAATGCATTCTCCATAAAGCCAATTTATGTAATTGAGATGAAAGCAGTACTTACTACTTAGTTCAGAAGAATTTACCTTTCAGCCTCAAACAAAAACAAAAAGTAGCAATCGAATGTGTTGAAATCATACATTAATATTTTATACTCACAAAATGTAGCAGCAACCAACAGCTATATTGTTATACCACAGCAATCTATGTGTTCAAGCAGTAATTGTTCCATTGAATCAGTGGTCATTCAAACTACTCTATGACCGGCAAAGATTGTCCATCCAAAGCATAGATAAGGAATGTGTTTATAGCATTGAACTAAAGGGACTCAGTTGCTCTTAATGAAATAAACGATAATCAGAAATATGCTTTATGATTATCCGTTGTACATGTGCTCCCTACCCATGATGAAGGAATTATTTAAGGTTTGATTTGTAGTAGCTCAGAAAACCATTAGTCAGAGTAAAACTATTAATGATATTCTACACGAAATGTGTCATTTCAAAGAAAAATAAAGACTGAACAGTTGAATAAGTTATCTAAACTCTAAATCAAATTTTATACAAAGCAAAGGCGCTTGTAGTATCTTGAAAGGTTGACAACACAAAGGACGCCATGTCTTATATGCAAGTCAGGGGAAAAAGTCATCTCAAACTCTGCATTAGAAAAGCAGTAACTCATAATAGGACTGAAGGAAGCTTCAATTTTCGAGATGATATCTAATAGCACTCTACAAGTATCGCGTACTTATATCTTAAAAATGGAAGAACTACTGACCTCAGTAGCGCCCAAGTTCTCGATTACGGGTATCTTGTTACCTGATAAGCAAAAAGATAACAAATTACAAATGCTTTGGGAACCCTTCTTTTTCTATATCCATATGCGTTGGAAAACATAAGCATTCACTCCATGGACTCTTTTAGACAGATGTTAGGTTTATTGAAAAGGAGGAGGAGGAGGAGGAGGAAGAGGAGAAGGGATTCCTACCTCGAAGATCCAACTCGCGCTCTTTAATAGCATTGAAAAAGTGAGGGCTTTTCCAGATTAAATCGGCAGTGAGTCTAACCATCTTTTTACTCTTCTTTTCTCTTCCTCTAACCTAATATCGAAGAATTAGTGGTTGTACAGCAACAAGCATACAGCAGCAAGTCGGCTATGGCGATTGGCGCGGTGTCTGCCTCTGCGCTGCCTGAACTCTCACTTCACTGGAGAATTTGGAAATATAACTCCAAAGATAAAAGTCATTTTGAGAAGGGTCAACTTCAAAATCATTCCCTCAATTTTGAACCCCTCAAACTTTGAGAAAAAGCCGCGGACACTCTTTATGTTAACTCAAACGTAATAATTATTAAAAGGAACTAATTACGTTAACCCCACCTTTTAGGCTTATATCAATTGTACCTTTATCTTTAAAATCTTACAATAATACTCTCTCACAGTTTATTTTCTTTCAAGATCACCCTTACCATCACTTCCGTCTAATATTTAGATAGAATTGAACACACGTGATCATCATGTGTGTTTTCTTATGAACAATGGGATCATTTAACACCCATTGTCATGTGTCATCAGTCCATCATTTTGATGGGAGTCCCTTATCATTTGGTTTCTAAACAGGTACAAAACAACTCAAGACACATGTACATAAAGAACGCTGAAACGGTAGACCTCTGCAGAATATGAAAGAATGCTGAAGCAGGAGAACCATCATTTCTGGAACGGGAGACAATCACTTCTGGAACGGGATGACTATCGCTTCTGGAAGGGGTGACTATGGCTTCTGGAACGGGGTGACTATAGTTTTTGGAGCGGGTGACTATCGCTTCTGGAACGGGGAGACAATCACTTCTCGAATGGGTGACTATCGCTTCTGGAACGGAGAGACTATCGCTTCCAGAATAGGGGATAATCACTCCCAGAACGGGAAAGAACAACAGAACGTGGACCGACATCTCGAGAACGGGAGATCATCGCTTTCAGAACGGGAACTGACATCTCGAGAACGGGGAATCATTACCTCCTAGATAAGACAGAACATCAGAATGAAAATCATGGTTCAAACTGATAGTCAAGTGATTGTGATTGATTGGCCCGAACCACAAGGAACCACCAAGTGGCTATGACTGATTGAGTTGCTAAGAATAAAACAACTGAAAGAAATGAGTAGAGTAAAAGAGCTCACGCTTGAAAACAATCTCATCATTATTCTTATTATTATAACGTCTATAAGTGTAGGCTCATGTAAAAAGAGAAAGGGGACCTAACTAAGTAAACCTCAACTAAAGGCACTGACATTCCTTTCTTCCTTCATCAACAAGTGTGTAAAATCCCTCACATTAGTGAATAACAACAATTTTCCTGTGATTTTTCTTCCCTTTAAAGATTTTTTACATAAATGATGGTGTCCTTATTCTCTCATTCTCTCTTTAAATAATGATCTTTGTCATTTGTTCATATATGGTTCTCCATACCGAAAAAAATCCTTTATATTTGGTGCTTTCATTGAGAGCAAGAGAAAAACTCAAAGAAATCCCTCCCAAAATACCAAAAACCAAATCAAACGTCCCCTCAACAATGAAAACGGGAACATAAACAGCAACAGGTTGGAAGCAGAGATGAGAATGACAATAAGTACAAAATTGGAAATGGAACAGAAAATGGTAAACTCTTACCTTGTATATTCGATTGTCATATTTCTTTTACATCATTACCAACTTCAAAAAAGAGAGGGAGAAGATTAGAAAAGAAATCCATTCAAATGAAGGATGAGTTAAAAAAACAGAGCGGATAAGAAAAGAAGAGCTTAGAAAGCTCAGATCACAAGAGCTCATGAAGCTTATATCAGAAAAGCTTAGAAAGTTCAGAAGAGCTCGAAAAGAGCTTAGAAAAGCTCAGAAGAGCTCAAAAAGTTCAGAAAAGTCGTGAAGCTCAGAACAGAAGATCTCATAAAGTTTAGATCAGAAGAGCTCCGAAAGATCAGAAGAGCTCCGAAAGATCAAAAGAGCTCAGAAAGCTCGGATTATAAAGCTCATAAAAAAGGCTTCAAACGTTGAAGTCAGAGTTTCATAAAAGTTAAATTTAGAGCTTCAGAACGGAAAAGTTGAAGTTCAGATAAGAGAAACTCCAGCTCTTCAGAAAAGAAAAGCTCAATAAAGAAAAACTGAGTAAAAAAAAGGCCAAGTAAAGGAAGGCTGCAACTTCAACGCTCTATTTTTCGACGGTCTTGCTGAACTTCTTGTCTGAAAGACTGTTAAAATTACACTTCCTTAGTCTGCTAACGTGAACCATGGGCTTACTTGACCAGCTCAAGGATGACACCATTGCAGGTCCTCTGTCGGAGAATGGCCTTGGCAAGCTTCGCGAGCACACAACCTTCTCTCCCCGATCAAGCTCCGGCAAGGAATTAGATGGCGGGTGTGTGAGATCATACGACGATGACTTGCTGGAGGATTTGGTGAAGGTTACTCGAAGTATCAAGATAGTAAAACCCCCTAATTACAGTTCAGTTCGCCTCCAGATTTTCCTGCTGGGTCTACTCCTCCAGTGTCTCCCCTCTCTAAACTTGATTTTGAGCTCTTGAAAAAAAAAAAGTTATAACAATTCTCATGGAGGCTGCTCGGGAAAATGGATTATGAAGAACGGGAAAATTTGGAAATTATACAAATTCAATTGAAACTAATTACATGGAGGATTATATATCATTGTAAGCGTATGAAAATTAACTTTTAGAAGAATCTCACGGAATTTGATTTGTAGCTCTCAATCAAAACTTATAGTATGATAACGTGCAGACTGTCAACTCTCTCTCTTCTCGGAAAATAGAACTAAGGGTGTAAGTCCTTGGGAGGGGCAATTCATAAGTCCTACCTCTCACATGAAACTAAGGGCCTGAAAAATCCTTGGAAGGGGGCAGTTCATAAGTCCTACTCTCAGAAGAAACTAAGGCCTGAAAATTCCTTGAGAGGGGCAGTTCATAAGTCCTACTCTCAGAAGAAATTAAGGGCCTGAAAAGTCTTTGGGAGGGGCAATACATAAGTCCTACTCTTAGAAGAAACTAAGGGCCTGAAAAGTCCTTGGGATGGCCAGTTCATAAATCTTACTCTCAGAAAAAACTAAGGACATAAGTCATTGGGAGGGGCAATTCATAAGTCGTTCTCTTAGAAGGAACTAAGGGCTTATGTACTTGGGAGATGCAATTCATAAATCCTACTCTCAGAATGAACTAAGGGCGAAAGTCCTTGGGATGGGCAGTTCATAAGTCATACTCTCATAAGAAACTAAGAGAGTAAATCCTTGGGAGCGGCAATTTATAAGTCCTACTCTCAGAAGGAAATCAAAACGGAGTCATGGTCCACTAAAGGAGCTTAAGTCCTTGAGAGCGTCTACGTACGCCGTTCTCAGAAGGAAAAAGAAATGTCTTTAGAACGGAAAAATAAATGTCTTCAGAATGAAAAAGTCTTGAGAACGGGAAAAGTCATAAGAATGGAAAACTCATGAGAATTGGAAGGGAATTAGCTTGGCAATAGGAAAGTCCTGAGAACGGGAATGGAATTAGCTTGGAAACAATAAAAGTCCTAAGAACGGAAAAGTCCTAAGACCAGAAAAAGTCTCGAGAATGGAAAAGTCCTGAGAACATAAAATTCTTGAGAATGGGAATGGAATTAGCTTGTCAACAGGAAAGTTCTGAGAACGGGAAAGTCCTGAGAACGGGAAAGTCCTAAGAACGGGAATGGAATTAGCTTGGCAACGGGAAAGTCTTCAGAACAGAAGTTGAGAAAAGAACTTAAAAACAGAAAAGAAAAGAAATTGAGGAAAGACCTTCAGCTTAGTAAAGAAACACTGAGAAAAGAAAAGCTGAGTAAAAAATGGTTATGACAATTTTCATGAAGACTGCCCAGAAAAGCAGATTATGCAAAATGATCAACTTTAAAAATTAAACTGTATTTATTAGAAGCCAATTATACCGCGAATCTTATATCATCAGGAAGATGCAGAAGTCTACTTATTGAAGAAATTTATGAAATTTAATTTGGAGCTCTCAATCAAAACTTGTAACATGATAACGTGCAAACTATCAACTTTCTCTCTTCTTCGACAATGGAACTAAGGGTGTAAGCCCTTAGGAGGGGTAGTTCATAAGTCCCTACTCTCAGAAGAAAATAAAAATGGGGTTGTGGTACTGTAGAAGGAGCATAAATCCTTGGGGGTGTCTACGGACATCGTTCCTAGAAGGGAAAAGAAAATATGGAAACAGTAGAAACTCTACCAACTAATGCGGAACATCAAACTCAAACTTGTGCGATGCAATTATGGACTGATATACTCACTCCTTATTCAGTTCGATAAATTATTATTATTATTGTACAATATTCTTGGCACAGATGTTAACGTACGAGAGAAGGAAAATGAAAAATAAAGAAAAGGGAGAAATTCTATCACTAAACCCGTACTGAAGAAAATGAGAGAACCTCCCAATGAGCCCGTAATGAAGAAAATGGGAAAAACTCTATCAATAAACCTGTAGGAAAAAGAACAGAAAGAGGATACAGTGAATGAAGGGAAGTAATCATCATCGACAACGAGTGGTAAAAAAGTTAGTCGACAAACGCAAAATACTCGTGAACGGGAATAGAGGAACGTACCGACAGAATAAGAAAGGACAAACCATTACACCACAATAAGTGAAACTTATTGAGTGTAATTGGGGGGGGGGGGGTAAATGAACAGGTAAAAAGCCACCGAATACACGTGTACAGAAAGAACGATGAAGCGAGAGACCTCTGCAGAACGGGAAAGAATGATGAAGCGGGAGACCCATCTTCTGAAACATGAGACAATCACTTCGGGAACGGGATGACCATCGCTTCTGGAATGGGTGACTATCACTTCTGGAGCGGGGTGACTGTCGCTTATGGAGCGGGTGACAATCGCTTCTGGAACGGGGAGACAATCGCTACTGGAACGGGGAGACAATCACTTCTGGGACGGGTGACTATCGCTTCTGGAATAGAGGGACTATCGCTTCCAGAACAGGGGACCATCACTCCCAGAACAGGAAAGAATAACAGAATGAGAACCGACATCTCGAGAACGGGAGATCATCGCTTCTAGAATGGGAATCGACATCTTGAGAACGGAGAATCATTATCTTATGAACGAAAATGATGGTTCAGACTGATAGTCAAGTGGTTGTGATTGATTGGCCCGAACCACAAGGAACCATCAAGTGGCTATGACTGATTGAGTTGTTAAGGACAAAACAATTTAAAGGAATAAGCAGAGTATATGAGCCCACGCCTGAAAGCACTCCCATCAGCAGAAAGCATAGGAGATGTGATCATCCCCTTTTTATTATTCTTATTATTGTAACTCCTATAAGTACAGGCTCATGTAAAAAGAGAAAGGGGATCTTGCAAAGCAAACCTCAACTAAAGGCACTAACCTTCCTCTCTTCTCTTATCAATATGTGTGTAAAATCATTTACACCAGTGAATTTTTCTTCTCGTGAATTTTCTTCCATTTAAAGATTTTTCACGTAAATGATGGTGTCTTTATTCTCTCATTCTCATAAATTATTATCTTTATCATTTGTTCATAAAAGATTCTCCATACCGAAAAAAATCTTTTAAAGTTTCATTAAAAATCTTTCTTCCCCGAAGCTCTCTCCTTATCTCTTTCTACCTCTATTCCTTTCCCCAATCTTCCACGCAATCTCTCTCTTTGAAGTGAGCTTCTTTGTTGCAACGAGATCAGTCCTGAGCTCTGGGCTGGCTCACGACTCAGAGATGAGCTTGGTTGTGGTTAGGACACGACTAGAACCATTGCCTTGGGAGGAGGTTTTCTTGCTATTTTTTTTTGTTTTAATCTTTCTATCTTTTTCTCAAATGAGTAAAATACATTTGACTTTAATTAGAAATTGAATAAAAAATTCATTCAATTGATGGTTTTTTACGGAGGAAAAATTAATTTATATGGAACTTGGAGCAAAGTGAGAAATTGATTAAAGTTGGAGAAATTTATAATCTATTATTTATAATATCTTAAAAATTGTCTTATTTAGAAATACTTTCGAAGCACAAGAATTCATTCTTTATTTTAGATATGTTGACTTTTAACTACATTGAAATTGATTATTTTCTTATTTGAAATGACTGCATCTAATAACCCACGATCATGTAGTGATTGAATCTTGTTCTCTATTAAATAATAAAACCATAATATGAAATGGATTCACACTTGTGAATGTAGATTCAGTGAACTATAGACATATTGGAGAGCTTAAAATGAACATGTGATTCTATTACGTTGAAGTGTTTAAAATAAATATACATGCTCATTCTAATGAATTTTTTAAAATGTATGTAGACATACAATGAAGACTTATTGCTACCAATAATGCATACATCTCATTACCATATAAACTCAGATAGTGAGAAAAATACAAATAATTATCAAAAGGAGCAAAGAGTGAAATTTGTGTTGCTTAGTGGAGCTACTTGAGTGGAGGTGATGTCGAAGAGGAGTGAAAAAAATACAATTTGACAGAAACACAGATAGTGAGTATGGTGGCCTCAATGTATCCGATGAGAATCTTCGCCAGTTGAGAGGAAGGGGAGAAGGTGAAATTGAAAACTTGCAGAGATGTTTTTCGCCCTCGCCGGTTGAGAAAGTTGTGCATTTCGCTTGAGATCATACGCGACTTGGCTAAAGAAGAGGGGTGGGGAACTTTATAGGAGAGTAGAAATGGTGGGTATTGACGAAGGACATGAAGGTAAAATGTTATATACATATATAAAGTTGGGTATTGACATCTTAAAATATGTAATGTGTCCATACTCACATATTCTCTTAATGCCATGTGTTCATATACCTCATAAATGACCACCTTATTATTAATTTTTTTTAATGTTAAACTATTAATTAAAAGGATAATTTAATTAATATTAATCATTACCACATGTCATAAATATCTCATCTTATTGCCATTTATTTTATTTTCTATATAATATTATATACATATATTTCTAATTATAAATTCTAATAATAATAAATACTCAAATTTATTTGATTGGGTTTTAACATGAAACCTTAATATGCAATCTACATTATTTTAATCTCATCGTATAGTCTTATTTGTTTGTGTCATGTTTTTAATGAAAATTCTATATTATTTTTCAAAACTAAGAAATTATAGGTGCCCATCTCCCTGCCCTACGTTTTTAATATAATAGACTCTTAATTAACCAAAACTATAATATTTCCAAATACAGAATTATTAAATAGTAAAAAAACATTTAAATCCTCGAGTAACTTAATTACTTGATTTAAATAAATAAATACAATGATGAGTAAATTTTATTGAATTATAATTTATATATTTTGGCATATTATTATTTATTTAATGATTACAGCAAGAAACGAAAAATGATACCTATAATTTTGTTAGTGGAATAATCGTATTATACGTTGTTAACACGTTAAATTATTAGAATTAATTGATATAATAATAAATTTACAATTAAAAAAATAAGAGACTCTTAATTTCATATAACAAAGAGGTTATATAACTCATGTCTTTTGGTTTCAAATTGTGCTTAGCAGTTAAAAACCCAATAGTTTATTTTTATAACTCTCTCATTAATTATTTTTAGTTACGGCATGTGTACTAAATGGTAAAGTAATGAATGATATAAAAATGGTAAATGCTAAGGTAAAAGAAGGAAATGATAAATGAATTAAAGGATAACAAAATTTTCCTTAGATATAAATACTAACTGTTTGTAATAGCATTCAGAAATAAGTTCTAGTTCTCTTTAATCTGTCTACTAACTATCGACTATCGAATCAAACATACAAAATTACATGTTTAGCTCAAGATGAACTTTTTTACCTTTTGTGATTTGTTTTTTTGTATTTCTATGAACTTATTTACTTTATTGCAAACTTATGTTTGATTTTTAATTTCTAAATAATTTAATTAATTATTTAAAATAAATTCTATAATTTAATTTTTGAATTATAATATTTTGAACCTTAATTATATTTTAAGTAAATTATCACAATATAATATTGCATCATCATGAAAATATATGTATCGCATCGATATTTTAAATATGTCACAATATATAATAAAACATTGTCGTTGTTGTATCGGAGAAATCCCGATGTAGATAGAGGAAATGTAGGGTTTATTGATTTAATAAAGGTAAGAGGATATTATTGGAATAAAAGAAAGAGAATAGTGATGGAGTGGTAATGTCAAGTAGACCTCAAAAGAAGTTAAAATGTAAAGTTTATTACTACTTAATAAATGGTAATAGTTTAACCTAAAAATCAGTAATGAAATTACTGATTTGGAGTGAGACATATTACTCTTTTACCTATACTGATTTTGGTAAACAAAGTATTGAGCAAAATCAACAATCATACCATCTCATGTTTCCCTTTATTGATTGGTAAACAAGCCCTTAAAGTTATGTTTAACCTTTTGGACCTCAAATTCCACATTCCTTAATACTCATCTATACCAAACATTGGCTAATTGGATAAACTGAGTTGGCGCAGTTGGTTAAGCATCCACACCCATACATCATAGGTCGTGAGTTTGAGTCATATTCTTTCATTCCCCTTAGAATTTGTAATGTAATAACTTTGACAAAAAAAAGATATTTGCTAGCTGGCAAGCTCATATATTCAACTACACCATCCTGATCTAATGAAAACAAAACCATAAAATCACGAACATTAGGAACAAATTAATTAATTAATCTCAACTTCAAATCACTTGCACTACTTAAAGGCTGCTCCAGTTGCTGAATCAAAATCCGACTCCCATCTAACAAAGTTGGCCGAGATGAAAAACAAAGAACGCCTTGAAGGTTCGTACGGTGAGGAAAGAAACAACATTGGCTCATGTGTTTAGAGGAGAATGCTCTAATTTTAGGATTTCTTCATGGGTATGAAATGGAGCTCCAAGATCAAGAATTTAATGCCATCTTAAGTAAATAAAATATTGAAAAAATTTACAAATGCAGTTCGCAAATGAGTACTAAGGATTTGCATGTGGTTGTGGATGGTGATTGCCTTTTTAGGCTCTCAGTGCAGCAGAGGTGCAAAGCTCTCATCTTTGATTCATTCTTCCCTCAATCTTTCTTTTATAAAAACCAATGGCATATTCAGATTCATTTTATCATTTGATAATATAATTGATGAATTCGAAAGTTATTCAAGAATGTCATTGGAGGAAGTTCAGTACATAAACAACTCTTTGTTAATAAAATATTATGTTGATGAAATACTATAGTTTGTCGTAAGCTTGAAAATGTGCTAACTTTATTAACCTTGGCCAATCCTTGCTTTGACTATTTGTAATAATTTTTGTAACATTGATTTTGTTCTCCCTTCTGCTTTCAAAAGATTTGTTTTACTTTATTTCCAATTTCATTTGTTTAGTTTTAAATGTCGAGAAAATATAATATACGTGTATATATATATATATATAAGGTTTTTCTACAGAGGTTACGAGGGTGATGAAGAGAACAAGAATGAAGACAAGTGTAATACTCTTTGAAGAAGATTAAGGAAAGCAGAGATATGAAGATTGATGACATAATTAAGAAGAGAATAGGAAGAAGAAGGCAAATAATTTCTATACTCTAAAAAACCTAAAAAAGCGTACAAAGAAAGACTAAAAACCAAACTCAAACCAAGAAGATAAGTTGAGGAAAAGTATAAAACTACCCTCAACAGTTATAACAAAAAATTAATTAATCTAATTTATCTTAGTTTGTCCCTTAGGAAAATAAATTGAGGAGAAGCTAACGGTTTAGTAAGTAAATCAGCAAGTTGGTGTGATGAAGAAACATGTTGAACTACAAGGTCCTTCTTTGTGACACATTTTCACACGGAGTGATAGTCAATCTCTATATGTTTTGTTCGAGCATGCAGAACATGATTAAAACTGTGAGATATAGCTGAGGTGTTGTCTTAGTAGAGAATAAGAGCCTCAGTCTGATATACATGAAGATCTTGAAGAAGTTGTCTTAGCCAGCTTAACTCAACAACGGTATTCGTTAATGCTTTGTATTGCGCTTCAGTTGAAAACCTAGCAATAGTTGGCTGCTTCTTTGAACTCCAAGAAATGGCATTCGGACCGAGAAAGATCACAAATTCTGAGGTTAAACGTCTATTTGTTGGGTCACCGGCCCAATCAATATCTGTAAAGGCCTGCAAAGATAGAGAATCAGGTCTAAATATAATACCGTGATCAATCGTTCCTAGAATATACCTCAAGATACGTTTAATAGCAGCCAAGTGTGAGGAAGTGGGTGAGTGCATAAGCTGACAAACACGATTAACAACAAAAGCAATACCAGGCCTAGTAAAGGTCAGAAGAGAACCAACAATGCTCCTATAAAAGGTGGCATCAAACAAAGGGGATCCAGAAACAGAATATAAAGGAGATTTAGGAGAACATGGGAAAGCACGTGATTTAACATTCAACATACCAACTTTTAGAATCAAGTCTTTAGCATACTTTTGTTGATTAACGAATATACCATAAGAATTTCTAAAGATCTCAAGGCCTAAGAAGTATTTTAGATCACCTACGTCACTTAAATCAAAATGGTCTTTCAGATTATGCACAATCTTATTAATAATGGCATTCGATGTCCCACTAATGATAATATCGTCAACATATCATAAAATGTAGGTGAGAGAAGAAGAAGTAGTATGAACAAACAATGAAGTATCAACATAAGAACCAACAAAGCCGATGGACAACAATGAGATGTAAACTGCTCAAACCATGCTCTAGGAGCCTGGTTTAATCCATATAAAGGGCTTATTTAATTTGCAAACATAATTAGGATAATCTTTACTAACAAAGCTGGGAGGTTGTGTCATGTAAACTTCTTCAATTAAAGTATCATGTAAGAAAGCGTTTTTAACATTTAATTGTCTCAAAGACCACATTATTTAGCAGCCAAGGAAAGTAAGATCATAATAGTTGGTTTCTTTATAACTAGACTAAAGGTCTCACTATAGTCTAAACCAGCCTGTTCGTGAAAACCTTTAGTGACTAAACCGCTTTATGTGTAGCAATGGTACCATTAGGATGATATCTGAATTTGTAAATCCATTTGCAATTTACAAGAGACCAAGTCCTTCGGGAAAGAAGAGCTTGATACTCATCTACCAGTACCACTCAATCACCGGAATGGAATTTCGGTCATCTTTTCCGATCAATTTCTCACCTTTATCATGTAGAACCCCATAGGAGTTCCCTCAAAAAGCTGATTGGAACCCTCTATATCATGCGAACAACCATCAACCAGGTTCGGGTCAAGGGCCATATTCTCCAAAAAAATTTCTTCTTCGACAACTTTCTCTGGAATAGAACGACAATTGGAATCTGTCTTAACATAAGACGTAGATCTCGAAGAGTTGAGGGAATTCTCTGAATAATCCCATCTTGAAGGTCTCCAATTCTGATTCCTATCACTTCTTCTTCCAAAGTAATCCCTGCCACGACCCCCTCTTCTTCCCCTTTCACGGTCAAAGAAACCTCTATTTCCTCCCCCGGGATTTCTCCAAGTATTAAAGGAAAAACGCCCTTAGATTGTCATCATATTCCCCTCCCTTCCTAGCATCAGAGTCAGTACACCAATGAAGTGTTTAGTCTTAACCCCGGGGAATCCTTCAAAGTGAAAAATATGACCACACATTCGACATATTTAAAAGTACACTAATAACGACGATTATCAAATTTCAGAAGCATACCTCTTGGTAAAGGTTTTCGAATATCAATCTCTACTATTTCTAACAAAGTGTTTAATCTCAACCCCGTCTCTACGAAAAATGTCATCAGAGTCCATAACTTTTCCCATCTTATTACCAAGAATAAGATCGATCTTGTTATTCCTACATTCGATCGGTAATTGATGGATTTGAATCGAACAAACCGTCTCAAAATTTCATCTCAAAATTTAGGCTAGGGGTCCACTTTATTACTACAAAAAGATGTTCTTCGAAAAGCCCCAAACCATTTTTACACACAAATTTCACCATCTCTTTCGAACGAAAGAAGACTTCAAAATAGTCTTTCCCAACTTCTATGAATCGAACATCGTCTGGAGCGTTCCGTGCAGAAGACAGAGCATTCCCAACTTCTACCTAATACACACTCACACACAAGCAGTCAACTTTCACTATTATTCTTTCTTTGGAGTTTTCCTTCCTCTCTTCAATTACTAGGTTTAGTTGTTTATGTTGGGACTGTCCCTTAAAGCACACGATTCTTGATTCAGATTGATATTATTCATAACTTATACTAAATCAAATATAAGTTATATGTACACATTCTTAGTATAAGGTCCAAAAACATAAAGTATTTAGTTTAGGAGTTATGCAGTTCTAGCCCATAGGTGAGGTTAAATTAAAGTCTTTTACGACTTGTTAATAATAAACATATTCACAATTTAGTGAAGCTGTACACTTCTTTGGAGACTATAACACTTCAACTCTATTATGTAGAGTGACTTACATTGATCACTAGACCATAGTGTTTGGATAATGTATTAGTGAATTTCAAATGCATTGAATGGACTACTGAATATAATATATGATAAATTACTATCTCAGAAGATCAATGACTCACTACTATTATTCTCGAAATTACAATAAAAGACAGGTTTCCGGTGGTCCATTTAAAGAGTGGCTGAAATTTTCGTAATTGTTGAAATAGCCGATTTCTCTTTCAATGAGTATTAAATGATTCTTTACTACACGTAAATATCTCCTTTAACACTGTAAGTGAATTTCAAACATTTAACAATTTGTATGTTCCACGAAAGTGGAGAGGAAACTAGTGTTATGAATTAGTTTAATATATTAATAACTTCCTTTCCATTATCTCCACTGCTTTCTTTTCCTATAGATTTTTTTCCACCATCTTTTCCAAGATCCTCGTATAGATAATTTTCATTTCCCTCGTGTTTTTTTTTCTAAAGTTCAAACATGATGTGTGGTCACGGGTACTACCATTTTAATGGTTCGCGCATCACCTAAAATTGACCTTATATGGTTATAATGCTGACCTAGTCAATCCCGACAACAAATTAGTTCGTAATTTTAAGGTACAATAACACCTAGTTTTAAAGTTTAAGATCCGTAAATCTATTTTTTCTAAGAAAATAAGTAATTTTAAGGTACAATAACACCTAGTTTTAAGGTTTAAGATCCGTAAATCTATTTTTTTCTAAGAAAATAAGTAGGAGGATGGGCTGTCCCCACTATCCGGCAAGAAACATTACGCTCACCGTCACCACGCCGATGTCTCCACCACTGCACCTATATCATGGTCGAAGCTTGAGGATAATCGAAAGATAAACAATGAGTTGTAGACATACCATATTATCAAGAGTCATTGGTGAGAATCGAACCTTAGACATTTGTCAAGACATTCGCACCCTTAACCATCTGAGCCCACTCTTGGGAGCTTATATGAGCTTTTTCGTATTAGCAAAATTATAATTCTAGGAGGATTAAGAAATACTATTACCATGACTATGTCAAGATATGAATATGAAAACTTAACCGACATGACAATACATTTCAATAGCTTTGATAAAATTGTATTTTATTGATAAATAAACCGAGTTCCACAAAAGCATTAATCCTTGGTTACAGTTTTACAGATCTAAACCGTTTAATCAGCTACTAGATGACCAGTTACCTCACTTTCCCAAAAAAAATGAGCAGTTATATTTTTCTGTAGATATATATACATAAAACAAATGCAAACATTAAACCCACATTTCCAAATAAAGGAAACAAAACCTGCAACACCGGGATGCCCTTGTATTTTGTGAACAACATTCATTCTTCATGATAGAGATACAAGCCAAGACCAAAACGAGCACAAGCCTTACAAAAAGCTATTTCCTCTGCTGCAGCAACTGGATCTAGGACGTCACCATCACCGCCAGATACTGTTCCAGTTGACTCGCGGTGCGCCTGTATTAGCAAGTCGAGCAAAACAGTTGGCACAATAGTGAGAAAACTAGTCTAGAGAAAATAAATAGAGAGAAAACTGATGAAGCCTGATCGCAATTAAAATTGGTTAGTAAAATAAACAAGAAAGCAGTTTCTTCACTAATGTTATTAAGTTCCTCATGCCATCACATAGCGCAACTAAGTATATTGGAGATTCTTTCATTTTTTTTCTCAACTTTTAAGCAGAATGGGTTTTCTTTATCTAATAACAAACAACACCAGTTGATAGATATCTTACACAGGACATATTCTTCTTAATACCAGTTGATAGATATCTTACACAGGACATATTCTTCTTAATACCAGTTGATAGATTTTCAAAACTGCATTCTCCCAAGATCTTCTAGACTTTAACTTTCTCCCAGGTTATATAGATATCACAATAGATAGTTGCAAAATCTGCATACTTATCACAGACTTTTCAAAATTACAATGTAACCCTTACGGTTAAGATCCAATCAAACCAGTGACTTTAGCTTCTCATCATCAACAAGATAACTGTCATCTCTTAATATATATCTCAAGCATTGTTATATGTATTTTGTAGTATTAGTAAACAATATATAAACGACCATACCATACTTGTCTGCATTAGTCCTTTTTTGTTCAGAAACAGGGAAATTATATTAATGAAAAAGATTTTGCACAAAGAAAATAGGTATCCCCATGGTAACTCGATATACAAGCCCCTCCAGTTTGAGAGGACCTAAAGAATGATAGTTATATGTATTATTCCTCCACTCACATGACTCAGAGAGCTACTTCACACTTTAGTTCTTATATATGATATTTCAGAGCCATGGTTTCCAATACAGTCTGACCCAAATGCCCAACTACGGACTTCAATTTCTTCTTCTATCAGCTCTCCTGCTGCTCATAATATTTCACTTATCAGATTCGAAGAAACAATCATTTACTGTGGAAAAGCCAATTTTTTTACCTAATATACGTCTTATTATCCAATGGGTTATGCAGATGGAACTTAACTATGCCAACCCAAGTTCTTTTCAAGCTCAAAAAGTTGGTGACTCCTCTGAACCAGATATGAATTCTAACTACGTCTTTCGGCATAAGAAACAAGCTAACTTCTCATAGGTTGGTTGTAGATTCATTAAATGAAAGTATCTTTCCCCAAAGTGCCAGCCTCCACACGTCCAAAACTAGTACGAAGTAGGAATAACTCTATTAAATAAGATTTGCTAATCAAGATCGCACATCATTCCACAATGGCCGTTCACAAATACGAGAAAAGATGACAAAATTATGAATGAGTATATTTGAAAGATCATTGCTCATGGTTCGCCTGTGCCAGCAATAACATAACTTGTATCCTCGCGCGATCTTGGTCAAAACAAGATGCCTTTGCCAAACTCCATAGAACCAGTTGATCTTCAAGAAATGTATGGACTTTTCCTCAGTCAAGAAATTCACATTCAAGATAAACACCATGGTTCTATTGAATCTTTCCCTCTTACAGGACAGATTGCAGGAGAACAACCCTCTGATAAAATCTACAATTTCTATGAGACAACAAGGTTTCTTCTCTTCTAAGTTCGTGGTAACACAGGAGAAGAGCACAATAATATATATGCAATCCTTCAAGATATTTTTCAAGTTGTTATTCTTCCTAAGTCCTAAGTCAACTCTAAAACTGTTTCGTCACTTTAGATAAACCTGCTATCGTCCTTTAATCATGCTTATACAACTGAGCCACCTCAATCACTTGCTGTGATTGCCACCATAGCAATAATATTGCCAGATAAGACCCAGTTTCCCTATTCAAGTGTCAATCGTCCTCTTACATCAAACCTCTCTGTTACAAAAATTGCGTGATGTTTATTTCGAATTCCAACCTTACCAAGGAATGGGGAAGGTTCTACTCCAAGATTGCAGAATGGGGTTTTATTCTCATTTCCCCTCCACTTCCACTCTGGCTGGCTTCCAACATTAGTCAATGAGTCTCCACAATTCTAGCATCATCGTCTCCATAATCCACTAGTCAAAGTCCTACAACCAGGTATTTCTAAATATTCACTTTCGCTCGAGTTGGCTTTTAATAAATAATTAATTTGCAACGCTTGTGCCTTTGCCAAAGCCAAGCTGTACTCTATGTATTCTGTTATTCTCCCTGCAATCAATTGTATTTAAACTTGTGGACCATCTCCGATTTTGTCTTCTCATGGAATTAATTTCTAATACTTTTTTATGCTCTGTCTTGCTATATTTGGAAGTATTCTATCAGTATGAAATCAAATGCTTGTCTGCATCTGTTCAATTCGAAACTTTTCAAGAGAATCAATTTGAAGGCAATTAAAAATGTTCTCGACGTGATTAGAATGGAAATTCCACTCCTTCACCCATCTTCTCTCTAGTAATTGCATGCAATGTTTGTCCCTACACTCTTCAACAATACGGTCTTGTTAAACTGCATAATTGACAGAGTAGAATTGGCTGACATTCTATAAACACGCTTCTCAAACCCATCCTACCAGTCACAAGCTCGTCCTTACCAGTAGGCAACCCTAAGTTGGGTTCCAACAATGTTTGTCCCTACACTCTTCAACAATACGGTCTTGTTAAACTGCATAATTGACAGAGTAGAATTGGCTGACATTCTATAGACACGCTTCTCAAACCCATCCTACCAGTCACAAGCTCGTCCTTACCAGTAGGCAACCCTAAGTTGGGTTCCAACTGTAACTATTATTTGATATAAGGGCGCTGTTTGCGTAAACTAAAGGATAAATGGAAAAGCCACCACCTTTACTTTTGACTATATAGCTATTACAATTGCTACACGAACCGCTAGTTTTGTTATTGTTATTGTATCTCATCTTCCAATAAGCTCCAATTGCACCAACGTTTTGGGTTAGCCATGTTGTATGTATTCGATCAGGTTAGGATAAATAAGGTTGAACATGTGTTTTAGAGTTCTTTGAGCATATAAATTGGCCCTTGAATATGTAAAACTAAAAAAGCCTATCTTTTATCAACAATATATGAATCTTCAGAGAATTCCTTATTTCTTTCCTTGTGAGTACAAGGGTTTGCGTTAGATTAATGATCTAGCCAACTGCCATTTTAAATTGTTATCTGCAAACCGTTATTGAATAGGGTACAAATTATGGTGGAGAAGGAAATCTAGCTCAGCCTACTGACATGGCTGAATTGAGGCTTATGATCACAGACAGATTTGTTGCAGGCTTTGCAAGCTTTTAAAAACGAGATAATACAAAACAAAGTGGAGATTCCATAAGACAAACGTGATCCTTCATACAAGGCTTATGATTAAAGATTTGTTGCACACTTTAAACAACAAACAAAACCGAAAAATAAGATTTCATAGGACAAATGCCATCCTTTGTACAAGACTTGTGATTAAATATTTGTTGCAGGCTTTGCAAGCTTTTGAAATTTGCAATATGCAAAACTCAAAATACCATACGACAAACGTCCTTCAGACACTGGATTACTAGTTATATTGAAGAAGAATATTTTAAAGAAGATGACTTAAAAGGATGGAGATTTTGATTTATGTAGTTTGTTGATTGGGATTTTCCGCCAACTTACGAAGAATATCATATTTCAGATACTAAAGTAGATGGTGAATCATACGAGCTATACAAAGATTATGAAGATTTTATTAAATTTGAATCACTGAATGAGCTAACAAGTCGACCAATCTTCTAAAATTTTCATATTGTATACCCTCAATTTGTGGGTTCATTAGGGTAAGGATTTTGATTAAATCCCTAATTGTCAATTATTAGCATTCATTGAGGGGTAAAATGGGAAAATGAGGGACACTGTGGAGGTAAATTTTGGCTTAAGTGACCAATCTGTTATTAACAACCAAAGTGGAAAGAAGGTCCCATTTAGCTAAATAGTGAAGTGTGCGTCTGTAATTAGCTTAGTATAGGGGGTATTTTGTTAGACATAAAGTGCAGCAAGTCTTGATTTAACCATTCATTTAATTCATCACCAGTCACCACCCATGCAAGGAAGCACACAACATGGAAGAAGAGACGCACCTCACCATCAGAACCACGTACAGTGACACGGTATACCACAGTCACACTTCCATTCTCAGAGAATATAACATCACGTATTTCTCCACACCATCCTGAATAAAGAGTGTTAATATCAAAAACATCTTAAGTTGTATAATGATTAAAAAATGAGCTTCTATGCACTTGAAAGTCTCAAACTCATAAATCACTTATAAATATTTATAATTGTCGATCAGTCAGAAAATGCCAACAACAATTATCAAATTAGACCACGCAACAATAAATCTTAAACGACATCAGTATCACTTAAACTTAAATCATATTTTGCAAAAAGAATCTAAAAATTTGAACGATGAAATACACTTTTAATCCCTCTACTTTGCACCGAGTTCCAAGTTCTGACCCCTATATTTCCAATTTTATCAATTTGGTCTTTGAACATTTCACTTCATTTCAATGTAATCCTTTCGCCAAATTCCTGTTAACTTTACTTAGGCAGACTTATAAAAGTTTTTCCGATAAGTAGGCAGACCTATTATACAAGTGGCAAAAATTTTGCACACCCATCACCAACATGTCCATTCTGTCCATACAGCAAGCACACCTATGTGCCAACTTGTACATGTATAGTCGGTCGGAACCTGTCTATACTCTATAGTAAAATGATACATGTTGTACATGATATTTCCTACATGTACAAGTATAATAAAACAAATTGGCGAAAATGGGTGAACGGACAGCATTTTCAACGACATAAAAAGGACAAAATTGATAATATTAAAAATATATGGACTAAATTGTTACCGAGTGTAAAGCAAAATGACTAAATGTTTATTTTGCTCAAATTTTAAATACGTCCAAACGAAAATATATTCCAAGCTAGGTTCCCTGAGTTCTAAAGAGTTAATTTTCCTTCAAAACACTGATGACTATCGCTACTACTATTCCAGCATTAACTCATGGGAATTATTTTCATTGCAAGAATAATAACCCCTCGACCTACTATCATTTCCCCTTCGCTAGCTTATCCTGCAGGGTCATCCTACATAGTGACCACTAACAACCTACTCTATGTTAAATAGAATGCAAATCCACACAACACACCATATGTTACCCAGATAGTTGTCCTCCACTTCCATCGTTATCACTCCACCGCCTCACCATGATAGTGTAACCCAATCTAACGAGTCCCAAAATTGCTTCCTTCGTCATGAATCACTTTCTTAATAACCAAGATTAATCACCAACATTATAGGAAACAAGAACTACATCGACGTTCTCATATGATCAATAAGAATAAAATTCTCAAAACACAATTATGCACTACATAGTAGCACTAAATGGATGTTTAGATCCATGTGTGTGTGTGTGGCCATCACAACATCGTTAGCTTATAGACACCGTAATAAGTTTTCCTTTGCCAACTTATAGTAGAATACTATCAATTCCCAGCTCTATGTACCTAAAATACAAATCCATACAACTATATGTTATACCAGATAGTTCTCCTCGACTTCCAACATTTACAACTCCACCGCCTCCCTCTAATTGTGAAATCCCATCTAATGACCCCAGAATCACATTCTTGGTTGTGACTAGTTACCAGCCAATATAGAGAATGAGAACTACCTCGACGTTCTCATCTCATCACAACCGATAAAACTCTAAAAACAAGAACTATGTCGAGGTAGTTCTCATTCTCTCTATTGACTGGTGACTAGTCACAATCAAGAATGTGATTCGGGGGTGATTTCACAATTACAGGGAGGCAGTGGAGTTGTAAATGTTGGAAGTCGAGGACAACTATGTGCTGAGGTCACCAGCAAAAATAGAGAACGATGTGGTGAGGTCCAACACAAATAAGTATATCTTCAAGATGGGATTCACAACCATATTTCTAAGGGATCAAGCTTTCACGGTAAACGATGTACTGAGGTCCAACTCATAAATTGATCTAAGAAAGATATATAATCTGATTTTGGAAAACAAATATACATGATACTCAAACAGAAGCGTAAGGCAATTGTACCAAATTAAAAATCAACGAAACTTGAATATATAATTACTTATGAAGTCTGATTTAAAGCACGATTTCAGAAATTATTCAAGGTAATGTGAAACCGGTTTAAATAAGCATTCAAGTAACACGATCAATAAGTCATTTAAAAAGTAAAACGACAAGAATAAATATCTCCTGGAAATATAGTTATACTTGAGAAGTGAAGGATAAATTCAGTGAAGCCGTTCGGAATACGGGATTGATGTAATTTTCATAGCGCTACTATAAGTTGTTGCCTGTCCAAAGAGACCAGGCGGCAGGCACTTCCCAAAACATTTCAGAAGAAATTATCAAATAATTATCCAATGATCTAAAAGTAAGAATGCAAAAATTCTTACGATAACAGTTGATCATCTGATGTCACAACACAAAACGCTTTTATGGTAGCAGTACTCGTTTTTTTTCCTTTTCTTATGGTGAGAGAAGAACATTAACGTACCAGGGGCATAGAAGCTCAACATCCTATTAGCATGGTACCTGCAGAGAAATCCAAGCATCAATACGCGTCAGAGAAAACCCATAGATTTTTATCTAAGTTACACAATACGGAAATCGATTTATAGAAAGTACCAGGGCATGAAAGTGGTGGAAACACGATCGTTGTTGTCGGAATCAGGAAATTTATTGATGATGTTATCAGGGACTCTCTTGTTAAGATCTCTGAGAATCTCAGCAAGGGGACGAGTGATGCACGATGAGTTTGCTGGCGAAAATGACTTGTCCAGCGGCACCACGTAATTGGAATTCTGCATTGCCTTCTTACTGCTATCAGAGTCGTTGCTGCTGCTGCTGCTGCCGCCGCCGGCTCTGCTGCGATCTATAGAACATCTAAGCCGGAAATAACGCCCTCCTTTCCTAATTCCAAATACTCCAACCTCATTAACTTTACACCGATAAGAAGACGAAGAAGAAAGTGCAGGCAACGGAGCAGTTGAGAGCAAGACGTAGAGATTGCTAGTCAGAGACATTGACCCGATTGAGGCAAGAGACGATCAACGACTCTCGGACCCCGTTACTAGAACTGACAGGATGATAAATTGTTGAAAAAGTAAAAACCGTATTTATATATTAATGAAATTAGGTTGTGCTAAATTAAATAGAGAGCTCGTATGATCATTGACGGGATAGAACGGTGTTGACAAATATTGGAATAACTGTAAAGCGATCTCTCTTTTCAGCATAAATAATTTACTTACGTTTGTGTAATTTTTTGTAAGTAAATTATTTACGTCAAGACATGAAAGAAACTACTTTCAGTGAACGACCCAACCTCATCGCCACCATCGGTACCATAATGATGGTGACAGAGTAGACCCACTATTAGGGATCTTCAGGCTTCTAACGCTGAGATCAAAGCTCTTTTAAGCACACTTACTGCTTTCCTCATTACCTCACAAAACCCTCATCCACCACCACCTACTGCTCAACCCATCCAACGTCAAATGGTGAACCAAGTTGGCATCGTTGCACCCATACCACCTATACAACCCATAGGCTTAGCTAGATCCGGGGTGGCGAATGATCAAAATGTAGGTCACTCAAACAATCATACTCTCCCCATCCCCCTAGTGGCCTTTGCACAAACAACTCTAGTGCTTGAAAGCTCGATCGATGGTGCTGACCCTTCATAATAAGGGAGGCGCTGCAAAAGATGTTAGAGATGGAGAGACTCAAGGCTACCTTGAGTAAAACGATAGTAGACTTCTGTCCCCTACACAATCAAGTTGGCGTTGAGGCCTTATGCATCTAATTATGTACCTTCAATGCGGAGGAGGGATGCACAAGGGAGCACGTGGTGTGATTTATCGATGACTTGGGCCCACACAAGTGCGATGAGAGCATGAGATTGAGGGAATTTTCAAAGTCGTTGACCGAGCGAGCATTCTCTTTTCTCAGTATGCCCACTGCTCTGAAGGTGGTGAGTGATATGACGTTAATCCCAGACCTATTATCAACGAGGGCCCTTCTGACCTGCATTCCATACCAGGGCTTCTACATAGAGAGGGTGGTTGTGTCCCACCCTCTTCACTATATGATTTTCATTGGTGAAGGTGATCACCCGCTCTTTGTTCTGTCTTCTCCCCAAAGGCTACTGGAAGAAGTAGCACTGCGCCCTTGACTTGCTTTGTTCTGAGACTTTACCAACGTCTGAGTCACTTGGCGCCATGCTTCCTGGTCTAGTTCTAGCATGTAAAAGAAGTTCTCTCAAACTCTGGTCCTTAGCAAGGACCCTATGAAGGCGACATCTTCCCCTACATGTTCCCATTCATCCTCTTCTTCTTCCTCCGCCATCGTCCCTCATGATGTAGAGGGACCTCCAACTACACTGATCATATTAACACTAGCATGTTGAGGAAAAGGCTGGTCCTCCACCACCTCCATCTCCTCAATAATATTTTCCCCCTTTTTAGCTTATCATGAAAAATCCGCCTCAAATTCCTGTAGTCCTTTGTTGAGTGTGTGGAGTCTTAGTGAAAGCGACAGTACCAGGGCGATTCTCTTTCTTCCCTGGTGGGTAATATGTCCACCCAATGTCTCCTTATGACCTTGTCCTTTATCCAGACATCCAAAAATGCTTCTACTTTATCCATGGAGCAGGGAAAAGGCAATGGGGCATCCATCTCACTTCTACTCCATTTTGTTCCCCTCCTTTGAGGTTGTGCCATTGCCACCAGGGCTGCATATCGGGTGGGCTTCCATGGATGCCCTCTATTTTTGCTCTGCTCCACGACCTTTAGCTTCAGTACAAACGTATTGATGTGTTGCGCTGCCACATTAAGGTGGGAGAATGTGGTGATGTTAAGGTTCTCCAAATGCGCTCGGTATTCATTAATCATACCATAAATGTACAATTTCACTAAGGCTTTTTCCTTTCACTCTTCTTGGTAATCTACAGCCTTGTCCTTGAAGCGTCTGATGTAGGTCATTAAGTCCTTGTCCTTTCTTTAAAGCTCACACCCTAACTTCAGAATACTCATTTTCTTATCAGATACAAAAAACTTGGTCATGAAGATGAAAACCATATGTGGCCAGGTCAAAATCAACTTTGGCGCTAGATTCGTGTATAATCAAGCAGCAAACTGGTATCATGGGTTTCTCATCATCACACATTAGAATTCTTGGGCATGTGAATGTGGAGGTGCAAGTGGGGATGATACACACAACAAATTGTGTCTATGTCATCGAGTTCGAGACTATCCACCACATTTCGTTAGGGAGGCCATGGATACCTCATCACGAGTGTGTCCCGTCCATACTACATCAATTCATCAAGTCTAGATGGAAGGGAAAGACATCACCATAGCGGCCACGAGAGCATCGTTTGAGGAGATTGAGGCCCATTTAGTGGAGGCCACATTATTTGATGAAATAAGTATCGTGGGGACGACGATCCTGAAAAAAACCCACTGCCATTGCCTTTCCCAAATGGAAGGATCCACGAGAAAAGGCATTGGTGAAGGCTGGAAAGAGGTAGTCACACGGGTGACATTACGGAACAAGAAGCGAGCATATCAATTATAATGGTGCGCAGGGTTAGGAGTAAGCCATGACCCAGAGACAGCGGAATAGAGGGAGACATACAGACGGGGGAGGCATCCGTGAAATAGCAAGGGATGATGAATGGAATGTATGTGATGAGCTGTGAGGTGCTAGAAGAACCTTCGAAACCAATACTGCCGCAGATGCAGAAAGAGTTAGAGGAAGTTTCCTAGATGGGGAGGTAGGGCGAAGTGCTAGGATCGATTGGTTTTAAAATTAAAGAAAATTAGATTTGAACCACGAACGGTTCGTGGATGGAATATAATTTTTTTATTTAACTTATTTGATCATATTAAATAATTTAAAACCAGTTTTAACTTGATCATGCATTTACAATATTAAAACAAATAGATTAAAGGAATCTAATTTTTAACCTTTACTCTGTATCGAAGAATTCTAAACTAGTGGAACTCCCTCGAGCGCTTTTCGTGTTTTTCAAGTTTTAGGATCAAAATCACGAACTTGATCTTCCACAAATGATTTGCGAATTAGTCCACCAACAACCACCCGTTAATTTCAGAAATATATCTCAGAAGAATTTTACGTAAGAATTTGAGTGTGGGCTCTCAAAACGATTGAAGAAGAAAAATCAAAATTTCACTTCTTCAGATTAATTTCGGCGGCAATAGTAGTGAGAGGAGAAAACGTTTTACTCTTCCTTTTGTGTGTTGATAACAACAACTCTATTTATCCTCATTTTCTCTTTGCAATCAAATTACTATTAAATATTAATCAAAAGGGTAATTTTGGGTATTTATAAATATACACATATATTATAAAATTTCTTAAAATTCTCCTAATTATCTATTATTGCCAAAAATTACATGATCTCCTAGAGTTTAAGTTGTATCAAAATTCATCAATCGAATTGATAAATATAATTGATCATTATCGATTAATTAATTATTTTATTTTATTTAACTAATTATCTAATAATTAGAAAATATTTAATAAGTAATTCAATACAACAATTACACTTAACTAACTTAAGTGACATAACATATCACATATAGGTGTAGGAAATATGCCTTGGCACCAACAAATATTTTGGTCCAACTAAGTTCATTTTTCTATTCCTGTTCTCTAAGCTATTTTTAAGACTGAATGAACTCACATGAACAAAGCATATGATTCAAATGCCCGACGAATTTATCTCCATAAATTCCTGACCTATTTAATCCTGACATCGTACGATTCCACTATAGGTTTAATGCCGAATCAACTCTCGATTCATGCACGCTATATTTTCTGTTGGCGTAAATAAACTCTATTTATTTTCACGGTCCACAGAATAATTTAACATAATATCCATCGTGAATATCAGTAACAATAGTAAAATATAAAATTATCATTTTACCCCTCTTGTTATTATTTCCTTAACTTATTTCTTGACTGTGAATACGAAAAACATTATAGTGAATTGTCTCGTACAATTCACAAGTCTTATTCAATGACTCATTTCATCGAATAGTTGGCGAAGTTAATTTATTCACACACTCATCAATAAAGTATAAGGTGATATTGTTATTTTCGTAATCCAATCACGAATTTTCATATCTGTGAATCATACAACTCCTACTTAATTAAATTATAATCCCAACAACTGAGGTATTGCCTGCCAATTCGAACTCACTCATTTCACACATCAAAGATTGCAACTAACCAAGTCAGTTATGTATTCACCTCAGGATCAAGATAATTACAAAAAAACCGTTAAGGTGTAATAATTAGATTTAGAGTTAGGTAAACGATTTTGAGCTCTAAACTAATTTATTACCAGTCTATTCAACGTGTTCATAACATGTCTAAGTTAACCATTTGGGTATCCACTCTTATACCCCAAAACTGACATCCAACGGTTCAATATAATAATCGTAATCGGATGCAATTACCTAGTCGATCCGACTGCGAATATCGTTCTGAATTATTTCAGAAGTGTTCGTCTGGATACACTTTTGTCTTCACTCTTCTTTCGTTGACAATAGTTCTATGACTTAAGTAATTTATAAACTCGCTTTAATTTAAAATAAAACTTTCAATTTATTAATAAAAAATTCAGTAATACAAATGTCTCAGAAAAAACTAAATACAAATAAATAGTTATTACACGCTACTTTATGTACATATTTCAATAATCTCCCACTTGGACTAAAGTAGGAGTATACAATATATTATCCCTAAGCCCTCAAGATGCCATAAAAAACTTTACTGCTTAAAGTCTTCGTGAATGGATCTGCCAAGTTGTTGACTGTCGAAATGTGTTTAACTACGTCTCGACGCTGAACAATCTCTCTAATTAGGTGATACTCACGTTCGATGTGTTTGGATCTCTTATGGCTTCTGGGTTCCTTAGAATTAGCTACAGCCCCACTGTTATCACAATAAAGTATCATGGGCTTGTCTGCCTCTGGAACAACTTTTATAGTTCTCAAGAACTTCCTAAGCCATACAACCTCCTTTGCGGCTTCAAAAGCTGTCACATATTCAGCTTCGAATGGTAGAATCAGCAATGTAAGATTTCTTGATACTTCTCCATACAACTACTCTACCATTCAGGATGAACGCTAATCCTTAAGTGGACCTCCTAGAGTCTTTGTCAGCTTGAACATCAAAATCTGTATACCCCATCATATTCAAGTCACTACATGAATACACAATCATGTAATTCCTTATTTTCCTAAGATACTTAAGGATATGGTTGATGACATTCCGATGCTTAATTCTAGGATCAGATTGGAAATGACTTACTACGCCCACGACATAGCAAATATCAGGCTTAGTGTAGAGCATCACGTACATGAGGCTTCATACGGCTGAGGCATAGGGTATCATTCTCTTGTCTTCCTCTTCTTGAGGAGTCTTCGGAGATTGCTCATTGGAGAGGGTGACTCCATATCTAAAGGGAAGAAATCCTTTCTTGGAGTTTTGCATACTGAAGTGATCCAACATTTTATCAATATAAGATGTTTGAGAAAGTGTCAACTGTCTATTCTTCCGATCTTTAAAGATCTGAATACCTAAGATAAATGAAGCTTCTCCAAGATCCTTCATGTCAAATTACTTTGCAAGCCAAAACTTGTCATCAAACAATTTTCCTACATCATTTCCATTTAGTAAAATATTATCTACGTACAAGACTAGAAAAACCACATTCCCTTCATATATCAACTTATACACACAAGGTTCATCCACCAACTGTTCAAAACCATAGTTCTTAATAGTTTCATCAAATCTATTATTCCATGACCGTGACGCTTGCTTAAGTCCATAAATGGTTTTGCATGTCATAAGCTTTGCCCTCTCAGCTTCTGCTTCTTCATTTTCCTTGGACCCCTTTTTTGTTTCTTCTTAAAGCTAGAGGTGGAAGGCCTACTTTCAGTAAAGTTAGCCTCTCCAGATTTCCTTTGTCCCTTCAAAAACATAGTCTCAGCTGCTTGCAGCTCCTTCATGAGCTCAGGAAGTGAGTATTTCAACTTATTCATCAAATAATTAAGCGTGAAGTTCTCAAAGGTACTAGGCAAAATCTCTAGGATCATATACACTTGAGTCTCACCATCAACTTGAGTACCCATGATCTCCATCTTTTAGGACTCTAACGTGCAAGGGACAACACATGGCAGCAACGACGAGCGGCGGCGATAGGCGACCAGATGCGGGGAGTGATAACCACAGGTGAACAGTATTGCCAGTGAACAGTACCAGCACGAACAATACTGTCGATGAATACACCGGCGTGAACAATACCGCCAGTGAACATTATCATGTGAACAATAGCATTTTTTGGCATCTTTTCGATGGCTGTCCAGTAGTTTCGAGTGATTTTCAGCGAGGATTTTGAGGCGACGATGAATTTATAACAAATTTAAAATTTACAAGAATTGCAATAAATAAATTACATAAATTTCCATGCCTCAAATGTGGCGTACATCAATTCTAAATCAAAAAGGCCTAGAGCCAATTGTTCGGGATCCAATCACAAAATATATTCAAAATAATCTTTTCGATGGTTGTCCAGTAATTTTGAATATGCCAATATCCATAAAATTCACGATATGTTCGTTTTAATTATCTATATGCATAATCTTAAACCTACGCTCTGATACCAATTGCTAGAATCAATCGATTTTAAAATTAAAAAAAATTAGATTTGAACCACGAAGGTTCGTGAGCGGAATATCAAAAATATTTCAATTTAACTTATTTAATCATATTAAATAATTTAAAACCAATTTTAATTTGACCATGCATATACGAAAATAAAACAAATAGATTAAGGAAAAATAATTTTTCACCTTTACTCTGTGTCGGAGAATTTCAGAACTGGTGGAACTCCCTCGAGCATTTCTCGTGTTCTACAAGCTGTAAGATCAAAATCATGAACTCGATCTTCCACAAACGATTTGTGAGTTAGTCTACCAATAACCATCCGTTAATTTCAGAAATGTATCTCAGAAGAATTTTACGTAAGAATTTGAGTGTGGGCTCTCAACACGATTGAAGAAGAAAAATTAAATCTTCCCTTTCTTCAGATTAATTTCGGTGGCAACAATAGTGAGAGGAGAAAACATTTTTCTCTCCTTTCGTGTGTTGATAACAACAACTGTATTTAATTCTCATATTTCTTTACAATCAAATTGCTATTAGATATTTATCAAATGGTCATTTTTAGTATTTACAAATATACCCATGCATTATAAAATTTTTGAAAATTCTCCTAATTATCTATTATTGCTGAAAATTACATGATCTCCTAGAGTTTTAGTTGTATTGAAATTCATCAATCCAATTGATAAATATAATTGATCATTATCAATTATTTAACTAATTATCTAATAATTAGAAAATAATAAATAATTAAGTCAATACAACAATTACACTTAACTAACTTAAGTGACATCACCCATCACATATAGGTGTAGGAAATATGCCTTGGCACCAAAAAATATTTTAGTCCATCTAAGTTCATTTTTTTATTCATGTTCTGTGCGCTATTTCTGAGACCTAATGGACTCACATGAACAAATCTTAGGATTCAAATACCCGATGAATTTATCTCCATAATTCCCGACCTATTTAATTATGACATCGTACGACTCCACTATAGGTTCGATGCCGAATCAACTCTCGATTCATACGCGCTACATTTTCTGTTGCTATAAATAAACTCTATTTATTTTCATTGTCCACATAATATTTTAACATAATACTCACAGTGAATATCAATAACAAGAGTGGAATATAAAATTCATTTTATCCCTCTTGTTATTATTTTCTTAACTCCTTTATTTATTGTGAATAAGAAAGACATTACAGTGAATCGCCTTATACAATTCATAAGTCTTCTTCAATGACTTATTTTATCGGATACTTGGCCAAATTATTTTGTTCATACATCTATCAATAAAATATAAGGTGATATTATTGCTTTCGTAATCCAACCACGAATTTTCATATATGTGAATCACACAACTCCTACTTAATTAAATTACAATCCCAACAGTCGAGGTATTTCCCGTAAATTCGAACACACTCATTGACATATCAAAGATTGCAACTAACCAAGTCAAGTTATGTATTCACCTCAAGATTAAGATAATTATGAAAATACCTTTAAGGTGTAACAATTAGATTTAGAGTTAGGTAAACAGTTTTGGACTCTAAACTAATTTGTTACCAGTCTATTCAACATGTTCATAATATGTCTAGGTTAATTATTTGAGTCTCCACTCTTATGCCCCAAGACTGACATCCAACGGTTCAACCTAACAATAGATTCGATTACCCAGTCGATCCTAAAACTGCGTATATCATTGTGAACTATTTCAGAAGAGTTCGTTTGGAGACGCTTATGTCTTCACTCTTATTTCGTTAACAATAGTTCCAGGACTTGAATAATTTATAAACACGCTTTAATTTAAAATAAAAATTTCAATTTATTTATAAAAAATTCAGTAATAAAAATGTTTGAAAAATAATTAAATACAAATAAATAGTTATTACACGCTACTTTAAGGACATATCCTAACACAAAGACCCATCCTCCTAGCAAATAGTGTGTCTGAGGACCAGAAAGAGGGACTATTGACCCTACTTCAGGTGTTTCAAGATGTGTTTTCTTGGTCATACACGGAAATGTGAGTGCTGGATCTCGCCTTGGTAACTCACAAATTGGGGGTCTCAATAGCGTGTGGCCCCATCAAGCAGCCACCATGACACTTTCGTCCCGAAGTAGAATTATAAATAAAGTCCAAAATCACGAAGCTCATCGAGGCCATGTTCATAATACCAATAAAACATCCTACTTGGCTAGCCGATATTGTTCCCGTGAAAAAGAAGAATCGCTAAATATGATGTTGCGTCGACTTTAAAGACTTGAACAAGGCTTGCCAGAAGGATGACTTCCCACTGCCCAATGTGGATGCCTTAAAAGATGCCACAACGGAACATAAAATGTTCTCTTTCATGGATGGGTTTAGAGGGTACAATCACATCAGAATAACACCCAGGGACGTTGAGAAAGCTGCCTTCAGAACTCCTTTTAGAAATTTCTACTATGTTGTGATATCATTCGGGTCGAAGAGCATCAGGGCTACTTACTAGAGTGCAATGATTGTGATCTTCCACAATATAATCCACGAATTTGCGGAAGATTATGTTTATGATTTGGTTGTAAAATCCAAGATGACGGACAAGCACCTCAGACACCTAAAAAGCATATTTGAGAGGTGCAGAATTTACAAGCTCAAGATGAATCCATTAAAATACGCCTTTGGAGTCCCTCACGGCAAGTTCTTGGGGTTTTGCGTCCATCAATAATGGATAGATATCGATTATACAAAGGTAAAAGCTATCAAGGACATACCTCAACCATGGATAGTCAATGAGCTCAAGTCATTCTGGAAAAGGTCTCTTAGGTACGTCGCTTCATACCTGCTCTGGTGGAATCAATCAATGTTCTGCAACCATTATTAAAGCAAGGTTGTGATTTTAAGTGGGCCGCTAAGTAGAAGAAGCATTTTCAGCAAATAAAGGATGTTTTACTCACATCTGCCACCATGGTACGACCCTAATGAGACACTATATATCACATCCATATCTAAGTCCATTGGAGCACTATTGGCTCAAGGGCGGGAAGGGTTAGAATGTCAGGTCTACTAACTAAGTAGAGTTTTGTGTGATGTGGAGCTGAGATACACGCCCTAAGAGAATCATTATCTTGCATTTGTCTTGCACTTATCTTCACCACTTAGAAGCTCCGCCATTATCTACTTGGTAACAAAATTCATTTAATGACTAAGTCTAACCCTTTTCATTTTTTATTGTCCAGACCCGCTTTGAACGGGAGACTTACTAGATGGAAGATGTTGTAATGTGAATTTCACATAATGCCAATGACGCCCAAGGCGCAAAAGTGGCAAGCCCTTACTAATTTACCTACACAATTTCCAAATGGAGAATCAAAGCCCTTAGATGAAACTATCTGGGGAAAATTCAGCCATGAGGTAAACCTCTAGGAAGATGTAGTATATGGGTTGACATTTGATGGATCCTTTATACATGACGGGGGAGGAGAGGGGATTGTATTAGAAGACCTATTGGCCAACATGTTTGTAATGGCGTACAAACTAACCTTCCCTTATACAAATAATGAGGTGGAGTATGAAGCCTTAGTACTTGGGCTGAAGTATGCCAAGGACAAAGGGGTTGCGGCGCTCAGGGTAAAGGGAGACTCCGGCTTGATAATAAACCAGATTAAGGGTGAGTTCACCATTAAAGAGCCCACCCTTTCTCAATACAGACATGAAGTCTAGAGGCTAACTGATACCCTTGAGAAGCTAGTTTCAAACACATGTCCTAATCTCATAATCGCCATGTGGACGCCTTGGCCACACTCACCTCCAAACTCCATTTATCATACCCTATCTCTACCATTGAAGTGGCCATCAAAACTGCCCCTATATTTTCTGAAAGCCCTGAGGAGATGCCATCCTAAGACTAGAGTGATAATGTCAAAAGATGACTCAATGAGGGAAATATACTAATAGACTGGGATCTAAAAAACTTTTTTCAGTTAAATGGGGTATTGTTCTATAGAGGGACATGTGGAATCCCTTAGAGGTGTGTGAGTATTAAACAAGGTCAAGAGTGGCTGAAACACCTTCATGAGGAGTCTTGTTCCATGGATGGACTATTTTTTCAAAGATGGTTACAGAGGATAGGGTTCTATTGTCCAGACATGAATGAAGAAGCCCCCGCACTCCAAAAGGCTTGCACGAAATGCCAACTTTTACCAGACCCCAAGAAGGTAAATGTCATAGAAGTCATGACCGATTGGAGGTACCCTATATCACATACTTGAGAGATGGGATCCTCCCTACAGACTCCACAGACGCAATAAACATCAAAAGATGAAGCTCATGCTTCTTTTTATTAAATGGAGAGTTATTACGAAGATGGATAGATGATCGCCACTCAAATGCCTCGACACTAAAGAGAAACGAATGATTATGGAAGAGGTACCTGAAGGGGCATGCAGAGAGAACCAAGGTGGAAGACGTCTATATGAGGAACTATTGAGAATGAGTTACTATTGGCCAACCATGGAGGCAGATTCGATGGAGTTCATAAAAAATGCTACGCCTGCCAAGTGCTGGGGAATATCATATACGTGCCTTCAATTCCCTTGCACCTGATGGAAGTCCCTTGTCCATACCACACATGGGCCATGGATTTCATAGAACTCATTTCACCAGAGTCCAAAGGAAACATATGGATTTTGGCCGCCACAGACTGCTTCACCAAGTGGGTGGAAGAGGTTCCATTAGAGAATGACATTGAGGAATAAGTTTATAATTTCATCATGGAAAACGTCATTGGTAGATTTGGGCTACCAAGGAGGATAATCATAGATAATGGCACGACATTCACAAGCAAAGTAGTATCTCTATTGTTCAAGACCTATAACATACTTCATGACAGATCGTCACCCTACTATCCCAAGGAATATGGGCAGGAAGAAACCAATAAAACCCTACTAAGGATACTAAGTAGGATGGTCCATGAAGTTCAAGAAACCTGTCATGAACTTCTACCCCTAGCACTTTGGGCATACAAAACCTTGAAGTGAACCATCATTCAAGCAATGCCTTTTTCCCTAGTATATGTGTGTGAAGTCATCATGCCAGTAGAAGTGATAGTACCCTATGTCAAGTTATTGTCATTCGCTAGGGTGGAACATGCTACACGTCTTGGGGACTTGGAAGCTCTCAAGGAAAGAAGAGACAAAGCAAAGGACAGTATACAAGCGTACCAAAAACGGATGGGCTAGGGGCATACGAAGCCATCATGAAACCGCAGACCTTCACTGTTAGGGATATACTTCTGAAGGCAGCTGATCATGTAATGAGAGGGATGCATGCCATGAAATTTGAGCCCAAGTCGGAGGGGCTGCATGAAGTCGCCTTTGTGGCTAACAACGGACACTGCCGATTAGATGACCCCCAAACTCATCAAGTCATACCAACAATGGTTAATTTTAAGTACATTAAATATTATGCTTAGTGTTGTAATCTTTTCATTGTTTTTAATCATTAAAGCGACCAGGAATCAATAATTAGTCCATCATCTTGAAACGCATTTAAGACATTTAAGCAAAAATAGGTCATGAAATGTAATAAAGACATTTCATCGAGGATAGATAGGCGAACGGAGAAAGATAATGTAAAGGAATGATATTTTGTATGTAAATCATTCCAAAGAGTTATCACTAATATAAAGAATTCATTTTCGTTTGCCTTATCAAAGTTATGTATAGTAAGGTGGAGTAATGAGAGAATTACCAAGTCTACCTAGCACCTGGGTGAAACTTAGCCGCTGTCATGAATTCTTCCAAAAATGAAACTTGTCCATTTCAACGCAAATCCATGAAGGAAAGAATTCGCTGAACTTCTAAAAACGATAGAGTTGGTGGGCATCCTGCTATTAGGCCAACTAGAATGGGCAAAAGTGGAATGAGGTCACATTACATGTTTAAATGAATGAATTTCCCTTTCTTTCATTTTACCTACTATAGCAGAATATGGCCGCCATTGCATGGCTAGATCTAAATAGTGATTTATTGCTTCATAGGAAATTTTATGTCAATATCCAAGTCGCGTGTAAGGATAGATCTAAATAGTGATTTATTGTTTCATAAGAAATTTTATGTCAATATCCAAGTCGCGTGTGAGGATGGCACTAAAGAAGTAAAGAATATTGAAAAATGCATGTTAAGGAAAAGCAAAGCAAAAGCCCAAAGTACAAATAGAAATAAAGCATGCATCCAATAGACAAAAATGCACATCATTGAACAATTCATTTGTATTATGGTTTTGCAGGATTACACAGGATACAAGGAAGTTTTCTAAGTTAAATAAAAAAATACAAAGAGTGAACAAGTAATTAAGACGCTCCGAATATGTATGGGACCACTTGTCCTGATGGCGTGGACATCTCCAGAGCGAGGCGTTCCAAGACGGCACGGTGCTTATTGATCTCATCCTCAATGGCCCTCGCCATTGCCTTTGCTGTCCCGCGGATGGTCACCTGACTCTCAAACTCTCGCTCCAAGGCGGCGATCTTGACAGTCCTCATCAATCACCACTGCAGCCTCCTATATCTATGAATAGCGAGGCGCAGCAAATCCAACCTCAACCCACAAGGGTTCAACTCATGCCAGCACTACACAATAGGTATGTGAGGTCCTTCTAGTTCACATCCTCAAATGTGAGGCGATCCATCAGATAACTTTGCCAAGTATCATGAGGCATGAATGGAGAGTCTAGTAAGTCCCACGTATCCTCTCAAAGCCGCTGGTGAAGCCTGAGCTTAACAAAAGTGTTCGTTATTAATTTGTAAAGAAAACCTTCCACAGATTACGAAATGGAGAATGCTTAAACTCATAGAAGACTCCTCGTCAAAAGAACTTACGATGTTGGCTTGAAATCACCACCGTTGAGGCTAAACTCCTTAGGGGTGGGTACATTAAGGCTGCTCGATATAGATCCCTCTGGCAGCCACCTTGAAAGTTAACCCTCTTACTTCAGACTTCAGAGGCGTTGGGCTTTTAAGACTTATCTATGCCCTCAATCAGAAGCCCGAGAGTTTCCTTCTCCTCGGGAGTGGATGCATTTGAGCAGGGAAGGCATAGATGACATCCTCCAATGTATGTGTAAACTCATCCCACCCAGCAACAAAAGTTTGAGCCTGACTACTCCAGCATAGTACTAAGGCATCAATGGCATTGTAGTCACAACAAATGTGAAGGCAGGAGCTGATCTTCAAGGCATCGTAGATGCTGGCGTTTCTCAAAATAGTAACATACTCAAGAATGGAAAATATATACTCACACCACTCCAACCAACCCGTCGAGGCCCTAGTATGACAGTCATAAGATATGGGAGATAAGGGGAAATCGTTGTGGGTCACCCTCAGTAACAGGACAAGCGCCGCCTTCTGACCATCACAATCCCTGGGGATTCATCCTCCATCAGAAAAGTCGATGATGAATTCAGCCTCCAGACTCTTCTCCATGCCACGGATCACTCACATAGAGGCTACATCAGAAATAGCCCAGGGCTTGGTCGGGCAAGTTGGTTCAGGAGAGTACTTGCTGTAAGTAAGGATAACTCGTGAAGGAGCCATTATTTCTAGAGAAAAGGAGATAAGGCTGCTCGGGGAAAAAGAAGGGAAAGTTTGGGAGTTTTGGAATGCAGAGAAAAAAGGAGAGCTTGAGAACGTGAAAATGAAATAAGCCCCCTATTTATAGAGAGTGGAATGGCGACAAGCCAGATGGCGTGACTTTCCACGCCTTTCTTAACTACCAAGTAGGCGAAAGGACGCTGCCTCATTAACGAGGGCTTCCTTGTGCTTCACACATTTCCATAGTTCGAGGGATGCAATGATGACACTTTGATGACGTGATGTGCATGCCATCCAATCATTAAATGTAATTAATGATGAAAAATCTCCCTTCTACTTCGTGAAACGGTGTTTGAGAAAACGTCCAATCAATAAATGTGTCTAAGCTTGACCTCCCCCCTTCAAGCTTGTACATGGGACCAATAATATACATAGTGAGAAACTTAGATATGAATGATGTGTCAGCTAGATGCATGTGACATTTAAAGGAAGATTTATATGACACTTACATGGCATTATGAGGCTGGTGTAGGATGAACGTGAACATTCTTATAAAGGACGTTGTACTTCTCCACCGCCAAAACACAATGATTTATGCAATTCATACAATCATGCATGAAAGACGAGCAAAAAATGATGAATTTGCCTTAAAAGCTCGTGGGCCCCAACCGATGGTCGTTCCTAGGCCCTGTCAACCACTTATGATGACTTCGCCCTTACCTACCAGTGCTGGAGCCTCTCCTGCCGATGTCACCACTGGTTCAGGTACTTTCACTATTACTTAAGCCAGCACCTAGCTATGCCCATGTCGTAGCCGCAGAAGCTACAACAAACCTCCGGACCCGTTGAAATGTATAAAGGCAGCCTATCTAATGATTATGCTTGTAAGGGACACCCTTGGACCTAGAAGGGTGGCAAGCCCATATATCACACTATGCTTCGTTGTCACCCATCTTTGAGTTTAGTGACAAAGATTTGAAGGTGCCTTACCTAGGAACAATCTAGGGGTTGTGATCCGATAAGATTAGGACAAGATTACACCGTACCAAGGTATGTAAAATTCTTTGAAGGGTATGATCACCTTAGGCGTCTTTGATGTGTCATCTTCTGCGAGAGAAAGGATTAAAGGTGTGTATTGTCGCCTTTGTGGTAGTTTACCTAACATGCCACCTTTGGAGAGTCCAAAGGAGGGTAAAGGAGCCTAGCTATCTACCCATGGTCACGACGTGTGTAAGGTCATACTCGTGGCAACATTGTGATGGGGTTCTCTAAGGTTTATGTATTACTCAATGTCACGTAGGTAAGATTAGTCGAGGGTGTTTAAGTGTGACCACGTTTTATGAGTAAGGTCACGTTTTGGACGTGCTCACATTTTATAAGTGGGTTTAATCACTAGAAAAGACAAAATAATGCTGGTCCCTACATGGTCTCATCTATAAAAGGGAATCTTTAGCATTATTATGAGGATCATCACTCTCACACACCCATAGGTCAAATCAAGAGAATATTATGCACTTTGAAATTTTCACCAACCTTAGAGAAATGGCATTTTCTCACATTCCTAAGGTAGACCTACTTGTCCATATACTAGAGAAATGATATTTTCTCAAGAGAATAATCTTCACCCTTTCAAATACAATCTTCACGTTGCTGCCAGACTTACTTGTCCATATACTAGATTGGTCATTTACACATCACTTGAAAACCCCCTAAATATTAATTTATTAAGGGATGGGGTGGGTGGACTACTATTTATGTTCCTATAATAAAAGCACTAAACTAATTTAAGGAAGCACAATATGTGATGAGATGAATTAACTCCAGCTTCATCAAATCATCAAATACATGAACTAGATATGAAAATAGAAAACAACACAAACAATGCAATGCAATTATAATATACATATAAGATTCATTTCTCAAATGAACTTATGTACTTTGAAATGCTCAAATATCGTATTCACATTGTTGACAATGTTGATCATTACTTTTTTCACAGGTTCATGAATGAATTTAATTTATCCATTACTTTTCTTTTTTATTGGTTGACCCAACCCCTATAGCCGAAAAAAACATTGTCAACGAATAGACCTGCACCACGTGTGGAATGTAATGGTACTTTAGTTGCGGTAAAAGAATTTCAAGGATAAAAATGTAAAACAAAAGTTTCTCCTAAATTGTTGATTTAATATAATATTGTAGGTGTAGATTAAGAATCATAGAATCATAGATCATAGATAAATTACATAATTGGATTATATATGTCATCAATGCATATGTCATATATAATGTATTAAATTAAATAACCATTAATATATTAAAAGCGGGATAAAAAGAAGTTTAAATCATTTTATTAACTATTTATTTTATGATTTCAAAATTACCCTTGACTTAATTCATTGTACACCATTAATGTATTTTCTTATTTTCTTATTTCTCAAAATAATCTATCTCTTGAGTAAATTTAGAAATGAGAATACATTAAGTTATTTCGTCATTAAGATATATATTAGAAAAATTCAATCAATAATCAATTAAAAAATAAAATATATTTTTAGTTCATTTATCAGTAATGATCAAAGAAATAATATACTAAAAGAATCTAAATAAAAAATGTATAGATGATGTTCTTCTAGTACAACTAACTTAATTAAAAATATTTTGGCGAGTAACAGTTATGAAAAATATAAAAGTCATCATTGTAGTTTTCTAATTTTATTTACTAATAAATGTATAATATACAAAGTTTTTTTTTTATTTTTCTGAACAAGTAATGTATAAGAAATAATTAAAATAATAATAAAAGAGTACATCACGTGCACCCTCTTTGTATGAGTATTTTGACGTCAACATAAAAGTAGTTTGTATAAAATCGTCCAACAAAAATTATTTTGTACTCCCTTCTAAATAAGGATGATTATTGTTATCTACACTACTGTAAAAAATGCAATTTACGATGGTGATTACCCATCGTCTATTACTATAGATGATCGGGATTCACCGTCATCTATGTGAGTGTCGTATATTTCATGAAGGTGGGAAAAAATGTCGTATATTTCATGAAGGTAGGAAAAAATGTCGTAAAATAACATCTTTACAGCGAGAGTATTTTTAATAAACGTCGTAATAGGATAACCCTACCATGACTCTAACAGAGATAAACGCCGTGTTATTTTTTATGCCATCGTAAATAGTAAAATGATTGATGACGGGTGTTGTATATGACATCGTGAGAAGTGAATGGTCATCCTATATTATGGAGATTTTTACGATGGTTTTACTTACCACCATCGTACAAGAAATTAACGCCGTTTCTAATCTTATTCCCAATTATGACATTTTATTTTTCACGTCATGTATAATGGCATGACCATTGTGTTTTTTTTGTGTGATTATTATGACGCTTTTGATAGCCACCATCACACAAGATAATTTATTACGACGTTACGTTTATTTACCATCGTGTAAGATTACCTTTTTTACTTCGATTTTTATATCTATCGTCGCAAGTACTGCTATTAATTTTTTTAATTCCACCCTAAAAATTTGCGTCAACCTAATTACATTTGCTCTGAAAATATCATATTATTAAAAAAAGATATTAAACATTTATCAATCGGGACTATTATGTTATATTCTAACAAAACAGATAAATTCATTATAAAGAAATTGCATCCCTTACTTTGTCTATATAACTTATTTGACAAGGCGAAGGACGAAGGCGTGGAGGTTTGCGATTACAAACTGTGATTCATAAACCCTAAGTATACAATTTATCTAAAAAAATAATCAAATCTCGAAGCCCATTTGGAAAGAAAAGTTAGAACCCTAACTATTTCAAACTCAGAATTGTACTCAAAGATTTATCTACAACCAAATGGAAATTTTGAGAAAGAACTAGCGGTGTTTCAGCGAGCGAGAGGCATCATGGGATACAACTTGCATTGGGGCTCTGCAATTCGAGAGAGGGAAAATAGGGGAGAGTATGGAAGGAGAAAGAGATATGCCAGTGAGAGAGGGAGGACATGCGAGAGAGATGGCCTTTCTTTTTCTCTCGATTACTTTGCTCTACTTCTCCTAGAAAACAAAATAGTGAGTAAAGTTCAAGTTAATTTAAGTCTCGCTATTATTTCAAAGTCCCGCTTTTTATTTATTTTACAGCCTACAATTATTATGATGGTACGTATTAAAACGTCGAGTAAAAGATTATTGTTTCTTACAACGTTTCTAAAATTACCCTCATGAAATATATCATATAAGTTGTCAGGACGTTATAAATTTTTACTGTCGTGAAATACCAAATGACACTTTAAAAATGCTGTCGTAAAAGATCATTTTCTCTTGCGACGTTCTTTTATACTACCCTCGTGAAATATAACAGATGTCTTTTTATGACATTATAAATTATTACTGTCGTGAGTACCAAACAGTTTATGACGGTAAGTAATTATTAGTGCATTTACTATAATACTAAAATAAATCGTCGTCTATATTTTTTACCTATCGTCGTTAAAGGTCAAATTTCTAGTAGTGCTATTATATATTATTATATTGTCATATTACTATATATTATAATCATTGTAATATTTTATATTGTAACATTAGTATTACTATTATATAGAAAATATTAAACAAATAAACTAATTGAATAAATAAATTAATTGATGATTAAAAGTAATGGAAACTAATAATTATATGTAATCATCACTATTAATTACATTGCTAGATTATTAATATACATTCTTCAATTAATAAAGATAAAAAATGAAAGATAATTATTTATTACATTAGTTACTGGACAGCCAATAAAATCACTACATTTGTTTCATTTGATGGATATTTTTGGTTTTTCATAAAAGATATAGGGATAGTTTGGTCCAACGCATGTATTTCTAACATTCCATCTTTTATATGTTACTTGTACTTGCATGTGTAAAAATTAAACATTGGTACTTTATGGATCAAAAAGTTACAATAGTTATCCATTGTATGCGTGTGTGATATTACCATGTTGACTCTTATTTATAGTAATATGTAGTTAACTTTTCTAGAAAATATTGGTATAAAGTATGTGTGTGATAAAGTTATAAAATCTACAGGAATATATCATGAGACTCTAACCCATATTGCATAGTGTGAACTTTTCTCTACTCTTACAATTTTTGACATTCAACTAATTCTTCTCTCAAAAAATAGAAACGAAAACGTCAATTATACTAAGTAGAATATCATCTGACAAATTATATTTAGCTACAAATTTTAGAACTAATTTTATTTGATTAATATTAACTTTGTTTATTGTACGTATATAAACGGTTTCTTATGTGCTTGAGTTATTTATCATCAATGACAGTAATTTTCTTAGGTATACATGAAATATAATTGCACTAAAACTAAGTAAAAATAAATTAAACCAATAAAGAAACTGTAAATGCTATTTTTTATAACGCCCACATCATTTTTCATGAGACCATTAGATCCTTCGATCTACACTTGTATGAGCTCAACACTCAGAGAGTAAAAATTAATGTGTGAGCGATATCCTTTTATTTTATGTAACCATTTTTTTGGCTCATACAATTAATGAATGATAAGCTCACGACTGATACCTATTTACATTTTAGGAGGATAATATAAAATTTGATTGGAATAGTTATTGTATGCTAAATATACAACAATATTTCATTGAATAATATTTGGTTCATTGAATGACTTTCAATGCAAGGAATATGAGTAACAAATTGATTTTACAATCTTGGTTATCTTTGACTTGATCCTTGTGTTTAGTGTAGAGTTTCTTAATTTTTTTTTATCTTGAATTAAGACGCATAATTATTGCATTATTTATGTAAAAGTTTCGTTGCAAAAACTTTTTACCACCAATTTTTTTGTCACGAAATGTTTTCGGCGACCAAATTTTACATTGCAAAATTCTGTAACGGCAATTAATATGGTAAAAAAATTTATCAAACTCGATATTTTTTGAATATATATATATCATTAATATAGTGGTTCATTATAAAATCTCTGAATCATCAGTCATTACGGAATTTGGTTCACAAATGTATTCAAAGAAAAATAAAAAAGAGAGTATTTAAAGTTTGATGTTATAACTTCAAAACTTAACAAATCACTTAGATAAAAAATGTATTTAATCAAAATAATTTGATTTACTCCCTCTAAATATATACTTACACATCAAGATAAAAACATAACTCTTAAGCATATTCTATTTTCTCCCCCTTTGTTATGCTAAAAAATAATAAACTAATAATAATGAGGAAAAATACTTTTATCTTGACATGGTAAGTAGAAAAAAATATTTAACTAATATCTAAAATTCTCAAAGCAAGTATATTTTTATAAAAAATTTTAAATTTAACGGTTTTGTAAAAATATCCGCAAGTTGATTTGTAGTGTCTACCAGCTCTAGTGAAATATCCCCCTTTTGCACATGATCTCGAATAAAATGATGTCTAAGACATATATGCTTAGTACGAGTATGTAAAATATGATTTTTAGAAATATTAATTGCGCTAGTATTATCACATCTAATAGGAACATTGTCAAAAACTAAACCAAAATCTTTTAGAGTTTGCTTCATCCACAAAATTTGAGCATAACAACTACCGACAGAAATGTATTCGGCTTCTACGATTGATAGTGCTACTGAATTTTACTTTTTGCTAAACCAATAAATAAGTGAGTGTCCTAAAAATTGGCATGTACCACTCGTACATTTTCTATCGGTTAAGCTCCCAGTAAAATCTGAATCAGAATGCCCAATTAAATCAAGATTATCACATTTTGGATATCAAATGCCAAATTTAGTTGTTCCAAGTAAATATTTAAAAATTCTTTTAATAGCTCGTAAATGTGATTCTTTGTGACAAGTTTGAAAACGAGCACATAAACATACACTAAACATGATATCGGGTCTACTAGCAGTTAAGTAAAGTAGAGATTTAACCATACCTCGATATTTCTTTATATTGACGTCTTTACCTTTCTCATCTTTGTCTAGCTTGGTCGTGGTACTCATAGGAGTATTACCAGCCTTTACATTTTCCATATCAAACTTCTTGAGCAAATTCTTGGTGTATTATTCTTGGTTTATAAAGATCTCATCATTCATTTGCTTGATTTGTAGTCCAAGGAAGAAGTTCAATTCTCCAATCATGCTCATTTCAAACTCCTTACTCACAGAGCTTGCAAAATTCTCACATAGATTCATTAGTGGCACTAAAAATTATATCATCTACATATATTTGGACAATTAAGATATCATTGCCTTTTGATTTATGAAGATGGTGTTATCTATTTTACCCATGTTAAATCTATCATCAATAAGAAATTTACTTAGCCTTTTGTGCCAAGCTCTAGGAGTTTGTTTTAGTCCATATAAAGCCTTTTTAAGTTTATACACGTGATTTAAAAAATTCAAACTTTAAAAACCGGGAGGTTGTTCTACATAAACTTCCTCCATGATATATCCATTTAAAAATGCACTTTTGACATCCATTTGATATAAAACAAAATTTTTGAAACATGCAAAGGCTAATATCATTCTTATTGACTCAAGTTTGACAACGAGGGCAAAAGTTTCATCATAATCTATACCTTCTTCTTGATTATATATGTGCTTCACTAATCTAGTTTTATTTCCAATAACAATACCATTTTCATCTACCTTATTTCTAAAAACCCACTTAGTACCAATTACCGAGTGCTTAGAGGGTCTAGACACAAATTCACATACATTACTTCTTTCAAATTGATTAAGTTCTTCTTGCATAGTAACCATCCAATATCATCTTTTTCGGCATCTATAAAAGATTTAGGCTCAAGTTGAGAAATAAAATCAAAGTTACCAATACAATGAAGCATAGACGGGTCTATACCACTTTTGATATGTCTCCCACTAAGAGCTCATTTGCATGATTTTTAACAAACTTCCATTCTTTTGGAAGTTGGTTGCAATCTTGTACTTTGACATTTTCTTGGGGAGAATGACTTGATCCTTCATTAGTATTGATCTTAACCCCTTCTACATTTCTTATAAGTTCATCATCTTGATCATAAAAGATGTTAGAGGGAATAGATTCATCAAAGATAACATGCATGGATTCTTCCACAGCTAATGTTTTTCTATTATAAACTCTATACGCTTTGATACCAATTGTAGGGTCGATATGGCAACTCAAAATGGGGGTGAATTAGGTGATCGTGTTCAAATTAAAAACTTTTCGCACTCAAGTGGAAAATGAATGTTCAAGAATGAACTTCAATATTCCACGAGTTTAATCCTTAAAAAGATAAACAAGTAATAGATAACAATGTTGAAGTAAATAATGCTTGCGATAATATAAATGCGAAAATATAAAGCAAGCAAATAAAATAATTACAGAAACTTAAAGTGCGGGAATTAAGTGCGAGAAATTGAAGTGCGGAAAATAAATAGTACAAAATAAAAATAGAAGAAGGAGAAGAAGATAGGCACACAATATTTTTACGTGGTTCGGGAAATCATATCCCTACATTCACGATCTTCTTAAGGGGGAAGACCAAACCTTACAAACCTAATTGGCTTTATGGGTGCCAACTAAATCTCACAAGGCTATGTGTTTCGAGATTAAGTGACCCCTTACGATAACTCTCTCAAAAGAGTAGAATCTTCAATCTAAGCTCACAAAAAAATATAATCCTACTCACTCAATAAATTTGCAAGTATAAAGCTCAAAATATTAAGAGAGACTTAGGAGAGTATTAGGAGAGTTTTAAGAGCAAATCTCTTGGTTATGATTTTTTTTTTTATGTTTTGTGAATAGAAATGTGGTGTATTTATAGAGGAGATAGAGGTTAGAGTTTAGGAGGAAAATTTTTAAATTTTGAATATAGACAAAGGAAATGACACTTCATCCTTAATAAAGAGGTCAAAAAATTCTTTACCTAAAAGACAAGAAATATTCGTTCCCAAAATAACACAATATGGTAAAAAACTATTTGCGTAAGCTACATCTCTCTTTATCTATTTGAAATTGAAACTTACTTTGTTTGTGTTTTGTTATCATCTCCATCTCATGTATTTTTTCTATTGTGCTAGAGTGATATGATTTTTGATGTTTAGGTTTTTTATGGATGAAGACTTAATTTAAAGATAAACATCCCTAAATAAATTGAGCTTTAATAAATGAAAATAAAATGAGTAAATTCTTAATAAAAATTACATGAAAGTAAATATTTTTATGATTTTCAATCTTCATGGTTTATGAGTTACTATGAATATAAATATTTTCATGATCTTCAATTAGAATGCCTTGTGGTAATTTTTCCAATAACCTCTGCAAACTTGATTAAAGTTTATTAGCAACGTCAATATTTTGTTATCATCAAAAGTTATCTCATAGAGATATATAGCTAACACATAAATGTATCCAAAGAAAAATAAATAAGAGAGTATTTAAAGTTTGATGTTACAACTACAAAGCTTAACAAATATTCTGAAACTATGTTTTTGCTGTTGAGTCATCGTCAGGAGGTGAAAAACCGTTTCAACTAGCTCAAGCGATTAAGCTTTCTAGTTTGTTCTCCATTGACTTCATTTTTTGCTTTAATTCTATATTTTCTCTATATATACTTTTTTTGGAAGAAGATGTGGGTGTGGTTCCATGTCCAAGACTTGTATTTTGCCCAATGACTTCTTCAAGTATCTCTTTTTCAGTGCGAGATGTGACATCTTCAGCGATAGGCTCATTCCATAAAACACACATGCGTTCCTGTAACACAATGCTCAAGATTCAAAATAAATATATTCTTCAATTCATAAGCATTTAAAAAACATCTAGCACGTTCAGATACAAAGTGATAACCTCTCAACACATACTAAAACTAACAATATTAAATGAGCATCAATCCATAAGTATTTAAAAAGCATCCATCACGCTCAGATACAAAATGATAACCCTTCCCCCAACACACACATTGAAACTTACTCTATTATCTTAGACAATGAGTATCAATCAGAAAGTATTCAAAAATCGTCTAGCATGATCAGATACAAAGTGATAACAAGATGCATGTGCTTTCATTTCGAGAACTATCAAAATAACATCACCAACTTCTTTCAGTAGAGAAAGAAGACAAATAGAAGCTATATTTCATAGAANAACACATACTAAAACTAACAATATTAAATGAGCATCAATCCATAAGTATTTAAAAAGCATCCATCACGCTCAGATACAAAATGATAACCCTTCCCCCAACACACACATTGAAACTTACCCTATTATCTTAAACAATGAGTATCAATCAGAAAATATTCAAAAATCATCTAGCATGATCAAATACAAAGTGATAACAAGATGCATGTGCTTTCATTTCGAGAACAAACTATCAAAATAACATCACTAACTTCTTTCAGTAGAGAAAGAAGAAAAATAGAAGCTATATTTCATAGAACAAACTATCAAAATAACAGCACTAACACATAGTTTGTGTAAATAACATAACTAGCACATAAGCAAAGCAAAAGATAATGCAACACAAGAAGACTTAAGCAGAACAAATGGCTATATTTCCTGTTGTAGGTTTACTTTCTAGAAGCAAACATATTTAATTACCAGAATAAGATTCTTCATGAAACTAACAGCGTTAAGAAATCATATATAGCTAGACATATAGAGAAAGGTGTATTTTATAAGTACCTTTGAAACTGTTTCAATTTCAACAAAATGAGAGACAAGCAGAACTGGAAACAATAATTCAATCATACTTTGACTTCTACTTGACCAGGATATGTTTCCACTTGCCGCTGTACTTGACCAGGATAACGAGTCCATGTATCCAAGAACCTATTAAAAATAGATTTAAAAAATAGATTAGTGTACGTTGAAATTTGGTTCCCCTTACATAACAAGATCTTCACCCTGATTTTTTTTGTAACTCCGTTATTTCTTCATACCCAATTGTAAAACACAAAAGAAAAAGAACAAAAGAATATATAAATATTCGAGACATACCTATCCTACAACAACAACAACGGTTCCACTAATTTAGCAGTCCAAATTCTCTAGAAGCTTAATCTCTTTGTCCATCACCTTGAAAGCACTAACAATAGTTTCATTCCATTCATCCAATTCCTTACTTGGTTCCATTATTTCGCCATCTCTTTGTTTAGATTCGTCGAAGTTATCAGAAGTGGTATGCTTTGACAGAGGTTTCTTTTGGCTAAGTAAAAGAGAAGGCAGCCGATCTTTCACAAAATGCCCCGTCTTTAACTCCATTGTCCTAGTAAAATCAAAATAGGCTCATAAGCTTTCATCTTGAATGAACATGGAAGAAAATCAACAAAACAAAACCCAGTATTTATTTTGTGTTTTTAGTTTTGAAATCTTGTCGATAATTAATTTAAATTATTAAATTCTCCTCATCTCAACAACTTACACTTTTGAAATAACTGAAAACTTAACATAAACTCAACTAATATCAACCAAAAACTCAATGATATTGCTGAATCCTATGTTGTACCATCAATTTTCTCTCTGGATAATTCTACCAATAACGTGACGGGCACTTCTTAGTAAATGAAAACTCTGCACATATCCCAAAGAAATCAATGCCTAATAACTGTCTAACAAGAAACAAGTAAACGAATGATTATATGAAGAAAGAAAGCGATGAGTAAACCTGACAAAGGATGACTAGGATAAGGAGATTTGCCCTACAGTTTATGTAAGGGGTGTCAACTAAAGACCCCAAATGCCTAAGGACCATGGAGTTGAATAAGATTTATCGAGGGGTGAAGTTCCGGACAACCGTAGTTAAAAAAAAAAATCTAAGTTCCTAGAGAGGTTCATTTGATACATAATGTTTTTAAGACTTCATGGAGCAATATACATCTAAAGTTGCTAATAACTATGTTACTTTCCTTTCTAATGATTGATTTGACTTCTTTCTAATGATTGTTGTAGTTGAAAATGGGTTGATTGAATTTAAAAATTTATTCATTGAAATTGAATAAGTAAACAATTGAATTTAATTTAATTTGAGAATTCTAAAGTTGAAATACGTTTAATTTTTTATTATTATAAGTACATTTAAATATATTTTGTTTGATTTGTTTTTTAAAGAAAATTCTTAAGCATGGTGAAGTTATGTCATCACATTATATTTTTATAAGTTAGTGTGAGACATTGACATTGACCATGTTATAATCTGACCCGTTTATTAATTAAAAAGTACAATAAAATTCTTTCATTTTGCAATCCTTAATTATATTCTTTCATAAGGCTTTATGAAACAATTTCAAGGAATGGACTGAAAAATCATCTCTTAGAATGAGAGAAATACACGTAGTTATTCAGCTCGATAGAGAGGAAAAATTGACAATAAATTGAAACTATTCTATGGCAATATATTTTGACAAAGTCCATGAAGTAAAAGTAGAAGACAGCCTTCAAATTAGGGACTGACATGCGCACCTCATAGCAGGACGAGAGAGAGATTATGCACATACCAGGTAAATTTACCAAACATATCGCAACTTTTTCAAAAGCCGCTGATCCGATACTCGGCACAATTTTTCCCTCTTTCTCTCTCACTCACACACACAAACAAACAAATAACTTGTGAGCTCCCTCATTTCCCTCCTCGTTCCCATCGTAATCACCCAATCTAAACGCAATTAAGGAAAAGTAGAAAAGATGTACCGGTCAGCTAGAACAGAGTATCCGATGAATATTTCATGGCGTCTTTAAAGTCCGCCCAGACCCTGAGGTCGTCGACGTCGTTGGACGGCAATGAGTTTCTTACCTAAACCTCAGCGGAAAGAGTATGAACGAAGAGTAGAAGAGTAGAAGAAGGAAGATGATTTCTTACCCAAATCTCAGCGGCAAACGACAAAGAAGAAGAAGAAGAAGCTCTGTCGTGAGGGGGGGTGAGAGGCCAGGCAGCTCTGTCGCGAGGGAGTGAGGGTCCAGGAGAAAAGCTCAACGTGAGGAGGTTGAGGGAGTTGATGAGAGTTTTATTATGACTTTTATGGACCAACAATGTATTTGGTTGCTAAAGGTCTCTACACCAAGTCGGTGAAACCCGTAGATTTTTCGTCATGAATAATATGTCTCGTCGATAAAAGAAGATTTTATCGATTTAATAATTAATTGATTGATAAAAATAAAATTTTTATTTGTGAATTTAAAAATTCATTGACAAAAGTCCACGAAAAATTTCACGCGCACTTTATTTTTTAACCGGGTAAAATATCCAACTTTTCACGATCAATTAAAAAGTTGATCGCTAAAATATAATTTTTTTGTAGTGTCTTCAGAACGGAAAAGTCTAGAGAAAGGAAAAAGAAATATCTTCAGAACGGAAAAAAAAGTTGAGGAAAAACCTTCAGCTCAACGCTGAGAATAAAAGAGTAGGAGAATGGAAAAGGAAATGTCTTCAAACAGGAAAGTCTGAAGAACGAAAAATGAAACTTCTTCAGGACAGGAAAGCCTGGAGAACGAAAAAATAAATGTCTTCAGAACAGAAAAGAAAATGTCTGCAGAACGGGAAAGTCTTCAGAATGGAAAAGGAAACATCTTCAGAACGGGAAAGTATGGAGAACAAAAAAAATTTCTTTAGAACGGAAAATCTGGAGAGCGGAAAAAGAAATGTCTTCAGAACAGAAACAAAAACGTCTTCAGAACGGGAAAGTTTGAACCGAAAAGGAAACATCTTCAGAACGGGAAAGTCTGGAGAACGGAAAAGGAAATGTCTTAAGAATGAAAAAATTTGCAGAACAGAAAAGAAGTTTAGGAAAGAACTGAAGAGCAGAAAATAAAAAAAGTTGAGGAAAGAACTTCATGGCTAAGTAAAATAAAGTCGAGTAAAGAAAAGTGAAAAGAAAGGCTGAGTTGAGTAAAGAAAAACTGAGTTGAGTAAAGAAATGCAGAAAAGAAAAGCTCTATAAAGAAAAATTGAGTAAAGAAAAGGTCAGTAAAGAAAAGTCAAGTAAAGGAAAGTCGCGGCTTCAACGTTTTAGAACGGGAAGGCCAGGAGTAAAGGAAAAATGAGTGAGAAAAGGAAGGAAATAAGTTAAAGCAGAAAAAGGAAACTGAAAAGGAGAAATGGAGAAATATGAAATAAAAAAGTGCAAAGCGATGGAAAGGAAAGGAAACAGGAAATACTCTATCAGTGAACTGGTAGTAAATCAAAACAGGATCGTGGTTCCACGGAAAGAGCCTAAGTCCTTGGGAATATCTACGGACGCCGTTCTCAGAAGGAAATAAAAATGAGGTCATGGCTCTTTATTTGAACCTAAGTCATCCTCTCAAAAGAAAATGACAGTTTGTAATTCCTTCCCTCAGAATGAAGACGAGGTCATGGTTCTTTATTTGAAACTAAGTCCTTGAAGAAGCATGTATATCATATGAAAATTAAAGTTTTAGCCTCGGGAACAGATTTCACAAAAAGAATATAGTTATTCTCAAGAGAACTAGTCCAAAAGTTTTCTAAGTATTTAAGAACAGATTTTGTTGAAAGCTTGAAGTTGACACCGTCCCAGATTTTTTATCCCTAAATTTTGCTAAGTCTTTAAATGTAGTAGAACAAAAGGGAGTTCAATAGAAGAAAATTTGCACAAACAAAGTAATTAATATTGATCGAATCAGAAGTAAAGGGAAAATATGAAACGAGAGAAGGAAAAAGAAAATAGGAAGCAGTTGAAATTCTATCAATAAATGTGGAACAACAAACTCAAATTCATGCGATGCAATTATTAAACGGTATACTCACTCCTTACTCATCTCAATAAATTATTATGTTATTGTTATTGTACAACATTCTTGTCACGGATCTTAACGTACGAAAGAAGGAAAATGAAGAAATGAGAAAAACTTTGCCAATGAGTCCATCGTGAAAGGAACAAAAAGTGTAACAGTAAATGAAAAAGGAGTAATTATCATCGATAGCAAACTGATAAAAAAAATTGCTCGACAACTGCAAATCATTTATAAACAGGAACAGAAAAATATAATAGCGAAAAGAAAAGAAGAAACCACCACTGATAACGGACAATCAAAATTTACATGAAAAAACAACAGCTCATGTTTTCAGGAAGCACGTAAGAGCATAAACGGATATATATAACGTCAGAACAAAAAAATATGATCATTACACATCAACGAATAAAATTCAGTTGAGTGTAATGAGGGCCAATGTACAGGTAAAATTTCACATGACACGTGATAATATCTAGACCGAAGACTCCGTCGAGAAGAAGATAGAGCGAGAATCGTAGGATCAACAAAGCGGTTGTGAAGAATAGACCAATCAGATAAAAGTACATAGGTTATCGACGTGCAATCCAAAGAAAAGTTAATCAAGACCATTGGATTGATTAGACGGTCAAGATTTACTAAGTTATTCTACTGATCTTATTTTCAGATATTAGATAAGTTGTATCAGATTCTATGTAACCGATTGAAAACCTATAAATAAAGGCAAGATGTAACTCCAATAGGGAAGACAATAACTCTCAACACCATTAAGAAACAAACTGACTATGCAGCTTGCATTAGCCTTGTAAACTCTTTCTCTATAATGAAATACTATCAAATCTCCCCGTGGTTTTTCCTCCCTTTAAGGGGTTTTCACGTAAATCATGGTGTTGTTATTCTCTCATTCTCTCACTTAATTATTCTCTATATTTTCATATTATGATGTAGGGAATTCACGATAATTTTTCAAAGACCATGAATTTTTTCCATTACAAAAATATAACTTAATAGAGTTAGTGTGAAACATAACGATTATTAATTTTTTTTTTTGCAAAGAAACCTAAAATAGAAGAATGTATGTCGGTTTTCAAACTAGATAGGTGTCCCTGTAAGTACAAACTTCAATGGAGGGTGAAGAAATATTTTTCTTTCACTTAATATCAATTTTGATGTCATCTTGTCTTCGACCAATAAAAACATGATTAAATATTTTTAAACTTTTTAAAGAAGTCTTACTAAGATTTGGCTCTTCTCTAAATAATCCTTCCAACTCTTTGAAAATGTAAGTATAACTCGATCTTAGAGTTATTATATTAAAATTCACACAAATACTTACTTAAGCATTTTGAGACTTCTCGGTAAGATAACCATTTTTATTAGTTCTACTTTGTCCTTAAATTCCTTGTCCTCCTTATGTGTAGGTTGATTAAGGCATTTAGCACAGAGCATGTGTGCTCTCTTACAATGTCACTTTTATTCTGTCCATATGTTGTTAATGCAAATAAATCTTAAGAAAATCTTCAAAAAGTAAAATTCATTGAAGTTATTCAAAAGGTTGATGGAAATAAAGTTTTGTTTCCTCACTAAAGATAGATATATTGAAAATGATGAAAATAAAGTATTGATTAATGGGAAAAATATCAATATTTCTTTTACGGAAACAAAGTTGATGCAAAGAAATCTTAAGAAAATCTTCAAAAAGTAAAAATTATTTAAGTGATTCAAAAGGTCGATGGAATAAAGTTTTGTTTCCTCACTAAAGATAGATGTATTGAAAATGATGGAAATAAAGTTTTGATTAACGAAGGAAATTTCATTATTTTTTATGGAAATAAAGTTGAGGAAAAGAAATCTTAAGAAAATCTTCAAAAAGTAAAATTCATTGAAGTGATTCAAAAGGTTGATGGAAATAAAGTTTTGTTTTCTCACCAAAATATTAGATTGTGCGTTGCTACATTTGGAATTTTACTTATTTAATGTTAGTTTATTGAAAATCAACCAATGGTTGATCTAGAATACACTGCTACCTTTGATAATTTAAAATATTCTTGAAATACTTAGTGGTTCATTTAGTAATCATTTTTCTATTTAATCTCTGTGTGCATTATATGTTAAGAAGTACGTATATTGATACGTGAGACGGATACGATACGATACGTTGACACGTTATTTTTAAATTAGATACGGAGATACATCATATATATAATGTTATTTATAAGTATGAAAATAGATATTTGCATAAAAAATTAATTACAATATTGGTCATATAAAAAAAATGAATTAAAATAACTCACTAGTTAGAGATGTCACCATTTAATCGACTGAGTTTCAGTTTTATGAAATTTAAAGTTAAAGGGTTTTGACGATAAAAAATATGATTTTATACCATTTAAATTTAATATATTTTAAGATTTTTCTTTCTTTCTTCTCTATTTCCACCCCTTACTCTTTATTTATTTATAAATCAAACTTTGTTCATTTTATTTTATACCCTTTATATTTTATTAGTTAATTTTTTTCCAAAAACGTGTCTTGAAGGTGTCACACATTTTGGGAACGTGTACTGGCGTGTCTGACACATGTCGAGAACATGTCATGGCACGTCTGACACGTATTTGAAAATAAAAATAAAAATTCAGACACGATTTTGACTTGTCGAACACGTGTCGGAGCATGTCAGTGTTCGACACGTGTCTGGCACCGACACTTTGTATAAATAGAAGTGTTGGTGCTTCTTAGATTAACTATTTAAAGGAAAAAATGTGTTTGTGTATTGTAAAAGAGAATAAATTAACATGTAACTTAATGTATTTTTTCTCATATATGGATCTCTTCATAAACTCTATTTTGCTTATCATCTTTGTTTAACTTTTCTAAAATTTGTTAGTAAGCGGCTGATAAGTTAAGTAGATACAGATATTTATGGTGTGTTATAACTGATCAGTTAAGTAGATACATATATTCACGTTGTGTTTATTACTATTTATGATTAAAATTACTTTTATACATTGAAATAACGATATTTTAGTTCATAAAATTATCATTTCAACCGGTTTATGGGCCGGTTCCAGACCAGGTCGCGGAATTATAAGGCGACCCAGAATTAACCGTTGAACTAGCTCGTGCACTCATGGGCCAGGCCTCTGATAATGCGGACCAGATCGGTTCACGGGCCGGTCCCGATTAAATAACCAGACCGACCCGCTTTCTCTCCCTTTAATGGGATTTAATTCTAAAACATGTAGATAATGAGAGTTGAACCTTGGTAGAGAATAAATGAAGTATAAGGATTACCACTAAGTTATATGAAAATCATGTTACTTTCTTATAATTATTTTATTTGATTACTTTAAAATCTTAATAGAAAAACTTGTAATGATAAATAAAATAATTATTTCATTTATTAAATTCATAAACTAGTGACATATTCACGTAAACTCTAAAAATATAATAAATAATGAATAACTAATGTACAATTCATGTTCATTAACACAACAAAAAATACTAACAATATTAGTTAAACCAATATTTTTAAAAATTTTCTTGAATTCTATTTTTCATTAAATAAAATATTTATTTAAATGAAAAATATTATTTTTATTTAATTAAATACGTTTATCTCAAAAATATATTATATGAAGTTTCGATAAAATGTGTTAAAATATTATTTTTTATTTTTTACTATAGGCCATGAAGTCAAGGCCCGTGAAGGTCCGAGTCTGACCCGCGAGCCTTAACCGACTCGATACTATTCAATACCGGACTAAACCGGATTGTAACAAGTCGGTTCACCCGATTTCACTTGTCAAATCGGTTCACTTATAACCTCTACTTAAAAACCTTAATATCCCTAAAAATTCCTAAATTTCCCTGAAACTCACCCTTCACCGAGCTCGACAGCCTCAAACCCCGAGTGAATCGAGTCTTTGACGGAGCCTCGNCTTGAATTCTATTTTTCATTAAATAAAATATTTATTTAAATAAAAAATATTATTTTTATTTAATTAAATACGTTTATCTTAAAAATATATTATATGAAATTTCGATAAAATGTGTTAAAATATTTTTTTTTATTTTTTACTATAGCCCATGAAGTCAAGGCCCGTGAAGGCCCGAGTCTGACCCGCGAGCCTTAATCGGCTCGATACTATTCAATACCGGACTGAACCGGATTGTAACGGGTCGGTTCACCCGATTTTCACTTGTCAAATGAGTCCACTTGCAACCTCTACTTAAAAACCTTAATATCCCTAAAAATCCATGAATTTCCCCGAAACTCACCCTTCACCGAGCTCGACAGCCTCAAACCCCGAGTGAATCGAGTCTTTGACGGAGCCTCGCGACGCCGATGGACTCTTCTAGTCCGCGACGACGGTGACCGAGGTCTCTCTCTTACCATCTCTCTCTCTCTTTCTGTTACTGTCTCTCTCTCTCTCTGTTAGATTTGAAGTTGTAACTCTAAATCGTGTGGTTCTTTGGTATTTATTCAAGAATCTTGATGATTTGGAGAAAGTTATTTTGATTTTGAGAAGTTTCTAAGACCATACGTAGTCAGCACAAATGGGAGCAAACTCTATTTTCACAATTTCCTTATCTCAATACTGGTTTTAGTCAATTTTGAGAAGTTTCTTGATCATATTGGTTTTATTCCAAAGCTGGCTCCTTTAAGGGGTTATATTCTATGCCTTTGTGATCGTGGATTGGTTGAAGCATCGATTAATATGATTTATTAGTTGAAAGAGGTTGGTTTTTGTCCATCAATTGGGGCTTGGAATCTCACCTTGCTTGGTTCTCTAATGGTTGGGAGGACTGATCTTATTCAAAATTTTACCAGGAAATGATGGAATCGGGTGTTCAAGCTAAAATTGATGTCGAAACAGTTGGGTATATTACTCGAGCGTTTTGCAGTTATAAAATATTTAGCTTATGAGGTTCTAAGGCAAGTCTTAGAATATGGGTTAGCTTTAAGTATTTGTACACGCTGTATTTTTTACTCTAAACATTTTGAAAGCCTTTTGAGGTGGAAGAGGTTGGGGGATTCCTTTTATGAGCATATCTTCTCATTTAAAATTGTTGGTGATGGAATTCTTAACTCAAATAATCTATAGGTAAAAGTACCGATAAAAAATAATCTATAGGTAAAAGTAGAATTTTGTTCTTTAATTACTTGTAGAAATGTTGAATCATATCTTTTTCCATGTGCAGTGTAAACTCCGTCGTGAATTGAATATTTTTCACTTTAGGTTGTTGATTTTTGGAAAAGTGGTCTTGTTCCATATTCTCGTTGCAAGGGATTATCTGGTTAAAAATGCTAGCTTGTGTGGTCGGTATCGATATTCCCCAAACTTTTTTATTGTATATTTTTCTTGGTTAAATATGCTAACTTGCCTCTATGTTAGTTGCTGTGGAAGATATCATTGGGATCGTAAAGAACAAAGTCATGTTGAGCTCGTCTCGAAAAATATATCGTAAAATAATGAACTTTGTAAAAACTAAACCGTGAAAAAATATCGTAAAATTATACTATAAAAATTATAACATGCTATAAAAAATAGTGACCCTACTGAAATAAATTTTTGGTTCCGCCCCTGGTCACGGTTATACTTGATTGCTCGCAATTGCAACATGAACAATTTGTTTTACCTTCTCTGACTGGCTCTGAGTTTCCCTTCTTCGAGACGTGGTGGTTGTGCCAGATTTTTCCCGTTCGTGTTAAGAGTTATAATTATGTTAATTCTTGTAATATTAGAAAAGCTAATAACCAAAGGATAATTAATTTGTTTAATTCGATTTTAGCTCATAATATAGTCGTTACTACTCATTTAGGCTATATAAAGTGCTTCTTTTCTCTTTCCTCAAGAATGCAAGTGATAATTCAGATTAACTCTCTTTCTCCTCTTTCTTTCTCTGGGTTCTTTATGCACAAACCTCCTTCTTCCTCCATATTTTGTATTCTTCTCTTGTGTACGTTTCTCTTCATGATATCAGAGCATTTAGTGACAAACGTCCCTTTGGCCAACGATTCAAAAGAAACAACCACCTCTAAAATTGATTCTCCAACTCAGACTTAGATCCAAGCTTTCGCTCAACTCAGATCCCCGTCAACAATGGTGTTGACTCTCAAATTCACTCTCCTATCTTCCTTCTCTCCAATATTTGTAATCTCATGTCAATCCGCCTTGACTCTTCAAATTTTGTGCTGTGGAAATTACAAATAACCTCCATCTTGAAAGCTCATTCCATGTTCGGGTACATAGATGGATCTTTGACGTGCCCTAGTCGGTTTCTAATCGTCGGTAAAGGGGAGACAACAACAATAATTAATCGAAGATTCACTCAATGGACATCCTAAGATCAGGCTCTCATCGCGCTGATTAACGTGACTTTGTCGCCCATGGCCCTTTTGTACGTGGTTGACTGTAAAACGCCAATGGAAGTCTGGAACTCCATTGAAAGAAGGTATTCATCTATTTCAAGATCTAATATTTTGCAATTAAAAATCTGACTTACAATCTATTTCAAAGAAGGAAAATGAGAATCTTGACTCTTATATACAAAGAATTAAGGAATTGAAAGACAAATTGGCTAATGTCTCAGTTTTGATTGAGGATGCGAATGTATTGATCTTCACACTTAATGGTCTCCTAAGCGAATATAATGTTGTTCGAACCTCAATAAGGACCAAGGCAGAGCCTTTAACTCTTGAAGAGCTCCATGTATTGCTCAAAGCTAATAGTAAAAGTAAATAAATGAATATGGATAATAAATTAATTTTCTAATTTGTGGTTATACACGAACTTTAATAGTGTCTTGAGTGTAGGGTATCTTAAGGGCTTTTTTATTTCTTGAACCAAGAACCGCATTTAGCAAAAATCAATGAAAAGTAAAAATTAAACTAGGACACAAAGTGGCGAGGGATAAATTAGGAAATCAAAGGTTTCTCCTAATTTAAGTCTCCTTTAGAGGTACTAGTAGAAACGTACGTGCGTTGCACGTAATAAGTATATTCATTTCTTTTTTTCACACAAAATAATAGATAATGTACTAAATTTTTAATATTTACGCATTTAAATTTATAGTTGACATTCAATTAAATAAGTATCAATAAGATTATCTCATTCAACAACATGCCTTGCACATTACATATAAAATTAGTTGTGTAGTAACTCATTAGAAATGCAATAATATAAGTTTTAGATGTTATATAAATTAGATTTTGGTGCTCAATCATAGTTTATATAAAATAATATGTGTTAAATTAAAAATTAGACGCTTGAAATTATATTATATAACATTACTTTTTAAATATTATAGAAAATGACTTTATTTATCAAATTGTCACATTCTTAATAAATGATTATACCATTAATAGATTGTTGAAAAATATATTAATGTCTTCTCTAAATTTATTTTTATAAGTTTTATGTTGCTAATAATATAAATATCATATGATACATTTTTACATTATTAAGGAACACATTATTAACAATTAAAAAATAAATATTCTTTTTATTAAAAAACATTGAAATAAATCTTTAAGGACATTCACGTTCCTAATTAGACAATATTGTAAACATACTTAATTTACAAAAAGTTTATAAAATTTATTATATAAATGAATTAAATGAAAGAAAATATGAAACCATTAATGGATTGTTGAAAAATATATTAATGTCTTCTCTAAATTTATTTTTATAAATTTTCATGTTGCTAATAATATAAATATTATATAGTATAAATTTATACATTATTAAAGAACAAATTATTAACAATTAAAAAATAAATATTCATTGTATAAAAAATATTGAAATAAATCTTTAATAACATTCACGTTCCTAATTACACAATATTATAAACATATTTAATTTACCATAACATTTATAAAATTTATTATATAAATGAAGTAAATGAAAGAATATATGAATACCTAATTTATATAATATTTTAAAGGAACTTAAAAGTAAAAGGAAAAATCAAAAGTTTTTCTCATTTAATCATCTTTTAATATAATCAGATATAAAATATAGATACATAAATTACACAAAGATTAATCAATATTTATTGGTTTTTCTTTTCTCCTTTTCACCGTATGAAATCTCATGAAAAATAAAAAAAATTAAAATACCAAGTCAATTGCCAATGGATAAAAACAAAAAAACAAAACTCAATTTGGACATGAAAAAAAGTGGGAAGAAATGAAATTCAAAGTTTTCTTCACTTCTAAGCCTGTTTTTAAGATACTAGATACTAAACACATGTAATGCACGTGATTCATGTGATAAAAAAAGAAGTACAAAAATACAATCCAATAATTGTTGATGTGAATATTTCTAAATTAAAGATTAATAAAGTACACACTAAATTATAATTGTTAATTATCATTTGGTCCCTTTATTTTTAATCTATCATTTCATTATATTAAAACTACAAACGAAAACACAATAAACACTCCTCAAATCCCTTAATTTTCTAATAAACGAATATTGAGAACACAAACTACTATCGATGCAAACGAATATTGAATACTGCAAACTACATTTATAAATGAAAAAGCAATAAATATAAATTGAATCTCTTATGATGTTCTTTACTTTTTTCTCACTTTTTGGCTTATTTCAAAATATCATCTGTAAATTTTATTTTCTTTCTCCAAACTCTCGTTCTTTTCCTTTTATGGTTTCTATTTCTCTAACTTGCAAATAATTATATATTAACATTCATCAGACACAATTAAAATATTTCTTTTAATTATCAAACAAAGTAAAATAGAATTGAGTTTGAAAGCATGTAACGAATATATATAAGAATGATATTTTTACAAATAAAACCATCTTCTTCAACTTTCATATTCAAAAACCTCTTTTTATTTTCTATACTAATCAACTTCATTCATGCAATGAAAATACAATGGATAAGAATAGTTCTTACATGTATGGAATACAATGTAGTTTACACTCTATTTGATTGCACTGGATAACAATACTTTGATTACAATTCTTAACTATGCAACAAAATTTCTGACTTTGATGTTGTAATTCATGATTTTCTGCCATGACAAAAAAGACTTGGATTATGTCGACACTAAATATGGTAGATCGATTAAATAAAAAAATGATAAATTTAATAAGCATATATAAAGATTTTCATGTTATGAGTTTTTAACTTCATTGAATCATACCTATAAAAATAAGTACTATATTTGGATTAAGTTTAGAACTTAGACAATTATCACCAAGAATAATATTTATATAAAAATTTCATTTTTTTTGGTTTATTGAATATAACCTTACCAATAAATCTACAATTAATTCTCAATTAATTATATGAATTTAGCATTAGTAACTTATCTTATGTAGATTCGTTAAGATTAATTTAGTCAAATAAATTTTTAAAGAATGATCATTTTACGAAGAGATTAATTAAACAAATCCAATGTATTTAAAAAATCTTATCTAATTTAAGCTGACCAAAGACTCTTAGATGCTATGGCTGCATTGAATAAAAAAAGTTTTATTTATTCAACATATTTAAATTCTAAATATGACTTTCTCTTTAGATAGAGATGGAATCAATCATGTTCTATCAAATTTACATGTAATGTTAATTATATATTTAACAATAGAAAGTGACGGCATAAAGGATAATTAAAAAAACTTCCCTTCAATCCCCACTAAATCCCCACTAAATAGACTAATTAATTTAATAGATAGTAGAACATGAAACGGTTCAATGTATGGATGAACTTGTGTCGGTCAATTAGATTCACTTATAGTAAGGGTATTTTTGGGATAGTTTAAATATGAATGGACTAAATTGTCCAAAAAAAGATTCTCAAATCATGACATTTTAATACATTATAGATTATAGACTAGTCGAAACGTACATGCGAAACATGTATTCAACCAATTTAAAAATATATATATGTGAGTTGATATTAATATTAACGTTGAAATAAATTCATCATCTTTAAAAATTATTCTATATCTAGACTTAAAGTAAAATACAAATAATAATAATAGCTTGTTTATAGTATTAAAATTGTAGTGCTATTTGAATAGTATAGAAAATAGTTTTTTCATCAATTTGTCATATTTTTAAGAAATGATTATATCATACTAAAAGATAAATTCCCGTAATCAAAATATATTGATGTTTTTCTATAAATTCATTTAGATGAATTTTCATGTTCCTGATAACATAAATATTACATAATATTTAATATAAAAATTTATAATGAATAAACTATTATTGATTTATAATTAAATATATGTATAAAAGATCTTCAAATCAGTCTACGATATTCAGTCTCTGATTACATAAGATTATCCAAAATATTTTATTTTACTAACTATAAACAGATTATTATCGAATAAAAGTAAATATCATCACGTGGATTTAATGAGAAAAAATGTGAAATAGTTCATTTATGTTATATTTTAATAGATTTTAAGGCCTCATTTGGTAGTCTGGATAATATTGGATAGTATTATACTAATCTATTGGAACTGACTGTATTGTATTACACTGATTAAATAGTGTAGTCCAATGATAGTATTGAATTGTAAAATTATATTTCATCATTTATTCCTAAAGCTACATGTTATTTTACATTTCAGATCATAAAAAATATTTCTTATTTTCAAGTAGACATTACATTTCACAATATTAATAGATACATTTAATTATAAAATAAAATATAAAAATTAAATATGTGAAAATTGATCATATCAAAAGAAAACTCAAACCCTATAAATCCTAGCATAACATCATCAAATTAAAATTCAAAAAATAAAAAATTCTTTTAGATTTATTAACATTCTGATTTGAATATTTTTTTACTGTTAGTTCTGCTGAGTCCTAGTGACAGAACCATATTAGTTAATACGATGATAAAAGTATTATTTAGTCTGACCTATCAGTTAATACATACAAACTGTCAGGTCAAACACATGATAGTACTAAAATACTATTGTCTAGTTATTTAGTACTATCTAATACTGATAGTCAAACAAACCCTAAATGATAAAAATAGAATCAAAAGTTTCTCAGCTTTTAACATTTTTAATATAATATATAGATTATAAAATTAATAATTAATTATTTATTAAAGAATTAAGGTTTTTTAACTGCTCCAATTGGGCAAGGCACATAAAATGCCTTTGGTTTCGATGACACATTGCAGTGATCAGCATGATTGGCTCCTTGAGTGCTAGGTGAACACCCGCTCCAACTCATGCTCTTTCATGTAAATAACGTGTGTCCTTGCACATTGGTCCTTGTTGTTTCTCTTGGGACGTAGCGATTTCAATCAAGTCAAGAGGGGAAGTACAAACTTCGGCACGTGGGGGAGAGTTTGGCAAGAAAGGATTTAGATTAGCTCCTGTTCCTAGAACAAGAGATGAATCTATTAAGTTTTGGTCTGTCCAATCTAAGAACGGATGAATCAGATTTGACATAAAGAAAAGTAAAAATTAAAAAAAAAGGAGTCGAACACCTTTTTACCTCGACGTTCGTTTCGAAGTGATAATGACCATATATTTCCAAAATAGATGGTTGCAATTAAGTAAATAGATCTCTCAGGCTGGTATCCCAATAGGATGGGATCTAAATTCATGACATCGTCTAGCACCAAACACTCATGAGTACAAATCAGCTAACGAGGTCATTTTTGGCCATTTGTATCTCTGGTCACCTCGGATTATTTCTTGGTGTACATAGGTGTACCATGCCATTCACATGGTTGACCGCTATGACTCTGACTTGTCAATGGAACACATGTCCCTCTTATGAACGACTGTTAAGTGCCAGCTTTCACTTTTCAACATGATTGCTCGATTCACGTTAGCGACCAACCAACATAACGTGTATATTGTATTATTTATTATTTCTATGTATTCGTTCATATCATTGTAACCACTAAGTCGAGTAACAAATAATTTAGCAGGTCCTTTGCCTGGGAACATTCTAGCTTTAGTCTGGTAGGATTTAGACAATGTTATGATGTATTGAAAATGATATCCCTTCACTCGTATGGCCTCTTTGAGGGTCATGGATGTGTCATCTTTCCATTGTAAGAAGGGACTTAGTTAGGACAACCCTCGGGAGGGGTCCCAGACAAATACCGCCTATCTCATCGATGTGGCACAATTTCAATGTTCTTTCTTCCCAGATTTGTGGTCATTACACGTGACACATTATGTAATGTGAAAGGTAGCGTACATGAGAATCTTCTCATAGATACCCTGGCCCATGCGGTTATGGTTATAATAAACGATAACTGGATGTTACCACTTTAACGAGATTGTTGAGGTGTCATTATGTAAGGTCCACTGCCAATTACTCAAGGGATTAATTGGAGTGAACCCACATGGAAGCTTGTCTATAAATAGAGGCATTCCCTTTCATTGTAAAATACTTTTGACATTTTGAGATTCATTTTGTATTTTCCCATTTACTAGACTTAGGAGAATTCTCTCTAAATTCCTCCACCTAAGAGCATTTTGTCACCTTTCATAGGCTGACTCAAAGTGCTCGTCCTTCATCCTTCATATCTCAACCTCTACGTTTCCAAATTATATTTTTCATTTATTATGACTAGATCACTCATATAACTACATCCACGTGACATCACAGTCTCACCATTTTAGCTCTTTAGCATTTGGTGACTCCACTGGGAGTGATCTGTCACTGTAACTACAACTATGGTTGGACGTGGATTATCTAATAAGACTTCCTCTCGTATTACAATCACACAATGAGAACATAAGCAAACTATGGTTAGACGTGGATTATCTACCAAGACTTCCTCTCATATTGATTACTAGCAATGAGAACATAAGAAAACTGTCCATCTTTGCTCTTGTCATCACGCCATCTGTTACTACAATACAAGTACCACTAGTGCACGGGAAGCATGATGACACTTACTAATATTTCAGTCATGAGAACTTGTAGAAGATGCTTTAGATAGAGATGCCATTTAAGTATAATGACAGGATTAGTTGTGTACAATGAGAAGATTACTAAATTTTTGTGCATGGCTGTGACAACTCTATCTACTTGAATAGTCAGGACTTTAACAAAGTAAGAAAATTTCATGAACATATCATCGACTCCAGTAAAGAAAATCCTAATAAAAAATGAAAATTTTACAACTCATGATTTCTAGTAATGACTCTCGCATGATGGTTGCAACGTTACAAATTTCCTTACATGATGACTATCCCATAATAACTTTTACATAATGACTATCGAGTGATAGTTGCAACGGTGCTCCAATTACATGATGACTTTGGTTGTGATGAAAAAAAAAAGCAAAATCAACTCTATTTGTATTTGAAAAAAAAACCTTGCACATGCAAATGCGTCAAAACAACGTGCAAAGGCATCAAAACACCATTGCATGCCATATGCAACGACATCTTTTTTTTACGCCTTTGCACGTCATATACGATGGTGCCAGGGTGCTCCGCTGGTGTTCCGACACCGTTATATAGTCCGTGCAGCCGGTACTCCACAGTGCTCTTACCACGCTATTTTTTTATACTGTGATCAATTGCCTCAGCGCCATTGCATATCGAGAATTATATTCTCCTATAAAATTACATGTTGCGCGCCATTACATCCAATGTATATTGGTTCCTAACACGCCAGTGTAGTATCATACATGTACGATACTAATGACTGGATCATTTTTAATAAATCTTTACTTATTTACTATTGTTGTCCAATTATTTTATTTAATCTTTAGATGTGCTCATTTTTTTTATCTCTCTTCACTATTTACTAATTCTCATTAAAAATATATATTTGTTTGCGAGGTACGCAACATGCAACTGTGCCACCACAACCTATTTTCGATTCCACTGCCACATTACACTTACAACTACGCTACCACAACACACATGGCACTACGCTTCCATATACATTATGTTATGCAACCATAACATGCCAATTATTACTATTTCATAGAGCACTTGTCACTGTGATGTCATAGTACACTTGCATTGGATTGTCATAGCACATCGGTCACCCCGTTGTCATAGTGCAACTGTCACTATACTGCCATAGCATACATGTCACTACACTCTCACAGCACACGTATGACGAAGCCTCCCATAGTACACCTATAAAGGAACCTATTGTGACTCATCTATGATGTAATTATCATATATCAAGACGATGCTCCATGACGTGATTTGCAAAGGTACCTCTTGTGACACCTTACAAAAATATCTCATGTGATACTTTGCAGTTGCATACTACGATGGTACCTCCCACGAAGCGTGTGGCGCACACCCTCATGCTGGTAAATCTATTACACTAGTGCACTCTTTCACAAAAGTGCATTCATGATCAACAAGCACACCTCAAGCCAGTAAAAAGCAGACTCTCCCACTAGCTCACTATGCTAATGACATATCTCATAGCTGGTGGTTCACTCTACCTTACCTTCACATGGTAGGTTCCATGTGACAATGGTTTATGATGCTATCTTAATTCTAAGTGTGCCTGCCACATGTTGCCTTGAATGATTATTTCACTTCGCCAGGTACATCTATGGTAATAACAAATGATCAAGAGGTGTAGGATGAAACTGGACGTATCTCACTTTTAAGCTTGCATTGTCATAGGTAGCTTAGAATGATTTTTCACTTTGCCAGGTACATATGTGGTAATGATAAATTATCACGAAGTGTATACTGGGACTGGATGCATCTCAACCATCTCTCTAAGTGCACCAAAAGTGATGACAAAATTATCACGAGGTGTGACATAGGTATGGACTATCACTTTGGATGAATCCGAGGAGAGGAGAATGTGCATATACAAAATAATGTACTAAAAAAATGGAAAATAGAAAAAGATGTTCAACTACATTGCCAGGAATTTAGAGCAAATTCGAGAAAACTACAACATTTTTGAAAAAGTAGAGATAACACAGTCAAGTAACATTGTAATTGATCCATTGATTCACATCAGAATGCTCGTTGGAAGATCACCCCTTTAAATTTGTCATTGGTAGCTACTTTAGTAGCATGCTTCGTTGGTACATCTTCAATAGGCACTTCTTTTCACCTGGATTTTTGTGACTACTTTGCTTTGGCTATGTCATCAAGGATTTCAGGCACGTAATGCCAAGTCACTTATGAAAATGTAGATCTCCACTAGCATCTTCAGATTTTGAGCCAATGAAGGATAGCGTTTTACTGTTAAACTCAAATTTCTCCAATAAGTTTTCATGGTTCAGGATAGTATAGAAATGTGAGATGCTTTAGGACTCATTCATCAAAATCAAGCTTTAAAAGCGACTCTATTTCACTAGTAATTTGTACTATTGAAAAGATTATGGGCTTTATCTCCTTCACGTTTAGATATATCAAGAGTTGTCGAATGGATCAGAATAACGATCATGATTCACTCTTCCACCTGAGTGATACTACTTTTTTTTATTCCCACCAGGTCGATGTCCATATTCAACACAGGCAACAGGTTCTCTGACATGTAACCAGAAAGTTCTAACGTGTAAGTGTTGGGGGTTATACACTCAAAGCATGTGTATTGACATTTTGATATGAAATTTAATAAGGATTACATTTTTTTTAATAATTGTTCTTTTAAATTATTGTTGAATAATTTATATAAACATCTGAAAATTTCATATTCATTAATGAGACCATGATCTTATATTAGTATGAGAGGATTAAGATCATAGATAATGAATAAAATTATCAGCAACATATTAAAGTATGAAATCTTTAATGAATGGTTGCTAGTACGGTTCACTAAGCATTATGAATGTGTGTGATTTGAATCCAGATCATTGATATGGATAGACATCTTAGTGAATGTACTTTATATAATGAGATTATATATGACTGGACTGATGTGAATTAATATATTTACCAACGTACTGTTTATAATAAAGATTTAATACACATCAATTCGATGATCATATGTAGATCACTCTGAATCTTGAGTAGTCACAAACTCCTATACATGTCTACTAGATCTTTTGATTTACTCGTTAAGGTTTGTTTGTAAAATAGACTAGTGACTTTTGTTTTAGAAATTCAGTGATATGCATGGTTGGAAACATGATCTTACAAGATTTAGAATCCAAGCTTTCCTAACGGATCGTATATTGGTTTTCTTAAGTGTTAATTCTGGAACTGAATGGTTATTAAATTCAAATTTATAATAAGATTATAAATTAATCATTCACTTGTGGATTAATGGTACTTAAGGATCAAGAGGTAATTAGAATGGTAAAATGAAAATTTTGACCACTTTTAATTTTTGAACCAATAATTGGAGGACAAAACTATATGAATTGATTATATTAGTGGACTACACGAGAATACTATGTAAATATAATCTATAATCTCTAAGAGTGCAATAATAATGGAATTGATAAATATTATTATAGTGGAATAATAATGGAATTGATAAATAAGATTATTTTATTAAAGAGTTTTAATTAATAATCTGATTTGTTGGAGCTTAGGATTATAGGTCAATAGTCTCCAAGTCACCTCTATACTACGCAATCTAGGGTGTAAATATTTCAGGACATAAGAAAAAGACTAACTTGTAAATTAATTTGTATTCTAGGACAAGTATATAATTATGAGATAATTATATATAATTAATTAATTAATTGAATTATTTATATATATAAATGTAATTTTTGGAATTAATACATATATAATTATTGATTATTTTTAATTATTGATAAGTGAGATAAAATATCTAATTTGTGAAATTAGATAATTAAATTATTATTAGATATATTTTGGATCAACTAAATTTATTATTTGTGAAATAACAGATAATTTAGTTGATAGGGGTAATCAGATATATTAATTTTAAATTAATTGATATCTAGATATTTATCTGATTAAAATATATTTAATCAGTAGTAATTGTCATATGTCAATCAATGATTGAGTTTTAGAGATTGACATGGACTATTGTAGTGCCACATGGCACTACAGTAGTGGGGGTACAACGTTGTAATGTCACATGGCACACTGCAGTGCCACTGCACCATTATACAGTGGGTCTCACTATATTATAAAATTTGAAATTAAATATTTTTTTAATTTTTAATTATCCATAAATATCTGATACGTCATTATCTAGAATATGATATAGATTGTATTCTAATGATAAGAGTTGATCAAATGATTAGTTAATCAATCAGAGAATCTGTTTATCAATCAAGAGTTGAAAGAAGAACACAATTTCTCAAGAAGTGATTTTTTTATGATTAAGAGTAATCAAAATCTCTAAAAGAATCATCATCACGTTCTTTTAGAGAATTGTCTCACAAAAAAATTTCTCAGTAAAATCTCTAGATCTCATGTGTTGAGTATATTTAGAGACAGAAAAATATATTTGTTATATTACGTGCCCCAACACGTCCTAGTGTGTTGAAGATTGACTTCGAAGATCTGAGTGTGGATCTCGGAGTCTCCTGATCAATTAAACAATTTCGTGGGAATGGAGAATTGATCGGTTTCGCGAGAATGCTTGATTTAGACGACAAGAGATATATGATTCTCAACTTTATATTTTGTTATATAAAATATATAATGAATCCTGACTGATTGAAAAAAGTTTTGAATAAAAAGTTTTTTTGGTTATCGTATCGTTAGGTGATTTTATTTTACTAAAAGATTCGATTTTATTTGCCACACGCCACATGCTTCCAATGCGCACGCACCGCGATGACTAATAGTAAAGACAATGCTTAATGTACCCAAATCAATTAATGCTCATTCAGAAGTAGACTGTTTTAAGCGTCATATAGAACTACATGGCCACACTTGTGGAGGTGATCAAACTCTAGATAAATGAAATTTTGACCCTTGGCGATATGCACCTAAGGTGATGTCCCGACATGAATATATGTAAAGACGCACTATTAATAAATGCTACAATCTCATGGCATCCCAATAATCATTTTGAGTTATGGTGAACTTGATTAATGAGGCAATTTGATTGTCAAAGAATATGGGAGCTAAAATGACTTTCCGTCATGTTGCCAATCTAGTTTCCATAACGAACATGCGATTATTCATTATCTTAAAAGGAAGCCATTTGACTTAAAACATAAGTCCCATTTGAGGTAAGAAGCAACGAAATGACCCAAACACATACAACTGGGAAGCTTGACATTGTGATCATGGTTCACACGCAGCATGGGACACTAATAATGCAATGAATTAAATAGGAGGTAACATTACTTTGAAGCATGTAACATGATGACCATAGTGCAATAAGGCCATCCACTTCCACCTTCTCGTTTCAAAAGTATGGACATTTTTAAAACTTCCACTGCTTCACTCTTTTTTAGTCGAAGTAGTGGTGTCTTTGAAGAAATGAAAAAGATGTAGTCCACCCACTCTTGCCATCAGGACACTAATTTGGTATGATTCCTAATGGTAATGGGAGATATGGGGAGGTCACCACGCACATCTTGTAAGAGTGATATTGTATCAACACCTATGTATTCAACTCTCTTACTTTCTTACTTGACAACGAAGTGGGGTCTAAAAAATATATCAACTTTGAAAATTTTCTCCGCACCACGAATCAAACAAGCGCCCAATGTAGATTCCATATTTTGCCACCAACAACAGTTCCTCATGACGGTAATGGGACCAGTGACGCCAACTTGAGACTACAAAATAACGATTTTCAATCAGTTGTACCCCGATCATATGCTAGCATGGAAAGTCACTTTCGCATTGTATCTGTACACTGAATGAGTCACGTTATCTTCCTACTGGGCTTCAAAATTTTCATGATTGCAACATAATACAGATTTTCAACATAAATCGCACAGTCACACACTCTGTATCATACAACCAATATTACATCCTCACACTATCCAATCATGATATGTTCCTCATTAATTTAAAAGTTTAACCATCACAAAAATAATACAAATTTGTTCACTTGAATTATGAAAACAATAATTTAAGACTGCCATCATAATTGTACTTCTCATGATTTGAGGGCCTTCATCAAGTAACCTCAGTGGAACACATAAAGAAGATGTACAAGTTTAGTTGCTACACACTAAACATGAACATTGGGATAATATGATTACACTTTCATGATTGTACACATTGATAAGCCTTTTGAGTGGAAGGCTTCAAAGCCACCAGGTTCCTCAGAGATCAATATGAAAGGGCTTTTGGCCGCCTCTAAGTGTGTCTACAATACCACTTAAAGGAGATGTCTTTTATGTTGGTTTTTTGCACCCATGGTAATAGGAAATAACCATGTCTGGTGCCTCAAGCAGAGCATTTCAGGCTAATTACTACCTCGATGACGACAAAATCACCTTAACAGGCGGGTTGACGATCCGCCGCTAAGTGCACCGGGGTAATGATAAAATTACTATAAGGGATGACTTAGGATTAAGCATTTAAAAGTGGAACTTAGCCACTGTAAAAAATTCTCCTCCAAAAGTGGAACTTGGCCGTTGAAACAAAGGAGAAAATTCGTTGAAACTTAAAATAAATTGGTAGGCATATTGTCGTTAGGCCAACATATGAAAATGTATCTATGATCCTTTAAGTGTTTCCATGACAGATGGTTTAAATGTTCACACATATATGTGCCTTCTTAGGCAGTTTCATTCTATTTTCATGTATATATATATATGTCTTCTTAGGCAGTATTATGTAGGTTTCTACGCATATGTGCCTTCAAAGGCTGGATCGTTTGAGGATGACACTTCAGATAACAATCTTTTTTTTTTTGCTTAGGAAGTTTCACCATACTATTGTGTTTATCATTGAAAGTGCATCTATGCTTACTTATTTAGAAACTTTCCAAATGGCATCACTGAATGCAATTTTATCTCCACTAGTAGAGGTTATAAACACATTGTCGAGCATTATCATTTACATGCTAGTAAGTTGGCTAATGACGTATACCTCTTGATTCTGTCAATCATCATACCACATGGAAATGCAAAAAATGTTGCAAACATACACTTGTTACATCTACTGTCATACATATCTAATTGTACAAATGTCATATTTGAAAGTTCATTTTTCCCAATAAGCATTATAACATATGCTCCTGACATGCATCTTCACCGTCGAGCCATTTCTTAGTGAATTGCGTCCTACTTAGTTATCTCAGTTCTTCCATATCATTAATAGCAGAAAGTGATGGTACATTTACTCGTGACTCTGATAAACTATCTCTAGTAATGTTGAAAATTGACCATCATTGAGCTTTATCTATCAGATATGAGTACGGTATAGTAAGAGAATATCGCTTGGCTCTATTCACTTGTCATGATACATGGGTATTTGAACACACATTGTAAACATACATATGATATATATATATATATATATATATATATATATATATATAATATATTATCATGTATACACTTTCGTGTTAACCTTGAACATAGGTTGTGCATTGCGATTCGTTGTAGCCAACTACTTCTTGCATCTTTTACTGGAGGTTAAATGAAAGTAATTGGTACATTATCACGTCTAACTGGGGGCTATAACAGCAAAGATGGCCTTACATGATTGATTCAGTGGAGAAACATTCATCATCAAAGTTGAACATCTCACAATTCGGTGACTCATCAAGAAATATCACAACACACATTGAGACTATGTACAAGTTTAATTGCTATGCATTTGAACTTGCACAGGGGGTTAATGTACATGGGTGCACCCCCTCCATTCACATGATTGACCGCTATGATACTGACTCGTCAATGTCGCACATGTCACTCCTATGTACTACTGTCAAGTGCCAGCTTTGACTTTTCAACGTGATTTTTCGATCCACATCAGCGACCGACCAACATAACATGTATCTTATATTATTTATTATTTTAATGTATTCGTTCATATCATTATAACCACTAATTCAAGTGACAAAGACTTCATTGAGTCTCTTGCTTGGGAACATTATGGGGGTTGTGGTCTGGTAGGATTTGGACGAGGTTATATTGTAAGATATACCTTTACTAGTATGGCCACTTTGAGGGTCGTGGATGTGTTGTCTTCCCGTTCTGGGAAGGGACTTAGTTGTTAGGACGACACTCCTCGAGAGGGTTCCCGAACAAATACTGCATATCTCATCAATGTGGGACAATCTCCATGTTATTTCTTCTTGGATCCGCAATCACTACACATGACACATGACGCAATGTGAAAGGTAGTGTACACGAGAATATTCCCCATAGATACCCTAGCCCACGCGGTTATGATTATAACAAATAATGACTGGACATTGCCACCTCAACAAGCTTGTTGAGGTGTCATTATGTAAGGTCCTTTGCCAATTAGTCAAGAGATTAATTAGAGTGGACCCCACATGAAAGATTCTCTATAAATAGATACATTCCCTTTCATTGTAAAAGACTTTTGATACTTCGAGATTCATTTTATATTTCTCCACTTACTAGACTTAGGAGAATTCTCTCTAAATTCCTCCTCCCAAGAGCATTTTATCACCTTTCAAATGATAGCTCAAAGTACTCGTCCTTCATCCTTCAGATCTCAACCTCCACGTTCACAGACTATATTAGTCGTTTATTATGACTAGATCATTCTTTTAGCTCCTTAACACTTGGGATGTGTGAGAGCACGCTCCTAAGACTTCAGGATCGGGCTGTAACAATATACATTTGTGTGAGAAAAAATCTTGGGAGATGAAGGAGCGTCCAAGAGAATTGAGGAGGAAGAGTGAAAAGAAATTATATTTGAGCTATTTAAGTAAAGTAGTACTAAGGTCTTTTTTTCCTTTTTCCTTTTTTCGTTAATATTTTTTATTTTAGTCTTGTGAAAAATACGGACTAGACGCTTACAATTTACTTTTTCTATCATTTGTAACTCTGAAACTTTTTTTTGTCATGTATAATATTTAAGTTACAATTTTTAAACAATTTAAGGTTACTGTCACCATTATGTTTTAAGTCCGCTAGGAGTGCCCACAAACAGCGATGTCTCTTCTCCATATTCTTCTTTTTATGCTGCTTCATGATGATTTTCAGTTGACTGAAAATCATGATTTTGCTGAAAATCATGATGAAGTAGAAGAAATACACGGAAGATGGACAACAGAGAACACACTCTTAACAGACAGACAACATAGTGGAACAGAAACCTTAAATTGTTTAAAAAAATGCAACTTCAAGGTTACATTTTATTCTTTGAACACCAGAAAGGTCATTATCACATTTTTTTTGCGGCATTTGAGTCATTGTCTTGCAATTGCAATCCAACATAAAGCTAAGTTTCACGTCAAGGAGCATTTTGGTACCATTTTCATTGCTTCATGTCCCGTTTTTGCTTGGAACCCCATTCTCACTTCCAGGGAATGTAATACTTTTCTATCTTTCTTAACTCGATCATACTAAAGTTATTCGTATGGAGAAATGTCTTCAATAGTGAAACATTTTCCATAGTTCCTTGTCAGCCACTAGTACTTTGCACCTAACATTATATCCTCTATCATAGTAGAAAAATTTAATTCCACCGTAGTAGTTTCAAGAATTAGACCTTGCAAGGATTGATCTCGGTGATTAACCTAACTATATGGAAATCAGGCTCTCGTCCGAGTTAGAAAGACTCAACTCTTCAGATAACTTATGATAAACATCATATGTTCTCTGACAGGAGTTTCAAGTTCCATCCTGCAGTTCATGAAGTTACACATAGTTGTCTATCTGGATTGACGATCCTGATCCCCGAACATTTCGGTGATGTTTAATATCATATCAGTGGCAGTCTCAAAGTTCTGATGCTGATGTTGCAACACGTTGCTCATTGCCAAGATGTAACATCTGGAGATCTCATCAGAACGCAACCAAGAAGAATAAGCATCATTTTCTTCTTAAGTCGATTCAACAATAAGCTCAAGAGGACAAGGGGTAGTGAGCACGGGTTTGTGCTTTTCTACCGTCAGTACGATATCAAGATTTCATTTTCAATCCACATAATTTTCACCATTGAATTTGTTCGGTTAAGAATAGTTGAGAGGGGGGATAACAACATGATTGCTAAAAAGAATAAATAAAGTGGTGTAAATAAATACTCAATTGTTTAGGAAAATATGATGCATGATGCAACTACTAAATATTTTAAAATCCATTAAAAATATTTCCTCTAGGATGTTACGATAAAAAATGATAGTTTGTCTCATCAATGGATGAAGTCCAAACTATCTCATATCGCATCGAGACTCTTCTCGTTTGGTTAACGCTCAAATGTCTCCACATCTAACTTAACCAATCACCAATGGTTTTGGTCATCTCAGCCCCATTGACTAGCCCCTATGGGGGATTCCAATTTGCTTCAGTCTAAGTGGTTAACCAACGCATCGACTCTTAAATGTTGCTATGGACTAACAGTCCGTCTATGGGATGACCCTACCCCACCACTCCCTTTAGACGTCTTAACTTCTGAAGCAACTCGATGACTCAAAGTGACACGATTCTAAAGTTTCTCACATTCAAGTGAGGACTGCTATGGGCGGTTCTAACCCTTCCTCGTGGCACGATCAAATTTGCGTTGGAGATCTTGGGAACACTTCAATGTAAACGACCCTCCCACTTAGTTTTTGAAAAAAATTGAATTTTTGGTTGTTTTTCAAAAACCATAACTTTTATTAATTTGAAAAACGTGATGAAATTTATAAATTCTTTATTAATTTTAAATTCTAATTTAAAATCATAACTATTATAAATTTCACATTGTAATCAAATAATAACCATTATCAATTAATCTACAATGATGCATGTAAATGCTACATGGTAATTTGATATTGGTATATCTCTAATATACATGACATGTTATATGATGATGATACACGATTAAAATTAAATCATACATTTAAATTTAACCTCTATATTGGCTCATTTCTAATTACAACCCATAAAAATAATAAATAAATCACAAATTAATTTATGAACTAATCTCCATGACGTCTGTAATTTGTTCTTTCGTCTCCATGTCGTCCCACCATTTTGTAACACTTTACAAAATATTTGTCCCATTTTTTTAAAGAAATTCAGTTTTCAATTTTTTTTAATTTTCCAACATATTTTTACTTTGATAAACTAATTACCAAGTAATTAGTAAATTGATTTATTTTCAAAATAATTTTAAAATAAATGACAATTATACATGTGTTGAAAAATTTATCAAATTAAATTAAAATTAAATAAGGGACTAAAATTGATTTTAAAATCATATTTTAAAATTTAAATTTCAAAAATCTTAGGTTTCCTAAAATCATGGTTTTTAAATCTTGTAGGTTTCAACTTTAGGGAAAAACTCATTTAAGCATGATCTTTTTTCGAAGTATGAGTACGTCTATCTTTGGTATCTTTTACAGTGATATATTGAAAGAGACGTTTAAGATGGGTATATGAGACGACAACTTACATTTTCCACTTGGAGACGCTTTTTATGTTGGGACCAAGAGGGCAACACTTTTAATTGATTCTTGGGAAAAAATTTGGGTGACGTGGCTTACATGATATCAAAGAGCAAATCGTGCCTAGGCACAGTATTGGGGATGTTAGATATCACATCGACTGTGAATGATACATGAAATATATATAAGATGACATACAACAATTCTAACTTGAATAAATCTTTTAAGGATTTGTTTTGTATGTCAAAAGCAAGAGACAAAATCGTAAAACATGTTACTTGGGGCGTGGAGTAAAACAGACAATATTTCCATTAGAATGTAATAGATGACTTTTTTTTTGTTAATTTATATGCAAAAATGACCTATCATATATATATATATATATATATATATATATATTATGGGTGTTCATCGATCATCAATGATATGACGACACGTGTATATATATATATATGTTATGGGTGTTCACTGATCATCAATGACGTGACGGCACATGTCACACCGCATCAAAAAGCTCGTGACAAAGGGAAAGTTTCAAAGGAGAGGAACTGACCTCGTCTGGATAGTCCCGAAGGAGCTTGGTCACACAAACCTGAACACATGAAGGACAACATGGATGAAGGTCACGAAGAGAGTTCGGATAATACTGAGTACCAGGGTCATCATTACCCGTCGAAAGTAACATCCCAGATGGCGCCTTCCTACAAGCCAGAATGCCCACTGAGTCCAATCGTCGTGGTATGATGTCAGATCAGCCTCCGATATGCCACCCCGAAAACACATTGACATTTAATGCCTCCCTCCCGTCCAATCAAGGACAAACATCATGTCCAGGGAAGCTTCCCTAGCACTCTCTCGAGACTTCCTCGACACACTTCCTCCAATAAGGCTTCAAACGAATACCCTCATCTACAAAAAAAAGATATGCCATTTTCTCCCCTAAGGAAACTATGTCAAAATAATACGAGAATATTGACTTAAGCATCATAGGCATTTAGGTGAGGCAACCACCCATTGGTTCTCTCGCTATTTGGGTTCTTTGTTTGTGTTTTACAGACATTGAGGTCGCAAGGAGCTCTAGTCAGAGGGGAGATTACATGCAACCTCACTGTTGAAGTTTTCGACATCAACGGTTTATGCCGTCTATGGGGACGACAATAAAATCGTTCCTATTCAAAGCATTTGAATCCCTCTCTCTCCCAGAAAAGGAGGATGGTTTCGACATCCTATGCCAGTGAAGTCCATGACGAGAGGGAGGATTCACCCTTCCCCCCGGTGGGAGGAGAAATTTCTACTGTCATAACGATTACGCAACGAAAGAAGAAGGATACGATAGTTGTAAATTTCTGAGGTAACCAGAAATGAGAGGAAAGGCGTGCCCATCACCACTCAAGTCACAACGGTTTCTTGCATGAAAATGTTCTCCCCGATGACTCAAAGGCCCACTGGCGGAGTCACCACACACTCACAGGACAATGGGGGAAAACTATCTGGGAAAGGGTGAGACGACACCTTAACTTGAAAAAATTGCCACCCCTCGAGGAAACTAGGACCAAAATGAAACCAGGCCGAGCTCCCCATTTGTAACGTGGTTGGGGACATCTTAGGAGGATGAAGGAGGAGAGCGAGATCACTGAAGAATAAGTGAAGGTGAAGACCCCTGAAGGACCCTTCGGGGGTAGTATGTGAGCAGCTTCAGAAGATTGAGGAAATTATTGGTGGGCCACCCTCCGTCCAACTTTTTGGTGCCCTTTTTTAGCCATCAACGATTTTACAAAACTCCTGCATAAACAAAAGGCCACGCAGCATGGATAAATGGGCCTGGGGTCATTCCCAGTTGGAATACAGAGACTCGTATCAATCCTCCGCAATAGGCATTCCTAGCTCTTAGCTCTATATTAGTATGCTGGCTTGCAAGTCAAGTTTGGACATGAAGCCCCGGTGAAAGGATGAGGACGATCACAAAACCTCTTGCACCATTTTTCACAAGATCAGACTTTTACTAATGAGGCATACGAGCATGTCCCTCCTAAGCTCCCGCATGAAGCGGATGAACTCATAGGAGTTAAGTAACATGTAGCTGATGCACTACTTGAGGAATAACCCCTAGAAGGAACTTGAAGGCTTAAAGTGGTCAATCATTCTCCCATCAGAGCATCCAGGAAAGGTGATTCAGGATGAATCAACATCTTCCCATGAGCATAATTTAGAGCTCAACGGGTCCCACCATTAAGGCAAAGATGAAGCTCACAAAGAAGGACTCCCCAACAGCCCAGGAAATAAGAAGTCTGGTCATCTTCAGTTCTCCACCTCATTCTTTTTCCCCCAAGTCAGAGCAGAAGAAGTGATATCATTTTTAAATGGTCAATGCCAAGGTGTAACGAGCAACAATGACTATGTACTCATCGACATTTGTCAAATAAAAGGGAAAAATCGACTCTTCCACAATGTGCAACAAAGAACTAAAAAGTGTGACTGGTGTGGTAATCTAGCTCACTAGTCAAGATTAATAAGTGATGAATGGTGTGACAATCTAGCTTATCAGTCAGAATTGAAAAGTGATGTCTGGTGTGGCAATCTAGCTCACTAGTCAGGATTAAAAGTGATGATTGGTGTGGTAACCTAGCTCACTAGTTGGGATTAAAAAGTGATATCTACTGAGTCTTCTAGCTCACTAGACGAGATTAAGGATCTAGCCAGAGCAAGAAATGTTTGGATAGACGTCAAGATAAAAAGTGATGTCTGTCGAGCTCTCTAGGTCACCAGACGGGATTAAAGTTCTAGCGAAAGAAAGGAATGCCTAACTTGAAATCAAAGGTAAAAAGTGATGTCCGTCGAGCCTTCTATCTCACAGAACATGATTAAAGATCTAGCCAGAGCAAGGAATGCATGGCTAGACATCAAAGGTAAAAAGTGATGTATGTCGAGTCTTCTAGCTCGTTAGACGAGATTAAGGTTCTAGCTAGAACAAGGAATGTCTGGCTAGACATCAAAGGTAAAATGATATGTTTGCCATGCCTTCTAGCTCGCCAGATGGGATTAAGGTTCTAGCTAGAGCAAGAAATGTCTGGCTAGACACCAAAGGTAAAGAGTGATGTATGACGTGTCCTCTAGCTCGCTAGAAGTTATTAAGGATGTAGTCAGAGCAGGAAATTCCTTGCTAGATGTTAATGTAAAAAGTGATGTCTACCGAGCCCTCTAGCTCACCAGATGGGACCAAGGATCTAGCCATAACAGGGAATGTCTGGCTAGACATCAAAAGTAAAAAGTAATGTTTGTCGAGCACTCCAGCTCATCAAATGAGATTGATGAAAGGATCTAGCCAGAGGAGGCACGCCTGGCTAGACGTCAAAGGTAAGAGGTGCCTGGCAGAGCACTCTAGATCGCTAAACGAAGACAATGGTCTAGCCAGAATAGGAAAGCCTAACTAGATGACAAAGGAAAGAAAAGAAAGTAATCTGGTCAGCGCTCTAGCTCTCGAGGAAAGGAAAGGTCCTTTGGCAAAGTACCAAAGGAAAAGAGTTTAGCTTGCATTCTAACTCGCCAGACCAGGAAAATACTCAACCATGAGAAGAACACTTGGCAAACTAGGAAAAGTAAACTCTCAATTTGAGGCAGGTTCACCTAACTAGGCCTCCTAAATGGGAGCACATTAGAAAACTTCATTAAGATTATGAAAGATCTGTGACCCGACCTCCCTCAAAGGAGGCAACCCACTAGGAATGATCAAGCTCAATGAAAAAAGGTCAAATCCATTTTAAAGACCACTCAAGCTCGGGGTAAGAGCAACGTAGCTCAGGTCAGCAAGAACTAGTACTTAGAACATTCATAACTCGAAGAAACAAATAAGCATGAATAAATGGAGGATTAAGGTCTCGTCCAAACCTTAATCAAAGCTCGAAGAAAGTAAAAGCAAAACTTCATTTGGGGATTAGATCTGAAAAGTTGGAAATTTATTTTAATAGTACCATTCATAAATTGACCATGTTGACTTATAAATTTATATACTAGGTACTTTATGTATATTCCATACCTTATGATCTACATGATCATCACTATAATATTCAACATGTTCTTTATTTACCATATCAAGAATTATATTTATTGTAGATCTACTGTTACAAGAAAAATTACTTTTAAATAACCTACTCATTCTTCTAATTTACTAGATTATTCTTATGTCTAAAAGTTTCATTATTTTTTTTACTAATGAATCTGATATGGCCCTTTTTCAAATTTTCAGCCTTTTGAGGCCTAATCCCTCAACCAACCTATAATAAAATATAAAAAATCATCCTCATACATTCAGAAAAGTTCCAGTAAAAATCTTTTTTTATTAAACCTCCAGTTTCCCATTTAAAAGACCCAGCCCAAATTGTTAAAACTCATTTCGTTCCAAACATCCATAATTTCCCAGGTCACAAAGGCAAGAATCTCAATTTCTACAATGATATCTTCTCATAACTAAATCTGTAAATTTTAACCTAATAAAAAGTATTGAAGGAAAGATCACTTGCCATTCCTTCTACATTCTCAAAATTGTGACCATGGAGGGTTGAAAGCTCATTCTTCATTTTTTAAAACTCTTTTAAATAAAAAATAATACAATTATTTTGACTACATTGATGCATGACATACAAATCAAAATGCTAAATTTTCACACCATGGTTTTTAAATTTTGATAAAAATGTCAAATCTGGTTTTCCAAATTGGTTCTTGAGATGGTGGTCCAAGGTCCCATCTTAGAATTATTACAAATTGATTTTCAACAATGTTTTAATTTGTTCTCAAAATTATACAAGCCCTCATCAATCGAAGCCTCCTTCCCTTAGCTTCTTTATTTTTCAAGAAAATATAAAATACATTGGATACTGAAAATGACAATGCACAATTAAAGATGAGATTCTCACCCGACAATATGTCATCAAGTGGTGGGATATATTTATACCCAAAAAATTATCGTCTCTTTAATCAAGATTTTACAAATACTCACCTCTGCTTGAAATTAGCCAGACCCTTTTACCCAGGCTCCATTAACAGTTAATGAGCTCATTAGCCAGACCATCAAAACCTAACCAGACTCAAGCAAAAATTGATCCAATAAATAATTTTTCTAGAAGATAATAGTAATTCTGACTCAGAATCTTCTGTGAAGTCAAACCATTGAATAAAACCAAATACCCAAGAAGCTCAATCTACTAAAAAGGTTTTCCTTCAACAATTGAAGAGCCAAAGCACCTAAAAGGGTCGTGCCATACCCCAATGGACTTATAACTTATTCCAAGATTTCCAATATCCATTTGAAGAATTTCACCTAAGTGATGGTGAGTAAATAAAAATAAAAGAATTTACTTTTGGTAAAAATTACCAAAATTTCAATAATGGAGGAATAACCAACAAATAAAGGAATTCACTTTTGGCAAAAGAGTAAAATTTCAACAATAAAAATCAAGAGATAATATCAAGATATCAAGAAAAATAATTCTCTAATTTGAAGCACCTTTCGAGATATCAAGTGACAAAGTAACAATAAATGAATTAACTTTTGGAAAAATGCTAAAACTCTTACAATGAAAGAACAATATATTATCATGATATCAAGAAAAATAATTCTCTAATTTGAAGTAAATTTCGAGATATCAAGATGACAATTTTTCAACTTGAAGCAATAATTAAGATAAAATGATCAAGATAGCAATTATCAAGAACATTTATATTTTGTTTCTTTTGTAAAAGGCTTAGAGATAAGATGTAAGTTATCAAAAGATTAGATCGCTAGTTGTCTTTTACACATATTTTAGTCAAAAGCTACAATGTAAAGTATGTTTTACTTTAGTAGGAAAAAACAGTGCAATGTCAAATGTCTTTTACTTTAATAGGAAAGAATAGTACAAGTTAATGATGAGTTCCCGATAAACTTCACTCTTGCCTATAAATAGAAGATCTTCTCCCATTATAGTTGATAACTTGACTTTTACTCATTACTCACTTTTGAGAGGAAAACTTATTTTGAAAAACAAAACTCTCTTCTCCCTCTTCCTCCTCCTTTGTAATACTTTCTTTTTATAACATTAATTAGTGAATATGAGCACTAGTGAATATGAGCACTAGTGAATATGAGCACTAGTTAACTGTTACAAAGGCTTCAATATTTCCAATCTTGTAAGTATTCAAATTATTGATTCTTCAATAAATATTTGACTTCATAATTTTATGTCTTGTCTTTAAACTATATAATTACTATTGATAAGTATGCTATGTGGTTTCCTTTGAATAAATGATCCTCTAAATCAGAAATCTCCTCTTTAAAATTAATCGTTATTTCACCCCACAGTATATATATATATATATGTATGTATATATTCAGAGAGAGAGAAAGTAAGTGATATATATATTCATAGAGAGAGAGAGAGAGTATATGACCCACAAAGAAAATGAATGTATGATTTTTTTTTGAGTATAATGTGTTTTCAAATAAAATTATTTAAAAGAATTTAAAAAATATCATAAACAAACATAAGAACAAAAAAGTGATAGGAAGTTACCTTGGTGGCTACAAAAGTGAAATGATAAAATAGTATGTTCATAACTAACTTATAACTTAAAAATTATCATTTTTGCATACTATTAAATTGGTGGATCATTTTTGCTGTAAGTTTTATAATATGGTCAATCATGCATCTCTTTTAAATATACGAATGAAATTACAGACTCTAATCTACTGACATGATCTCTTATAAAAAAGTAACATATCATAAGTACATATCCATTTATCCACTTCTTAGCCTTACCCCTTATAGGAGTGTTAAAAAAAATCGACGAACCGACTCAACTGCTCAAATCAACGCAAAACATAATCTATTGGATGATTTAAGTAGTAAAAATGGTTTGATTTCATTTCATTATTGAAGAAACCATTAAATTTGGTTTGAGCTATGTTTCATGTTAAAATGACTCACTCAAACCAAACCGAGTACTCAGACATAAAGATAAACCAAATTTCATTTCAACCTATCTCAATTCTCATGCAGGACAAGTCCTCTGCTTAAGAAATAAACATCATTTTACTATTTGTTCATTATGTAGAAATTATTTTATTGTTAAGTTATCTAATGAAATAAGACTCATTTTATTAAGATGGATTCTTTCTTGCATTAACATTGTTAATTTTAAATATAAATGAAATGAAACTACCAGCTCAAACCAAACTAAACAGATAATTAATGATTTGATTTTAATTAATATATATGTTTGATTTGTTTTATTTAACTTACTTATTTATCAAATTGATTATATTAATTTAACTATGAAATTGATCTAAAATTAAACTAAACTGTCCAATGAATATCCCTGCGGACGCCCACTGAAACCCAAAAAAAGAAGAAAACAATCGAATAAAAACACTATATCAATGCCGTTTCAATTCCCGATCAATTGATGCTATCATTGCGGATGTGTATGAAAACATCAAGATTCGTCGCTCCTGTTAATTGGATTAAGCGGATCCTGTCATCTATTTTTTTTGACTTTTTTCTTTCATCAAACCCATCTCGCCAACTAATCTGCAGTCATCATATAACAGCAAATTTTCAAACACAACCGCCAATAATACATAATAAAAAAATATTTAAGTTATGATGCTCACTTTCCAGGATTAAACGTTACAGTTTCCTCCCAAAAAGAGGATTTGACTTTTGACCAAAAAAAAGATTGACTTCATTTGTCTATATGATGCCTGCTAACCACCAGGTCATTTATATTGTCATTCCTTATTCCTTACATGAAGCATTCAAGCAAGATCCTTACTTTTTATCAATAACAATTGAAAGCACTACAAACTATGAATTACAAAGGAAAAAACTGGTCATATATAAGGAACCAACATTAACGCATAATTCTGTACAAAGCTTTGTATGCAGGGTTTCCTCATCTATTATGCTCAGTCATGAAACCGTCTAAAAAGGGCTGTTGATCTATAACGCCATCCGAAAAGATGTACAGATAAAAGTGGCAATAAATCTCCCTCGCATTTCTATTGGATGAACCTCACAATGACTATGATGGAAGCGCCTCACGATCACGAACAACACAATAATCATAAGTGCAATAATTCAAATTACTTGCACATGTTAGTAAATTTGAAGCGTGTCATGTTGGAACCTGCACATCCTGTCAATTATAGTTTTAAATGGAATGCCAATGACTCTATCAAACCATCAACAGAAAAAGGTCATTAATATCACAGAAAATTCTTTGGTACAGGGCTAATTGGGTACCGCAGATACCTCAACTGTGTCATGTACCTCAAACATGTTGAACAGTGGTGTACCTCAAATGTGTTAAACGATGATGTATCTCAAATGTGTTTGAACAATGATGTACCTAAAATATGCTGAATAGTAATGTATCTCAAATGTGTTAAACAATGATGTACCTCAAATGTGTGAAGGCACCTTAAATGTGATGAAGGTACCTCAAAAAAGACCCAGTAGTACCAAGGCCGTTACCAAAGAATGATCCATGATATCACTATCCAAAACCAAAGAGTCATAATTGATTAATTACCTTCCCCAGCTTGTTGTGGAAAATAGTCTCTACTTCACTGCGGAGACTTTCCACATCCAGAGCATAATCTCTTTGATACTCTTCCTCCAACAAATCCTGCAGCTGCTTCCTCATCTTCTCCAATGCATCATCCAGCCCACAAATTTCCTTAAAAACAACAGCTTCAGTTGTCCTCAGAAGAAGAAGATTTTTAATCGCAGCAAGGGCCTGAAACACAAGCATATCATCATCATATAGCAGGCATAAGTTTATCCACTTCTCACAACAACAATTGATAAGAAGGGTAACTATCAGGTCTAATTAACTTCAAGGAAAAATTAACTCTACCATAATAACTGAACCACATCATCACGCAAATTCACACAAACACCTAACACAAAATAGAGACAACCTTTTCCTGGAGATCAATGTCAGTTGAAGAAGTTAGATCAACCATGGACTTCAAGAAAGGGTGACTGCTGAAAACAGGAGGCTCAGCTTGGTTTACATTTTCTAAGTGACACTCCGCCAGATCACCAACAAGAAACACAGCTTTCTTGCGCAGTCTGATATCAGTACTAGGATTGCTAAGAATATCCTGCAACGCAGAAAAATGTTATTCTCACCGCAATCATGGATGCCTAAAATCAAATCCCACATTTAAATGGTTGTTTAATCGGTGACCTGAAGCATCACAACTCCAGCTTCCGAGTAAAACACTTCCTGACCATCCATGTTGTTTCTGATTAAGGCTGAAACAGCATAAAATGCCTTGATGGCTTCTTCTACAAAATCAGACTTCACCATCTTCATCAGCTTTGGTAATGCCCCAAGTTTCAGGACCTGAAACATTTGTTTTTTTTTTTGCCGTGTCAGATTCTTTCAAGGAGATATTACTGAATTAGAAACTACGCGGAGCATTTCCATGTAGAATCTCGCCGTGGCAATTAACACAGAACCCCATTCCAGGAGTTGCTGTGATACCCATAACCTTAACTAAAATAAGTAAAATTCCAAAACACGTAGACTAGTATGTGGAACTGCAACACTGCTAATTTGGAAAGTAAGAACAATACATAATTTAGCATCAGTAATAAATTCAATTCAACATGCTACCTGCTTTTGGACAATGGGATTATTTTGACTGGCTTTCCCAATGATCCAAGCAGCAAGTCTCCTAATAGCAGGGTCAGGGTGCTTAAGCTCTTGTATCACCACAACAAGGCCCCCCAATTTGTTCAAATCTAAGAAACATGAAATAAACTGTGAACAGCTCAATAATGTTATATATTACTTTAAATGTAGATAGGAATTTATGGAAAGTACTATCCTTCAAACTTTCACTATCATAAATACTCTGTAACTGATTAATAACCAGCCTTGAATATAAAGTAATGTATCACGACATTGTTGTTGAATTAAAATTAAATGCCAAAAATTGCATTAAAAGATATTTTAGAAAGTACTCTCGTGTTAAACAATCAATTGATTTATTGTTGGTTATGCTCAACAGGAACTCAAGATCACCATAATAATCATCACATTTGCGGTACTATTCAATGGACAATTTCCATATATTATTAGGTTAATCTTCTCCAGTTAGACTATGAAATATGAGACAACCAAATTCGTTCAATCAAACTGTAAATGTAAATAGTTAATCATTAATTACTAGCTGCATGAGGATCTAAATTAGATTATGCAATACGCATTTGGTAGTTCAAGAAAGAGTAAATTTATGTACTCGTGTAAGAAAATGTTAATGAGAAAAAGTTCTTAGATATTTAGTGCGTTGAGAAGTAAGAAGATATTAAACCAATCATACAAATCATCAGTGAAAAACTTTACAATAGTTAGAAAAGAAATTCAAAAACTAAATCTACCATTTGCATTATCGATGGGCTCAACAAGAATTAGAAGCTCCTGTAGTGCACGGTGGCGATCTTCCAATGGTACAGAAGAATTACTCAAGTCATCTATCGCAATTCGCATCAGCTGTGCGTCTGATGGCATTTTTAACTTCTCCATTATTTCCTGCAAGAAAATAATACAGATATTTAGAAACTCAAGTAGAATTCTGCCAGCATGATAAAGTACAAGAGAACCTGGCAGAGCTTGCATAATTTATATTAGCCAAATAGGCAGCGGAATATAACATTATGGGAAAAAGAAGTGACTACACTCCCAGAAAAAAACATCATATGGCTTGCCACAATAAGAAAAAGATACGACACTAAAAAACCTATCATGCTTCCGACTCTATATTTGCAATTAACCCATATAATAACTACTTCCAAATACAAAGGAATGTTAATATTTTGAGCTGGTGTGAAAAGAGCTGCTTTCCCCAATTCCGTTATTTCATCTGCTCTCAGGAGTCATTGACAAACACCTCCCGCAATTCTTGTCTCACGTTCCTTGAAAAGGTATCCAAATGTGTAAACTAAGAAACCAAGAGTTGGTTCGTATCACAGAGAGAGAGGGGGGTTGAACCCTTGATTTCATTTTTGGAATTGGAATCCAAAACCCAAAAGAAACAGTTTAAAGTCAATCCAAAGCAAAACCTAAGAAGTGATCCCCCAGAACCCTAATTTGAGAACACAAAATAAATAAAAGTGAGAATACACTCACCTCACCTCACCTCTAGTTTGATTAATGATGCAGACAATTCCCCTGGACTTTCATAAAAGATACTTAGGGTAAGTTTGGCAGTCTAGAATGGACTGTACTAATTCAACCAGATAGGATTGGATCGGACTGTACTATAACTGGACTATTTACTATTGTCATGCGTTTGATGGAGGATCAGATTAGAAAGCTGATTGACATATAATACTTGTAAAATATTAAAAATTAAGTCATAAAATATTATTTTGTAATTCTAGTTATTAACATTCATTATTTTTATAATATTTAATATACACTAAATTTTCGAATTTCATTCTTTCTATTTATACTTACAAAATATAATTACTTGAATAAAATATTTATAATTTTTCTAAAATATTAGTTAATCACAAATGTTTTAATGTTATACAAAATCTAGTTTGAATTCATTATATCCTATAAAAATATGTTACCTTAAATATTTATTTTATTTATTTAATAACTTTAAATATTTTAATTTTACTTTTTATTATCTCAAAACATTGATTATTTTTTCATTTTTTATAAGAAACGTATAGTATTAAGAGAAAAAGCCAAAAGGCTATACAAAAACTAAGGGGGCAGAGACCAAGTAAAAAATTTGGTCTTGGTCGAAGGATCTAAAGAGTAGATCCAATCTTCACACAAAAGAATGAAAAAAAGAGCCATCAAAAGCCTCCTTTCTGTCCAAATTGTCCAGAGGAGACACAAAGGGATTATCCTCCTCTGTCCCCTGCCAGCTGATGCCCAGCAACAAAGAAGTTCCTTGACGTTACTAGGCATGACCCAAGTAATTCCTACACCCACAAGCACTGTAGTCCAACACTTGTACGAGAAAGAGCAATGCATAAACAAGTGATTATTGTCCTCCTCTTCAAAACTAAGCAGATAGCACCTATTAGCCATATGAAACCCTCTTCTTTTTAACTTATCAATAGTTAGGTTGGCCTCCACACTGTTGTCCAACTCAAAAACCCATATCTGGGGGAGATACCAGTTTTCCAAGTCGAAGCCATAGGAAAAGCTGGATCGGAGGAAACCGAGAGAGTCTTGAAGTAAAATTTGACGGTGAAACCTCCCACCATGTTTGGCTTCCACAGAACATAATCTATCCGAGAAGGACATAAACAAACACTATAAAGGGTATGCATGAACTGTAACATCTCATCTACCTCCCAATCATTGCAGGCCCTAGAGAAAGTCGACTCCCAACTAAGCAGGTCTCCGTTTTAATTCCTGATTAAAAAATTAGCCACCATAGCATGTTTGTTAGAGCTTAAAGCAAACGTCCGAGGAAAGAGAGATAATAGGCTGTCCTCCACGCACCACTGTTTTACCAAAAGCTGATACTTTCTCTATTACCCACTGTGAAGCTAAGTAGGTTGAGAAAGCAATTCCATTTTTCCTGATGATCTTCCAAACGCTACAGCCTAGAGAATTAGGGCCAACTCCAACACCCATCTCCTCCATGAACTACCTCAAAATAGTGGTGATCACAATTCTATATAGCATGTATTGTTCCGTCATAAACCTCCACAGCCACTTACCCAGGAGGCTTGAGTTAAAAGTCTCAAGTTCTTGACCCCCAATCCACCAGAATCTCGGGGTCAGCACACTTTGTCCCAACTGACCAAATGGAATTTGTGCTCTTCAGAATTGCTTCTCCATAGGAAGTCTCTCAAAACATTGATTATAAATAATATTAATTATTTGTTTTGTTATGCTTATTGTTATCCAGTCTGAACTCACTGGCAATGCCAAGCACAAGATAGTACTAATTAGTATTGTCCTGCCTTCTTATAAGGGCTGCCAATCATATCCTTAAGTCCATCTGTTCAAAAAGAAAATACCCTTAAAAATAAGGATCTTCTTGCTCCTCCATGTAAAATTATAAAAAAAATCAGGCTTTCTCCACCTAAACTCCATTAGAGTTGGTCATAGCTTCTACGGCAATGGTTGCCGCTTGCCAAGCTTTGTCTGTCGCTTTGCCACCACTGATCAATAGTCTACCGCTGCTTCTTCACCGTTGGGGGCATTATTAACAATTCCTTTTATTTTAACGATGTTAAATAGAGGTTTAGCGATTTTGGGTTGGTCGGTCACTGTCGCTTATGTTTGAGGGAGGTGTGTCTTTTCTAAAAATCTAGGCAATGCCTGTGTCTTTTAATCAAACTAGAGGGAAATGCAATCCTTCCTAATTTCTTTTCATTTCTCTACCAAGTGGGAGTAGTAGCAGTTAAATTCTTTACCTACGAATAAAACATAATGAGAAGTAAGAGGTGAGGCTGCTCCCACTGGACCCTTTCTCAGTCAGTCCTTGGTTTTCAGTATAAAGCACATTTACGAAAAGCACTGCCCAACATTTATCCTCTTCGTGCCCTTTTAATCTTAGTTGTTAAGGCTATTGTTATAGAGAGAGTAATTTTCCAACTATAAACTATGAAAAATTGAATGCATAATGGATAACAGATAAATACATGTCAAGTTTAACGGCATAGATTGAGAAATATATATTCATATATATCAGTGTTATGCTCTCAAGTCATGATGAGTTACCATGTTATCTAACAAAGGTTTAAATAAGAGATTTTACTAATTTTCTAAGCAAAATGGAAGAGAAAGAAGACGATAGGACGAATGTTATTGCAAAAATTTTGAATTTTGAATGCTTTATTATTAGAATTATAATATTGTATAATTTTGAATTTTTTCAGCGGCAAATTTTTCGGGTATTAATATAATCTTATATTTTTATAACTTTTCTTAATTTGAAAAAATTTCCAGCCTTGTCCTTGCATATTCTTTCTCCTATTGTTGATTAATAGTGGTCATGGCTGAATCAACTCTTCTTCATGATAATAAATTTACTGCTTTTGATTTCTCTTCCAACAAAATATTCTATACCGAATTTCACTTTATATATATTTTTAAATAAGTTTAATAGCTTAAACCATAAACAATGTGAATCACAAAGCACACTTTAGATAGTTGATGTATTTTTATGTTTTTACAGTTTGTTACAAAGTTCGTAAAAATTTCACTCACCCGTGTAATAATCTTGCAAATAATGTAACAAATTATTGTCTAATCTTAAACATGTTTGTTATGTTAGTTCTAAAAAAACTCATTCTTTAATAATGGAAGTTTTTGTTTGCCCAGTAATGATCTGTAGCAAGAATAATTCTGATGAAAATATAAAAGGAAAGATCAATGGAATTACTTTAGGTTATAATGCATATAATTAAAAATCTAAATTAGAACTAATTACTTAGAAGAGGCCATTCTTACTGTTGCGTTAAGCCTAATCTTACATAAAGCCACCCCTGCTCCTAGCCCCTCTCATATATAGCCCTTGAAACAAACTTATACATCATCGATGATATAATGACTGGGAAAGCAGAAATACATAGGGATGGCTGATTCAGGTAAAAATCAACAGGACACAAAATACACAACATAACAAAAGTATTTGCTCACAACATACAGGATTATGCGAGGGACTTTTTCAGTTTGTAAGCAAGTTTGATTTTTTTCACACGGAGAGTTACTTATATGGATATAAATAAAGTATCCTGAGACTATTAATTTCTAGGAATATAGACAACACTTTCATACCTTTATTTCCATTTGGCGTTTCATTAAATCACTAGGAGATAGTTGTTGGGTATCCTTCGCTGCATCTTTTAGTTTTGCAGGATCAGAATGACCTGATTCATCATTCATGTAAATACATCAAGTGCATTTTTTTCTCAAAAGGCAAACACACATAACAATTCTACACATGTAAAAAGATTTGAAAAGGACGGCTAGGATGACATAAATAATTAAGCCTCCATGACCATCCCATGTGGTTGCTGGTTCAAGCCTCGCCTTAAACCTCCAATTGTCTAGTAATTTGTGTACCGTAAAAGAAAGGTATACAAGTAGAAGCACTTCACAGATTACCAGGATGGGAATGTTACTCTGTTAACATATACCTCTGGTTGATTAAAAACTTGTACGACGTTATAGTGGAATGCACATAAACTTCATGGTTCAATCAAAAAGATTATCACACATCAAGGGATGGAATGAGCACAAAAGGTACTCATTTAATTAAATTAACAGCATGCCAATTCCCAGAAAATCATTACTTATTCATGACTATTCCCAGAAAATCATTACTTATTCATGACTAGCAAAGTGTTTTGCACGCTGCAATAAGATAAGAAATTATCCAAATAAAACTCTTCAAAGACGTGACAGGAAGTTACATGATTTCAGTATTGACTTAGCTATCATAGGTCTGAACACAACTAGTTATTGGTTAATCCTCCAGAGAAGACAATGTATTAAAATTCATTGATGTGCATCTACCAAACAAGGAATTAGAAAAAGTGTCTTGCTTCAATACTTATTTAGCATGAATAAATTACCATCCTGAGTAGGGAAGCTAACTAAAAAATTGCAGGTAAAGGATAACCTTTCAACACAGGATATTAAAAAGAACAAATAGCTTTACTGTTATATAGTCTCCATCGTCAGTGGAATATACAGTGAGGAACTATAAGTAACATCTGAAACTACTTTTTCACGATATGAACAATGTTGCTAAAATAACGTTTTAAATGAGTTGAAAAGAGCTAAAAAAAACGAAGAAGAAATCAAACGCCAAACTTAAAGAGAAGAAAAAGGAGAGGAAGGGGGGACTTCACAAAAGTCGCAAACTACCATATCCTACTACACCGATTGTTCAGTGGCAATATGCTTATACCTTCTAAATGAATAGTGTAACTTGTAAGGTAGAAATTGTTGGAAAGAATGATACCTATGGCCCACTGTAACATGCCATCAAGAGAAGAGAAGCCGCCGTCAAAGCCATCGTGGTCATTGACGATGGAGGTGGCGGCGGTATCGTCTTGCCGCTGGTGCGAGCGAAGGAGATCCCCTTCTTCTTTAGCTGTAGACCAAAATAATCCTTCCAATGAAGACTTGTTCAAATTGTTGTCTGCTCTCGTATACACCATAATTAATAAAAATACAGCCATAACAGCCCCTGACTTCCCACCCATGTATCCAAAATTTCCCAGTTTCAATTCAAAGAATATCGATCTTCGCCTTTGCCTAAGTAGTGGAAGGAATTTCGACTTCTTGAGGAAAGCAGATCGAAAGATCAAAGAAGCAACTGGACTCTGGAGTCTCTGGGCCTCTTTATGAGGAGTTTGGGCCTGGAACGTCATATTTGGATTTTCAGTACGTCTAGTTACTGAAAATAGTCAACATAATATGTAAAGTTCATTTATTTATTTATTGTAATTTTTTTTGTCAAAATTACATGATAAATTTTAAGGGGAATGAAAAAATATGATTAAAACTTACGACCTCTAGGTTAAGGGTGTGGGGCTTAACCAACTGCACCAACTAAATTTATCAATTTCATTTACTGTAATATCCATAATATAAATTATGGTAAAAAATAAACTAATTAATGAGTAAATTAAGGAGATTTCAAATTTATGAAATATCTAAAAGATTTAATAACAAAAATTAATAATTATGAAAAAAATTTAAACAACAAAAAGCTATTGAATTTTAAAATTCATAACTAATACATTCTGGAAAAAAATTTAAAACCAAATATCAGGGAAAGTACCAAAGAGTTACTCTATATTGAAACTAATTCAAAATTTTCAAAAGAGATATTAGTTAAAATACTACAATTAACAAAGTGAAAAAAATTATTCTAAGAAGAACATATAATATTGCTACTCACTTAAAAAATTCTGAAATTTAAACAGCAATAATAAATTATGAGTAATTATTCAATTGTCATATTACATATTTATATCATTTATTATCATTTTTTTAGAATTAGCCAATTTTTATTAAATGATTATTAACTAAGATAACATGCACACGTACTTTCATTGTAAATTTTTAATATAATCAAATTTGGACATTATATATTCAAACTATTAAATTTTAACGTTGAAAGATTATAAATTATTTTTAATGTGACCATAAAAATATCTATAAATATAATTTACATAAATTTATATTTTATGTATAATAAATAAAAATTTTGTACTTTTTTACGAAAATAATATAATATATGTTTAGTTTATCATATTTAGATTTCTTAGAGTTTACTTTTCAATTATACTTAATAGTCTAAATTTTATTTTAAATGTAATTTATGTAAATAAATATTATTGCTCACATGAGAGCTTAAAATATAAAAAACATTATTATAAATATTATAATAATTAACTTAATAATCATTGTAAATTGTAAACATTTAACTGATTGCTAACTAATATCACATTTTTACTCATTTGAATCAGTTTTTGTTCATTTTATTCGGGTAATATCTATTTACCGATTACGTTGTAGTACATTTTATCTTTGATATTATTTTATCATTTTTATTGTTTCTTTTGTTAGTTCATTTTTATAATAATTATTAGTCATAAGTCAATAAACAATCACATTCAGAATTTTAAGATGGAAAGAAAGAATAAAATTTAATTTTTTTAATATGAAAATATTGAATAAAATCTAGTATTTTAAGATAGAAAAATCAGCTAATGCTCATATGGAGTAAGAATCATTATTTAGATAAAATATATGTTTAAAATATTAATATTTTTTTACGACAAAAAAAGAGCTACTAGGTAATGAAAGATTTGAAATTGAGATATTTTCAATTAATTGACTATGCAAAACAATTGAAAACAAGATAAATTCTTTAAAAAATCTGAAAATAGGACTGCTAACAACTAAACATCCCCGACCCTATAAGTTGAAATGGTTGAATGATAGAAGTGAGGTAAAGGTGGAAAAGCAAGTGTTACTCTCATTCCAAATCAGTAAATATGAAGATGATGTGTTTTGCAATGTTATATCGGTGCGAGTTGGACACTTAATGATCGATAAATATTCAATTTTTTTTAAAGTAACTAAGGAGTAGTAGTAATTCTAAAGGAAAAAGTTTGTGCATTTTTATATAATCTAGAATGTATTTAGGCATACTAATTGCTCAAAACTAAAACGTTATTTATTATTTATTTAAAATCTGAAATTTTATTTATTATATTGATATATTAGTTTAACAAAAAAGGTTATTGTGGGTATGAAAAAATGATCAACCCTAAATGGCTATTACCTTAAATATATTTAAAAATGGTTAAAAACTTATAACACCCCACTAACATAACTAAATGCTAGAAATTCTGTTTGGATTTTGGTAGTACTTATTTTAGTTTTGGCAAGAACGGTCATATTTTAGAAATAATTGACAAAAATAAGTCAGTTAAAAATATAGTTCACTAACTAATCTATAATAGATAAATTTACAATTTAAAATTCAATATATAAAATGAGGGAATGATGAGAAACATTCATCTACTCTATTTATAAAAAGAGGGAATGTTGGAAACATTCATTGAATAAAATCATCCCTACATGTGGGTGTTTTTAAACAAATCCATACACCTATTTTGAAAACTCAAACTACGCATCCTGTGTTACACATGTTGTTATCATATTGGTTATCCAATAATTGATGCATTTAATTATTGATAATTAATCTCTTAATCTTCAATTGATAAATTTAATAATAAAACTATTATCATGTGGTTTAAATTTACGAATATAAACTAAATAATTAATTTAATTCAAGTTTTTAGAGCATTTTTATTAGTTTATATGAATTTTAGTTATAATAATAAAAATATTACATTATATGTTTTATATTATATTAAAAATATTATGATTGTTAGATGTTAAAAGGTCAGTGGATGTTAGCCAAATATTTTAATTTTTCAAAAATATCTTTAAATATCATCGAATAGCCTAGGGATGTCAAAATCACTCGTATGTTTCAAACCTGTGGGGACCCGCTCCCAATAGGTTGGAGTTTTGGTGGATAAATGAGTGACGGGACGGATATGGGGTAATCATAAATAAACTTGTGCGGGTATGAGACGGGGATGAATATAATAATCCTCACCTTGTTACTCGCCCCATCCCCGCCCCATTTATTTTTTACATATGTTTTAAAAAAGGATTATATTATATTGAAAAAATAACTATGTGTCACAACACAACCTAACACTATTTTTGTTAATCTCACACTACACTAGCTATTTTTTTCTCATAAATTATCGTCATTGCTTCTTTTGTCACCATAATTTATTATAGTCATCGTCTAAAGCCAATGTTAAGAAGTTCTACACATAAATATCAAGCTTAAAGAAAGATGAAAAATATGTGGGGCACTTGTGGGTAACTCGATCCTGGTGGAGATTCTCTATTCTCCAACCCGTGGGATGTGGTTGGCATATTAAAGTGAGGATGAGGATGGGGGAAGCTGCCCTACCCCTCCCCGCCCCATTGATATCCTAGCCCTCACTTGAACATTATAAGACTAAACTAATTTTTCATTTTATTTAATGATTTTATTAATTATTTCACTAATATATTTCAATATCATAAACTATAATAATTATAAATCATAAATTTTAAATTATAATATTTATTTATAATTAATGTGAACAGAATTATAATTTATAATACATTATACTAATTTATTTTTATATATAAATTGAGGAAATGGTCCTTGAAAAACTCCAAGAGTAATTGTTTTTTTTTTTGGAAGTAAGAGTAATTGTTAAATAAATTCTTCAAGTCCTTGGAACAGTAAGCTTTTTTATATCAATGTTATAAAAATCACACTATGATCAGAGTAGTCTTAACGGTTCTCAGTGTATACAGTTTTAATTATATAAATATTATTTATTTCTTAAAGTTCATTCCTGACACTACAAAAACGGTTAATTTTTCAACTCAAACTGTAAAAATATCCGAAAACTTTATCATTACAAAAATGGCCGAAATATGGTAAATAATTTTTTTACATAAGTCTAATCTTGATAAATAATTATTGACTTAAATCATTTTCGGTCATTTTTGTAAATAAAGAATTTTTCGGTCATTTTTGCAGTTTGAGCTAAAAATTTGACTTTTCTTGTCATTTTTCCTTCTATTAATGTTGTATCAAATACAAAATCGCTTCGTCTTTTGAATTCCTTTAAATATAACCTACGCATGTATTACCTAAGCCTCATCAAGAAACCCAAAAGGCAAAAGCACGATTGGGTAGGGTGAGCCCAATGGGCTTTAGCCCAACTCAAGCCCGATTATTAGGTTTTAATGGTTCAGCCTCAAAATACTAGTGTTGGGCTTTGTCTGAAATTAGCCTCTAGAGTCGACCCACGGGCCGGGCTAAACAGGCTCGATTGGACTGGCCCATTGGACAAGGCTGATAGGCCCACTCCATGCCCATCTAGTCACAAAAATTGTGCTCTAATTGGTCATTAATTTTCTCCCTCCCTCTTTTACTCTCCCCTCATCTCTTCAATATATACCTTATTTTCCACCATTTTTCATAAAAAATATATCTTCTATAGTCTATAACTCTCAGATTCTCAAACTTTCATTTTATTGCTAAAAACTAACCTCTTAATTTACAAGTTCTCGTCTCAAACTTTCAAGTACATAATTTCTTATATGTGCAAGCTATTAAGTTTCAAATCATGTACCCAAGTACTCTAAGCTTTTAAAGTTTGAGATATCATATTAGATTATGTATTTACGTAATTTATAATTTTAGTAGGGATTTTTAGCAGTGTTACTTTACCTCTAATTTATATCATTTCTTCATTAAATAATCATAATGGTATCTAATAATATCAGTATTCAGCCAACCCTAGGTATTTTCATGACCGGTAATAAATATGTACATCATGGATTCTTAGTAGTCAACCAAGTAAGCCCAAATTTTAGTGATGGAGATTATTAATTAAAATTAATTCAATTAGTTTAATTGAGATATAATTTTCTGCCCTCTTGATTGTTTTAAATTACTATAAATATGAGACTTCTCTGAGGTTAGGTATAAGCCACTTGGACATCATTAGTGAGAGAAAGAGAAAATCCTAGAGAGGCCAACTCTCTTATCGGATATTGAGAGAAGGGAAAAGTGAGATTCTTCTTCCAAGTGTCCACAAACTGATAATTGATTAACAACCTGAGAAGCAGCGAGGAAGATCGTGAGATATTGATTCATGAGGGTTTGCAGCAATTCATGGTGGTTCACGGTTCACGGCGCACGGCGACGACTTGTAGATCTGGACATTGACGTGGGGGCAACATCTTTCTCATGGCTTTACGGCTTTACGCATAGATCGAGGATACAGTTCGCGTGTAGATCAATAACTGAATCGTAAAACAGAAGCTTCAATTTGGGTTACACATCAATGGTGTAATTTTATGTTTGTTCTAACATAGATTAGATTATTTAATAATTAGATTAAGACTACAAAAGCTTTCCCATTGGGCTAATCCATTCAATTAGTGTTAGAGCCCTTTTTCTAGATCTATGTATTAGATGTATATTTTTAATGAATACCCTATAGATTGTTGTATTCCTAGAACCCTATATTTTGATTTAATCTCCCTTGCATAACCGCTTAGATTTTACATGTAACTTTATGTTTGTTTTTTTATGTAATTAGAAGGGCAATCTATGTAGAGACTATTTTTTCCTTTAAATTCATATTTATTTTTCAACATTCTTGTAAACATTCCTTGAGAATGTTTTGATTTCTTTGATGTAATTATTCAAGCCATGTGAATATTGAATTAATGAAAAAAGGGAATCGAAGAACGGACGAAGAGCCGTGGCGGCGCAACAAGCGACTCCACCTTGTGCGAGGGCATGCAAACAACGTTCAATTGCTGCACGCAAGGTGGCAACTGTTGGAATATGTCCATAAATTATCATGTAATAGCTATTTATTTGTATTTAATTATTTCTCAGAATTAGAATTATTGAATTCTTATGAATAAATTAAAAGTTTTATTTTAAAATAAAGTGTGTTTATAAATTACTCAAGTCCTGAAATTTTCATCAACGAACAAAGACTGAAGACAAAGACGTCTCCAGACGAACTCTGATGAGAAAGTTCATAATGATATCCGCAGTCTTAGGATCAACTGGGCAATCGAATCTGATTACAACTGTTAGGTTGAATCAATGAATGTCAGTCTTGAGGTATGGGAGTGGAGACTCAAACGATTAACCTAGACATATTATGAACATGTTGAATAGACCGATAACAAATTAGTTTAGAGTCCAAAACCGTTTACCAAGCTCTAAATCTAATTGTTACACTTTAAGGGTATTTTCATAATTATCTTAGTCCTGAGGTGAATATGTAGCTTGACTTAGTTAGTTGCAAACTTTGATATGTCAAATGAGTAAGTTTGAATTGACGGACAATACATCGACCGTTAGGATTGTAATTCAATTAAGTTGGAGTTAGGTGATTCACAGATATAGAAATTTTGTGGTTTGATTACGAAAACAACAATATCACCTTCTGCTTTATTGATGGGTGTGTGAATAAATTAACGTGGTCAGATATTCAATGAATTGAGTCATTGATTAAGACCTGTGAATTGTACGAGATAATTCACTATTATGCATTTCTTATTCACAGTCAATAAAGGAGTTAAGGAAATAATGACAAAAGAGGTAAAATGGTATTATGTTAAAATACTCTGTCGACCGTGAAAATAAAAGGATTTATTTACACCAACAGAAAATGTAGCACGCGTGAATCGAGAGTTGATTCGGCATCGAACATATAGTGGAGTCGTACAATGTCAGGGTGGAGTCGTATAATGTCAGGATTAAATAGGTCAGAAATTTATAGAGATAAATTTATCGGGTATTTGAATCCTTAGTTTTATTTGTGTGGGTCCATTGAGTTTCAGAAATAGCTCATGAGAACAAGAATAGAGAAATGAAGTAGATTGAATCAAAATGTGTTTTGGTGCCAAGACATATTTCCTACACCTATATGTGATGGCTGATATCACTTAATTAGTTAAGTGTGATTATAAGTATTGAAATTAATTAGTTTATTATTTTCTAAGTATTAGATAATTAGTAAATAAAAAATCAATGAATTAATTGATAATGATAAATTAATTTATCAATTGGATTGATGAATCTTGATACAACTCAAACTCTAGAAAATATTACAATTTTCCGCAATCATGAATATATGGGGTGAATTTTTGAAAATTAAAAATATGTGAGTATATTTATAAATATCAAAAATTATATTTTATCAATATCTAATAATAATCTGATTGTAGATAGATCTCAGATAAGATACAGTTGGTTGTTAAAAAAGCAAAAAGAGAAAAACGTTTTCCTCTCTTTGTTGCCGCCGAAAATTATATTGAAGGAGAAAATTCTGATTTTTCTTCTTCATCGTTTTGAGAGCCCACACTCAAATTCCTACACAAAAGTTCTCGTCTGATGTATTTCTGAAATTAACGGATGATTGTTGAAACGTCAATTCAGAAATTCTCTGATACATAGTATAGGTGAAAAAATTGTTTCTAACCTTAATCACATGTTGTTTGATTTTAAATTATTTAATTTGATTAAATAAGTTAATTAGAATTTTTTTTGATATTCTGCCCAAAAACCGTTCGTGATTCAAATTTATTTTTAATTAATTTTAAAACCAATCGGTCTCAACAATTGGTACCAGAGCAATATGTTCTTGATTATGCATATTGATATTTAAAAACGAATGTTTCATGAATTTTGTGGATATTGGCATATGATTTTATATAGTAGATTCAAAACTGTATGACTGTGTTATATGATTGGATCCTTAACTATTGACCCTAGACATTTTTATTTCAATTTAGAATTGACGTACGTTGGATTTGAGGGATATGATTTTATGTAATTTATTTTATTGCAAAAAGTTTTAATTTTCTAAATTTGATGTAAAATCGTCATCACCGCTCGAAGCCACTGCCGAGAAGTTGCCAGACAGCCATTAAGAAGTCCTCTGAAATGACTGTTCACGCGGAAACTGTTCACACCAGAATTACTGTTCTGGTGGTCGTGGTACTGTTTCGGTGCCCGTCGCCCCCGTTGTCCGCTCATGCGCCCTTGCATGGTGACTAGAGTGAAATCTTAGGTGATAATAATTAGGGTTTAGGAAATCCTGGATGTTTCACGATAACTCTTATCTAATTTTTCTTTATCTTTCAAATTTGAATTTTAAATTTTAAATTTTAAATGGATAAAAGATAATTTTAAATTCAAAGATAATTGTATATTTTATCTTTTTATCTTTTGAATTTTGAATTCAAAAGATAATGATCAATGCTATCTTTTCATTTTTTGTTTTGTTTTTAAGAAAAAAAGATTGGATAATTAATGAGATTATTTAATTAAAAAAATAGTTTTTCTTAATTAAAGGATTTTAATTCAAAATTTAAATTTCGAATTTTTGAAATTTGAATTTAAATTTTAAAATTTGTACTTTGAATTTTAAATTTTAAATTTGATTTTAAAATGGGAATGAACTTTTGTAAAGAGTTACAGAGTGGTGGGATAACCTGAAGGACAAATAGACAATACAGACGTCATGAAGATTTGCAAATTAATTTGTAATTAATTATTCTTTTGAGTTGTAATTAGAAATGGGTCAATATGGAGGTTAATTTTAAATGTATGATTTTATTTTAATCACGCATCATCATATATTACTTGCCATATAGAACTAGAGAAATGTCAATATCAATTTGTCATGTAGCATGTACTGCATCATTGTAGGTTAACTATAATAATTATAATTTAATTACAATACGAAATTTATAATGGTTATGATTTTAAATTGGGATTTAAAATTAAATAAAGGATTTATAAATTTCATCACGGTTTTCAAATTAATAAAAGTTACATTTTGAAAAACAACTAAAAATCCAAAGTTTTTTTAAACTAAGTGGGATGGTCGTTTACGTTGAATTGTTCTCAAGGTTCCCAACGTGAACTTGATCGTGCCACGAGTAATGGTTTAGAACCGCCCATAGCCATCCTTTCTTCAATGAGAGAAACTTTGGAGTTGTGTCGCTTTGAGTCATCGAATTGCTGGAGAAGCTAAGACTTCTAAAGGAAGTGGTAGGGCATAGCTGTCCCGTAGACGGACTGTTAGTCCACAACAACTTTTATAAGTCAATGCGTTGGTTAAACACTTAGACTGAAGCACATTGGAATCCCCACTTAGGGGCTAATCAAAGGGGGCAAGGTGACCAAATTCATTGGTAATGATTAAGCTAGATGTGGAGACATTTGAGCATTACCCAAATGAGAAGAGTCTCGATGCGATAGGAGATAGTTTGAACTTCATCCCTCGATGAGACAAGCTATTATTTTATCGTAACATCATGGAGGAAATATTTTTTGATGGATTTTTAAATATTTAAGTAGTTGTATCATGCATCATACTTTTTTCTAAACGATTGAGCTTTTATTTACACCGCTTTATTTAAGTAGTTGCATCATACATCATACTTTTTTAAATGATTGGGCTTTTATTTACACCACTTTATTTAAGTAATTGCATCATGCATCATACTTTTCTAAATGATTGTGCTTTTATTTACACCACTTTATTTAAGTAGTTGCATTATGCATCATATTTTTCTAAATGATTAGAAATCTAAAGAGGCTAACTTTACTGAAAGAAAGCCTTCCACCTCTGACTCTAAGAAGAAACAGAGAAAAGGTTCAAGGAAAGTGAGGAAGTAAAAGCCAAAAGCTTCCAAAGGCAAAAGCACCACGAGAGTAGACAAGTCATAAGACAAGCGTCATCACTGTTGAGCTGTTGGTCATTGGAAATGCAACTGCCCAGGGTATCTCAAAGGATTGAGATCTAAAAGGGTTCAGGAAAGTTAGAAGGCTTGAAGATGGCGAGTACATGTTCCACTGAGGTAATCGAGCACTAGTATCAGTCGTATATGCGGGAACTTTTAAATTATGTTTTGAAAAACATTTTATTATCTTACGTGACAAGGATTTGATCTTAAATTCATTGATAAAGATATTCGTGTTTTTAGAAATGAATGCTTAATTAATGTTACAGCATGTTTAATAAACTGTTTCACGTAAAACCAATAGTTCAAATGATATGTGACACTGAAGTGAATAATGATTCACAAAGGGATAGTAAAAGGTTGAAGTATGACTCAACCGATCTAATCTATTTCTGGTTTTTACTCCTTGGGCATATTAGTCTGGACAAGATTAAAAGACTTGTGAATGATGGTCCTTTGCAAACTTTAAGTGTGGGATCATTACCCATATGTAAATCCTATATGGAAGGAAAAATAACCAAGAGATATTTTTCAGCAAAAGATGAAAGAGTCATTCAATACCTTGAACTCATACATAGTGATGTATGCGAGCCATTGGATATGCAGGTAAGAGAAGGTTATGAATACTTTGTAACATTCACTGATGACTACTCACATTTTGGTCATGTTCATCTAATGCGTCAAAAGTCTGAAACCTTTAAAAGTTCAAAGAGTATAAGGCTTGGTTGAAAGCAATTAGAAAAATAAATCAAAACACTACGATCCGATCATGGTGGAGAGTACTTGCTAGAAGAGTTTGAAGACTTTCTTAAGGAAGAAGGTTTTTTTTTTCTCAACTTACAGCACCTGGTACGCCACAATAAAATGGTGAGTCAGAGAGAAGGAATCAAACTTTAATGGATATGGTTAGATCTATGATGAGTTACTCATCCCTCCCAAATTTCTTTTTGGGGATATGCCTTGGAAACAACGGCATATATTCTGAATCAAGTTTCATCGAAGACGGTGTCTGGTTTACCATATGAAAGATGGTATAGACAAAATTCATCTATTAACCATTTTAAAATATGGGGGTTCCCAACACACATTCTAAAACCGAAGACATGTAAGTTAGTCCGTCGTTCAGAATTATGCATGTTCATAGGATATCATAAAGGTACAAAGGGTGACATCTTCTACAATACGACTGACCAGAAGACATTCGTTATCATGAATGCTCATTTTCTTGAAGAATATTACATTAAAAGTGTACAACCGAGAAGCACAGTTGTGTTAGAGGAATTATTGAGTGGGAATACACAGACTCATCAATCAAAAATTATTTCTGATTCAATAATGGAAGAACCACGAAAAGAGCTAGAGCCTATGAAACCATGATGTAGTGGGAGGGTTGTGAGACAACCTGGGAGGTATATGTCATATGAAGAAGCTTTGACAACTGTCTCAGGTAAGGACCTTGATGAACCTATCTCCTACTCAGAGGCCATGGCAGGTCCTAGAGTAAACGTATGTCAAGAAGTCATGAACATTGAGATACAATTAATGTACTCTAACGGAGTCTAAAAGCTTGTAGATCCTTCTAATGTCAAGACCGTTTTTCTGAATGGCAATCTTGATGAATGCATTTGTATGGCACAACTAAACGAGTTCATGGAGAAAGGCCAAAAGGGAAAATTTTGTGAACTGCATAAGTTATTTATGGACTTAAGCAAGCGTCACGATCGTGAAATATTATATTCGATGAAACTATTAACAATTATGGTTTTGAATAGTTAGTAGATGAACCCTGTGTGTATAAGCTGATACATGAATGGAAGGTGAATTTTCTAGTCTTGTACGTAGATGATATTCTACTAATTGGGAATGATGTAGGAAAATTATCTGATGTCAAGATTTAGCTTGCAAAGCAATTTGATATGAATGATCTTAGAGAAGCTACATTTGTCTTAGGTATTTAGATCTTTTGAGATAGGAAGAACAGACAATTGACACAAAATTTGAGTACTATGTTGAAAAAAGAGATACAATTGATTACTTGTGAAGGTTTCAACATATGATGACACTCTATTATCATGAAGATGCACTCATATATAGAATGTTTCCGACAAGCCTTGACGGTAACTCTTTGAAATGGTATCACTCTTTTCCCTCTTGTTCTATAACTAACATTTCAGTCATGTCTTCTATTTTTGTGAAACAATATGCAACACATCGATCAGTCACTGAGGATTCTAAGTACCTTATGACGATCACGATCATGAAAGGTGATGATTATACTCAATTCAAATAAGAGATGGGAAAAGTAGAAGACTGCAATGACAAAGTAGCAAGATTGGCGTGCAGGAGAGGATTAGACCCTCAATCTTCACTATTCGAGGACTTGTCCAAGGATAAGCCGCTCATATGACAGAGATATTCCTTAGGGCATAAACGTACATAAACCTTGAAGAGGAATGAAGAAGTATGATGCGCCTATCTGAGAAAGTGGCAGCAGCTTCGAGTAGCAGCATGAAAAGAAGAGCCGAGACACCCAGTGGAAAGGATGTCAAAAGTAGATGAGGATGTGAGGACCCAAACGGACAATTCAAAAGGAAAAAAACAAATACTCCACTCATAGACCCAACGAACCTGATCCTTTAGACAATAAAGGATGAACCATGGTTGATGCGCCTACTTAAAGCAAAAATAAAGAAAGTGCCTAAGTGTGCCAAACGGTCTCTTAAGGTAAAAATGAAGAAAAAAAGTCTAAGTGTGTCAAGTAGTCGGTTAAATCAAAGAATAAAGAAAAAAGCCAAAATGTACCAAGCAACCAATTAAGGCTAAAATAATGAAAAGAGCCTAAATGTGCCAAGCGTCCGCTTAAGGCAATAACAAAGAAAAGAGCCTAAGTCTGCCAAACTGCCGCTTAAGGCAACAATAAATAAAAGAGCCTAAGTGTACCAAGCAGCCGCTTAAGGTAAAAATAAAGAAAAAATCCTAGGTATGTTAGGTGGCCAATTAAGACTTACTTTTTAGAAAAAGCTTAAGTATGAGGAAAGTTGTTAAGGGATATGGTACTATCAAAGTAGAAGCAAACAATTTACACTTGGAGAAAAGAAGAGTGCATTTCATTGATAAAGGGAAAAAGTACAAGTTAAAAGGAAAAATAGAAATAAATAAAGAAAAATAAAGAAAGAAAGGAAAGCTATTCAAGTACAATATGATCCGCCGACGGATCATAAGGCCTTCGAGTTTGTTCAACACAACCTCCTTAGTAATGGTCTCAGTGGTCTCTGTGGCGGCAACACCATAGTGTAAGCCTCCTTCTCCAGTAGTCTAAACTGAGTAGTGTACAACTCATAAGCTTCCTCTTCTTTCTTCTTCTTCTTCTTCAAAGCTTCAGCGTTTGAAGATTCCAGCTTTCCAGAAACTTCCCGAACAACCTCTTGTGTGTGTCAGTCAGCTTCCCCCTTACTTCAGCGACTTCAATCTTGGCCGCTTCAGCTTGGCTCAATGCTTCGCCAAGCTCTTGCTCCTTCCTAGCAAGTTGGAGCTTCAAGTTAGACACCTCATGTTCGTGTCTGACCATCTCGCCGTCAATGCTATTAATCTTAGTGGCGAGAGCATTGTTGTAAAGGGATAAAGGTAAGCAAGAATTCTAAAAAAAATAATAAAGAAAGAGAAGACAACAGTAAAAAAGGGCAACCTAAGGTAGGCTGTGATTGATTCATTTTCAGAAAGCCTCAACGGACTCTTCTCCCAGTTGGTTAGAATTGACTAAGCACTGGAGATGGTTCGTTATTGTGTGAGAAGTCTCACAGTCCAACATCAGCGTTGAGCAAACTCCTTGGGCTAGAGCCTGAAGGAAAGAAGGACCAGAGTTGGATGGCCTTAGAGGCATCCAATCCAACATCAGGAAAGGTAGATCATAGGCCCCAATGGCACAAAAAGCAGAGGGGTGGGAAATTCAGGTTGTAGGGAAGGACAAACAGCCGGGGCAGGAAGGGGAGAAGAAAATGGAAGAAGAATGGGGGAAGGAGAATGGGAAGTCGCCCCCAAGGTATAGAAAAGAGGTTTAGATAACCTTAGATGGACATTGCACGCAGATAGAGGTGGCAAGTGGGTCGGTTCGGCCTGCGAATCTGGCTGAACTGACCCGTAAAAGCTCAGTCTGTAAATGAACAATACCGGGTTGGTTAAGGCTCGCGGGCCAAGCCCGGACTTCACGGGCCTCATAGTTTGCCCATATAGCCTGGCCAAGACATCTAGCCCAGATCGAGCCCGCCGAGTCTGGCCCGCGGGCCTTAACCGGCCTGTCCCGTGAGCAAATACTTTTTGATCTAAAAAAATCATTCATTCTGCTTATATTGAAGATTGAACCATTAACCTCTCTCTTGCTAAATAAACTCCTTATCACTAGACCAAAATATTTTTTGTGAAAATATTGTGTATATTATTTTTTTATTGTCTTTCAATACATTTTGTCAAATACTTTAGAAAATATATTTTTGTGATAAATGTATTTAATTAAATAAATAGATAATATTTTTTGTTTAAATGTCTATTTTATTCAATCAACAAAAAATACACCAAGGGTCCAATGACATACCCTAACACCAATTAACAAGCCACAAAAGTAAAAAAGTACAATTTCAATATTCAAATTTCCCTTCCACTTCCATGATAAAAATTATTATGCCTTTTCAAATGGCATGTTCCTCCTCCAATCTTTAGATGGCAAGTTTGCTCGCAATAGTTCTATTTGATGATAAGAAATCCAATTTTTCCTTCCACTTCCTTAGGACCTACCTCAAAGAAATGATCTCATATAATTGCCTTTTGCCTTTTTGAGGTTTTAGTATTTGTGGTCTTTGAACTGCCTTCACTATCCTATTTAAAAATGGTTATGGAGAATAGAGATTGAAATAGAGAAAGTTAGAAAGAATTGAGTAAAAAAGTGAGTGAAGAAATTATACGAGGATATGATTATTTATAGTGCAGGTGGCGCGTGATCTACTAACCCCTCCGGACTCTACAGTTGCATCAGAGTCTGCTTTTAGTGCAAGAGGACGTGTAATTGAAGAAAGAAGAGGTAGATTAGCTATTGACATTGTGGAACCCTCATTTGTGTTAAAGATTGGACTGACGATACCAAAAGAAGGCAACAACGAACATAAGATATCATTCAGAATTTTCAAGATTTAGATATTAATGAGCATGAAATATAGATTACTTATTAATTATTTAGTATATTTTGAGATAATTTACATATAATTTTTTAGATTGTTGCGGGTGATTGGTAAATAGGCAGGTGTCAACCTAGTTGGAATGTGCTTAATTTATAGTGATGCAACTCTCAAATTCAATAAATAAAATAATAACTTTATGATATTTAAGAGTTAGAGTCTCCATTGTTATTATTACTTTTTATAATTATTTTAATTATTATGACAATTTTTTATATTGAGATTGTAAACTAATATAAAAATTATCTAAGATTCATAACAAGACTTCTACTTAGCTTAGTGTATCCATATACATTTCATTTCTTCTCACCAAGGTTCAAATCTCCACATCTACAAATTTTAAAAATTTCAACATTCTAATGATAGCACTGTTCATGGGCCGGTATGGTTCAAATTAACTAGCCTGACCCGTTAATCGGGCGTCGACCGACCCGTTAGTCGAACCGACCTGACCTGTTCTAGGCCCGACCAGTGAGATCACAGGCCGGCTCAATGGACCAATGCGGGCCGACCTATATTTCTCACGGGCCGGCCCGTGAACTGACTTAAAAAGCCCAGGCTCGCCCTTAAACCAGTCAGACTGAAGTCTGACAGGCCGGGCCGGCCGGCCTTTTTGCCACCCCTACGCGTAGAGGAGTGCTGTAGAGATAGTTGGATAAGCCTGATGATATTAAAAGCTTCAGGAAAAGAAGGAGAAGTAGAAGAAGAGGTAGAGGTATTGGGAACAATTGAAGGAGGCAGCTGTCGAGGAACGACTAAAGGAAGAGCAAGGGGAGTTCCCGTTTAGGGTCCAAAAGCCACTGCCAATCACGGGTACGAACATCGTAATCAGCAATGATCTTAGCCTTGTCGATGGGGTTTCAAATGGGCAAGTGTTCTTCCTTTTGTCTGCTAAAAGAAAAGGAATTATTATCAGTAAAAGGAAAGAAAGATGTGCAGAAAAAAGAAAGGATTTGAGAGGGCATTGTCAGTCACCAAACAACCTCTATTTAGTGGAAATGTGGGAATGACTGCCACATCTCCAATCCCCGTCAACTTGGAATGCTTTGGCATTCCACCATTTATGACCCTTCAGTATGAGTGGACCGTCGGTCAGGCCATTCCGTGCAACACCATAATAATTTCCATTCTTTTTCCTAATGGAATAAAGGAGGCGAAATTCATTTAAACCTACGTCTAAACCAAACAAATGGTTTAAAGACCCAAAACCTAACAAGATTCCATATGCATTTGGAATAAACTGTGCAGAAGAAATGTCATGATATTGAAAAAAATCTTGAAAAATAGGTGAGATAGGAAACCTAAAGCCTAATGCAATGTTCATGGCCCTAAAATCTAAGACACCAGGATGGGTAGAAGAAATGACTAAGTCACCATCAAAATAGGAACAAGAAACCTCATCGGGAAAAACCCTACGGTATCGCGAAATAAACTGATTAAACTCATCCCTATTTTTAATTCTAGGAATTGAAGGAGAGTAAGAAGAAGCCATTGGAAGACAAGAAATATGGAGAAGATTAAGAAACTTACTGAATGAAGGTTGCATAGGAAGAAAATAAAGTAAAACAGTTCTTAAATAAAACTACTCCGGACGTCAAACGGCAGACTCAAGAGTAGAAAAAATAATTGTCAAAAGATGAAGCGGTACATGATACTGAGCAAAGCGTAGAAACATGTACATGTCACAAAGGCACGAGCAGACATAATGGCAGAGTCTGAACAAGTTTAGACGTCCTTCATTGTCCAAGAAAACCAATGATGGAATTTAGAGAGGAATAAACACGCAAAGGCAAAAGGTAATGATGGAAAATACAATGCCATCAACTATTAACGAACGACATATCAAAAATTTTTGTTTTGCATCAATGACTTACACTCGTAATACAGAACAGGGGAAAATGTATGGGGTGAGTTAAACCGAGGAGCAACGATTTGCTAGGATGGCAGAAGGTCAATTCAGAAAAGGTGACGTGGAAAGAAATGAAAGAGATAAAGTCAAACAAAGATGACGTGACAATCAAAAGAATATAAGATTTGATCAAGGTAGTTACCATTATCTCCGTAATTTGATCAACGGCCATTATCACCTTATTATTTATTACGTTTAATGATGAAGAGACGATCATGGAGGAAAACACCTATAAATACCTCAATATGTATCAAAGCAAACACAATGAAATCAATACAATTCTCTACTCTATACTCAAATCTCTTAGGTATTCATTTGTTATACTCTTACTTAAATTTCCCAAATACAATAAGGGGAAAATCCCTTTACACTTGTCTAGGAGTTATTTGTCTTCTTTGTATGCAGAAAAATAACTCATCACGATTAAACATGTATATCTGTCAGGTTTGTGCGACAATATAATGTATGGATAAATATTCAGTGCCGGGTAAATGCACGATTTTTAAGTGTACACATATAGTTTATTGACTGAAAAACACTTAAAAGAAAAATCTTGTAAAATCGTTATCTTATACATTTAAAATGCTGAATAAAACAAAAGATCATGTAAAATAGACAAACAAGTGTTCATAGAAATTTAACAATTATATTCTAAAATTAAAAATAAACATAAAAATAGTTGGAGACAGCATACCCTAAATTTTTATTTTAGAATTCAACAATAATATTCTATTCACATCCACCTCAAAACATTTACTAATATCCATATTTTATATATCTGTCCCATTGGGTAGAATATCAACGGAGACCCAAATACATTTGGGGAAGGGACTTCCCTTGTGACTGGTGAGATGACATCAAACATGACAGGTCATGCTTCTACATGATGTACTGAAATTCAAATACATAGAAAAAATGTGGCAGTTCTGCTTAATTATTTCTATATATAAATGAATAAATGATTCCTTCAATAATTGGGTCTTCTATATTTTGTCTACTTAAGGACTTCCTTTGCACCGAAATGAAAGCAGTACTTGTTTCCACAAACTCAAAGGCGAGCAAGAAGCAAGCGGAGGAGGTGTCCCATCGGATGTGAGCGGCAACTCCTTTGCAAATTACAACATCATGACTACAGCCAGCAGTTCTAACCTTCACATAGAAGACTCGGAATCGTCAACTTCACTCGCCAGAAGCCTAAAAAGGAAACCGTCGTCTATACAAAATACCACTGCACGTATCAAGCAGTTATCCCAAGAACTGAAGCGTCTAGCTTCAATTTCAAAGCAATCCTCTCAACCTCGAGCTCGTCTTGATCGGACCAGGTCAGCAGCCGCTGTAGCTTTGAAGGGCCTTAAGTTTATAAGCAAGACGGATGAATGTGACCAAGGATGGTCAGTCATTGAACAGAGATTCAAAAAAATCACCGCCTCCACAGACGGCTCTCTTCCTCGTTCACGCTTTGGCGAATGCATAGGTAATTAACTTATTTCTACCGCTCTTTCCCTCATCTTGCCAGCTTAAATTTTAGAAAAAAATTAAAATTTAAGAAATTAAATAATGAGTCAGGAATGAACAAGGAGTCAGAGGAATTCGCGGGAGAGCTGTTTGATGCACTTGCTCGGAAGCATGTTATAGAGGGTAATTCAATAAATAAGGCTCAGCTGAAAGAATTTTGGGAGCAGTTAATTGATCAGAACTTTGACTCCAGGCTTCGAACCTTCTTTGACATGTAAAATTAACTTTCCTTTTAATTCATTTACTCTGTTTTCTTGTACCCTGTACATTAAACCATGCCATCCTGCTTACTCTTACCATCAACACCATATCACTGGCCTAATAATGTTTAAACATAACAGGGTCGACAAAGATGCAGATGGCAGAATCACTGAAGAAGAAGTCAGAGAGGTACTTATTTTGAGTTGGGGGGCAAAAATCTCCATTATCCGCTCCGATTCCAATAGCAAAATGACAAAAATTAAAAAATTTGCTATTTAAATTGAATAATTAACAATAATAATAACAGTATGTCTTCCCTTTCCAGGTAATCAGCCACAGTGCTTCTGCGAACAAGCTTATGAATATCCAGGAGCAATCAGAGGAATATGCAGCATTGATCATGGAAGAGTTAGATTCTGACAAGGATGGTTTCATCATGGTAAATAGTCGAATTATGTTCTCTGTCGGGTATTGGGTAAGAATCTTTCAATGATACAATAATTGTGTTGTTAATTGTGATGAAGAACAGATAGAGGATCTGGAAATGCTTCTGTTGCAAGGGCCTAACCAGTCCATGAGAGAACATAGCCTAAGTCGAATGCTGACCCAGAAGTTTAAACCAACAGGCCGGTACTACACTCCTATAGGCAAATGGTGCGAAAGTAGCAAATATTTCTTTGAGGAAAACTGGAAAAGAATTTGGGTATTGGCAGTGTGGGTTGGAGTTATGGTGGCTGTTTTTACGATCAAGTTCGAAGAGTATAGAAGGAAAGCTGCATATCAAGTAATGGGGTACTGCGTATGTGCGGCCAAAGGTGCTGCCGAGACTCTTAAGTTTAACATGGCTCTGATTTTACTTCCTGTTTGCAGAAACACCCTTACTTTTCTCAGGAATAATACAAAACTAGGTGTCGTTATACCATTTGATGACAACCTCAATTTCCACCAGGTAATATTAAATTAACTAATTAGTTAGTTTTTTTAAACTACGTAATTAGTTACTCCTCTTATTTAATTCTTTTTTCCTTTTGGAATAGTTTTATCTGATCAAATTTTAAGTGATCGAATAATGTGTCATTCTTTTATTGATATTATAAAATATTTTAATGAGTGTGAAAACAATAACCTATAAAAACTTGACACATCATTTAGTGACATAAAACTTGATCAACTATTTGATTTGTACAGAATTACTAATCATTTCCTGTTAATGAGAGAATTATCTTGATTTCGACATTTGGCTAAAAAATTATGGTTAGGCTCGATTTAAAAAAAATGAAAAATAAGTCATTTTTATTTTTTTTCATACCAAGCCAATGTATTGTTTATTTAGTCGATGGTCTAAATTGGTCTAACATCACCTCCTATTTGGATCTCAACGAGAAGAAAATTTTCAGTATTCTTGAAGTATAAAAAATTTAATACTATTACTATTGTATATATCATTTGATGATACATGTGTATATTTTATTTTTGAATTTTAAAAATTCACTAATTTTTACCCTCAAATTATAAATAAAAAACTATTAAAATTTTATATACATGACGAGAGTAAATCAATGAGAGTTAGTACTGAAAATTATTTCTTTGAATTAAAAAATCAGGTGATCCAAATGTTTTCCTTCTTTAACTAGTATCTTGCTAGGGGACAAATAATTAGCTAATTTTCTTGTTGGAAACGTAATTAATAATTAAGTTTTTGTTAGGTGATAGCTGTAGGAATTGCAGTGGGAGTTGCTATACATGCAATATCACATTTAGCTTGTGACTTTCCACGTCTCATCCATGCAAGTGCTGACAAGTACGAGCTGATGGCACCATTTTTTGGTGATCAACAACCTTCAAACTACTGGCATTTTATCAAATCAGTAGAAGGAGTGACTGGAATAGTAATGGTAGCTTTAATGGCCGTGGCCTTTACGTTAGCTGCGCCTTGGTTCAGGCAAAGCAACCGCCACTTACCCAAACACCTCAAGAAGCTCACTGGCTTCAATGCTTTTTGGTACTCCCATCATCTCTTATTCGCTGTCTATGCCCTCCTCATTGTCCACGGTATTCAGCTTTACTTGACTAAGACATGGTATAAGAAAACGGTCAGCACATTTATCCTCCTTCGCATTTAACTTTTCAATTATTCCTTGTTTTTTTTTTGCCTAATTTCAACTTACACCCATATGGGTTATTAGTCATTTACACACATAAACATTGAAACGAATAAAGTTAATGACTTTCAAAGTAAGCAAAATTATTCCTTTATGGTTAAATTCCGTCGTCAAAATATCTATAGAAAAATTACACTAAAACAAGCAAAATCATTTGACTAACAATACGTACGTGTTAGATAAACCCTAAAAATTCAAAGAGAAAGAAGTAACAGAGGCTAACTTGAGAATTTGACGAAATTAAGTTATGGAGGGCTAATTTTTGTCTATTCTGAAAGTTCATTTTAAAGCTACTTAGTGTAAAGTACCAATATTTAAATTTTCATGGGCGCAAGTTGAATTTAACACTTATTTTTATATTACATATGGGCATGATCACCATTGTATTATCCTACATATATCTCATATAGGGTGATCAAATGGTGAAGCAGGTTTGGTATCGATACCTACCTAGTCTATAGTAAAATATTTTTGGAGATAAATTACTCTCATTCACTACAAGAAAATCAACTAATAGTGGCGGTTCTACCAACCACCGGTATAGTTTTTTGTGAAGGTCATTTTGGCTGCGGTTCATGAATCGTTAGAATAGATATAACACGATTCAAAACCGCCGTAATAGACGCTAAAAACCGCCGATCTAGTCCATTTTTCTTGTAGTAATTATTTCATGGAGTTTCTTATTATCTTTTGTAAATGTGAAGATTAAATATTAATAAGTTTACATTAAATGATTAATGACACCTAAATATTTTGGATAATATTGTCTAAAATATGTTTAGAATTTTATATTTTCTAAGTAGTCTACCTAATAAATAAATAATTTAAATTATTTATGCGTCATATTAAACAATTATTTAATAATTTTGTAGTCTATACAATTTTTATTTTTAAGAACGTCATTATCATGTTTTAGACTGTATTAAACTATTTTTAATTTAAACAATTGTATAACTTAAATTTATTAAGATAAGATGTTTTAAAAAATATGAAATGAACTTAAAACTTATGAAATGAAAAGGAAAACGTAAAAAAATTCAATGTAATTTTATTAGTTAAAATGTATTATTAAAAACACTAGGATTTTAAGCAACTATACAAATTTGAATTATATCTTATATATTTTTGTGAGTTCACAAACGTTTGATGTTCTATATCATTTATTTTTACACTATCTAACAATTATATGTTTAGTATTTTATCACCTTTTAAGATATTATTTAACTCGGATTTTTATTCATTAATGAAATTATCACGTACATCACACATTTTAGAAAGTAGTGTCTTGAAAATTTACTTTGTATATCTAGACCGCCACGCTAAATTAAGGTACCCTAATACTACTAACCATCAGATCATCTCAACAGTCAATATGCATGATCCAATGAAGAAGAATAGGCCTAATCCAATGGTGCAAGAAAACTTCTTTCGAAATAAAACTCACAACTTTCTTTATTTTTGACAGACATGGATGTACTTGGCAATTCCACTCACTCTTTATCTTTGTGAAAGGTTGACTAGAGCACTCAGATCCAAAGACGAGTCAGTCATAATACAAAAGGTGAAGATGAATAAAACACTTCATATTTTATGAGAATAAAAGCTTTAATTCTACTAATAGGAGTAATAGGAGTAACGTACATAATTTTGGATATTGATTTTAGGTTGGCCTTTACTCGGGAGTGTTGGCACTTCATATGTCTAAGCCTAAGGGCTTCAGCTACAAGAGTGGGCAATACATGTTCGTAAATTGTGCTGCTGTATCCCCTTTTGAATGGTATGTATATTTCTATATATATTTTCTTCACACTATACTTTTTCCAATACTAATTAACGTGAACAGGCACCCATTTTCTATCACCTCAGCCCCTGACGATGATTACCTCAGTGTTCATATTCGTATAGTTGGTGATTGGACCAAGAAACTTGAAACAGTATTTTCAAAGGTTGGTCTTATATATATAAATATATATTTTTGTATATTCTATCAACCAGTAAAACGAAAAAAATAATCTAAATTAGTCAATTGAAATTATTGCTCATTTTTTTCTAAGACACAATAATGACTTATTCATACAAAATTATTTTCCTGTTGTTAATACAATATTACCACTCTCTTATCCACTTCATAACAAGCCGCCTCCGATGATGTGCTATAGGCCAAAATACCTTATACTTTAATAAATTATCCAATTTAATCTTTAAAGCTTTTTTAATTTGTCCAACTTCTCCTTAATTGAAGCTAGAACTTAGTAAATAAAATGATAATTATGGAGTTATGGGACTAATTGGAAAAGTTTGAAAGTTAATCATTCTGAATATTTTAAAAGTCGACAAGTTGAGTTGAATAAATCTCCATATCCATATTTTAGATGTCGTAAATTTGAATCATTCTCTTTAAAATTTATAATATCACAGTCAGAAAAAACATTTCAAAGACCTGAGTGTTCTTTGTCAAAGAAGCTGTAATGTTTTAGGTTGTAGTATTTATAATTTAGCCTAATTGTTTTAACCTCTGTTTGATTTCGCTTATAATAGGCATGTCACCCACCTCCTGGTGGGACAACTACTGAGTTACCCGGAACTGATTGCTTGAAAGGAAATGACATCACAAAGTAAATCTCTCTCCACTATTTTCTTTTTCCAAAAACTGAAATGTGTTGGACAAAAAGATTTACCTCATAATTAGATAATTATTTTTTATGTAAAAAAATAATTCAATAAATATTTTTTCAAAATATATAATTAAGAAAAGAGGAAATGTAGTTTTCAGAGTAACTACGTTTACAATATTGATCAGCTGATTAATTAACTAGCACAGTAAATGTTATTGTCACGTATGATTCAATTATTATTATATATTAAAATTTGTTATTTAAAATATAATTATTTGCTTCGGCTGAATTAGTCCAGAATATAGATTATGGAGTAGGTAAGAGACACAAGTGTAACAGGTGTTTCTTTGGAGGTTTTAAAGCAGCGTACTTATTAATTGCTAATTTATTAAAGGCCGAAAGTTGAATAGAAGTAATCAATAATTGACAATTACAATAATTTATTTGGGATGCCTTCGGAGTTCTCATGTTCCCAGTTAGAAGTCTTTTTTAATGTATTCGTACTGAAATAATATTAATTCTAACTGACAATTATTTTATAAAACATTATTTTAAATATTATTAAATAATCATTTAATATATCATTATTTATATTTAGAATAATACTGTTCATATGTTAAACTAACATTATTTTAGCTAACAATCATTTTATGTGGATCGTAAGAAAATCCGTTAAATAGAATTTTAAACTATTTATTTATATTTAAAATCATATTGAAATAACATTATTTTAATTATCTATTACTATACCTACATGTTTCTATGAAATCACCTTAATATACTTTGAAGTAATTGTATTTGGAAACATTTTGGAAGCACTTGAACATGTATTTTAGAATACTAATTAATGTGTGTTTAGATAACAAACATTTCTCAAATAATATGATCTAAAGTAAGATTTTTAACACGTAAAAAACGTTTTCAAACTCACCATTAATTACTTATATTATGATTACCACCACGATGATAAAACAGATACCCGAAAGTGTTAATTGACGGACCGTATGGAGCTCCAGCTCAAGATTACAAGAACTATGAGGTAGTGCTGCTAATTGGGTTAGGAATAGGAGCAACTCCAATGATAAGTATAGTGAAGGACATAGCGAATAACATTAAAGCGATGGACATGGAAGAAGAAGAGAATTGTGATGTAGAGAGTAGTGGAAAAGGTAAAGCAGGCCATGGACCAACAACAACAACAACCAATGCGTTTAAGACAAAGAGAGCATACTTTTATTGGGTGACAAGAGATCCAGGGTCATTTGAATGGTTTAAAGAGGTGATGAATGAGGTTGCTGAAATGGACCACAAGGGCGTGATTGAGCTCCACAATTACTGCACTTGTGTCTACGAAGAGGGTGACGCTCGCTCCGCTCTCATCACCATGCTTCAGTCTCTCAATCTTGCTAAGAATGGGGTTGACGTTATTTCTGGTACACGTGTCAAGTCCCATTTTGCCAAGCCTAAGTGGCCAAAGGTCTACCATCAGATTGCTCGGAATCACAATCATGGACAAGTTGGTAATTGAATATAACTTTCACTAACTTTGATAATTTATTTTTATCTTATAGACCATTCTCAAATTCAACTTTAAAAAAGTTTGATACAGTGATTAAGATTTCACATGTATATCATATTATTATGGTTCTAAATTTATTCTCGTAACCACGAGGTGTAATGTAAATGATCACCATATGTTCGGAGGCTTGCTCTCTCCATATCGCGGGTTCGAACTCAAGATTTACTATCTTATAACCATCAACTTAGAGATTTATTTTTTAATGCACGTGAGGTGCAATTGCGGGAAACTCAAAGCCGAAAACTTGTACACTCCTTGATTATTCGGAGAATTATGCTCCGAAAATCTGATGCTAATAAAAAAATTCTTTGTTCGAGAAAACCACTTTTTGGTAGTTTAATCCCTATTCCATTTCTTTCTTTTTATAGTTTAATTAGTTTTTTTGTGTTTGAAATAGACATCTCTTTCGTTTTTTTTATAACTTTTGAAGGAAAAGATGAAAAGGATGATGAAGCTTATCTTCATTAGCTGTGACGCATTTGCTGAATATTAATAATGATCAATGATTTTATAATAAAGATCACGTTTTTCATTCTCTTGTGGACTAAACTATTTGTTCTACTCATGCAGGGGTATTTTACTGTGGCCCACCGGTAGCTATCAAGGAGCTTCATCAATTAGCATCGGATTTATCTCACAGCACTTCCACTAAATTTGAGTTTCATAAAGAGAATTTCTGATATTCATCAACTTGCTAATAAACATGAAGTCGAACTTGGATGGGAATATCTTCATGATCCTGTGACACCCACAATCTATTAATCTATGACTATGTGGACATATAGATTTTGGAGTCTAAATGGTTGGATGTCTACTATGTATGTCTTATTTTTTCATTGCTTTGTAATTGCTCATACTAATATTTATCAGGTTTTAATATTATTATTGATGAATAATACATAGTAGTGTTGATAAGAAGCGGTTGCTGGCAAAATATAGCAGCATAAATTACCTTATCGACAAACTGAAGTCAGGAAAAGATTTTCCAAAGCACTTCTCAATAAAAAATAAAAATAGGCTAGAAGCTGTAGACAAAACTTATGCAACAAAACGAGGAGAGGTAATTTTTTAGGGTTTCTAGCGTGTGTATGTTTGGTTTTTCTATTTTGGGAGAGGTCAAGCTCTCGAACATTTTGGTCCACCAAAACGCATAAGGCCCTTCAATGGGCAACTTTGAGACACTTTGTACAAAGTACAAACTCTGTGCACTTGGTAGAATGGGATGTCCTTTATATTATGAAATGCCCTTTGTTTAGGTTTGGGATAGTTGTAGTTACCGTAAATGTTGAAAATCTACTGTTGAGGGCTTGCACGCATCACCACAGAATCAACTAAAGAATAAGAAAGAACATAAAGGTATGGTGTATGTCGATCCAAGTTCGGGCCAACCCGATACTGAAAAATCATGTTAAATCGGGTATGAGCTCGAGCTTAATATTTTCTCTGTTTTTGGGTCTAGATTGGGCCGGCCCAAAATTCAGTTTACTCAATCATGAAGCCCGAACCGATACGCTAAGTTTTAGACCTTTTAGTTCGGGCTTCGGGCTTAGATGTAGGCCCCAATTACAAACAACTTTTACTTTAAACCGCAAATAATTATTTTCTTCAACCAAGTAAATATTGGATGTACTAATTAAAATAAAAAATATATATAATTATTAGATGAAATTCAAGAGATTATGAGATTGATAATTGAATAGAGACGGAGAATATTTGAAAGTAGAAGAAGATTAAAAGAATTATGAGAAAATTTTGAAGTGAAGGTTTATTATATAGCATAAAAACATAAAAAATATAGATTATGTTTTGAAAAAAAAATGAAATTAGTTTATTCTTTTTAAAATTATTGGCTAATAAATAAAATTAATGTCAACGGTCAATACTTTTAATAAGATTTTTACTATTAAAAATAAGTGCTAAATTACCAATCTTAAGATGACGTATGACAATTAATAACAATGACTATCGGTAAATCATTTTTAGTTATGTTGGAGATTGGGCGTGCTATTTTTTATCTTTGGTCCAATCTCTAGACCGGGCCTATTAAGCCTGAAATTTTCACCTTCAAGGCCCAAACCCCGACCTAGTTTTATTTGGTTCGATCTCGAGCTTAGTCTTTCAGTCTTGGTTCCAAGCCATGGTTGGGTCAGTCTCGGGTGGGCTTATAAGGTTTCGGTTACTTTGGGCTTTGTCATCCTTACATGAAGGTACTACCTTGGCACTTGTGTGGTGCATAACTTAATACATTCTTACGCTCAATGATGAGATAAAATAATAGTAAAGCAAAAGCGTAGAATGCAATACATGTTCATGAGGTTGGCCTCCTCTATTATAGAGTTTTAGGCTAAGAGTCTAATAAGGTTTCATCCTCATCACTAACTGAATCGAATTCCCCTCCTTGGGAAGTGATGATGCATATCCATTTTATCTCCCTAAAATTTCTTCTAAGATAAAGGAAATTATTCGGTAAGGACTCTAGTGTTCTTATAAGCCGAGGAAGAGTCCTCATGTTAATAGATTTTTCCTGGCATAGGTTACAATCACGACAAACTAAATGATGCCATACATAAATTTATAGCTCTCAGTCACGATCAAACCTGGTAAGGTTAATGATTTTGGGACACTGCCATTTTTCATTCAGCATATCTCTATCTGAAACGGCTGTGTGCCATTTTGCCAGTCAAATGAGGACATGATCATATGTCATTTGGGCCAATCAAGGAGACTAGTCTTGGTCTTTCAGATGCAAATTGGCCGTATGGGCTTACCATTTTAACATTTTAGCCCCTCAGTATTTTACCCTCACTTCTTGTGTCCAAGAGAAAGCTCCGAGCTCGAGAAATATGTTGATAAGGCTTTAGTGTATCCTTGTCATTTTGGCTGTATTGTTTGAGCAATTCGACTAACTTATGCATCCCTATTATCTGGGCTGTGTGACATGGTCATGATGAGGTCAACTCATGAACTTCTTTGCTATTTTGGATGGTAAGTATCGTTCTAAGGTCGTTTGGCTTGTCTGCAGCGTGAGACTATCATTTGGCCAGTAAAAGAAATAGTTGACCGAATCCATACTCGAGGAGATGACTTGGGCATATATCAACTTCTACTTGACAATGCATGCTTAATGATCAAGGTAATGAACATGGAGAAGGATGCGATCGAGTTCGGGGAGGAAAGAAAGAAACTTTATTACAGGAGAATCTTGAAAGGTTGTGAGGGCGGATACTAAGAGGGAAAGGTTGAGACGTGGTCGCCTATTTTGTGTTTGGTCAAATAGGGTACGATGATGATGATAATGAGGTCGAGAGTGAGGATGATGACCTTGATATCAGCTTGATGAGGCGATAAATTCTCTCGCTCTGCCTGAAGGCATGGTACCTACATGTTTGAGTCTGCCCTGGGGAATAAGTCTGAACCTCCTACACTATCTGAATCCTGAGTGCTTGAAAATGCTTCTGCCCGTTTGTGGCATATATGTCGGGAATGATGCCCTTAAAACATACAATTTTAATTACTTTATCGTTGACTAATAAATAAATTGATTTTTTATTTAATGTTTGCATACATATATGTAATATACTTTATAATGTCATGGAAATTTCATTATTATTGCATGTGACCTTTCACATTGTATTCAGGAGTTATATCCAAAACAACAATGGTTAAGGATAATAATAAAATATTTTTTTTGATAAAGAAAAGTATATTCAAAGAAACAAGGACTACAAAAGCACAAAGGGCATACTCCAGAAATACCATTTCACACAAAAACTCAAAGAGACTTCTGCAAAATATGAGGAGGTAAGACCCATTTATGCACAAGGATAGAATTTGCATAAGACCAAGGAATATGACCAAGGGAATAGGTTCTATCCCTGATAGTATTAACAATGATCCTAGTGACGGTAGTAGTGCCTCTAGTTTTATCCTAAAAAATCCTAAAATTTCTTTCCATCTACAAGTTATACACAAAAGAATTAAAAACAAGCTTAAGGATTAAAGACCTAATGTCTCTCTTCTTGGTTATCTAGGCTAGCCACTCAATTCTGTGATTTCAGCTAAGATTATAGCATCAAATATCACACAATTGAATGATAGCAATCCAGATGGTTTGACCAAAAGGGCAATAAAAAACAAGTGGTCTCTAGACTCTAACCTATTGATATATAACACACAATCAAAGTCAACATATATACCCTATTAAACAAGCTTATCCTTAGTAGTCAGCTTATTCCTACAGGTAAGTCAATTGATGAAGATGTGCTGGGGGATGCTATAGCCAAACCAGGTGAACTCTCCCCAAATAACATTGCCACTGGTCTCATTTAAAGACTAATAGATTGAATCAGCAGAAAAGACCCCATCAGAAGCAAGCTTCCATAACTATTTGTCAGAATCCACACTAGAAGGATCCAAACTCAAAGAAGCACTCTTGATCTCTTTGAGGTAGAAGGTATTGGTGATAGGCCAGGACCGCATTCCATTGCTAATCAGCCTACTGACTTTGGTACTAAGATCCCATCTAGTGTCAGTGATAACAACTTTACCAAACCTGTTAAACAACACCCTAATTGATGCCAAGGGTCATCCCATAGGAAAATAGCAGAACCATATCTAATGTTGGCCTAACACAAATTAGTAAACCATTCCTCCAAATAGAAGAGTAGTCATTAGGGATTTTGGCTGAAAAGCAGTACCATATTTAATCAGGTATGGATTCTGATTAAAAACAGTACCATTAGAGATAAGGAACCATGCAATATTAATTAACAATGTCTCTCAGCCCTAAACCATCATTCTCTTTGGGAGTACAAACCACAGTCCATTTGACTTTAGAGCAAGCATGTTTATCAGAATAGCCTGACCAGAGATAGTTTCTCATGATGATCTCAATATCCTACATGATCCTTTTAGACAGGATGGACAAACCTGCCCAAAAGTCTTGGATAACCATGGCCACTAATTGAATCGGTTGCAGTCTACCAGTAAAAGACAAGTGTTTGGCCTCTCAACTCTTGATTCTAATAGTGATTCTATCAAATAAGACTACACAATCAACTCACCTTAACCTGGAAGAAACTAAAGGTAAGCTAAGATATCTAATGGGGAGGGAGCCACTTTGAAAACCTAAAAGCTCAGTGTAAGTCAGCCTGACTTGCTCAGAAACACCAAAGAATAAGATCTGGCTTTTCAGCTGGTTGGGCTTAAAGCCAGTAAGTCTGAAAAACACATCCAAAATGTTTCTAATAAGACTCATAGAACTTTGATCCCCGTTAGAAAAGGTGAGAAGATCATCAGCAAAACAAATGTTAACTATCACCAACTCCTTGCACCTCTAGTGGAAATTGAAGCGAGGCAAGGTGGAGGCATATTGAAGAGACTAGTAAGGCCCTCCTTGACTAGCATGAACAAATAAGGGGAGATCAGATCCCTTTGTCTCAGACCTCTAGCTCATCTAAAATAGCCACAAAGCTCTCCATTAATGTTCATAGATAAAGAAGTAGAGGTGATACAGGCCATGATCCACTTAGTGAATACTGGAGGGAAACCAGTGATGTTTAGACAATTTTCAATGAATTTCCAACTGACATAAATATAGGATTTCATGAGGAATTTGGCACACTTAGATAAGTGATAAGATTTATGATAATTCCTTACAAGCTCTGTAGAAAGAAAATTTTTGTCAGCAATCATTCTTCCAGGAACAAAAGAATTATGGTTGTCACTAACCAAGGAAGGGAGGACACCCTTCAACCTATTAGCAAGCAGCTTGGAGATGCATTTGTATACAAGGATACAACATGAAATAGGCCTGAAGTCATTAACATTCTAGGGCTGAGCAGTTTTAGGAATAAGGGAGACTGAAATGTGATTCAACTCGGGCAGCAACACACCATACTAGAAGAAGTACATAACAACAGTAGAAACATCTTTGCCAACCATATCCCAAGCCTTCTTGAAGAACCTTGAAGTAAAAGCCATCAGGGCATGGAGCTTTAAAATCATTATTGGATAAGATTACATCATTGATCTCATTAGTAGTGACTACTCTGGTGAGGCTGGATGCTTGCACCAAAGTCACTCTCTTAGGGTAAATCACCTGTAAGATGTTCTAGTCATGGATTGATCCTTGCTCTCTGTGTCAACGAGGGAGCTATAATGCTGCACAATGTGATTTTTAATGTCATCTCTACAGTTCAAAATGTTCCCATGATCATCATTGAGTTGAACCAGTCTAGCTCTGATATTGTTCCTCTTAACTATCTAATGAAAGAAGGTATTATTATTGTCACCAAGACTGATCCACTAAGCCCTATCTTTCTACCTCAAGAAGCTTTCCTCTGCTTGCCTGAAAGAAAGTTCTAGAAAGTTGTATTCTCATTAGACTGTAAAACAAGATCATAAGGCTTATTGAAAATCTCCCTCTTGGCAGAATCCAATTCACTCTAGCATCCAAGGCTCTAGCTGAAATGTCTGAGAAGTGAGTTCTATTAAGGGCCTTGAGAGCAGCTTTAGTTGCCTTAAGCTTTTTGAAAAGGCATTTCATATGAGAGCCATACCCACTATTGTTTCAGGCTTGAGACACACAAGGAAAAAATTCCACACTATCAGCCCAAAAATCAAAGAACTTGAAGTTAATAGGAATCCTACAGGTGGCCACTTTAATATGCAAAATAGCAGGGCAATGATTAGAAATCCCAGGATTTAAAAAAAACAACATTGGAGTCATGGAAGCAGGAGATCCAATATTCATTCACAAACACGCTATTCAATCTTGTTCATAGTAGTACTGTTACCATCCATGTTATTGGTCCAAGTAAATTTAATCCACTAAAACACAGGTCTTCCACCTCAATGTAATTCAGACAAGCATTAAAGTCAATTGAACCCTCATCCCAAGCCTTAGACCCACCAATCTGCTCAGAAGGGTATTTAACAACATTAAAGTCACTAAGAAGCACCTAAGGTTGCTGCATAATACTACTAGCTTGACTGGTGATATGGTTCCCAAGATCTTTCCTAGTGGTGGAAGATTTAGTAGCATATATAAAGGAAGCCCAAAAACTCTCATGGCTATAGAGTATAATGATAAAACAGTGCATAATCCAATCTGTTTGACTGACCAAGGTAACTGACAACACAGTAGGATCTCAAGCAATCCAGATTCTACCATTGTTGGCATTAGTATAGTTAATAGCACAATTCCAATTACCAAAGATCCTCCTACTAATAGAAGCAAACTTCCTCTCTTTAACTCTAGTTTCCAAGATAGTATAGAAACTAAGATGATTATTAAGGTGAAACTTCCTAACCTCAGACTGCTTAAGAGGATTGTTAAATCCTCTGATGTTCCAAGAATCCAAGGTTATCATTGAGACTTTCCAGGTGTGGATCTCACCCTGGAGCTCCTCATACATTTAGGTTTAGAGTTGCTCTTCAACTTTACTTGTCTACCATTATTCTTAGGATGTTTAGTTGGGGTTTGATTCTATGCAGGACTAGGAGTAAACACTTCCTATGCCTGGTTTGAGATTTACAAGTTGACCTTACCATTGACATCCACCAACGCCTAGTCTTCAATGTCCTCAGGGTCATCCCTTAAAGCTTCAAGGAATTTTGGACAAAAATGGTGCTAGATTGAATAAGATCTTGGTTCTTATATGGCTCAAGCTGAGGAATAGGATCTTGGTCCTTCTCAATGACACACTCAGTATCAGTCTGGGGATCTTGTCTTGGTTCCACCTCAGACTCTCTCCTTCTCACAGGAACCCATTGTTGTCTAGGCTTAACAGTGGGTTTGGTCTACTGAGCAGGCCTAGCTTGGTTCCTAACTATGTACAATCATGGCCAAAGGCCTTACACATCTTGCATTTCCTAGGTAAACCCTGATACTCCAGTCTAATATAAATACTCTTACTGCCAGGTAGCATTACATGAATGTACTATAAGATTTTAGAGTTCACATCCACTTCAACACATATTTTGGAAAAAGAAAACTTGGTGCAATTATAGTCATTGAGTCGGTAAATACATGGATCCTCATATCACTGGAAATCCTACTCAACCCTTCCCCATTCCAGAGCTCCAAATAGGAAAAGTTTGGAGAGTATCTTTGGAGAGTTTCATGTTCTCATGGCAAACTTTGAGCAAAACAGGCCTACAAACAAGGTGCTAAGGGCCTTCATCCAAGATGCGGTTCCTACGTTCAACATAAGCAAATTTAAAATAGAAGAAACCTATATCAGATGCAAGGACCTATAAAAGACCTATGTTTCCCTATAAATTATGGGCTGCCTGGTGAACCATAAAGAAAGGAGGTTTCCTATCAATGAAATGTCCTACAGTAAAGGTTTCCCAACTCTTTTTACCATTGTTCACAACCTCTTGGAACCTTTCATCCACTTGACGTTCTCAGCCCACGAAGATTAAGTATGGGGCATTATCATAACTATTATTGTCTTTGCTAGCATGGGAAGTGCTGGCTTCACAAATTCCATTTCTATCAGAAATATATTGGTCTGATTGAACAATAATATTTTCAATACTATTGATGACATTATTCCCATCATTATTTACTATTCTAACCAGACTCGAGTCACCCTATTAGAGTGTAGATTGGATGTTGATAGGTTAGTAGACAAAAGGAATTGTTAAGTACATTGCCCTTACCTTTATCCTTGCTTTGGACCAAGCGTTGGTCCCCTTAACAACCTTCCCTAAGTAAAATAGGTGACTGCTTTTCTAGAGGAAGTGATGTTCTAGCTTTAACATCACTGTCCTTTTTACCTTCTTCAACAAAAACAACCATTGGAGAAGCTTCTTATGAAGCTGCTACAGTCATGCTCAGGGAAAATTTAAAGCACCAAATTCTAGCAGCTTCTTGAATCATATGCTCTTTAGAACCCATGTCATTAGGAATGGTGTTTGGAGCTTAGTCTTGGATCATTTTCAAGAGAATCCCTATCTCTTTCTTGGCATTCTCCATCATCGTATGAACTTCAGAATCCTCCATTAAGGGGGTGACGACCACCTCTTGAAGCTCATCAATACTCAGACTGACCTTTTCAACTTCATTATCAAAATAACTAGTAGAGACACCCACACCAAGCTGTTGAGACAAGGTCTCAAGATCATCCTCACATCCTTCAAGCTTACTTTCAAACTCATCATCAATATTTTCTCTCCTCTCTTCACCCGGATCATCATCAACCATGTACGTAAGATTCCTCCCTAGGGAGGAAGAAGAAATATGACGGAAATAATCTAGAGAGATAAGCTCTCACTTAAAGAGAGAGAATTGGTATACTCCACCACCTTGATAATAATAAAATATTATATCACTACAACAAAAAAACCCTATGATAGCGGCCAAAAAATGCTATCATACGGTTTTCATAACGCTATGGCTGCCAACATTATTAAAACTCTGACCCTACGTTAGCGTTTAAAAAACGCTTTCATAACTGCTTTTAATAGCGTTTAAAAATGCTATTGTAACCTTTCAATAGCACTTTTTAAACGCTATAGAAAACATCCAATTGCCCTTGGTGCCTTTCTATAGCATTTATAAAACGCTATTGAAAGGTTACAATAGCATTTTTTAAACGCTATTAAAAGTAGTTATGATAGCGTTTTTTAAACTCTATCGTAGGGTCGAAGTTTTTAAAACGTTGGCAACCATAGCATTACTATAGCGTTTTATAAAAACTATAATAAGCGTAGCAACAATGTGAGATTTTTTATAGCGTCTAAAAATGCTATTGTAACTTCTTATAGCGTTTTTTAAACGCTGTAGAAGGGTTACCAAGCACAATGAGACGTTTTGCTGTTAAGAAACTCTATTCTATGTCTAACCATATCATAACTGCATTTGCCTATTGTGCTTTTTTAGACTATTATATTCTCTTATAAGATTTTAAATGCTGTAAATAATTTACGCTAATGTATCAAACAAATAATATAAATATTTTGAGTTGTACCAAATATCACATATTACAAATATTTTGAGTTGTACCAAATACAAAGTTTTCATTAAAGAACTTCCATGTCTTTTTGTTGGAATCATATTTCGCATCACTATGTGGAACCACGCACCACTTGAATTACTATGTGTTTGTTGTATTTTTGGTGGACCTATATTAAAAAATTAATTGTTATAGTTCAATATCCACTTATGATAGCGTTTTATAAAAACTATAATAAGCGTTTTTTAAACGCTTATGATAGCGTTTTATAAAAACTATAATAAGTAGTTATGATAGCGTTTTTTTAAACGCTATCGTAGGGTCGGAGTTTTTAAAATGTTGGCAACCATAGCATTACTATAGCGTTTTATAAAAACTATAATAAGCGTAGCAACAATGTGAGATTTTCTATAGCGTCTAAAAAATGCTATTGTAACTTTTTATAGCGTTTTTTAAACGCTGTAGAAGGGTTACCAAGCACAATGAGACGTTTTGCTGTTAAGAAACTCTATTCTATGTCTAACCATATCATAACTGCATTTGCCTATTGTGCTTTTTTAGACTATTATATTCTCTTATAAGATTTTAAATGCTGTAAATAATTTACGCTAATGTATCAAACAAATAATATAAATATTTTGAGTTGTACCAAATATCACATATTACAAATATTTTGAGTTGTACCAAATACAAAGTTTTCATTAAAGAACTTCCATGTCTTCTTGTTGGAATCATATTTCCCATCACTATGTAGAACCACGCACCACTTGAATTACTATGTGTTTGTTGTATTTTTGGTGGACCTATATTAAAAAATTAATTGTTATAGTTCAATATCCACTTATAAACATATATATATTATCTCTATAAAAGGCTTTCCAATATTCAGATATCTTGATCTATAATATTGTAATCTAGATTGCAAAACCCTATTTCTTGATATATATATTTTTCATGCATCTATGTTCTATCCTTGAAAATGCATATATAATAGCAAGTTAGAAAAACAACATAAGCAAATCCAACACAAATGCAAGTACAAAAATACAAATCCAACATTTCAATCCACATTTATAGAAAACTTCTCAAACAAAATAGCCAATGAATTTGCGACACATACAGTAGCTAGCTGCAAATACTTAGATGCTGAAAATGTTTGTTTAACATCATAACTCCCTTCAAGTAGCTTCTATTCTTCTCATTTGTTCAAATTATACTTAAAATATTTACCGTATGTAATTAAGGCAACAATGAAGGATAGAGGAATGAAGCTAACAATTAAGAAACTAGAAGACAATATGTGTGTCATCACATAGATTTACCAAGAGATTTTATAATCTTTGTGTTCTAACCCAAAATCATGTAAAATTAGCTGCTTGGTTGTAGCCAGCAACTCTTTTGTATGTAAAGAACCCAAACAAAGGAATAAAAGCTACCACCTTTACACATATTTAGATTATTACTTAAGTTTTAAAATGATTTGCCAAAGGGAAGCCCTGAAATTTCACATCTTCAATGCAATTTTTATCCAAAAAATCAGTTTCAATAAAACCAACAGCCAGCCTAGTAATGCCATTAACAACACTGATAACTATACTAAAAGACAATCATACATTTTCTTGATATTGATTTTCATCCTCAATAGAAAAAAGAAGCTGCAAGAACTTAAAAATCTCTTCATTCAATCAATACCAACTTCACTCTTGCGCTTCTAAAAGAATCATTAACAACTGTAATCTTACCGTGATACTTTTGTTCTATTTTCAGGTGCATGAAAACAGCGGGCATTCCCTTATCTAACAGTCGCTCTCCTAATAGTTTGCCGATCTTCATTGCATTACTATACATTAGAGGCTGCTTCTGGAAAAGCCTAACTAACTCAGACAAATTGATCTGAGCAAATTTCTTTTCCAAAAGCAGCAATTCCTTAGTCAGTTTGAAAACCACATCCCCTCCCCCCAACATTTCAAAACAGTGATATAAATAAGATGAAATCAGAACAGAGATGATGTAGTCTCTAAAGACACTAACTCATCAATTACAAGGTCTTATCAATTGCTGGTACAAACAGCAAAACACATGCGAACAAAATAAGATGAAATCAGAGAAGAATTCAAATATAGTTAAACAAGATAAAAAAAGTGAATAGTAATTCTATTAACCATAAAGGGTCACTAAAACCTCAAAGTGGAAGGATTCAATTGCCATATCTTGAATTTCTTCCAACTAAAGTTGAAGCAAAGTGATTTAGAATGCTATAGCTCCAGAAAAACATACCAAACAAAACAACTAGCTAACATTTCCATAATAAGCCGTTTACAAACTTGAGTAAAAACAGAAGACTAATAAGAATTGACATGGATCTCCAAATGGAGAAAGCACTCCTATCCTTCAAGATAGAACTAAAATTCCCACTCAACATTACAGACCTAGAATTTAACAAAGTATCCTAATATGAGTGAGTAAAGCTTTTTGAAGCTCCAACTACATAACAAAAGATAACATATAAAAACCATATTGTGGAGAAAAAGTAGATGGCCAACTCCAGCATGTCAGCTTAGTTATCCTCATCAAGCCACTTACTTAATGTCTAGCTTCCCAACTGGTAGACGATTCATTTTCCCCCAGATCAATGAAGAAGGGAGAAGTCAGTTGATTCTTTTTCTTAAGTTAAGGTAAAGGGCCAGGCATGGTAGGGTAGGAGCAATCTGTCTTCAATCTTTTTGGTTTGACCAGGAAGACTTATGGGTTAAGCATCTAACTCTGGACGTTCGAGCTCAAATTATTTAAGAAGGGTCTTCCCCTACTAATGAATTGGGAATCCTTTTTACAAATGACCTCCTTAGAGCGCTCTGTAACCCTACTTTTTTTTCTGAATGGTACACTTTACGACGTTAAGAATGGAAGAAGAGCAGCCGTCGATTGATTGAAAGTGGATTGGATTGATGGCATTCATTAGTTGATTGAAAATTTACTTTTCTTTTCTGATTGAGCGAGGTCCCTTTTGGGCTAAAAAGTCCCTTGAGCCGTGGAATCCTTTTTGTCTTGATTTAGGGGGAATACACGCATTGATTAGGTTACGTGTTTCACGGCAAGTTTCTTTTTTCTTTATTTTCTTATTTTACAATTCATATTAAAGTCAGACGGAGAATGCATATTTGACTAGGAAGCAAGCAAAGCGAGTCCCTCCATACCAGCTAGCAGTCTCGTTTAGGGGACTGTATGTGGAGCTCAGCATGTCTGGAAGCACAGAAGAACATTCTTTTGCTGATATTATTACTAGTATTCGAGACTGGGTCATTCATAGCATGACTATACCTTCTATATTCATTGCAGGTTGGTTATTCATCAGCACGGGTTTCACTTACGATGTATTTTGAAGCCCTCATCCAAACGAGTATTTTACAGAGAACTGACAAGGAATTCCATTAATAACTGGCCTTTTTTATCCGGAACAACTCGATGAATTTAGTAGATCTTTTTAGGAGGACCCCATGACTATAGATAAAACCTATCAAATTTTTACAGTACAATGGTTGGCTGTTCATGGACTAGTTGTACCTACCCTTTCTTTTTTGGGGTCAATATCAGCAATGCAGTTCATCCAACGAGAAACCTAATCCGAATTATAGAGCTACGACACAATCAAACCTGAACGAACAAAATGTTGAATGAAATCGTACCAGGGGATTCTGACTTCTTTTTTTACTTGCTGTTTTCTTTTCCTTTTATTTCTTCAATTAAGAGAAGAAAAGAGAATAGTAAAATAATAAGAATTCTCTTATCCCATTCGGAAGGATATCATCTCAAACTTTTCCATGACTTTTTATGTCTCTAGCATGACCACTTGATGAAATGTGGAGGGAAGTGGGGTAAATGGCCGATACTACTAGAAGGATTCCTTTTTGGCTGATAGGTACTGTAACTGGTATTCCTGTGATTGGTTCAATAGGTCTTTTCTTTTTTGGTGCATATTCAGGATTGGGTTCATCGTTGTAGTAATCGGATGAACTGGGTTGTACCTGTTCCGATTCAAAATGACAAAAGAACCAGGCAGTAGGCAGCATCCAAAGCCCTAAAGAGGAAAGGGGCAGGAGCACTCGACCCTTGAGAAAAGAATCTTTGAACGTGTTAGTCCCTTAGTGCTGCCAATCTACACGAAACCTTGCCCCCGAGGTCCCATCAGAGTTCTTTCCCAACTCCTATACCTGTGATCATTCCCGGCTATCCATCCTTCGCCAATTCGCTAGCCAAATCAACTGAGTAGAAACCTAAGAGACCCCTGTTGGCAGTTTTCCACCAAATTATGTAGATCAAATGTCTAATGCAAGCTCTGTGGCAACAAGTACTCGGGCTAGAAAAAGAAAAAATGAGATTGAAATTCCACTTCCAGTTGTCGAGAAATGGCCTCAGTACAGAGAATGAACAAATAGAGTGAAAGGGGATCCCCTTGTCTAAGTCCTCTGGATGGTTTAAAGAACTGAGTGGGTTTCGCGTTGACCAAGACCGCAAAGGAGGGGGTGGTTTTGCATTCTATAATGATTTTTTATCCATTTCTGACAAAAAAAACTCCATTCCACCCTATCGTAAGCCCTTTCCATGTCTAACTTGATGCTCATCCACCCTAAGACTGTCTCTTCTTTTCTACATCCTCATTCCTCCTTCTTTCTGGATACTTAAGCTTCTAATGCTACAGAATCAGCTTTCCCAATCAATCAATTAATGTGTAGGAACCTGCCCTCATCGAACTAAACGTCTAACCTTCCCGCATTTGAAGACAGACTAAGGTTTAACACCTCTTGCTTTAAGAAAGAATGAACCTTGCTTAGACTTCTTGAGTTGATCACCCTTATAACATATGCTACTCCACTTATAAGATATGGCTTATTTAGCTCCACTAACAAGATTTTTAACTTTCAGCACATAGAGTGCACAATAGTGCACCATAGAAAATAGAAAATGGGTGTACAAACAAATCCAATATCTTAACTTCATTCAAAATTCAATAAGATTACAACAGAATGCAAACTGAGTAGAAACATAAAATACAGAACAACTGAAGGACCTATTTGTGTGACATATTTTAGAAAATCTGTGGTATATTAGAGATGGAAGATAGAGGAAATCCTTGAATATGAAAGTGTGAGCACTGGAAAGGAAAAGGGAAAAAAATTGAATGACCTAATTTGAGTATTTTAAAAAATGTAGGATAAGAGTTTACTTGAAATGACAGCAAATAATTTTCACATAGAAATTCTTCAAACCAAGCATCCTTGACGTATAATGGAGAAATGACAGTCGAGTTATTTGATTTGATGTCCACTGAAGGGCCAAAGCTTTTAAATGTGTCCAAGCCCTAACCCATGAAAATAACATCAGAGAACGGCAAAAATTCTAAGCCACGAGCTGATTCGAGATGGTACGAGCTACTCCCCAAACTCTAGGAAATGAACAAATTACCAATTAACAAGAAATTGAGGGTTTTCTTTTCAAAACTTACTGCATGCCCAGAAATAAAAAACACGCACGAACCTTAATCAACTTAGAAAAACTCAAAAATAAAATCAGACCAAAAACACTAAAATCAAGCAACAATTTGAGAATGAAACCCCCTCTAGTTCTGAGCTGCGAATCAAACTAGCAGATAGTTGGGGACAGACTGAGAAAGTGAGAGCTGTGAGGGAGAGATTCCTGGGATGAAAGCTACTGTGAGATATGTGAGCTACTGTGAGCTTCAAAAGAGCTCCTATTAGTGAACAAAGCTATTGTGAAAGAGAGAGATACTGTGAGAAAGGTGAGCTACTGTGAGCTTTGAGAGTGAGCTTTGACAGAGCTGTCGTTGATAATAAGAGCTACTGTGAAAGAGAGAGCTATTGTGGGAGACGCAGGTTAAACGAAGTTTTCGTTTGGTAAAGTCGAGAGACGTGCGGGTCTTCATGAAATTCATTTCGCGCTTTAGTTTTTTATTACGTTTTGGAGAAAAACACAATCTAGTTGTGCCATGACAACACATAATTGTTGTAGTGTATGTAATTGATAGTTAAAGTTTGGATATTTAATTTAATAATAATTACAAGTACATCTGATTTCCTTTAAAATCTGAATTGTCTTATCCTAACAGTTAAGGTGGAGACATTGGAATGATAAAAATTTATGTATGAGATTATATAGGACTAGAACACAATAAATTTGAATCTATAATAATACCATTAGAATATAGAGTATTCAAATTTTATTATACTGATGATCATATATATAATGATTTCAATCATGAGTAATTACCAAACTCATGTTTACAACTTTATGCTTTTTGACTGACTTGGTAAAGATTCTATATTTTATCGAACTTCATTCCTTGAATCTTGGAAGCGTAATGAAGCAAATACCCGAGAACATTAATTTACAAGATAGAATCTGATCTTTCATTATGAAATCAGATAAATAGTACTCTTGAGTATTAGTCAGGTCTTGAATGATATGAGCGCTTAGATTCATTTAGCTAGCTAATGAACTATTTAGTGGAGGTGGATCTATATGTAGTGATTATATTAATGAATTATATTAATTGATATGTGAATAATGTAATTATTTAATATGTTAAAAATTGGATTAGACAGTGTGGTAGGATCACACTGTCTGCGTCTACCACATAAATGATTTTCTGTGGTATATGATATTTTTCTAGAAAGAGATCATGCCACACTGTCTAATCCAATTAATCGAAGTGGTTACTTATTAGATATGGGTTATCCGATAAAGGTTATCATGTAAATATTATCTTATCACTTATCAGATAAGAATAATATGATAATTCAAAGTATAGTTGATCTTATCAAGAAAAATTTAACTAATTGAAATGTTGAACTAAAACTGATCACGTTCTCTAGGAGAACTAGATCACGCCAAACATGTGTGTCTGAAGGATGGTTACTTTGTATCTTTTTCTACTAACACCCTTTGTCCAAATAAAAATCGAGGCTGACAGAAGTGAAGCCTTGTCCAGGAGTAATAAGGTTGTTGGGATTGATGAGCTATTGTTAAGCTTCATGAGTGCGGTCTCACACGTTGTCAATGTTTTCAAATGGCACTAATATTGGCGCGTGAGCTTCTCTCCTTGGTTGAATAGTTAGTTGTTGGTTGTTTGACTTGAGATCTTTTGGCTTGACGCCTAGTTTTGAGGTTGACTTTCGCAGGGCTAATGTCATGTGGATATTAGAACCGTGCGCCTGACTTGTACATCAAACTTTGATTAGGACGTATTCTATATGATAAGGCATATGCACTTGACTCTATGCAACATGACGTTAGTGGGTTATGGCCATGGATCGGCTGGGCGTAATGTTGAACATCATCATGTTAGGACTTCATGATATGACCCTATCATATCATGACTTAAATTGTTAAACTCCGTCGAGTCAGGTCTTTGGTAGGCTATGCCATGGAACGAATGTGGCCTGATGCCTAAGTGCATGGGGTCAAGGACTTTAGTTCCAATCACGTGAGTGAGGGAGACATGTGCCTAACTTCATGGATTTAGGTCTTTTAGATCAGTCATAGCCGTGCGCTCGGATGCATGTCTAACTTCATGAACTTAGATCTTTGAATCGGCTTAGTTTTATGTCCGAATCTGACCACACATCCTTCTTTGCAAGTCTGAGACTTGTATTTTAACGGTACAAGATTTCTGTGGGAAATTTCTTTCCTGAACAAATACATTGACTTATTATTGAAATAATTCAAAAATAGAATAACCGATCCCTTATTAAAGATGATTGAAAAAAGGTGATATAAAATAACGATACTAAAGCCTTAAAAAATAAATAAATTAGAAATGTCTTAAGCAAAATAAATCCTGAAGTGGACAAAGTTCAAACTTCTTTGGGTTGATTCAGACGTCTACAAATTGGACGGCATATATTTCCATGGTCTTGTGATTTGCACTATATTATACGATCCCACTTGTCTTGCTCCTCCTGTTTGAGTGAAGTCCTTGACCGTCAGACCTCTCCCTTGCGTATTCTTCTAGTAATACAAATTTTTATGCCCCGTTCAAGCCGCCTCCATAGTGACAAGCTCGTATATGCCACCGACTCATAAATGCACGTATTTTGGAGGAGGCCGCTTACCAAGGCATCAACACTCGTAGAGCCGTCACCATTCACAATTCCCATTTTTCTCTTTGGTAAATCTCTTAACTTAGTCTTTCAAAAATTTTCAACACCTGGATGATCTTGAGCAGATGACGACATGAATGAGGAACCTCTAACTTACGCCAGGTTGAGTAACGAATGTCTGTGCAAGTTTGTGGAAGGATGAGATCTAACTTGACTCTAGCGTGTCAAACTAAGTGAGGGCCCACCTAGTGAGAGGAAGTGAAAAATCAACGTAACATCGTGTCAAATTATCATAAGGGATTCCTGCTACGGTTATGGGTTACTTGTAATGGGTGATATGATCAAAAGGATCCTTAGAGCCATCATATAACTGAAGATTCAACATGGTGAAACACGTTGGTCACTCGACCATTATTATCGACTTGACAAATGGAGACTCAGTAAGGGCCTTTAATAGTGGGCCATCCTCTTCTTGTGCCTTTACATCAAGTTGTATCAGTCTCCAGTCTATATCCTTGATATTTTCTGTAAAATTATCCTCACTCAACCCTTATTTTCTTTTTCTTTTTATTCTGTGCACCTGTCTGGATCTAAGCCTTTGAAAAAATTCTCTCGACCTTCGATAATGTCTTCACCGTTGGGAATCGTCTGTTCCTTCCTCGTGCAATACCTTCTCCTGATTGAGATGTAGCCGTGCATCTCTAGGAGTTGGTGTTCTGGCTCTGAAGTTTCGCTGGTTAGATTGAAGGGAATGGCATAGCAAAAAACTGTCTCTATCTTAGAACATTTTTATCAAACAATATAATCTATGTTCAAATGAATATAAAAATCAAATTATTGATGCACCCAAAAATCAAAACTTCTGTCAGAATTCGATCTCTTTAATCTACACGCAAACAGTACACTAGAGTGACACGAGAAACCATGAAACTGTGAGAAGAGTCACTGCCATTCGTTGCCGCTAGCCACTAGAAGTTGCTGTCAAGCTATCACAAATCTTCGTGTACCATCGTGAATCATGAATCAACACCTCATGATCACCCTCACTATTTCCCCGGTCATCAATCGATTGCTAGTGGATGGGAACTTGGAAGAAGAAAATCCAAGCTTTGTCCTTCTCTAAATTTCAGCTAGGGAGAAGGATTTTTGGCCCTAGTGCTTCACTTCTCTCACTAATGGTGTCAAATGGCTTGGGCCTAATCTTTAGGAAAAGCCTCTAGTTTATAGTAAAATCTGGCAGTCAAGATTGACTAAAAATTATCTCTTAATTAAAAGTAATTAAATTAATTTCAATTAATAATTTTTATTCTAAAATTAGGAGTGACTTGGTTGACAACTAGGTATCCATGCCATACCTATTTACCACCGTTAAAACAATACCTATAACCCATACATTAGCTCGGGGACCATAAAAATAAAAATACTCATGATTAAATTTTTAATAAAATATACCGACCAAACTCATGATCAGATTTATTTGATATCAACTGCAATTTCTCCTGCAGAAAAATTATTATTGAACTATATTCATATTTTACATCACTCGATGTTATTATACTCGACCTATTATTCATTATGTGTGCCCCTCTATACACCATATATAATTAGATAAAATACTAATATATACACCTTTCATTCTTTAAGTCCAAATCTTATTTTACTAGTCAACCAGATATTTTTCATACTTGATGGCTCCAGTAAAATTATCAAATCTCTAATAATCTATTAGAGATACTAAGTGCTTAGTTTACTATACTCATATAAACATATTATGTTAAATATTACTATGTCACTTACTTAAAAGTATTTATGGACTCTACTATGAGAATCTATGTATCGTCACTAGGGATATTCATGGTTCAGTTCGGTTTAGTTAGTAGCTAAAAACTGAACCGAATTGAAAGTTTCAGCTCTGTAATATATTGAACTGAACCAGACTGTAGTTTGTATAAGAACCGGACTGAATATAAACTTTTAGTTCAATTCGGCGGTTCGACAGTGACATTGTAGAAAGCTCTCATCAGTATGCAAAATCTTCAAAATCTAAACCCTCAAATCCTAAATCAATCACTAGATCCTTAAATCCCTAAATTCAATCCAAAAATCACCTATTTGTTTCGAAACAAAATCACGATCTAATTGAACAAAGCAATCTTGGTAACATAAAAAGAAACTAGACAAAATTCATATAACATTTATTACATTCAAACTTCAAATAAACAATATTTTACCCATTTATGATGTGAATCATAGAACTCAAACAAACAAAATATAAAATTCTTCTACACTTTTCTACCAATATCAATGATGGAGATTGAATGAGATGAAACTCCTCCGCCTACCTCATCGTTGCTTGGGTGGAGATCGAACAATATGTTGATGCCGATGAAATAGATTGAACAAGACGCAGATGTGGAGAAGTAGATCAAATGAGACGCGAATTACTCCTTTTCCTACTCGTTGTCGCTTTTGAAACATGTCGAATGTTGCAGAGATGGTCGCTAGAGAGAAGTAATCTTAGAGCTTCTAAAAGAAAGCCATGGTTGGAAGCAATCTTAGATCCGCTTTGAAGAATATTCGGTTCGGTTCGGTTCAAAATTTATAAAATTTTGAACCGAACCAAAACTTTGATTCTTTGATTTTATCGAATCGAACTGAATCGTAGACTATTAACAAACCGACCGAACCAGTCATTTTCGATAGACAAAATTTCACCCTTAATCGTCACTATTTAACAACTCAGTCATCCAACCTACAGATAGATTGACTCATAGAATCTCAACCATGGTAGATCAGAACAAGTGTAAGGTTTTAAAGGTAGGTTTGCATTTTGGTATAAGCCCCAGGTCAAGACTGGTAGCGTAATTAACTCTATAAATAATGAAAGAACAAGTTAGTTACAAAACATGGCTAGTGGCGCCTTCTTAGGAGCCTAAAAAGGGGGAAAAGAATTCTTGACTGATGGAGCTTTTGACTTAGTCTTCAACTAACTCCTTAACATTTATTGACTACCAACCACTAACTGTCATCTTCTGATTGTTAGCTACTTACTGCCATCTGTTGGCTGTCGAAAGACATATGTAGAGGGTAAAATTATTTTTTTAATAGGGTAATATATATACCATATTGGAGTAATTATATTTACCATAGAGGGGTAAATGTATCCATTAAAGGTTACTTGTTTTCTCTGTGGAGATCTGCTTATTGGGTAAATATGACCATTTACCGGAGCAACGACATCTGCTCATTAATTAAATATGTTCATTGTCAACTCTCAATATATTTCCACTGCCAACCTTTAATGTGCTTCTATTCTCCAGCACTTTTCCTTTCCCTTGAAGATTCATTGGGAAATGCAAAAGCACATTTGTTTCCATTTTTCCTCTACTTCGCTTATTTTACATTTATTTGTTTTGAGTATTTTAGATCTCTGACTTCTCCGTCATTTTCACTCCCCACGTACTTAGCACTTTTGGAAGATTTATGTTTTGTCTGCTTCTATGTACTTTGAGCTCGTTCTGCTTTATATGGTTTGATCAGTCTGCCTCTTTTGAACTTAAGTTGGTTTTTTAACTTTCCCCCATTTTTGCAATGCTTGGACATTTTTGCGACATTTTAAACACTGCCCCTCTTGATATTCCAGGAATATTTGTAGACTTGCCTCGCTTTGCAACACTTGGTTGTCTTTGAGTTCTCCATCCCGTGCTGTGACACTTTTTTGTGTCCGTTTTGCTGAATTCTTTATATTTCCTAAACTATCATCTTCCTCACTTCACTCACTTCATTTTCTTCCCTCAATCACACCATCATCGAAATAGTAAACCCCTCCCTCTCTCTCTCCCCCCCCCTCTCTCTCATTTCCCAAACTAGTCTATGTAGGATTGATATGGCAACCTAAGAGGGGGGGTGAATTGGGTGATCATGCTCAAATTAAAAACAAAATTTTTCACTCTCAAGTGAAAAATGAATGTTCAAGAATGAACTTCAATATTTCACGAGTTTATAGATTGAAAAGATAAATAAGTAATATATGAAAGCGTTAAAGTAAATAATACTTTCGATTATATAAATATGAAAATATAAAGCAAGCAAATAAAATAAATTGTGAAACTTATATTGCGAAAATTAAGTACGAGAAATTGAAGTGCAGAAAATAAATAACATAAAATAAAAATAGAACAAGGAGAAGAAGATATGCACACGATCTTTTTACGTGGTTCAGGAAATCTTATCCCTACGTCCACGCTCTAAGGCCCCCTTGGAGATTTTTAATCTCACGATTTTCTTAAGGGTAAAAACCAAACCTTACAAACCCAATTGGTTTATGGGTGCCAACTAAACCTCATAAGACTATGTGTTTCGAGACTAAGTGATCTCTTACAATAGCTCTTTTAAAAGTGTATTATCTCCAATCTAAGCTCATACAAAATTATCTTACTCACTCAAAAAATTTTGTAAGTATAAAGCTCAAAAAATAAGAGAGATTTAGGAGAGTATTGGAAGAGTTTTAATGGCAAGTCTCTTAGCTATAAATTGTGTTTTTTGTGAAGAAAAATGTGGTGTATTTATAGAGGTTAAAGAGGTTAGGGTTTACGAATTTTTTTTCTTCAAATTTTGAATATAAACAAAGGAAATGACATTCTATCCTTAATAAGGAGGACAAAAAATCTTTGACCTAAAAGGCAAGGAATACTCATACCCAAAATAACATAATATGGCAAAAACTATTTAAGCAAACTCCATATCTCTTTATCTACTTGAAATTGAAACTTACATTGTTTGTGATTTGTCATTATCTTCATCTCATGTATTTTGTCTATTTTACAATAAATATATGATTTTTTGTGTTTAGGCTTTTTATGGATGGAGATTTAATTTAACGATATGTATTTCTAAATAAATTGAGATTTAATAAAGATAAAGAAAATGAGTAAGCTCCTAATAAAAATTACATGAAAGTAAATATATTCATGATTTTTAATGTTCATGCTTTATGAGCTCTTATGAAAATAAATATTTTCATGATCTTCAATTGGCATGGCTTGTGTTAATTTTCCATTAGTCTCTGCAAACTTGATTAAATTTATTAGTAACTTCAATGTTTTGTTATCATCAAAAGTTATCTCATCGAGATATATGGCTAATAGTCTAGATTGGAAAATGTTTTAGCCCTCCAGAATTTAGATCTCATTTCTCCCCCAACCATAGTTTGACCCCGCCCAAGAACAATGGACCAGTTCAGATCACAAAAGAGACAAAGGCTTATGCAAATCCATGATGCCCAATCTTAGGCACCCAAATTCGATGAGGAATTCAAAGACACTTCAGCCGTAAACATTAATGGAGAAGACGACGATGAATAATTACTTAAGTTATGACCTTCTGATGGTAATGTGACTAAAAATCAAGAGTCATTCATGGACTTCAAGGTCCCAAAGCTTTTCTTCACCGGGGGGGGGGGGGTGTGCCTTCCCATCCATGTTTGATGAGAATATTGTTGAAACAAGGTTTCATTTATTGCTACGCATTGGTTTTTGGAATCTATTTAATTTTCTCTGACTTGAAAATAAAGTTATGGGTTTGCTTAGGTCGTGAATGAGTGAAATATTTGGTTATGTTTTGCTTAATATATACGCTTTAAGATTATGGTCTGATTGTTAATAGGTGAAGTTTAATTATATGTTTCTTAGTTGTTGCAGTTCAGTGTATGCATATTTACCAGGCGTTGGGATATAGGACGACACTTCAACATTAACTTCAGATGATTCTTTAGTTATCATGAGGATTAAAGAGTCATCTTTCTGGTATTCCCTTTCTCCTATATGACTTATTGTAAGTATCTTTGCATCCAACATCTTTTGCACTTCCATTTTAAAATCAGCACATTCCTCAATTATATGTCCCGTCACATTCTTATGAAACAAAGAATCAAAGTCATGCATATGCTTCCTAGAAATTCCTTCATCCTCTGAGCGTGTTGGATAGATGTTCCCTCATTTAGAAAGAAGATGGAAAAGTATTTTCATTGACGTGCTCACATCTAGCACGTCCTTCTTTCCATATAAAAATATTTCTCAATTGTATTTACGGTAGAACTCCCATGATTTGATAGAGGGGTGGAATTGATATTTGGGTTCCCATTAGCCTTATTGAAATATAACCATCCAGCCTTGATCAATGCGCGTAGTCTACTTTTTAATGTCGTGCAATTCTCAGTCGAATGTCCTACAACCCCAGCAAGATAATCACAGTGAGCAGTCGGATCATACTACCTTAGGTGAGGATTGGATCATATTTGACAAAACATTGATTATTTCTATTTTCCCTTAGAGGCTGATCAACCTGACCAACATTTTACTGGTGATTCGGTGGTCTAAAATCTGGTCTCGGGTTATTTTGAAATGCTGAATGTTAAGAGTGATAATTATACGAAATTTGTGAGGTATTTGCCACATATGATATCACAGATTTGGGCCCTTCACTATACTTTGGAAATCCTGGCCTCGGGTTTGCAACTGTCTTCATGAAGGATTTGGTAAAATATTGTAAGAGAAGGGGAAAGAGGCGGAGTGAACAAAGTGGTAATTTTAGGGTGCAGATTGAGAATTATCTTTGCTACTGTAGTAACCGGTTCCACCAGTTCCCAATATATTTTGCACCTTAAGACTTAAAACATTTCCCTACTTCCCCAAAGTCATAATTTTACTCCCGTGTCCACATTTTAGCTTTAAAATTTTCCACCTCAACATTATCCTTTGACGCACATATTTTTAAATTATATATTAAATTGTATAAGTGAAAATAAATATAAATAAAGATGACTCAATGTTTTAAATTCCTAATGCAAGTTTCTTTTTACAAAAAAATACAACACTCAATGACTTCGTAAAAATGTCAGCTAGTTGATTTAATATGTCTACAAACTCAAGATATATTTTTTTTTGCACATCGTCTCAAAGAACATGATATCAAAGATCAATATGTTTTGCGCATGAGTGCAAAATAGGATTTTTAGAAATATTAATGGCACTAGTGTTATCATAACGAATAGGTATATTTTTGAAAGCGACACAAAGAATATTTAAAGTTTGTTTCATCCATAAAATCTAAACACAATAGTTACCCGTCGAAATATATTCGGCTCCAGCAGTGAACAAAGCTACTGAATTTTGCTTCTTATTAAACTAAGAGACAAGTGAGTGTCCTAAGAATTGACAAGTGTCACTTGTACTCTTTCTATCGGTTAGGCTCCTGGACAAATCAAAATCAAAATAACCAACTAGCTCAAATGATTCACATTTTAAATACCAAAAACTAAATTTAATAGTTTCATGCAGATATTTAAAAGTTCTTTTAATGGCGTGCAAATGTGACTTTTTAGGAGAAGTTTGAAAATATGCACACAAACAAACGCTAAACATAATATTAGGTATACTTGTAGTTAAGTAAAGTAAGGAGTCAATCATGCCTTGGTATTTTGTAATGACAATGTTTTCACCTTTCTCGTCCTTATCTAGCTTTGTGATAGTGTTCATGCACATATTGCTTGATTTTACGTTCTACATTCCAAACTTCTTGAGTAGTTCCTTGGTGTACTTCTCTTGACTTATGAAAATACCATAATCCATTTACTTTATTTGAAGTCTAAGAAAGAAGTTCAATTCTCCCATCATGGTCATCTGAAACTTTTTGCTCATTGTGTTACCCAAATTCTTGCACAGGTAATCATTAGTTGAATAAAAAATAATATCATCTACATAAATTTGAACAATTAAGATATCTTTACACAAGTATAGTGTTTCCCTCCAAGAATTGTAATTTTAGAAGGACCAAATATTTTCATGTAAAGTAGTTGCAATGGTCTAGTGGTTAACACTACATGTTTTGATTTGAAGGAACTTTTGACTTATATACACATTTGACATGCATCATCACAAATTTTATCTTTTTCAAAAAGGATTTTAGCAAGACCTTAATAATATCAAATTTTGTAAGTTTTAAATATAAATCCATACTAACATGCACAAGTCTTCGATGTCATAATTAACTATTATTTTCAAACACAAGAAAATATTTTTCACTATAGTTTTGAAAATCTCTTAATTTTATGGCGCACACATGTTGATCCATTTGTCCAAGGGTTTTTTTTGCAAAACTCAACCCTTATACTAATAATTTTGCAGAAATCAACCCCTACACTAATTTTTGCTTGCCCTGACCCCTGACCCACTTTACACTCAAAATGTATTTGTGAAGTTACATGTTTACCCTTCACCTTATCTAAATATCTGCCCCATTCTCTCTCTTTTTCTCTGTGCTTTTGATCTCTCTCTCTCTCTCTGTAAAATGGTTTACTCACTCAACACTCAAAACCTCCCTACCCACCACATTTGTCATTCTTCATTTTTCATCTTTTCCACTTCTTCTTCGTCTTCTTCTTTATTTTCTTCTCCTTCATCTTCTTCTTCTCCTTCATCTTCTCCTTCATCATCATAATCACCATCATCATCATCATCATCTTCATCATCATCTTCTTCTTCTTCTTCTTCCTTCTTCATGCAACAACAAAGGATTGGTAGTTTTTCTTTCTGGAACATGTATAAGTTTTGATTTCTTTTTTTTTGGAAAGCTTGAATTTTCATGAGTTTTTCCTGTTCATGAGTTTTCTGTGAATATTTATTTATTTTTTTCTTTTTGGAATGTTGTTTGAAGTTCATTTATTGTACATGATCACTACAAGATGATAGTATAGTGTAAATGAGGTCTACACGAGCACTACACGAGCCTCATGTAACCTACACGATGGGTACAAGAGTACTACACGAGCCTCATGTAGTCATCATGCTTCATTTATTTATGATTTTACAACTTTCTCATTTGTTAAAAAACTAAGGTTGAGAGTGGGTTTTGTTAATTTTGTACTACACGATGGGGTATAGTGGCATCGTGTAGTCTACACGATGGCTACATTGACCTCGTATAGTCTACACGATGGCTACACTGGCATCGTGTTGTCTACACAATAGCAACATGACATCACTGTACCCCATCTTATAGAATGCATGATTACTACACGATACCAGTGTAGCCATCGTGTAGACTACATCACGCTAGTGTAGCTCGTGTACCCGATGTAAACAAAATAATTTTCAAGCCTCCAAATTAGCTTAAAAAAGTGTTTTAGGCATAAAAATGGGCTGCAACGGGTAAACATGTCACACACACATGCAGATCTATAAATAAGCTTCAATTTGATATCTTACGGACTACGTGGTTCAACCTGAGTTAAAATTTACGCCTTTCAGAAGTTTATCGGATCGAAAACATTAAAAAAATTTAACGAATTTTTCAAATTGTTAGCCAGCACTACTGAAAAATCTTAAGTAAATTATAAATAAATTGAAACAACTTTCTCTTATCCTCAGGCTTGAAACTACTAACTTCCTCTTCTATAAAATCGCATGTTAAGAATATGAGAAATTACCGATAAAAAAGAAAACAACGTGAATGACACTCCAAAAATGAAACGTCGAAGGATTAAAAAAAGTGAAACGTCGAAGATGAACTAGAAGAAGGAAGTGATCCCCAAAAATGAGTAAAAACCCATTTTCAGATATGGTTTGTGGCTAGAGTTGGTTCAGATATGTAAAAATAGGCAAAAACTCATTTTTAGATCTAGGTCAGATCTGGTTTATCGCTAGATTTTCTGGTACATATATGTAAAAATGGGTAAAAACTCATTTTCTGATCTAGGTTAGATTTGGTTTGTCGTCAGATCTAGTTCTAAGATTCGACCATCTTCTTGAGTCGTCTTCTTTGGTTGCAGAGATTCGATCGTCTTCTTTAGTCGTCTTCTTTGGTTGCAGAGACTCGGTCGTCTTCTTCATTTTCTTTGGCAAGAAGGCAGAAGTCGTCTTCTTCAGTTCATTTTCTTTGGCATTCATGTCTTCTTCGGGCAAAAACACATTTTACAGAGAGAGAGAGAAAAAGCACAAAGAATGTGAGAAAGATAGAGTGTGGTAGATATTTGGATAGGTGAAGGGTAAACATGTAACTTCATAAATATATTTTGAGTGAAAAGTAGGCCAAGGGTCAGGGTGAGTCTAAATTAGGGAAGGAATTGATTTCTGTAAAATTATAAGTGTAAGGGTTGCTTTTGGCAAAAAACCCTTTGTCCAACCAACAAAACTTTATTAGATTCTTTGTCAATAATAAGGTAAAAATATTTTTCAAAAATAGCTCTATAATTTTTGTCACATAATTGACTAATACTGAATAAGTTATATTTTAACTCATCTACTAATAAAATCTTATCTATACTGGGGGACTAATCATTATTTACACACCCAATACCACTGATTGTTCCTCTCCTGTTGTGCCAAAAAATGACATGTCATTTCTTTCAACTAATTTTGGTAAGCTTTGTCTTGTCACCGATCATGTGTCTTGAACAACCATTATCGAGGTATCATTTGTCATCTTTCTTAGATGGTACCTACAACATATGTTCAAAATTGATTTTTTAGTATCCAAATTTTTTTGGGTCCTTGTTGGTTAGTGTAATGTGGAGTCCACTCACTGTTCTTAGTGTACATGTCTTGTCTTTTACAAATGCATGAAGGACTCTTATACCCTCTAATCTCATAATAATGACAGACTATGAGAAGTCAATGTGTGTGTGATTGTTTAGGTTTTACGAAAATATTTTATTTTATTAATGTTGAAAAGAGGTGTACCCTAGTCCTCTTTTAATGGAGGCATACCTTTGATTTCTAGAAAAGTTTGTATAAATTATTACTACCATTAGTATTTGGAGTGTTGTATTTAAATCTTTTTCTCTCTTCTGACATTTAAAAAAGTCTATGTTTTGTCACATGTAGAGTAGATTTGATTTTTAAATTTTTACCTTTTAAATAATCATTTTCTTCTTGGTGTTTTGTAAAACCATTTTTTATAATTTTATTTTTCAACTGCAATTTTTCAGATTCTCCAAAAAGTTACTTCAAAAGCTAATTCAAGATCATCATGGCTAGGCTTAGTATCTAAAGTTAGTTTCGAAGAATTACCTCATCTTCCAAAGCCATGAAGCACATGTTTGCTACTATTACTTCTTCTTCTTCTTCTTCTTCTTCTTCTTCTTCTTCTTCTTCTTCTTCTTCTTCTTCTTCTTCTTCTTCTTCTTATTGCGGCAGCATGGGCAGACAAGCTGTGTTTTCTTGGATACATTGCTTGTCTGTTGCTGAATTGGAATAAATCTCTCTCTCTCTCTCTGTCTCTCTCTAACAGTGAAGTTAAATTTCAGAACTTTTAAATCGTCTATGCAATATATCAAGTTATATTATGACTTTCTTTTGCTTATTTTGTACAATGATTCTGGTGGCGATATATGTTTTGCCATCGTTTCAATCCTAATTATATTCTCTTATTTTTTCTTCCAGCCCTGCCAATATCATCCCTGATTCCCTTCAATATCTTCCAGCCCTGCCAATATCATCGTTTCAATCATAATCATCCCTGATTATGGTTGGTAACCAATCTCTAAAATCCTGATATTTTGGCAGCATAAAATCCTGGTGAAGACTTTGTCTTAATACACTATTTGGTGTAAAATCCATTAAATATTGAATTGCATGTCACTGGCGGTTGGGCTAGTTGGCCCTATGTTAGGTTGGGTTTCATAAACACCATGAGGGATCTGATTGTCAGAGATATGACTCCCAGGTCTTAATGTGTTAACTGACTCCCAGAGATCTCTTCTCTGAATAAGCTTCAATTCTTAATGTGTTAACTGACTCCCAGAGATCTCTTCTCACCACAGCTGACCAAATCACTGATCCAGAAATGAAGTTAAAGTTTTTAGGAACTTGTTATAAGGAATATTCCACCCTGAAATCAGACCCGTGGAAAACTACAGTATGAAAGACATGTTAAACCGTATTCAATAGGACTATATACCTCACAAACCTGTTACCATTTTCTGACGTGAAAATGGAAATTAATACAATTAAATCTAAAATCCAGCAGCTCAAAACTGCTAATCACATCATTTTTCAGGATCTCAATCTGCTCAAACAGTCCACACTCAAAGGGAAAACCCTAAAAACTTTGTTACTATTTCCTCACCAGATCTACCTTCACTAGATCAGCCAAATCAAAGTCAAAGTCAACCTTTGACTTCATCAGGTTTGTCTTCTTTAAGTCAAACTTTGACTTTTCCAGATCAACCTCGTCAGAGCACACCAGACCAGCCAAATGATAACAATCTGAATTTATTTCTTCTGAACCAAGTAACCTTCTAGAAATGATATACCAAGATTACCTTAGTAATTAAACCTGATTTCATCATTACTGACACCATTGTCTTAGTGGATAGTGATGCAGATATGAACTGTATTCATGAAGGGTTAATCCCTATCAAATACTTTCATAAAATCACTCAATCTCTGACAAGCGCAAGTGGAAATTCTATGAGAATTCAGTACAAGATACCAGAAGCGTTTATTTACAAACAGGGTGTTTGCGTATCTGCCTAATTTGTGCTCATTAAGAACATGACACAAAGTATCATCTTAGGCAATCATTTTCCCAATTCTATTATGCTTATCACCACAATTGATACTTTAGGTATTCATACCGTTATTAATAATGCTGAGATTACCTTTGAATTCATAACAAAACCGTATACAAAAGAAGTTGATATAATCAGACATCTCATTGATAATAAAACTAATCAGTTAAATTTGCTACAGAAAGAAATTCACTTTTTGTATATAGATCAACGTATATAACAACCACAATACAAAATAAAATAAAAACGAATCTTCATGAACTCCAAACTGAATCTGTAGTGATATTCCTAATGCCCTCTGGGATAGGAAAAAGCATATCATATCACTACCATATCATCTAGACTTTAATGAGAAAAATATTTCTACCAAGTCTCAACCCAGTCAAATGAAAATGAATATTTGAGAACACTACAAAACCGAAATTGAAGCCTTTTTACATAAAAAATTAATTAGACCTAGTAAATCTCCTTGGAGTTGTACTGGTTTCTATGTCAATAAAAATGCTGAACTTGAGAGAGGATCACCTAGGTTAATGATCAATTATAAACCTCTTAATGATGCTTTATAATGGATTAAATATCCAATACCGAATAAAAAAGATCTGCTTGAGAGACTTTATGATTCTGTGATTTTCTCAAAATTTGATCTGAAATCAGGATTTTGGCAAATCCAAATAGCTGAACTAGACAGGTATAAAACTGCTTTTACCGTACACTTTGGCCATTATGAATGGAATGTTTTACCTTTTGGTGTTAAAAATGACCCTTCTGAATTTCAACATATCATGAATGACATGTTTAATGCTTATACTGCATTCATTATCTGTTACATTGATAACATCTTAATCTTTTCGTCATCTATAGATTAGCATTTTAAACATCTGAATATTTTCAAGAATGTTATTAACAGAAATGGCTTAGTCTTATCTGCCAGTAAAATAAAATTATTTGAAACAACAGTAAGATTTTTAGGCCATAACATTTCTAATGGCACTATAATTCCTATTAACCATAGTATAGACTTGGCATCTAAATCCCCAGATGAAATTAAGGATAAAACCCAATTACAAAGATTTTTAGGGAGTCTTAATTATATCCGAGACTTTTATCCACAATTAGCTCAAGATACTGATCTTCTGAATAAAATACTTCAGAAGAATCTATTTCCTTGGACACCAGATCTTACATTAGCCGCTAAGAATATTAAAGCTAAAATTAAACAGTTACATTGCTTAGCTTTATCGAATCCTAATTGGCATAAAATTGTAGAAACAGATGCTTCCGATTTGGGTTATGGAGGTATTCTAAAATAGATAAATCCCCATAATTAGAAAGAAGAATTATTAAGATTCACCTCTGGTACATGGAAAGAACCTGCAAAAAACTATCCTACTATTAAACAGGAATGTTTTGCGATAGTAAAATGTGTTTTGAAATTTCAAGATGATATACTAAATCAACATTTTCTTATCCATGTTGACTACTCTGCAGCAAAACAAAACTTTAAAAAATATGTACAAAATCTTGCATCTAAATAAATATTTGCATCATGGCAGAGTATATTATCTGCTTTTGACTTTGATATTGAATATATTAAAGGTGAACATAATTCTCTCCCCAACTTCTTAACCTGTGAATATTTGCAGGGACAAAAATAGAATGAGTAACCGAGGACGTGGCCGTAGCTCTCGTGGGCGCGGTAAAGGCAGAATTTCCTAGTGTGCAAGAGACTACTCGAAAGAGTATAAAAGAAGTCCTCTTGACACGAGAACAGTACATACCTAACAGTATATATGAGGAAACAATCCTCATCATTGAATCTGATGATGAAAAATGGATGAAAGATCCATGGGAGATAAAAAATCATTATCTCTCCACCCAACACTATCTAACCCGATTTGAACACTATATGTATATTCATGAAGCATAGTAGTTCAATCTGGTTGCATGAAAACTCGCCATACTTTTCATGATTCAAACCGAAATACCAGCCATATTACATTTAGTAAGGCTGTAAACCAAAACTTTATATCAATCAATCAATGGGGTCTTCATCCCCATACAACCTGTACTCTTGAAATTCATCAAAAACCCATAAAATACAATTATTAGGATTATATAGAATCCTTCACCAATACATTTTATTATCAAAATATGATATATAACCATACATGGTTTATCCGTATATGTCCAAAAGTACTAAACACAAGTCTTCCAAATTGGTTCCTCCAATGGTGGGATAAATTTGGCATTACTTTTGAGACTTTACCCGAACAAATTCAATAGAATTTAGGGAATAACATTCACAATATTCCCTTCTTAATAAAAACATTACAATTTCTAAATCTTTAATTCATTTTATTATCCGGTTTAATATCCCATGGATATGGAAATTGGATTTAAAATGTGATTACCAGAATGGAATCCCCATCCTTAAATGAATTTTCTTTACTAAATGGTGGGACAAGGGAATGAATCCTTATTTACCAGAACTGATCAAGACCATTAAAGCCCATGCACAAGCCGGTTATGAAGTTGTATCAAAGGCCTTACCAGCACCTATGGGCAACCCATTTTTGAATGCCCATAATTTAATAAAACAACAATACCCTAATATTAGTGACAAAGAACTGGCTATTAAAACCATGAATTTTGTTAAAAATCAATTCCTTCATGTTTTTGGATTCGATGACACCTTCTCTTCCAAATCTCAATAAAGCCAGCAGACCCCTGCTGATCTCCGTACTGACTTCAACCATAATAATGTTTTCAACATCCTTGGTAGTGAAAGTGAAAATTCGAATGATGATCTGCCACACCTCCCCGAGTCAAATCTACCAGAACCGACAATAAGAGATTTCTGGGATTCACTAACGAAAATAATTTCAGAACAGATTGAGGAAGACCGCAAAGGAAAAGCAAAGCCTAATCTGCTAGCTCAAGCCCCTTGCAGTAGCCGCCAAACAGTATCTACAACAATTATGCAGATGTCTTCAATTATCCGCATCAGAAAAATCTACTTTTCAAAAAGTAGATCCCCCCCCCCCCCCGACAAAGATAAGGGTGAACGACTTCACATTAGCCACATTACCTTATCTTTGATGTATTATAGTTACTTTGCTTTGTACCCTAGTTACTTTTCTTTACTCTAGTTAAGTTTGCAATCTAAAAAGGGCACCTCACCCTTGTTGAGGAACAAGTTCTATTTTCTGTAACCTTAGTTTGTACTAGGCTCTCATGTGTTGAGAAATAAATGCTTTCTTTTACCCATACTCTCTCTCCTTTGTTATTACACAACGCACACATATAAACAAGACTTGAAGCACATATAACATTGCTGATCTTAGGAGCCCAATAGTGATCCCCATCCGTAAGTTTTTCTCTTAATTCAAACAGTAACTGTTAATGAGACCATGTATGTACTAATTTAAACTTAATATAACCATTACTATAAACTCTAGTATTCATGATCCTTGTGCTAACTTAAGGCACTTAATATGAATCTATTAAGGTTGAGGAAGCATGCACTGTAGACTTAGTGGGACATCAACAAGTCGCATCTTGGTGAGGTCCGTCGAGCAGAGATTGCATTAGGACCATTGATTCATGTAAAACGTTGACAGACGTGCTAAGTGTGAGTTATTTTGTTATCTGGATTGACTATATCTGCAGTGGGTAGCCCCCTCACTTGATGGGTGCATGTTGGTTAGCCGTAAGTTGGTATCAGAGCCATGAATAGTTTTGGTTAAAGTACTGGGTATATTCTCTTTAAATTATGCAAACATGGTCACAATACATCATGTCTGCACTCCGCTCATCATCTTTCACATCCGTAGATAATACTGTAGCCTCCACCTGTGAGGTAACTGAATTAATTACATATCAAAATGTAAAAGAAGCTTTGGATAAATGGACAATACCCAAAGTAAAACCCGAAACAATTTATAAAATTGGAACATTTCATTTTCAAAAACCACCTTTTACTAAGAGCCCTTCTAGTCTAAGCAGCCGTAGTATTCTCCCTTATAAGGTTGAGATACAAGAATTCTCTAGATCATCTATATGATTAGAAGAATCTGAATATTCCTTTTCCCCCAGAAAAGGAATTCATATATCTGACAATCAGATCCCTCATGTTGTTTATGAAACCTAACCTAATAGAAGGCCAACTAGCCCAACCGCCAGTGACATGAAATTCAATATTTAATGGATTTTACACCAAATAGTGTATTAAGACAAAATCTTCACCATGATTTCATGCAGCCAAAATATCAGGATTTTAGAGAATAGTATTTTACCAACCATAATCTTGAACAGCTTTTAAATCTCAAAAACCTGTATTATTTCCAGTTAGAACAGGTTTATCGCCTTCAGTCTTTTCCTGAATGGTACTACCAGCTCACTTTAAGAGTCAAACTTCATGATGACCAACAGTTAGAAGTTTTGTCCAACATGCAAAAGACATGGATTACAACTAGTGGCAGAACCTATCAATCTATCTATCCACCACCCTAATCCTTAGAACTTGCTCCAAGAAATGGGAATCGGACACCGTTAGTTATTAACCCTTATATTGAGGTTCCAGAAAAGATCAATCATCAGGACCCTGTTAAGGTCAAAGACATCATGCCCTTAACTAAACAGAATAATTACAAGAACCTCTTCCTTCAAATTGTGAGAACATATTTAACTAGGATAGAGGATCAAGTCACTCAAATCTAATAGATGCCCACTAAAACTCCTCCACCAGAAAAACAGAAACTGACTATTGAACCTGTAACTCTCAAGCATCCTCTAGATGTTTAAAATTTTAAACTTATATATATGTATATGTATATCTATATATAAACTTTTGAAAGCGCATTGTTGTAGAGAAGCTGTTTAACAAATGCCTTTCTTTTAGTTTTTACAATTGATTTGATAATAAATGGGAGAAAACAATTAATTGAATTTTTGTCACAGAAAAACAAATATTTTGATTTGTTCAAAATTGTTAAATGTTAATTAATAAATTTATCGGTTTTCAATTTTTAATCAAAATATATGGATGTAGATTTTATACATAATCTTATATATGTATATAAAGTAGGCTATAGACACTTTAAAATTTTGCCATATGTGTAGCTAACTTGCCTAGTGTTAGAGTTAATAGTGCCTTAATAACTATATTAGTTTATATATTAAAATTTTGTGCATAGTCATACTATACTGCTTCTAACAAGGTGGATCCTTGAAAAACTTCCATTGGACCATTTTACTCGACCATAATAACAATATACCTAACTTACCCCTATCGAACATTGAGTGTTAATTATTTCTTGAACCGTTTTATCCAACAATATTAATTAATGTTCCAAAAAATACACTTACGAGTTTTGACAATAAGTTTGAACATTAATGGAACCTAGACAATAAATAGATGAAAATATCAACCTCAATAAAATTATTTTCTACATAAATTTGGATTAGGAAACTTATATATTTTAATTTATTATTAGAAAAAATTAGAATGGTTGAATTGGAATTATAACAATCGAATTGAAAATGTGTAATAAGTGATCCATTTACAACTATATAGTACTATAATTAGCTTTTGGATATTACAATTGTTGACTGAAACTATTATAGTAAACTACAATTACAGATTTACTATTAGGCCTAAAGAGTATCGGTTGATAGGTCAAATATCTTTAGTGATATAAACGTTTTCATCGTTAATTTACAGTGAGAATTTTGAAATACGATTCAGACTCTAATTATTATGCAATTGTTGAAGTTGAGGTTTATTGGTGGACTATCTCTCACATACTCTCATTCTTGCCAATTTATTTTTCTCTTTGTTTGGTTTCGAGAATAACCAGGTAAGTAATTCAATAGGTCGTTTATAATCAATCCATTTTAATTAAAATGATTTGATAAAACCAATAAAAAACATATTCCATTTCTTAATTAAATTGTCTAAATGTTCAGAATAAATATAAAAACATTTAAATCAAATGATAGTTTACAATTTTACATTTTGGTCATATTATACTAAACTAATTTTGAAGAAAACTTTTACATTTACTTCATTATTTATTTTACTTCCTCAGTGTTCAACCTAATACATTAAGAAGTATCAATTTATTTTAGACTTTATTTATTGGCCTAATATCTAAATTTAATGTTTTTTGTCTTACACATTTGATTTTATTAATTATCAAATAATTTTGACATTTGTTTTAAAAATTTCTAAGATGACTTTTCACGTACTTCGTCATTTATTCTTAGTCAGTTAACATACTTAATATCACGATAGAAGACTAAAAGATCACTTTATAATTGTTGGTGAAACTGTTTCAAAAACAAATTGTTGGTGAAACATGTACCAAACAATAATTGCAAATAGTTATATGTTAGTGAATATATTTTGTATTAGTGAGACATATTATCTTTGAAATAGAAAATTGGTAGAACAAATTATTGTTTCTTCGTTATATATATATAATTAAAAATGGTACTTTTGATCAATTTAGGACGTATTGCCACTCTAATATAGTAGACATGTTTGATAACGTTCATATACTTTGAAGAAAAAATTGAAACTAAAAAGGTATTTTTACATTTAAAAAATACATTAATGAGTTCAAATTATCAGTTGAAACATGTGTATGGCATGTTGTATTTGACAACTTATTTTTAAAAGAGTTAAAGAGGAGAAACTTTTGAAATCTTCCAATTTTCCTAACATATAATTAGACTATCTATAACTTAATCTTATTGTTAAGAGTTGATCTCTTCAGCTCGGGCTAAGTAAGAAAGATTGAAAGCTAAGATTGTTTAAGTCCAGTGGCACAATTTTAAGTAGAGTTAATTAAACAGAAAATTAATTACCTTAACGACGTGGACTTTACTGATTCAACATGGAAGCAGCTAGTATATAAGTTGGGTAGCTAAGTTTTCACACATGTATTACACGCAAAACTCTGAGAAATTTCTCTTTCAAGATTACTGATGTGAGAGGGAAAGAAAGCACGAAGAGGAAAGCCTTGATCTATGCTCTATGTTCGTTCTCTATGAGATGCAGTGTGTGTTAAGTCTGACATTTCTTTGCTGAGTTGTATTGTACTTTTCTTGTAATCTTTGATGAGTTATGTGCAAGGGGTGGTTGGAGCTCAAACCAGTATATATCGTGTTGCATTGGTCTTCTTCTTCTCCTTAATCTTTGTTTTACTTTCTCAGTTTTATGGTTTAAAGATTCTTGAAAATTCCTCTCAATTGAGAATTGAGTTTAAGATTGATTTGAGTTGAGTTAGGTTACTCTAAACCTAATAGTGATATCAGAGTCAAATTAAAGGCTAAGAGAACTCAAATCAAGAGGTCTTACTCCCCAACCAAGTCACGGTGAAACCTAAGAAGGAAATCTCGCTTGAAGACTCATTAAGTAACAAATATTCTTCAGAAGAAATTTTTGGCGAATTAAGAAATCAAACAAGAGTTATGTTCTAAGAAAGGGCCTGATCTGGAGAGGGTGATAGTAGTTATCAAGATTGTAAGGAGAAAGACTATAAAGAACCTATTAAACAAACAAGCCAAGAAAAGGAGGACAGTTGGTACACGGCAAGCATAATGGAGTCTACTCGATTTGAAGCACAACACAGATAAAGAACTCTAAGGCGAAGAGAACCGAGGGGAAATTATTTCATCGAAGAACCTATGATGCCTAAGTCAGTATCCTGAAATTTTTTTGACAGACTTGTGTGGTATGTTTCTTTACGTAAGTGCACGTATCATTATAAGTAATAAAGTAGTTGTTGGGGGTTATGTCCTCAAAGCATGTGTATTGACATTTTGATATGAAATTTAACTAAGATTATATTTTTCTTATAATTTTTCTGTTAATTTATTGTTGAATAATTTATATAAATATCTGAAAATTCGATATTTATTAATGAGACTATGATCTTGTATTAGTACGAGAGGATTAGTGAATGTACTTTATATAATGAGATATATATGACTGGACCGATGTGAATTAATATATTTATCAACGTGTCGTTTATAATAAAGATTTAATACACATAATTAATGTTTGTTTGTAAAACAGGCTAGTGATTTTTATTTTGGAGATTTAGTTATATGGATGGCTGTGAACATGATCTTACAAGATTTAGAATCCAAGTTTTCCTAACGGATCGTCTATTGGTTCTCTTAAGTGTCAATTCTGGAATGAATTGTTATTGAGCTCAAATTTATAATAAGATTATAAATTAGTCATTCACTAATGAATTAATAGTACTTAAGGATCAATAGGTAATAAGAAGGGTGAAATGGTAATTTTGACCAGTTCTAATTTACGAACCAATAATTAGAGGATAGAATTACATGAATTGATTATATCGGTGGACTACACTCATACTTTGTAAATACATTTTATAATCACTAAGCGTTCAATTCCATATTTATAGTGGAGTAAAAATAGAATTAATAAATACGATTATTTAATTAAAGAGTTTAATTAATAATCATGTTTATTGGAGCTTAGGATTATAGGTTTATTATCCTCATGTCACTTCTATACTACGCAGTCTAGGGTGTGAATATTTCAAGACATGAGAAAATGACTAACTTACAAATGAATTTTTATTCTAGGGCAAGTACATAATTATGAGATAATCATGTGTGATTAATTAATTAAATTATTTATATATATAAATATAATTTTTGGAATATATATAATTATCGATAAGTGAGACAAAATATCTAATTTATGAAAATAGATAATTAAATTATTATTAGATAATATTTTGGATAAAATAAATATGTTATTTATAAAATAACAGATAATTTGGTTGATATGAGTAATCAGATATGTTAATTTTGAATTAACTGATATCTATATATTTATCTGAATAAAATAAATATATAATTTACAGTAATTACCATGTGTCAATTACTGGTTGGGTATCGGAGATTGACATGGATTACTGTAAAGTCACGTGGCACTACATTAGCGGGGGTGCAATAGTGTAGTTCCACATGACACTACAGTGGTGTCGTGAGGCACTGTGCTGCCTCACGGCACACTGCAGTGTCATGTGACACTGCAATTGTGCATTATTATACAATGAGTCTCACTGTATTGGACTATTTGATATTAAACGTTAATTTTAATTTTTAATTATCCCTAATATCTGATACGTCATAATCTAGAATGAGATACAGATTTTATTCTAGTGACATCAGTTGATTAGATGATCAATCAATCAATTAGAGAATCAGTTCATCAATTAAGAGTTGAGAGAAGAACACAATTTCTCAAAAAATCATTTTTCTATGATTAAGAGTTAATCAAAATCTCTAAATAAATCATCATCACATTCTTTTAGAGAACTGTCTCACAAAAGTCATTCTCAGTAAAATTTCTAAATCTCATGTGTTGAGTATAACTAGAGATAGAAAAATATCTTCGTTATATTCTATGTGCCCACACACGTCCTAGTACATTGAGGATTGACTTGGAAGATCTTGGTGTGGATCTCGGAGTCTGCTGATCATTGGAACGATTTCGTGGGAACGGAGAATCGATCGATTTCACGAGGACCTTTCATTTAGACTATAAGAGGTATATTATTCTTAACCTTATATCTTATTAATTTAATATATAAATATATAATAGATCTTGACTGGTTGAAAAAGAGTTTTCAATAAAAAGTTTTTCTTGTTATCGTAGCGTTGCTCAATTTTATTTTACTAAAATATTCATTTTTATTAAAATTTTATTTTTTTAAATGATCTCGTGTCACACGCTTCTGCTGTACACGCGTCGCGATGATTAACAAGTGGTATGAAAGCGGTCTTTATATATTTATATGTTAAATATTGTGTGATTTTTCTTGCATTATTCATGTAATATGATATATGTATGGAACATAATGGATCGTTAATTGTATGGTAATTATTGGGTTAGATTTTGTTCTTTCATTTTTTTCTTAAATCTTTTGTAAGCCGTTTTAGGGTGTAGGATTTTTTTATAGTTTTTAAAAAAAATATTTATTGTAATTATTCCGATCACGAGAAGAACGAGAATGCACGAAACGAATGACGAAGGAAAAAGAAAATAAAGAGGAATTCTTTTAGAATTTCAGCGCCGACACTAGAAATTGGATTTCCGGCGCTGGCGCCGCCGATTCTGGATTACCGACAATTTCCCCAGAATTTACTGTTCTAACGATGCTACCGAAAAATCGGCACCGACAGCCGGCGGTGGTGGTCAGGGGTGGCTGTGGATGGTTGGTACCGGTAGGAGAATTCTATCGTTGGTGGCAACTGTTGTCATATTTAGAGAAGTTTCACAAAAAACGAGATACCAACTAACCCTATCGCTATGGAGTTTGATAATAATTCTATCTCTATCTATTATTCTTTTAAAATTTAAAATTAGTGTAATTCTAAAATTAAATTTTTAATTTTTTAATTTTATGGAATTAAAAATGAATATGTTGATTGAGTTTGACCTAAATTTGATCAAATCAAATAAAATATTTTATTTGACTAAGTCAAAGTCAACTAATTTTATATAAATAATTATAGAAATTAATTTTAATTAAAAAAATAATTTTTAATTAAATAGATTTTTGTTCAAAACTTGAAGATTATGGAGATAAACATCAGGAGAAGAATGTAATATTAGAAAATATGTATTCTTGAAGTCCGCTTTATATTTTTATATTTTTATTTCAAGAATTATAATTTAGAAATACATAATATTCACTCGATTCATTATTATTTTATTTATTTATTAGATAATTATTTTTAACTGTTATGTTTGATAACATGTTCATGCATTAGTCACTCATTTACTATACATAAAAATCTCACCATCAAGTACAATGCACCTATGTAGAATTAGTTAACATAAATAGAATGTTAACACGGTAATATATTTAATTCAATTAAACATATATAATTAAATTATTTAAAAATGCATGACGATGATAAATTAATTATCTAAATGTGAAAATAAAGAAATCCTCAAAAACACCTAAATCTTTGCTTTGCCATGTATCTTTACTTACCCTCAACATCCTATCTGTCCCCATCAAAGGCGTCCAATAATCTAACATACACTCTCTCTCACATAGACATAATAAAAGTTAGGAATGTAAGACTCACAGACGTGTCATGTCTATCGTTTCTCATTCTGTCATATATCATAATGACCTTAAAAAAATATCATTAGAAAATGTAAATATATTAAATTTAGAAAAATTAATTATCAGTACTTATTTGTTATATAGTAATTTAATGAATTTTTTATTCATTAATTTTTTCACTTACGTCGACAGATGCTTTTAGGAATTAATTTAACTAAATTCTAGTTATCTTATTTACAAAATGAAATTATAAGCATTATACTTTATATTTAAATTTTGAGTTAATATCATCAGACCCCCTGTATTTTGAGTTAATCTTTATTTTGAGTTAACTAATCTTTGATTTTCAAAGAGTTTTACATCCTTCAATCCTCAATCCTTAGTTCTCAATATAGTCACCTTAAGCCAAGAATACAAGCTTGATTGGGAGGGTTTAACTCAACATGTGAATGACCCAACCATCGTCAATAGACGTAATAGGTTTCGAGAAACCTAAAATATGGATAAAAAAATTATCCTTGCTGATGGAAGGCGTTCATACCAGAATTTAAGATTGATATGTTTTTCCTTTATTATATCAAGAACATTGATAAAAAGAATATTAAAGTCATCTCTAAAACCAAATGGGTCAAATAAAATTTCAGTTGGATGATTGCTAGTCATCCCCCACCTGAAAAAACTATTATTAATAACAAAAATCTTTAGTTACTGCTTCTCCTTTCAAAATTTCTAAGGAGTTTGATCCCAATAAAAAAGTAGTTGAACGACTTAATCAATTTTCTGTCTATTATTATATGAATGAAATATTGATGAGCTTTCAGAACATGAAGCCTTCAATAAATTACAACAGATGGCTATGGTGGCCAATATTAACCCTCCAACTTTCTCCATCCATCAACTTACCTCCCTGACCCAATATTTTGATCTAAACATCGTTTAATTGATCACATACATTGCACGTGATTGGTGAAATACTAAAAATTCCCCTCTTACAAATCACCCACCCCTTCCCCTTTCCCCATTCCCTTGCGATGCCCCCCGTCCCCTACTCCATCATGATTTTCCAATTCTTCTCCTTCTCCCTCTCCCTCGAGTTCTCCCATGTCCTTCTCTTTTCCCCTCTCCCTCGATATTTATTAGTCACCCATTTCCAGTTCACCCAAACCCTAACCCTTCGATTTCTAGTTCACCCAAACCCTAACCTTTCAATTTCTAGTTCACCGAAACAAACCCTAACCTGAACAATCTAGTTTACCCATTTTCAATTCACCCAAACCCTAACCCTTTGATTTCTAGTTCACCGAAACAACCCTGACCACAAAAATCCTAACCCTTCGATTTCCTTCAAACTCTATCTTCTTCTTCGGTTTCACCGGAATATTAGGGACTTCGAACCGACGATTCAAGTAACTCCTTCTTCTTCTTCCTGCAGATTGTTTTGCTGTTATATTTTGTACTATTTTTTGCTACTATTTTGCTTGCTGAGTTGAGATTGTTTTGTGCATTTTATGGGGAATTAAGACTGATTTTTACTGTTTTTGCTAAATTAGGTTCTTGTATATAGTCAAGAAACTCAACCTAGTCAAGATGTACAACGATTATTTCACAATTCCAACACAGGGAGGAGAGGAAGAGGAAGGAGATAATTTATTTAGAATGTCTTTTTTTGTGAACTATATTTTGAAGCATATGATATGGTAGATGGAAATGATATGCTATGAAAATTATTTTGTAGTAGACGGAAAGGATGGAATAGGATATGATATGAAAATTGTTTTGTAGTAGATGGTAGGTGGATATGATAATTATCCAATTATTTTTTTGATAAATATTATAATTATTTTGTTGAATGATATGATATGACAGTTAAATAACAACTATGTTATATATCCGTTGAAAATAACATATAATAATCGGTTAATACATTACGATGATAAATGCTCTTACAATTAGAAAATGAACATTTTTCTATTGATCAAACGATCAACATATGATTTAAATATCTTTATACATTGAAATAACACACAACATTCTGATACGTCAAATTAATTTAAGTTGATTCTTTTCAAGTTTCACAATTTGGGCAGCAAGCCTAGCATTGTGAGCAAAGAGGATTGCATAGTTCTTATTCAATTGTCTGACTTCTTCTTTTACCTTCATAATCCTCATGTTTTTTACTAGAACGCCATACCATTCAAAATAACTACAATCGAATCCTTCTTGCCATTGAGAACAACCAAAAAAATTCTTCTACCTAGATTTTCATGTATCGTAGATGTCCTTAATGGAGCTCTTAAACCACAATAACAGATCCTTCTTAACCCTCTAGAAGCAGAAGCGTTGCTTTATAAACTCATTTTCGATAAAGAAAAACTGTAAAAAATTTGGTAGAAAATCAATTAGAAAAAATAGTAAAATTTATTCATGAAGGAGAAACATAAATATAATTGATAAGAACTGAAATTGGACCTTAAAGAGACTAAACCCGAACTACTACCGAAACTAGAGGAGAATTTGTCAAAAAAGTTTAGCAAATCAGTGAAAAAGGTGATGCAATTTGTGGCTGATTTTTGGATGAAAAAGCATGAGAGATAGGTAGCTTATAAGGTTGAAGAAAAAGAGCACCATTAGAAAAATAAATTGGCACGTGCATGCATGTGATCATTTAGAGGTCATTTGACGGTCATGAGAGTAAGTGGATAGATGAAGAAAGTTAGAAGGTCAATTAGAAAGGAAAAATAGTTTAGGAGAATAAGTTGATATCGAGACAAAGTGTAAGAGGTTTTATAATGTTAACTCTAAAATTTTTTATTGAATCGACATGGTTCAAAAATTGTTAAAAATCTTATCATATTTAACATATACTGCATGTAAGAAATTTCACATACCTCCTATTATGACATTGTATACCTATGTTTTTAAATTGAATAAAATACGTAAAATATTAACTAAAAGTTAATAAATCACTAATTAAGAGAATCTAAAGGGGAGTGTTGATGTAAATCATATTTATTTGAGATTTGGCTGTTCGCAATAAAACTTTTGGATTACCTAGAGTTAGATAATATTAATAGAAAATGAATTAAAATTGATTTTCAATTAGTGAAACATAATATATAAAAAGTATACATAAAATATCTATTACTAAAAATTGCTGAAGTGGATTGTGGATATAAAATGTGCTTTAAATTATTCATTGTGGACGTTAAAGTCGTTTAATATAATTTCAAACTCTTTATTAATACATTCTACTTTTTGTTCCCAAAAAAATTGAAAGTGAATGTGAAAAGATATGGGATTGTTTTACGCCAAGAAAAAAAAAGAGAAGGGATCAAAGTACATTAAAGTTTTCTATTGAGAATATTTATTGGAGAATTAAACATTGATAAATAAATCTTAATGTATGGCTTAAATGATAATTACAAATATTAAATATTCATTCACCTATAAATAATGACCTTTTAGAAGCACAAACTTACATCATAAATCTCTCTCTTCTTCCAAACTATACTTGATCCCCAATAACCTAACTCCATTTTTCTTTTCTCTCTCTTCTTTTTGCGCCAACCTATTGTTAGCCTATTTTTTGAAATACTTTTCCTACTTTCTTTCTACTCCCATTAGGCAAAATGTAGTTCAATTTTTCAATTTGAGTGCACATAGGAAAAAACCAAGTTGATTATGGAGAGTGTGGTTCCCCGTCTTATCATTTTGTTACTGGCATACTATTTCTCTGAGGTGAGATCCTTTTCAAATACAATGAATTATATATCCATGTTTCTATTATAATTTGCTAATTATTTATTAATTTATTACTTAGATTAATACTTTGTATATGGATGCATGATGAATAGAAAGGTTTTGATCGGAGATTTAATATATAAAAGTTAGGAAACTTGAAATTCAATGAATAGAGGTTGGAATGAAAGTTTAATATGTTTTAAGCATTATTATGATGAATAAAATAATTATTTAATAAGCCAGAAGACTTATAATTTCGAGGCATATCGGTTGTCTTAGAACTGTTTGAGTGATAAATTTTTGTTATAGTCTAAATTTTATTTATTTTCAAATAAATATTATAAAATATTTTAATTAAAGATTACTTATATTTTCTGTGATAAAAACTCGTACATAGCATGAGCGATTAACCTAGTTCTTCATGAAAGTGAACGGTTTTACTAGCATCAGTCATTGCTATCGACTAAAAATCTTCACAGCCATGGTCCTGGTTGATAATTGTGGTTTATATACAGTCATCACCCATCCACTAAAATTCTTCACAGCCATGGTTTTGGGTAAGAATTGTTTTTACGTACTAATTCTCAAGTGAAACTGGTAAGAATATTATAAACATTTAAATTTATAGACCTTTCTATGATAGGATTACTGGAAATAGAAAGGCAAAGAAAGATTTTCAACATCATAACTTTAATTCAAGATATATATTTTTATTTCCGATAAATTTATACTAAAATAATCTTGGAGATATTTTCACCTATGATCTATATCTTATTTTCCATTCATATATATTCATTAGTCATTTTCTTTTAATTTAGTCATGTACCAGTTTTGAATATTTTAGTTAATAATTCAAAACACATGAAGTGTAGATTAGTACATTATCGTGTTGGTTAAAAGTTAAATTTGATTTATGGCTACAAAGTTTGGTTAAAAGATGTTGCTTCCACTATTTCAAATAATTTTGTTGAATTATTATATATTTCTCTAAGTAACTAATATTACTTGTGATAGACACTGTTGCTAAGAACTATAGTTAAATTTGATTTCAATCAATAAAAGTAGATGTAGAAATCGTTTTTGTCTAATGTTTTGTTAATGGTTATATTTTGTCATACTGATTATCATGGTTAAGAATTTTAATTTCATTTATAGTTTCAAATTTATTTTTTTACTTTGCAAAGAGTAGTAGCTATTATTATTTTATATATGTTAATTCAAAATAATAATGACATATAGATTAAATTACAAATCTAGAATCTATTATATAGCCTAGATATTTTTGGGTTCTGCCTAAACTAGACACTTAAAAAGGAAATTCCTAATATAAAACACATTTTCTAATTTTCACAATTCAGACTCTCTCACAAACCCACCAAAACCATTTTCCACTAACATCCCATCAAATGTCATTTTCATCTTCTTCAATACTCAAGTAGTAACGACTTTCTCAAGAAACTTATTTCATCTTCAAAATTGTTGTTCTTCCATTTTTAAGATTTTCATTGTTCATTCATTAACATTTTTCTTCATTCCATCTTCTTATTCCTTGCCCAATAACTCTCTGCAATAATCCAAAAAATTTCTAAGTTTTTTTTTGTCAATGAGTCTTATTAGAATTGTTTTAAGATTTAAAATGAGTTTTACTAAAACAAAGTTGATGATGAAGAACTCAATAAGTAGTATTATGAGGTCTTCAAGATAATTTCAAGACGGCTTCAATATGCCTTCAAGTACTTTTAGATGATTTCAAGATGACTTTAGAATAACTTCAAGATGTTTTCAAGACGCCTTCAAGATAACTTCAAGATAACTTCAAGATGTGTTCAAGATCCATCTGACACATAGGAGCAACATGATATCTTCAAGATGTTCTCAAGATGGCTTTAAGATGTCATTAAGATGACTTCAAGATGCCTTCAAGATATCTTCGGGACGTCTTCAAGATGATTGTGTTTATCATCAACAAGGCGAGGTGGTTGGATATGTAGAAGAAACAAGGTGTTGGTGGACTCCAAAGAATATATTTTGCATAATGGTGGTTGGATGGTAAAAAATCTATACTATTAAATCCTATGACTTGTTGAGAATTATTTTGTTAGATTTTCAATTAGTTATTAATGCACTTGAGTTAGAAAACAACCAATACGTTTATATGAAAATCAAATCTTTACATTACTGAATCATACTATGGGTTTTGTTACGGGTTTTGTTACACAAAGCTAGAGTATAATCTAACATATTGCTAGACTATAGTTTAGTATATAGCTAGAGTGCTGACTATAGTCTATATACTACTAAACTATGGTATAGAAAATTTGTCATCCATTAAGCCCTTTAGTATTCATGTAATTCTGTGAAATTTAATTATACCTTAATATTACCCATACATGTTTATAGCATATGCCATTATACTAATAGACTACTAGACTCCTAGATTGATCGCTATAGATAAGCTTGTTATTGTTTTAATTATACTAAATTTAAATGTTTTAACTATCAATCTTTTCATATATATGTAAAAAATACAGGTTATTTTTATATCTAGAGGAGAGTGGGTAAATAAAGATGATTACTTTAAGTATATGACAATGACTCTAGTGAATCTGATATATATGTCCAAAGATTACACATTTGAACAATTATTACAAAAGTTGTACTTAGTTCTTATATCGGACCACTCATTACATCGGCTACATATGAAAATCTTGGTTAAAGCATGTTTAGCTTAATCTGCAGAGATCATCAACGATGAGAATTTTTGGTGGTTTATTAACGAAAATTATGGTCCTTAATTGAGAACTCTTTTATGTGTAGAAGTGAAGCATGTCATCATACGACCGTTTTGTTGTAGAAACTCAGACCATGCTGATAATTCTAACGTTAGACTTGATAGCCAAATGAAAATGCTTGAATACCCATTTGAAGGCCAAATACCAGTTGGTCATTATGTAGTTTCATCTTTTGTCAATAATGATGTTAGCACATTCAGATGAAGAAGTGGACGTTGGCTTAGGCCTACACAACATAAATCACGTTGGTGCATCAGGTGCACCACGTAGCACAAATCACTTTCATGTAGTGGATACTTGGGTGCTCTGGCACTCATTATTTGCATGAACTTTGATTTCAATTTGGATTCATTGTATAAGAACAAAACTCAATTGCAGATATGTATTAATATTGTGGCCATGAAGAAAATTTTTATATACAAGATGAAAAAGTCCAACAAAACGTTGTTGGTAGCTGTATGTGTAAATAAGGAATGCAAATGGAGGTTCATAGCTTCACGATTGGCTGACTTTAACTATTTCAAAATAAAGAAGTATGTTTCTTAACACACTTGCTTATTAGATCTTTTGCATCATTACCAACAACAAGCAATTGATACATGCATAAAATCAAGGTATGAATGAGTCGGTCGTGTTTTAGGCCAAAACACACTATTGATGATCAAGAAGAGAGCTTGGTGTAATTATTACTTGTAAATATTAGTTATGATAAGGTTTGGAGGACAAGAGAAAGTGCCTTAGAATCAGTAAATGGATTTCCTAAAGAATGTTTTTCATTGCTCTAATCATATTATACCATGATACAGTGATGCTTATTGAGTCTAACGATGAAGAACAGTTCAAGTACCTATTGTGTTGCATTTGGTGTATTCATAAGGGGTTCCCGTACATTATAAAGCATGTGATAGCAATTGATGGTAATTTTTTTACTAAAAAGTGTAAGGGGATGTCGTTTGTAGTTGCGTGCAAAGATGCAAATAATCATTTTTACCCCATTGCCTTTGGAGTTGGCAATTTGGAGAATGATGCATCGTGGCGTTGATTTATCTTAAAACTTAGAGGAATAATTGGTGTTATGAAAAGCATCACTTTCATTTTTGATTGAAGTTTTAAGATTTAATGATGATTTAAGATAAACCAACACCATGATGCATTTAATAACACCAATTATTCCTCTAAGGTACATGGATCATTCATGGATTATTCCACCCCTTCCGCCCATTCGTTGAGAAAAAATTCTCGCCTAATGAGAAAATTTCCCATTACGGTTTGGGAATCATATTCAACGAAAGGGCAGCTTAATGGTGTTGGTTATAGTTATATACCAACTGAATCATGTTGGCATTGGCCCATGCAATGCTATATGCAGGTTTCAAACCAAGCACCAAGTCTACAAGTACAACCTTGTTATCCCATTTATAAGTTGACGAAATTTTCTCATCTTTTTTAATGCAAATAGAGGTTAGTCTGTAGAAAATTTTCATAAGTAATAGACAATCAAATTCTTGCCAAATAAAAACATAAAAATCAGATTATTACAAAAAATAACACATCCGAGACCACCACTTCTGGCAATTAACAATCGCGCACTTGCCTCCTCAAGACGTGTAAGAATGCATTCATATGCTACAACCTAAAATATCACAATATAAATGTAATATATAAAATATGATTGATATAATTATGTCTGTAAATTAAGAGACTATACTCAAAGTATCATCAAGCCAATTGTCTTTGTCCTTAAGGTTTCTAAACTATCCTTTATCAGTAGAACATAAATGAACATCAATGTTTGAGTCAGACTCAATCCATTCCTAAAATATTCTTTTAATGTCAGGGTTTGCATATGTAAAAGGATCTCATTTGTTTCGAATGCACTTTCACTTTTTTCTTTGATTGGGATTCATATAAGGAGGATTCAAAATCTTAATTCGTTTCTTTTATCTCCTTCCTAAGCCAAGTATTTTGGGAGGAGTCATAAATAATTTTATCTCATCGTATGTTAGACCATCCATCATTTTCCAATCATTTTCTTTCTTTTTTTTGCCTATGCTTTTTCCTTTCTTTTGTCTTAACTTCCTTCTCCTCCTCCATTTCCTAATTTGCTCTTCCTCATTTTTTTCTTTCCCTTCTCATTCCTCCATTTTTTCCTTCGCCTTCTCTTCCATTTTTCTTTCCCTTTTCCATTCTCAATTTTCCCTCCGCCGTCTCTTAATTTTTTTTCTTTCTTTTTTGCTATCTCAAATTTTTCATTTACCGCCTCTTCAAATTTTTCTTTCCTTTTTCCTTATTCATTTTTTCCTCCGTCATCTTTTCCATTTTTTCTTCCTCTTATGTTCTTCATTATTCTCCTCCTCCTCCTCACAATAACGGTCGAACTCCCTATAATCATCATTAGAACCACAATGCTCTTCCACTTCATGCCCCTCTATTTTGTGCTCCTTCACTCCATCCTCCTCAATAACATTATCATCTTCCAAGGCTTGGTAGATGGTGTTTGTGTTTCATGGTGTGTTAGATGAAGAGTGTGAACACTTTTACCTATGAACAAGCATAAATACATAAACCTCATGAAATATGTTTAATAAACCTATAAACCTCTAAGAAACTTAATTCATTGAGCTCATGAACTCTGAAGTTTAGGAAGCACCTCAATTCAACATTCTTGGACAGTTTGAGCCAGTCTTATGGCACATATGGAGCCAACAAGTGGTATGCCTTCATAATATAAAGCTTGCATGCAAAAGACTACATGTTATTCACATAATAATGCAACATATAACGACAAATACATAACATGTCAATTTCTCAACTGGAAAGTATATGGGAATCCATGGAATGAATACTACCCAAAAACCTTAGCAGCATCCGTTGCTTTTTCTCTACAAGGAGTGTAGAGTTGCATGGTAACACAGAGAACCTAAGAAAAGTTTTTAAATACATTTAAATCATCTACCATCTCTAAGGTGTCTTATGTCAAACCATTTTTTTTCTTTTCCCCAGTAAGCAACACTAATTCTAATAAGCAAATTAGTGATAGTTTAATTACATCCATGCTATTTTAATCTTGCTCTTATTGTATGTCTCTTAGAGTTGACCCATGTTGATTGAGGTGCTCCTGCTGAAATAGATGTTAGATAATCGATACCTATTTTCACTAATTTTTTATTTGAGATATTCACACTCTAATCTTTGTAAAAGACTAGTGATGAGAGCATACTCTAGTTTTGAAAATCTCACTCATTTCTTACCAATTTGAACCATATCTCATCTTCATTTGTCCGGCCAACAACTTATCTCAACAATATGTTGAGAAAGGAAAAGGGAAAGAAAAAATTAAAGAGATGGCGGATGATAAAATGGATGAAGGAGAAGGGAAAGCAAAAAATAAGGAAGCAAAAATTAAGGAAATTGAGGAGGATAAAGAAGTTGAGGCAGAAGAAAAGAAAGGAAAAAAAAACAAGGGCGAAAAAAAATGATTGGAGGATCTAACCTCTGATGAGATACAAAATGATTGGATTCGATCAACATCGAATTGGTGGGAAAGACAGATGAAGATGAGATTGTTTCAAAATTGATGGAAAATAGTGAAAATTTTGAAACTAGAGATTGCTCTCGTCACTGGTCTTATACAAAGTTCAGAGTATGATTTATCCAAATAAAAAATAGTGAAGAATGGTGTCGATTGTCTAACATCTATTACAACGGGAGCACCTCAATCAATAAGGGTCAACTTGAAGAGAAACACCATAAGAGCAAGGTTAAAAATCACATGGATGCGATTGAGCTATCACTAATTTACTTAACATTAGTGTTGTTTTTTTAGGGAAAAGAAAAAAATGGTTGACATGAGACATCATAAGATGGTGGATGATTTAGATGTATTTCACAACTTTCTTTGGAGTTCTTTATGCTACCATACATCTCTATGGTCGTCGTAGACGGAAACCAAATGATGTTACTAAGGTTTCTGAGAAGTATTCATTGCTTGGTTTCCTATATGCTTTCCAGTGAGAAATTGACATGTTATGTTTGTGTTGTTATATACAACATTATTATGTAAATAACATGTAATCTTCTTGTATGCAAGTTCGGGCTTATGAATGCATATCTCTTTGGCTCCAAATATGCCATAAAGAGTGGATCAAACTACCCAAGGATGCTGAATTAAAGCGCTTCTCCCTAAGTTCGATGAGTTGAATGAAGGCATCTTTGAAAATGAAGTAAATTTCTTAGAGATTTATGTATTCATTAAACATATTGAATGAGGTTTATGTATTTATGGTTGCCCATAAGTAAAAGTGGTTTCTACTCTTCATCTGACACAACATGAAACATAAACATCATATTACCAAACCTTAGAAGAGGACAAGGTTGTTGAGGAGGATGGAGTGGAGGAGCATGAAGTAGAGGGGGAGGAAGTGGAAGAGCATGTGAGGCCATAACAAACTTCAATGACGCCTACGAAGTCGAACCATTAAGCTAATGTAGGAGGATATGTGCATAAATTGATTGGAGAGATGATGGGGGGACATCAAATAGCTGAAAATGGTATGAGCACTTTACTACTTGGGCATCAATAAATTAAATATTAATTGAAGATTATTTTAGATACGTTGATGAATAGTAGAAAATAAATTTTTACAAGAGATGGTGGTTCTAATGATGATTATAGGGAGTTTGAACGTCATTGTGAGGAGGAGGAAAAGAATAAAGAAGATAAAAGATAGGAAGAAAATGGAAGAGATGACAGAGAAAAAACATAAGGCAAGAAAAGGGAAAGAAAAAAATTGAAGAGACGACGGAGGAAAAATTTTAGAAAGGAAAAGGGAAAGAAGAAATAGAAGAGATGACAGAGGAAAATATAGAGGAAGGAGAAGGGAAACAAAAAAGGAGGAATTGAAAAATAAGGAAATGGAGGAGGAGAAGGAAGTTGAGACAAAAGAAAAAAAGAAAAAGGCTAGGGCAAAAAAAACCACTGGAATATGATGGATGATCCAACCTCCGAAAACATAAAGATGTTTATGACTCCTCTTAAAGAACTTGGCTTGGGAAACGAGCTAAAGTTTTGGATCCTCCTTATACGAATCACAATAAAAGAAAAAAGAGAAAATGCATTCGACGAGTATAGGAACATTTTACATATGCAAGCTCTGCCAGTAAAAGAAGATTATGAAAAATGGATCGGATTTGATGTAGACTCAAACATTGACGCCCACATACGTTCTACCAATAAGACATGGTTTAGAAACTTTATGGACAAAGATAGTTTGATAGATGATGCTGAGAGTATACTGTCTTAATTTACATATATGATTATATAAGTCATATTTTACATATTGCATTTATATTCTAGTATTTTTTGTTGTAGCATATGGATGCATTATTACACATCTTGAGGCGGCGAGTGCGTGATTATTCAACTTTCGAGAGTGGCGATCTTGGAAGTGTTCTTTTTGGTAATAATTTTATTTTTTATGTATTTAATTTGACAAGCATTTGATTATCTATTATTTATGAAATTTTTCTATAGACTAAACTCTATTCGTATTTGATAAAATATGAGGAAAACTCGTCAGCTTATAAGTGAGGTAACAAGGATGAACTCGTCGACTACTTGCTTGGTTTGAAACGTATATGTGGCACACATGTGCCAATGTCAACAAGATTCTATCAGTATATAACTATAACCAACACCATTAGGTCACTCTTTCTTTGAATCTTGATTTCTAAATTATACATGTTTATGATTCCTTGGATCCAAAATATATATTAGCGAATAAAACCCGTGGCTAGATGATTCCCATCCTTTTGCACCACTATGAGTTTTACAAAGTATGAACCAAAAAAACACTTATCAATGCACATTGGCTTATTACACGCATTAAAGTTCCCCAACAATAAACTTGGTAAGAAGTTAAGCCTCATTGTTTGTGTGATAAATTATCATCACTTAGTATATCTGGTTAATTGATATTCATTTTATTGCGTACACACTTGTGTGACTGTGGCATGTTTGTATTGGAGTTTGTGGAGTTGTTGTACGTGGGTCAACACTTATCCGAATGGAATCAAAGTATGATGGATGGGCTTTTCGAGAGAAGAGAACGGTTGATATTTTTTAACATGACCGCGACACTGAAGATTCTAGACCTTAGAATGTTTATTTTGTTTTTAGGGAACTGTATTGTAAATGATGTGAATCGATGTTAATATTTTAGAACTTGTATATTGTGAATCACAGAACATAGATATTGTGATTCTTTATTGAAATTAGAATCTGCTAAGATTGTTAGAATCTAAATCTGCTTAGACTGTTGTGTGTCAGGATTATATTGTATCTGGTAAGGCAAGAATGAAAAATATTTTGGGATGTGAGAATTACAGCTCTCATAATGTTCTACCTCTCTTTGTTCTGCTAGTATTATGCTAGACCATTATCTAGCAAGTGTTAATTTTAACACCACACTTTTAGGCTATGATCTAGCATAATATTATGGTTAGACCATGATCTAGCGACCTCACATGCAAAAAATGTTGGGGAATATTCTATGAAATATGAAATGTTATCATTTTTGTTAACAAGAATGGGAAAAAAAGATAATGGGATGTCAGAGTTACATCCCAAAATATGTCATTATAATGGTGGACATCTCACTAGCAATAGTTCGACGTTCATAAAATCGACATTGAAGCATATCTTGTACGTCATCAAGTATGCCTTTTATTGGAAACTAACGAGCATGTCTCAAGACATTGTACACGCAATGCTACATTTGAGGTCATCCTATCATAACGCTGACCACCAAACTTACAACCAGCTCATCTATCAAATCCAACACCAGTCACGTATGAACTAGCAACTGGGTAGATACCCTTGATCATCTCCATGATTTCATCAAAATCTTATGTGTAAATGTCTTCGCAGCAATGAAGAGCAAAGCTACCAAAGTCTCATTCTCAAACTCCAACCTTAAGTTCTGACTTATATGGTAGATACACGTAAAAATATGGTATTTGGAGGAATACATTCTGAATAGTATTGATAATACTTTCATTTCGATCGGATACAGAAGTGATGCCTTCAATATCACCATTATTCCTCTACGGTTTATGAAAAACCAAAATCATGATGCATCATTCTCTGAATCACCAAACTCCAAAGGCAATGGGGTATACCTGATTATTATCATCATTGCATGCAGTTACAAATGTAACCATATAATTTCTTGAAAAAGGTACCATCAATTGTCATCACAGGTTTTATGCATGTATGGATGCACCATATGCAACAAATGGGTACTTGAATCGTCTTCATCACCAAACTCAATATGTGTAATTGTCACAGGGTTTCTTAACTCTAGCATGGGACAATATGATGAGAGTAATGCAAAATATTCTTTAGGAGATCCCCTTATTGGTTCTAAGACACTTTCTCTTTCCCTTAAAGCCTTACCCTAATTAATATTTACACCCACATCTTCTTACATCATCAATAATGTCTTTTGACCTATAAACACGATAAACTCCTTTATACCTTGATTTTATGCAAGCACTACTTTCTTGTTGATGGTCACGGTGTAAGAGATCTAATGAGCAAGTGTGCTTACATATTTCTTAATCTTGAAATATCCTGAGTCATCCAATTGTGGAGCTCTTAACCTCCATTTACAATTCTTTTCAACGCCTAGAACTATCAACCTTTTCTTGGACTTTTTCACCGTGGTGCACCTGATGCACCAACATGATTTCTATTGTGTAGGCCTAGGCCAACATCTATTTCTTTGAATGTGCAACATCATTATTGACCAAAGGTAGAACCGCATAGTCAACTTGTATTTGGGCTTCAAAGAGGCATTCAAGCATTTCCATTTGGCTATCAGGCCTGATATCACAATTATCGGCATAGTGTGAAGTTTTACTACAAAAATGATGTATGATGGCATGCTCCACTTCTACACATAATGGGGTTTTCAATTCAAGGAGACCAGAATTCTCGTTAATAAACCATTGAAGATTCTTATCGTCGATTTGTGTAGGTTGAGCTAAACACGCTTTAAACAAAAAACCAAGAACTTCATACATAGCCGATGTAATGAGCGATCCAATTTAAGAACTTAGTACAAGTTCTCCAATAATTGTTCAAATATGTAATCTTTGGACATATACATCAACTTCACTAGAATCGTAGTCACATATTTAAAGCAGTTATCTTTATTTACTCACTCTCCTCGAAAAATCAAAATAATATATATTTTTGACATATCTAAAAGATTTGACAATTAAAATATTTAAATTTAATATAATTATTTTTATAACAAAGTTGTCAATAACCAGCAGTCTAGTAGTTCAACGGTCTAGCAACCTAACGATCTAGCAGTCTAGTAGTGAAGCAATCTATTACATATTGATGTATGCTACACTTGAGCTTAAATGTGTATGGGTAATATTAATGCATAATGAAATTTCACACAATCGTATGAATACTAAGGGCTTAAAGGATGACAAGTTTACTATGCCACAGTCTAGCAGTATGTATATTACACTACTACAATCCTGGCTTATAATGACAGCCACATGTAAATACAAAGACTGGATGAGATGACAGTTAAAAAGTTAGCTGTCATTAATATATTATCTACTATGACATGTATAATAATCACAATCATAGTTATACACCCATTCATCTTAATTACAAAAATGTCACCTATATAATACTAATATTTCTCATCTCTCTCTCAGATTTTCAGAGTCCCTCCTCATCGAACTCTCTCTGGAACGAACTCCATGCTCTCTCGAACTCCTCTCTCACTCTCAGCCTGCTCTCTCTCACTCTCTATCTTTCTCTCCCTCTCGAGTTTTCCTCTGCACTGCTCTCTCTAGCTCGTCTCTGCATTGTTCTCTCGCTCTCGATACTCCTCTCTCTGCTACTCGCTTGTCTCTGATTTGTTCTCTCTCTTAAGTCTCAGTCTCCGACGATAATTCTTGCTCTCTCGTGGTGAATTTGTTGTTTTTTCAGCTTTATTTAGTGTTATTTATTCTGATTTAGTTTTATTGAGATTTATGGTTTAGATTTTTAGTTAGGGTTTAGAGTTTTTTAATTTATTTAGGGTTTAGATTTAGATTTGGGGTTCTTTATGGTGATATATCTTGAAATCGACCCACTCATTTCATCTAATGAGGAGGAATATGATGGCGTGATTTTCTATGAGATCTGCACTGGCTGCCGTGAATTTAGAGTCTCTGAATCTGGGTTTCTGTTCAGAGTTCTATAAGCCTTATTGGATACCTTCAAATTCATACAACTTTTACATATCTCCGAAAGGGAAAATTTACTTTCGAACAACTTTTGTTTTGGATCAATATGATCAGTGTTCATCCATTTTTTCAGTATGAAATTATCTAGATGATGATGAATTCGTTTAATATCTATATAATTCTCTGTGGGACTTACTGCTGAGAGTTGCTTAATGTGAAAGTTGTATAATGGTAGTTGTAAATCCTTCAACTCGGTGGTGAGTTTGACTTTTGGATATTGTTGAACACATTTGAAAATTGAATAAAGGATTTAATAAATGAGAATTCTTCCTACCTTTTAAGAACTTTCTTGGTTAAGTTGAAGAAAGTTTTTATGGTAATGTTGTTAATTTCTATCGGGTGGATTTTTATGACTGATAAATTTACTAACTTCTATTACTTATTAAATCATAGGAGAAACTGTTTCCCAATGACTTTGATTGTATTTGGTTGTTATTCATGTTTTTGTTAATTATGTATGATGAGACAGAGATTTGTTTGTGTAAAAATCAAGTAGAGACATCATTATATATTGATGCCATTTACAGACTTTGTTCATTATATGTCTGATTTCAAATACAGGGGGTGTTGTGTTGCTGAAACCTATTTATGATTCATGAATGATGTGATTCATAGTAGTTGAGTTACTATATTATTATTGTATTGGAAGTTGTCGTACTAAACCTTATAGGCTAGTTAAATAGGGATAAGAAAATATACATAGGTAACACTATTAGTGATTTGGCTTCTCCCAAATAGTTACATGAAAAATACGAATTTTTTCCTTTTATATTAATCTGTTAATTTTTTTGTATACATGCTAAGAGGAAAAAGCATGGTTAATTGAGAAGTTGAGAAAATTTGATGTTCCCAAAGTCCCAGCTGAATCGTTTGATCCTAAAATTCTTATAGAAGAAGAGAAACATTACTTGAAGCGTACTAGTGAGAAGAAGAAAAATTATACTGGTTAGGAGACGACATGTTTTTGGTGGAGTTGTTCTTAATATGCACCTCCATTGGAAAAAAGCATGAAACTGTTAAAGTTATTTGCAAGCCTTGCAAGCTAGGGTAGATTCATGAATATGCTGATGAGCTTGCTCAGTTTAGTAAAGGCATTATGATTGACATACAGCTTAATAATGCAATAATTTTCTACCTAGAAAAGAACTATGTGCAGTCGGAACTACAAGGGGATTTCATTCTTTGTTTAAAAGATCATTTTCTTTTCTTGTATTTTGCACCTTCTATCCATCTACTATTTGTATAAAAGTTCTGTTTATTTTCCTCTGGCCATATGAGAAGTTCACTGGGGCATACAACTTTGTCCATTTTGCAATATTTGTATGCTTCCCCCACATTAATAAGTATTAGATTTGGCCATGCTGGCCTTGATATTGATATGATAGTTCATTTAAATATTAGGCCTTGGAAAAATATACATATGAGCAATCCATTAAGTATACAAGATTGTTTATTGAAAATCTAGAGAAAGAGATGGAAGAATATCATTAGCACCTTGCTGATTACCAGAGGAGGAAAGCGGATGCATCACCTTTTTCTATGGTCAAAAGATAACTGGTATAAAGACCGTTATTGGTTAGTTTCTAACTTTCTCTGTACCTTTTCTCTCTTGATGATCACTAGGCATCTAAGTTTACACATCAGTCCTATATTTTACTTTTTAGATCACAAATTGCCTATCAAGTTTTCAGAAAAATTGTTGATGCACATTTGGGAAGTAATATGAGTTTCAATATATAGCTTTTTAGGTAGCCGCAAATTCCTTTCAATCTTTTTGAAGGAAAATATTTGATGTAGATTCAGAAAAGGAATATGAATTTACTATATGTAGTGTTCTTTTGACTGAATTTGTTCCAATTGTACAACGTATGACAGTCGATCGGCCATCATTATAGAGTTTTAATGATGGGTTTTCACGGTCATTTAAGGCTAAAATTGTAGTAGTGCTATAGTCTAACAATTTAGCCATAAACTAGATTACAGTCGAGCAATATAGTGTAGGAGTCTAGTGATACACTAAACTCCTAATATCAATCTTTAATGTAAGAATTTGATTTTTATATAAACATGCTGAAAGTTTTCTAACTCAAATGCATTAATAACTAATTTAAAACTTAAAAAAATAATTCTCAATAAATTCATAAGCTTTAATAGTATACATTTTTTTACCGTCCAACCACCCCAATGTAAAATATTTTCTTTAGAGTCCACCACCATCTTTTTGCCTTCTACACTTTCAACCACCTAACTAGAGGTGGGAAATGAGCCAGTTCAGCCCGCAAAAACCAGCTGAATCGGCTTGACCCGTGTATGAACAACACTAGGCCGATTCAGGCCTATGGGCCAAGCTCGGACCCTTATGGGCCTCACATTTCAAGCTTAGAGCCTGGCCCGGACCGGACCATGTGTTAAACCTGGCCTGGACCGGACCGACCCGTGGCATTCTTCCTTTATCTAAAAATTTAAAAAACTGTGCATGTATTAGATATTGAACCATTGACATTTTCTTTATGAATCACACTCATTACTAATAGAATAAAATAACTTTCGTTAAAATATTGTCAATCTTAAATAATATATATTTAAGATAAATATATTTAATTAAATATAAATTAAAAAACAATAGTCAACGGTTAAAGCAATGCAAGGAGTGGTTGCTTGCATTTAAGGCAAGCAGTGGTTGCTTGTTTCAATCAAGCCAAATTCAATTTAATCCTGCAAGTTCTCGCCACCTGTACATAGGAGAGGACAAATTTCAAATGCCAGCCAAGGGCCAAGCCAACTAACGCCAATGCAACGCAATAAATTCTAAAATCCGAATGCAATGCAATAAATTTCAGAATACTAAATTTTCGATGACGTGATAATCTCATAGAGGTAATGTGATTTTTCAATATATTATGAGTATATTGCGTATATATAATATTTCTAATAAAATTTTTATTATCACTCTTGATAATATTAGTGCAAACGATAGTTCTATTAATTTATTCAAAGATGATTTTACTATTAATACTAATCAAAATTATTTATTACATATGCGGTGTGTTTGTCATATACTTAATTTAGTTGTTAAAGTTGGATTGAAACAAATATCACCATATTTGAAAGAAATACGTTCTGCTATTTCATATATTATGAACTCAAATACTAGACAGCAAAAATAAAATCATGCAAAGATTTTAGTTTGAAACCAAGGAAGCTACAGCTGGATGTAGAAACTAGGTGAAATTCTATATATTTAGTGTTAATGACAGTAAAATCTTAGTAGAGTATAATTTATAATTATGTAAATGAAAATAAAAGATAAAATTGTTGTAAATAATATTAGTTGTGAAATAATTAATTATTTTCTTGAGTTTTTTGAACTTTTTATGTTTCAACTAATGTTTACTCGGTATTACTACGCAACTAGTATTGGTAGAATATTCTTAGGATTTTTTGTTTTGTGACTACTATGGATCCTAGGATAAAATTAGTTGGAGTTAAAAATTTTATTGATTTAATTTATGAGAATATAGGAGTTTCCCCTATTGTTGATATTAAAGAACTAACATGAGAATTAAATTCATTTTATTCAACATATGAATCAAAATATAAAATTGATTATTGTAATATTAATGATGGTCATCTACACAAGTATGTAGTTCTACGAATATTTTTTAACAAAGAATAAAAATTTAAAATGAAGAACATTATTTCTACTCCTCATAAATCAGAACTTTATAAATTTTTTAAAACGGAATATGAAATCAATACAAATGATGAGTTAGATATTTTACAATGGTGGAAAGCAAATTCAACGAGCTATTCAATTCTTTCTATTATGGTGCTGATCTACTAACCCCTTCGGTCTCTACAATAGCCTCAGAGTCTACTTTTAATGTATGTGGACGTGTAATTGAAGAAAAAAGAAGTAGATTAGCTTCTGATATTATTGAAGCCCCCATCTGTGTTAAGGATAGGAGTGATGACACTAAAAGAAGACAACAACTACTAGACGACATCATTCAAGGTTTTCAAGATTTTAAACGTTAATGAAAATGAATTATAGATGATTTAGATTTTTAAAGTCTTATATGGGTCATTTCTTATGGCTAGTACTCTTTTTCATTTTCTGGATTTTCCCCCAATGGGATTTTTTTCAATAAATGTTTTAACGAGGCTAACTCGGGGGGAGGGGGGTTAATTTTTTATATTGTTGCAAGTGATTGATATATCGGTAGGTGGAAACCTAGTTAGGATGTGTCTAATTTAAAGTGATGCAACTCTCAAATTTAATAAATAAAAAATAATAAATTTATGGTACTTAGAGTTTCCATAATTATTATAACTTTTTGTTTAAATGAATACTTTATTGAGATATACTTAATTTATAGCGATGCAATTATTTAATTTAATGAATAAAATAATTATTTTCTTAGATAAGTTTTTCTATTGAGATTCTAAAGTAAAAAACTAAAATAGCTAAAAGAAAAGCAGCATAACTTCCATATATTTAGTGGTAATTCCTACACTTTATCTATTCACCACCAATGTTCAACTTTTCACATCTACATTTTTTGAGAATTACATCACATTAAAGGAATGGAAAATAACTCAATCAGGTTATTTAATTGGGACCGGCCTGTGAACGGGCCCGACCTGTGAGTACGCGAGCCGGTTCAGCGGTTCAAACTGAGACTTCATAAAATCCCAGCGGCTTGGTCTAGAACCGGCCTGTGAACTACCTGAAAAGACCTAGGACGGGCTCGTAAACCGCCCAGGCCGAGCATTGCCAGGCCTGGGCTGGCCCGATTGCCACCTCTACACCTACCCCTTTGATGATAAGCATTATAATTTTAATAATTATGTCAATAGGGGAGTGAAAATGAGTGAGTTTACATTAAAGAGGAAATGAGTGAAAATTTACATATGGAGGAAATGAAAAATCTGAGTGAGAGTTGAGGATTAAATGGAGAGGGGAAAAAATATTCATGGTGGAGAAGCTTCTCCCTCATGGAGATTACAAAGAGAGAAAAGACATGAAAGGGAAAATAAAAGAGAAAGAAAAGAGCCTCAAAATAAAAAGGAAGAAGAGTCTCTAAATAAAAAGAATAAAAAATGACTTTTAACTACTAAAAAAAGCCACAACATTTAAAAAATTGAGATCTTAATACATTAATTGCATTTTAAACGTTATTACGCTGGAAATTCTAGAGAACAACTAAGTACTGAAAAAAAAAAGTGTGGCTGTATGAGTACAGAACATACACGTAGAATGGCAAAAGATTATAAAATATAGAAAATGAAATTACTAAACTAAACCATATAAAAAGAATTTGAAGAGAGGAAGATATTGAAGAGAATGCGGGTTTACTCCATTATTACGTATATAAGAAAATAATTTAAAAACTGGTAAAAATAAAAATTAGAGAAGAAGAGTAAAAAACCAGAAACTGAATATTAGATCTGAGACATGCATAAACACAGACCTAAGGAAATCAACTGAATAATAGCTTTAGAGCAGTTTGTGAGGTCGACGTGGAGAACGTGCTATGAGACAATATGATAACGGCGATGTCTGAGCTCCTTGCCGGAGGATCTCTAACTCCGATCTCTGTCGAAGCTTCAAAGCCTGAAGTTGGATGGGGAAATATGTGGAGACACCCAGATGAGATAGACACTGGGAGTGCTTTAGCTTTTATTTTTATTTTATTAAAACCAAAATTTGGAAAAAGCTTGACAATATTAGCGTTTTGGGTAGGATATTACATAGATGTTCATGAGGATTTCAGTAGTCATTATCTTCAAATATGAAAATATGGTGTCTTGAACCTAAGAAATGCCTGAAGCAAGAATGGCAGAGCTTGATTTTATCATATGAGCCTCTAATTTTCTTTATTTCGTCTTCTAATTGTGTGTGTGTGAGAGAGAGAGAGAGAGAGAGAGAGAGAGAGAGAGAGAGAGGTGCTAACTTGCTTAGCGGCTGAGAAAGAAATGAGATAGGGTTAGGCATGGTGGAAAAGATGGGAATAACGTCGTGTCATAATTTTTTTTTATCAAAATCTTTTCATTATAGTAATTTTTTAAAACATTAAAGCATGTGTTATTTTCACTGATGTCCTTCAAGTTGTGCACCAACTTTTTCTGTATTCGTTTTATAGCATAAATATCGTAGGTGGATAAAAGTATATATACACAGTACGAAGTTCCCCCGGGCTTGCCTGTGGTGGCCCGGGCCTTGCCCCTGCCTGATATTAGTGGCTCATAAGACTAAATACTAGTTGGGAAAATCAGTATTTAGTGTAGTTTAATATTTACTTTGGTTAAACAACATTTTTTCCTATTTTATAGATATGAACAAAATTTTAAGAAGAGTTTGTCTGGAAGATCCCTATCTGCCTTTACTCTTCTTACGTTTATATTAATTTCAGGATTTAAGTAAATTATAAGCACACTTTATTTAAAAGAAAATTTTCATTTATTCATAAAATTCAGTAATACATAAATGTCAGAGAAATAACTAAATACTCATAAATAGTTATTACACCATACTATATGAACACAAATCCAATAAACTCCCACTTGGACTAAAGTACACATGTACAATCTCGTATCCTCATATCCTCTAGATGATCATCAAAGACTTTATTGCTTAAAGTCTTCGTGAATGGATCTGCCAGGTTGTTGACCGTCGATATGTGTGTTACTACAACATCTCGACACTGAACAATCTCTCTAATGAGATGATATTTTCCTCAGTTACTCGAGTTTGCTACAGCCCCTAATAAAGTGTCATGAGCTTGTCTGCATCTGGAATGACTTCCAGAGTCTTCACGAACATTCTGAGCTAGACAGGCTCCTTTGCAGCTTCACAAGCCTCCACATACTCAAATTCCATAGTAGAATTAGCTTCCATGGTAGAATCAGCAATCCATGGTAGAATCAGCAATCCATGGTAGAATCAACAATGCTTGATACTTCTCCATACCACTGCTCCACCGTTTAGGATGAACATTGATCCTGATGTGGACCTCCTAGAATCCTTGTCTGTTTGAAAATCAGATTCGGTATAACCCTCCATATTCAAGTTAGTGTTTGAATGCATAAGCATGTAGTTGATCATTCTCCTAAGATACTTGAGGATATATTTGAGGATATCCATGGATTAGATTGAAAATGACTCACCACGTCCATGGCGTAGCAAATATCTGGCCTAGTGTAAAACATAACATACATGAGACTTCCTACGGCTAAGGCATGAAGAATCTTTCTCATGTCTTCCTCTTTTTGATGAGTCTTGGCAGATTGCTCTTTGGAGAGGCTGACTTTATGCCTAAAGGGAATATATCCCTTCTTAGAATCTTGCATGATATGTCATATGTAGTGCCATTGGAGTGTTAATGTTTCAATTATTTTCTAGTGAAATTCGACATTCTATATGTGTGAATGCTATTTTGGGACTTTGTAGCTCTGCTTGTTGAACATTAGAGTTAAAGGAAGAGAATGACATGTTCGTTTATTATGTTAGTAAAAAATGTGTATTGCATGCCCTACTGCTCAATTTACTTTGGTTTTCGTACTGGCATAAAAAGAGGTATAATATTTACGATCCATCACCTTATCAAATAAGATACTTGAGACATTACCAATTGCCTGTTCTTCCTATCTCAAAAGATCTGAATACCTAAGATAAAAGAAGTTTTTACAAGATCATTTATATCAAATTACTTTACAAGCCAAATCTTGACATTAGACAATTCTCCTACACATTCCCAATGATCAGAATACCATCCACGTATAAGACTAGAAAAACCACATTCCCTTCATGTATCAGATTATACACACAGAGTACATCCACTAACTGTTCAAAACCAAAGTTCTTGACAATATCATCGAATATGATATTCCACGATCGGGACGCTTGCTTAAGTCCATCAATGGACTTCAACAGTTCACAAACCTTACCCTATTGGCCTTTCTACATGGACCTGTCTGGTTGAGCCATATAAATGCGCTCTTCAAGATTTTCATTCAGAAATGCAATCTTGACGTCTATCTGTCAGATTTCATAATCGAGGGCAGTAACAATGGACAGGAGGATTCGGATAGACTTAAGCATCGCCACTGGTAAGAAGGTATCCTCGTAGTCAAGACCTTCCTTTTGGGTATAGCCATTCGCTACTAGCCTAGCTTTGAATATCACAACATTCCCATCATAACCTCTATTTTTCTTATAAATTCATTTACACCCTATAGATTTTATCCCTTCAGGAGGAACTACAAGCTTCTAGACTCCTTTCGAGTACAACGATTATATCTTGACGTTCATGGCTTCTTGCCATAGGTTTTCTTTAGGACTAGCCATGGCCTGCTAGTAGGAAATAGGTTCATCATGATCTTTATCCGAGACTTCTGTTAAGGCATCTCCATAAGACATGTACCTGTCAGGTTGTCTCACAACCCTCCCGATACATCAAGACTTCATAGGCTCTGGCTCCTGCTATGGTTCTTCCATTATTTAATCAGGAATAGTTCCTAATTGGGAAGTCGGTGCCCTCTCACTCAATAATTCCTCTAGCACAAGTGTGCTTCTCGGCTTCACACTTCTTATATAGTTCTTCTCAAGAGAACACGCATTCGTGCTCGCGAATGTTTTCTTGTCGGTCGGACTATAAAAGTTATATCCCTTTGTTCCCTTGGGATAACCTACAAACATGCATAATTCTGATCGACTAGCCAACTTGCATGTCTTCGATCTTAGTTCATGTGCTGGGTATCCCCATCTCTTAAGGTGTCCTACAAACGACTTTTGTCCACTCCATCTTTCATATGGAGTACTAGACATCGTCTTTGACGGAACTTGGTTCAGAATATATGTTGTTGTTTCTAAGGCATATCCCTAGACCGAATCTAAGAGGGTAGAGTAACTCATCATAGATCTAACCTCAGAGTTTGATTCCTTCTCTCTTGCACACCATTTTGTTCTAGAGCGTCTAGTGTTGTAAGATAAGAAAGAATACATTTTTCCTTACGAAAATATTTGAACTCTCTGAGCAAATACTCTCTTTCCACCATGATCGGATTGTAGTGTTTTGATTTATTTTTCTAATTGCTTCTTAACCACAGCCTTGTACTCTTTGAACATTTTAAATGTTTTAGACTTTTGGCACATTAGATAAACATGTCCAACACACGAGTAGTCATATGTAAATGTTACAAAATATTCAGAACCTACTCTTGCTTGGATATTCAATGGGTGACATACATCACTATGTATGAGTTCGAGGCATTGAGTGTCTCTTTCACCTTTTACTAAAAATGGTCTCTTAATCATTTTGCCTTCTATGTAGGATTCACATGTGGTTATTGATCCAAAATTTAAAGTTTGCAATGAACCATCATTTGCAAGTCTTTAATCTTATCTAAGGTAATTTGACCAAGACGCAAGTGCCACAAGTACGTTAGATCGATTGAGTCAGACTTCAATCTTTCACTATCCCTTTGTAAATCAGTATTTACTTCAGTGTCACATATCATTTGAACTTTTGATTTTACATATAATAAGTTATTTATCAACCATGCAATGGTAATTAAACAACCATTTCTAAAAATACCAATATCTCTTATCAATGATTTTTTAGTGAATCATTGATCAATTAAACTAGTTACTGAAATAATATTTTTCCCAAAAATTGGGATATAATAAAAAACTCGTAAAACCAAAAAACTGTTATCAAATGACAATTTAATAGTTATAACTGATACAATTGATACTAGTGCTCCATTCCCCTAACGGAAGTTGAACTCACCCTTGTCAAGTCTTATGATTTTCTTGAACCCCTACAGGGAACAACAGTATGGTTAGTGACTGTAAAGTCTATAATCCATGAAACAGTAGAATCAGCCACATGATAGTCCTCAGTAACAAGTATTGTACCTTTAGATTTCCACTTCTTGAGATAATCTGGGCAGTTGCATTTTCAATAGCCAGCTGCTCTACAATGATGACACTTGTCTTTCGACTTATCCATTTTTGCAGTGCCCTTGCCTTTTGCAGCTTTTGAGTTCTGCTTCTTAGCTTTCTTTTGACCTCTCTTGTGATTCTTTTTTGTGCCACAGGTGGAAGGCTTACTTTCAGTAAAGTTTGTCTCTCCAGTCTTCCTCTTGCCCTTCAGAAACCAGGTCTCAGAAGCTTGTGACTCCTTCATAAACTGCGAAAGCGTCTACCTAACCTTATTCATCAAATAATTAAGTTTGAAGTTTTCAAAGGTGTCTTGTAGGGTCTCAAGGACCATATCAACTTGAGTCTCACCATCTACCTCAACACCCATGACCTCCATCTCATTCATATAACTTATGACCAGCATCATGTGTTCTCTGATAAGAGTTTCAAGTTTCATCTGGCAGTTCATGAAGTTTCTCACAACAGTCTGTTTGGCTTGACGGCCTTGATCACCGAACATTTTAGTGATATTTAACATCATATCAACGACGGTTTCCATGTTTTGATGTTGTTGTTACAACACATTGCTAACAGATGTCAAGATGTAACACCTGAAAATCTCATCAGAATGCAGTCAAGATGCATAAGCATCATTTTTCTCTTGAGTCAATTCAGTAATATGCTCAATGGGACAAGGGGTGGTGAGCACGAACTTGTGCTTTTCTACTGTTAATATGATATCAAGATTACGTTTTCAATCCATGTAAGTTTAACCAGTAAGTTTGTTCACATTTAAGATCGTTGAGAGTGGGGATAATAACATGATTACTAAAAATAATAAATAGAGTGGTGTAAATAATTACTTAATCATTTAGGAAAGTCAAACACCTCGCTCGGATGAATCCCCTGCCAATATCTTGGTCTTTTGGAGAGAAGATATCCTTGACCTGACCATGATTGAAGCCAATGCCTAATTCATTTCTACCAATGCAAAGATCAGATGCACGATGAAAATACTTAAATATTAAAAATCCAATAAAAAATATATCTTTTATGATGTTGTGATCAACAACGATAGCGTGTCTTATCTAAGGACAACACCCAAGCTACTTTATATTGCATCAAGACTCTCCTCGTTTGGTTAACGCTTCTCAAGATGTCACTACATCTAGCTTAACCAATTACCAATGGTTTTGATCACCTTGGCCCCATTGAGTAGCTCCTATGAGAGATTTCAATGTGCTTCGGTCTAAGTGTTTCACCAACACATAGGCTTTAAATGTTGCTATGAACTAAGAGTCCGTCTAGGAATGGTCTTACCTCCTCACTTCCTTTACAAGCTTTAGCTTCTCAAGTAACTCGATGACTCAAAGTGATACGATTTCTAAGTTTTTCTCACTGAAGAGAGGACCGCTAGGGTGGTTCTAAACCATTCCTCGTGCTACGACCAAATTTACGTTAGGGACCTTGGGAACGTTTCAACGTGAACGACCATCCACTTAGTTTTTGGAAAAATAGATTTTTCTAATGTTTTTCAAAAAACCATAACTCTTTATAAATTTAAAAAACAAGTTTGAATTGATAAACTTTTATAAAATTTAAATCACAATTTAAAAATTCTAACTTTTATAAACTTTGTATTGTATTAAAATTATAACTCATTATAAATTTAAACTACAATGATGTATGTACATGTTACATGATATTTTGATTATGGTATATCCCTATTTCTATATGGCATGTTATATGATGATAAGAGATTAATAATAAATCATCCATTCAAAATTAACCTCTCTATGACTCATTTCTAATTACCCATAAAAAGAATAATAAATAATTATAATAATTTAAATACTAGTCTTCATGGTATCTGTATTTGTCTCATTGTCCTTCAGGAAGTCCCACCGCTTAGTAACTCTTTACTAAAGTCTAGTCTCATTCTCAAAATTCAAATTTTAATTTAAAATTTAATTTTTCAACAATTTTTACTTTGATAAATAAATTACCAAGTAAATTAATTAATTGATTTATTTTTAAAAATAACCCCTTACTATAGATAGGCTAAGACACATTTACTAACATTATAGAAGGCCCTTCTTTCTCAAAGTCAAGTTTCACCCTTTTTTGGCTCCTTCCCGGACCGAAAATTCGCTTCTGGCGACTAGCTAATTAATTAGTGTTAAAAAATTATTGAATTAAATAAAAACAATTTTTAGGGACTAGACTGCGCTTGGAATCAAATTCCTAATCCCTACGAATTATTTGGGCCAAGCAATCTTTGCTCAGTCCAACACCTCAATAGGCTTGGTGGGTTCACACTTGCCCTAACATGGTATTGTGTACACTAGGGTTTCCAAAACTCTAAGGTTTCCTAAACGCAAAAGTTTTCAAAACCTCAAGGTTTCCTAAACCCAAAATTTTTTAAAAACTCAAGTTTTCCTAAACCTTATGCTTTCCTAAATCATAATCAAGAAACCTACGATGGTGAGTGGCGACAGCAAACAGCGGCGTGCGACAACATGGGGCAACAGGTGATGGCGCGGTACGACGACAAGCAGAGACGACGGTGAGGAACAATGAATTTTCTTGCGACGATGGATTTACATGGAATTTAAAGATACAACTTTTGAAAAAATTAAATTACATTAAATCCTATGCCTCAATTTCAGCATCATCAATTCTAAAATTCAAAATAAACACATAGAGTCAATCGATCGGGATCTATTCATAAAATATATTCAAACATGCTTTGAATCTACCATACAATAAAATATTTAAATATCACAATATCCATCCATACATACATTTAATCAGTAAATATTCATAATTAAGAACCCAAGGCTTTGATACCTATTATTAGATCGGATTTTAAATATTAAAGAAAATTAAGGAACCACGAACGGTTCGTGGGCAGAATATAAAAAAATCAAAACAAATATTTAATCATATTAAATATAAACCATACAACGATCATACATATTTAGATAAACGTATCGAGAAGAGATAGAAACAATTTTGACCTTTTCTTGTAAAGGAGAATTTCATAATCGGGGGGATCTAATTTATTGTCTCGCATTCCTTGTTCTTGATATTCGTATAACTTCAATCGATCTTCATGCCAACAACCATTCGTAGGATTCAGACGTATGCCTCGCAAAGATATTGTCAGGAATAGAGTGTGAGCTCTCTAAACAACTGAGGAAAAAAAATAATTTTCTTCTTCCTCACTATGATTTTGGCGGCAAAAAGGGAGGAGGAGAGAGAACATTTTTCTTGCTCTGAATAATCACACAATGTAATTAGGTTAAGCTTAGGTTAGAGATGCAACTCTATTGCAATCCCTTATATAATAATTATAAAATTTATACATATACCCCTATATTGTAAATTGTTGAAATTCAGTATGTCCCCACACTACTCTTTACGATTTTTACATCTCCCTTAAAGCAAATACTATGTCCAAATTCATCAAATCAAATTGAGCCCTATTAATTAATTTTATTTTCTAATTCTCTAATAATTAGAAAATAACAAATTAATTAATTTGGATATTAACTCTTCTCCTCACTAATTTAGTTATGACACCCATCACATATGGGTTCGGGAAGTGCATCTTAGTCCAAAACACATTTTTTGTCCAACTGATGTTGTTTCCCATTCATGTCCTTTTGAGCTAATTTTGAGACCGAATGGACCAACATGAATAGAGATATGAGATTCAAATACCCGACTAATTTATCTTCATAAATTTCTGACATCGTACGACTCCACTATAGATCTGATGCCGAATCAACTATCGATTCATGCACGCTACATTTTCTGTTGGTGCAAATAAACATCTTTATTTCATATTCCACATAATATTTTACGATGTTACCCTTCGTGAATACCAGTAACAAGAGATGAATCTAACATTACAATTTTGCCCCTCTAGTTATTATTTCATTTTACCTATTTTATTGACTGTGAATAAGAAAGACATATCGGTGAAGTGTCTCGTACAGCTAACAATATCCTACTCAACGACTCATGTCATCAAGTACCAGGCCCGATTTATTTATTCACATACCCATCAACAAAGCATAAGGTGATATTGTTGCTATTACAATCTTACCATAAATTCTATAACTATGAATCACATAACTTCAACATAGTTGAATCATGATCCCAACAGTCGAGGTATTGTTCGGTAATTAAAGTGAATCATTTGGCATATCAAGAATCACAAGTAACTAGGTCAAGTTTCGTATTCACCTCAAGATTAAGATAATTATGAAAATACCCTTAAGGAGTAACAATTAGATTTAAAGCTAGATAAACAACTTTGCTCTAAACTAATTTGTTACTGGTCTATTCAACATGCTCTATAATATGTCTAGTTTAATCATTACAGTCTCCAATCCCATGCCCCCAAGACAGGCATCCTTTGGTTCAACCGAACATTGAACTCGATTTCTCAATCGATCCTAAGACTGGGAATAACATTCTGAATTATTTCACAAGACTTTATTTGGAAGTCCCTCTCTCTTTACTCTTCTTACGTTGATAATAGTTTCTGGACTTAAGTAAATTATAAACACACTTTAATTAAAAAACTTTCATATATTCATAAAATTCAGTAATACATAAATGTCAGAAAAATAACTAAATACTCATAAATAGTTATTACACCATACTTTATGGACACAATTCTAACACTTTCAGTAATTAATGGCATATGGTCCAGCAGACGACAGAAACAGCTAGCGGATCAAAATCAGTAGATGCTGAAAACAGTCACTAAAAATCAAAAAGTTAGTTGAAGACCAAGTCAAAAGCTCATTTGGTCAATATTTATGGGTGTTTTCCCAACAATCAATGATGTAACGACACGTGTTACGTCGTATTAGGGGGCCTCCACCGAAAGTAGTGCCCAATAAGTCCAATCGCCATGACAAGATGTTAGATCAATCTCTGAAATATCAACGTGAAGGCACATCAACCATTAATGCCCATCACTTTATGTCAAAAGTTACCCCTCCTTCTGTCCAATCGAAGATAGTCATCGTGTCTTGTAAGGCTTCCCCAGCACGCCTCCGAGAGGCTTCTTCGACACGCTTCCTCACATCTGAAGACTCAAGTATAAATACATATATCAATTAAAAAATGAGATTTGTCTACTATCCCCTTAGGAAATTATGCCAGAATATTAACCGAATAGTGACTTAGGCATCAGAGGCCATTAGGCAAGGCAACCCCCTTCCCTGGGGTTCCTCATTCTTTGGGTTCATTGTTTATTTTCCTTACAGACATTAAGGATATGCGGAGCTCCATTCAGAGGGACTGTAACGTAATTCTTGTTCAAAGCATTTGGAACCCTTTTTTTCTCTCACAATGTGAGAATGAGCTAGGTATTCTACACCAACAATGTTCGCGATGAAAGGGTGGATTCACACTTCCCCCTGTCGGGAGATGAACTTTAAGCCATCATGATAATGGCCTGGCATAGGAAGAAAGATACGGCGGTTGTAACCTTAGAGGTAACCAGGAAAGGGAAGAAAGGCATGTCAGTCACCGCTCAAGCTATAAATGTCTCTTGTGTAGGAATGATCCTCCCTCGTGACTTAAAAATTAACCGCCAGAGTTGTCACGCTCTCAGAGAATCCTGGAGGAAGGCTATCCAGGGGAGGGTTAGGTGACACCCTAACCTGGGGGAACTGTCACCTCTTGAAGAAACCATGACCAACGCGAAACCAGGCTTCCAAGGCTAAGCGCTCCCTTATTGAAAAGTTCTGGTTAGGGTTATCTTAGGAGGATAAGGGAGGAGAACAAGGCCGCCAGAGAGCAAATGAAGGCAAAGAGAGCAGAAGGACCCTCCGAGAGCATTATGTGAGCAGTTGTGCAAGATGGAGGAAACATTGGTGGGACACACCCACCTTACTTCTTGGTGCCTTTTTTTGGCCCCCAACAATTTTGTAAAACCCTAACTCAGGCGAAGGTAAATCGTGTTGCAAAGATAAATAGATTTGGGCACACTCCTAGTTAAAATATAGAGCCCTGCACCAATCCTCCACCATGGGTGAAATGTGAATCCGGGCTAGAAAACTCCCACGCCCTGATTTAGGTGAAACAGACGGACGAAGGCAGTGCCAAAACGGGTACACGGACTCTTAAATAAAGCTATAAAATGAAGCCCTTGTGAGACGTAAGGATGGTCATGAGACCTCTACTCTGATCATTAGTTGAACTAGGATTTTCACGAAGAGATACACAGGCGTGTTCTATCTTCCTAAACCCCTACATTAAGCGGATGAACCCTCAAGAAAGGAGCTCATAAATGGCATACCGCCGAAGGAGCCACCCCATGAAGGAACTTGAAATACCATAAGGATGGTCATGAGACCTCTCCTAAGAATTATTCTTATTTGTAGGATATTCCAAGGGAACAAAGAAATACATCTTTCATAGTCCAACCGATAAGAAAACATTCATGAGCACGAATGCGTAATTTCTTGAAGAGGACTACATTAGAAGTGTGAAGCTGAGAAGCACACTTGAAGGGGTTGTGAGACAACCTGACAGGTACATGTCTTATAGAGATGTCTTGATGGAAAAAGTATCATGATGAACCTATTTCCTTCTCGCAGACCATGACTAGTCCTGAAGCAAACCTATGGTAAGACGCTATGAACGTCAAGATACAATCGATGTACTCGAACAGAGTCTGGGAGCTTGTAGATCCTCCTAAAGGGGTAAAAATCGTAAGGTATAAATTGATTTATAAGAAAGTGAGAGGTAGGAATGAGAATGTAAAAACATTCAAAGCTAGGCTTATAGTCAAGGGCTACACCCAAAAGGAATGTATTGACTAGGAGGACGCCTTCTCGCCGGTGGCTATGCTTAAGTCCACCCGAATCCTCCTGTCCATTGCGGCTGCCATCGATTATGAAATCTGGCTGATGGACATCAAGATACTTTTCTGAATGACAATCTTGAAGAAAGTATTTATATGGCTCAACCAGACAGGTTCATGGAGAAAGGCCAATAGGGGTAAGGTTTGTGAACTGCTGAAGTCCATTTATGGACTTAGCAAGCGTTCCGTTCATGGAATATCAGATTCAACGAAACTATCAAGAACTTCAATTTTGAGCAGTTATGAATAAACCTTGGTGTATAAGCTGATACACAAAGGGAATGTGATTTTTTTGGTTTTGTACATAGATGATATTCTACTAATTAAGAATGATGTTGGAAAATTGTCTCATGTCAAAATTTGGCTTACAAAGTAATTTGATATGGAGGATCTTGGAGAAGTTTCCTTTTTCCTAGGTATGCAGATCTTTCTCAAACACTTTATATTGATAAGGTGATGGATGGCTTCAATATGTAAGACGCTAAGAAGGGATAGCTTTCCTTTAGGGATGTAGTTAGCCTCTCTAATGAGCAGTCTCCCTAAGACTCCTAAAAAAGAGGAAGACATGAGAAAGATTCTCTATGCTTCAGCCGTAAGAAGTCTCATGTATGCAATGCTTTGCACTAGGCCAAATATTTGTTATATTGGGGCGTGGTAAGTCATATCCAATCTAATCTTGGACTCAAGCATTGGAATGTTGTCAAGCATATCTTCAAGTATCTTAGGAGAATGATGAACTACATGCTTTTGTATTCAGGTACTGACCTGAATATGATGGGTTATACTGACTCTGATTTCCAAGCGGACAAGGATTCCACGAGATTCACTTCAAGATCAGTGTTCATCATGATACTGGAGTAGTGTTATGGAAAAGTATCAAGCAATCTTGCATTGCTGATTCTAACATAGAAGCTGAGTATGAGGTAGCTTGTGAAGCTGTAAAGGAGGTTGTTTAGTTTAGAAAGTTTTTGAAGATTTGAAAGTCATTCCAGAATTTGACAAACCCATGACACTTTATTGTAACAACAATGAGGCTATTGCAAACGTGAAGGAATCGAGAAACCACAAAAGATCCAAACACATAGAGCATAAGTACCACCTTATCAGAGAGATAGTTTAGTGTGAGATGTTGAAGTAACACACACATCAACGGCCAATGACCTGGCAGATCCATTCACGAAGACTTTAAGCAGTAAAATCTTTGATGGTCATCTAGAGGGCATGGGGATATGGGATTGTACACGCCTACTTTAGTCCAAGTGGGAGATTGTTGAAATTTTGTCCATAAAGTAGGGTATAATAACTATTTATGAGTAAACAGTTATTTCTTTGACATTTATGTATTACTGAATTTTATGAATAAAATAAAAGTTTTATTCAATTAAAGGGTGTTTGTAATTTACTTAAGTCCTGGAACTATTATCTACATAAGAAGAGTAAAGATCGAGGAGTCTTCAAGATAAACTCTTCTGAGATAGTTTAAAATTTTATAAGCAGTTTTAGGATTGACTAGGCAATCGAATCCAATTATGACTATTAGGTTGAACCAAAGGATGCCGGTCTTGGGGTATGGGAGTGGAGACTATAACGGTTGACCTAGACATTTTATGGAACATTTTAAATAGACCAGTAACCAATTAGTTTAGAGAAAAATCATTTATCTAGCTCTAAATGTAATTGTTACACCTTAAAGGTATTTTTATAATTATCTTAATCCTGAGGTGAATACGAACCTTGACTTAGTTTCTTACCATCTTTGATATGCCAAAGGAGTGAGTTCAAATCGCCAGACAATACTTCGGCTCGTGGGATCGTGATTCAATAATGTTGGAGTTGCGTGATTCACATATATGAAATTCCTGGTATGATTGCAATAGCAACAATATCACTTTATGTTTTGTTGATGAGTGTGTGAATAAAAAAATCAGACATGGAACTCGATGATATGAGTCATTGAATAAGATATTGTGAACTGTACATGACACTTCACTGATATGTTTTTCTTATACACAGTCAATAAATGAGTTAAGAAAATAATAACTATAGGGGTAAAATGGTAATTTTATCTCACTTTTGTTACTACATTCATGAAGGATGATATCATAAAATATTATGCGAACCGTGGAATATAAATGTTTATTTGCACCAACAGAAAATGTAGCGCACATGAATCAAGAGTTCATTCGGCATTGGGCTTATAGTGGAGTCATACGATGTCGGGATTAAATAAGTCAATTTATGGAGATAAATTAGTCGGGTATTTGAATCTCATAGCTTTATTCATGTGGACCCATTCGGCCTTAAGAATAGCGCATAAGGACAGGAATGAGAAACAACGTCAGTTAGACCAAAAAAATGTTTTCGACCAAAGTACGCTTCCCGAGCCCCATATGATATGTGTGTCATCACTAAATTAGTGAAAACCAAAATTAATGTTTAAAATTTTTTTTATTTTCTAATTATTGGATAATTAGTAAATAAAAAGATTAATTAATTGATAGGGATCAATTTAATTTATCAATTTGGACTGATGAATTTGGATAAAATTTTGGATCTAGGAGAGATGTAAAAATTACATATCACAGTGCAGAGAGAATGTAAATATCAGTTTTACCATAAAGGGGTACACAAGTAAATTTCATAATTAATATATAAGGGATTACATTAGGGTTGCATCCCTAACACTAACCACAGTATGTTAAATCAGAGTAGAAAAATATTTCTCTCCCCTCACTAGTTGCCGCCAAAGACTCTACGGGAAAGAGAAAATTTTGTTTTCTCTTCCACAGTTGTTTTCAGAGCCTACACTCAATTTCGCCCATATCCTTAAGATATATACTTCTAACTCTAACGGGTGGTTGTCTATGCGAAGATCAATTACTAGCTCTGTGAAGAACGAAGAACGCGAGCTAGAAATTGTATCCCGCCAAATAAGAAATTCTCCATCAATTGAAACTGTATAAATTGTTTCTATCTCTTATTAATACGTTTATATGATTATGCATGTTAATTGATTGGTTTTGTGTTTAATTGGATAAAATGTTTGTATGGAAGTTTTTTTTTTAAATTTCACCCATGAACTGGTCGTGGTTCATTAATGTTTTCCATAAATTCTAAAACCCAATCCAACAGCTCGCAGACGGGATCAAGTGTCTAGTAAGTCCAGGCACGCCTGGCTAGATATTAAATAAAGATGTATGTCGAGCACTCATACTCAAAGATGAGATCAAGTGTCTTGCCAGAGCAGGCATGCCTGGCTTGACATAATGGAAAGATGTCTGCTGAGCACTTATACTCTCAAACGGGATCAAGGGTCTGGCTAGACATCAAGAAAAGATCTACGCCAAGCATTCGTACTCACAAATGGGATCAATGGTCTAGCTAGAGCAGACATGCCTGGCTAGACATCAAGAAAATGTGTCTGCCGAGCACTCATTCTTATGGACGAGATCAAGGGTCTAGCCAGAGCAAGCACGCCTGGCTAGACATCAAGCAAAGATGTTTGTTGAACACTCATGCTTACAGACAGGATCAATGGTCTAACTAGAGCAGGCACGCTTGGCTAGACATTAAGGAAAGATGTATGTCGAGCACTCCTACTCACAAACAGGATCAAAGGTCTAGTTAGACCAAGCTTGCTGGCTAGATATCAGGGAAAGTTGTCTGTCGAGCACTCATACTCGAAGACGGGATCAAGGTCTAGCAAGAGTAGGCATGCCTGGTTAGACATTAAGGAAAGATGGATGCCGAGCACTCACGCTCACAGATGAGATTAAGGGTCTAACCCGAGCAGGAACGCTTGCTACACTCCAAGGAAAGATGTCTGCCGAGCATATGTTCATAGACGAGATTAATGGTCTAGCCATAGTAGGCAGACCTGGCTAGACATCAAGGAAAGATGTATGTCGGGCACTCATTCTCGTAGATGGGATCAAGGGTCTAGCCAGAGCAGACATGCTTGACTAGTCATCAAGGAAATATGTATGATGAGAACAGATGCTCACAGATGGGATCAAGGGTCTAGCCTGAGTGGGCACGCCTTGCTCAACTAAATGTCAAAAGATAAACCCCAAATATGAGGAGGGTTCATCCAAACAAACCTCCCAAACATGAGCACACTGAAAGTCTTCTTAAAGATCATGATAGGTCTGTAAAACCTCCGACCTACAAAGGGGGAAACCCATTGGTCAAGATTAAGTCACCAAAAAAGATCAAGGCCCTTTAAGGTCCACTCCATCTCGGGATCACTAATAACCCCACAGCTTGGGTCGATAAAAGATGTAAAGATACAACGTTCGACATGACTATGCAAGTTAGGAAAAAGTTCTCGTCCGGACCAGGTTAAAGCTCGACTGTAAAAAAAGAAATTGTCTACTTAAGCTACGTTCACTATAGGAAATAGGAAAAATAGAGATAAACAAAGGAGGCAGAAGTAAAGGAAGTTTCTTTTCATTAGTAAACTGAGGATTACCGGTATAAGTAAAAGTACAAAAATATCCTCGGTTAAAGAGGCGTTCTCCCCAAGGCTAATTCAAAGGTAAACGGCCCCAATGACTAGATTGTGGTCACTCGATTTCCATAGCTTTCTTGATCTCTTCTGAGGACTGGAAGGCTCTGGTCGCCTGAGGATCATAGGGACTTGGTGTGATTCAACAAACTAAGTCAGAATAAAAGTGGATTCAAACCACGAGCGACAAACAATTTTTGAGCTTAGGATGAAAGACCTTAATCTCTCCCATTTGAGGTGAGAAAAGAAGGAGGTCACCGTGCTCGAGTTTGAGACGATGAAGGATATTGCAAAGTGTGCCTTACCCACTCCTGAAGCATGCTTCTATAAGTAGTTCGGGGTCCGAAAGAGCATGGATGGGTAAAAGATGGGAGTGGGTCACAACCAGTAATGCTTCTTCATTACAAATTGAAGATTAAGGCTACCAGCTGGATATAAACCTTTTCCAAGGATGTTGTTTCTACAACCATGGGTTGACAACCAATAATATAGTATCCATTCCAGTAATAGCTTTTATATTTATGTGTTTCTACATCAAATTCTCACATTTTGATTGTATAAGTTTGTTTACTACTACTTGTGTATTACAGATAATTGAAAGAATAAATTAGACAAAAAATATTGTGTATAAAAAATATCCATCCAATAAGATGTTTTTTATCTATGATTTTTTATGTATTTGATTTTTTATCTATGGTTCTTTGTTTATGAATGGCATTAATAATATTATAAATTATACGTGCAAGGCATGCAATGTTGACCTAGTGTATTCTAAAAGTATTCATAAAGATTAAAATGAAACATTGTTTAATTGGATGTCGAAACTAATTTCATTAATTTTAAACTCAAAATTGATGTTATAACATTACATTATTACTTTTTTATTCAATGAAAATTATGCAATTTTCACGGACAAAGACTCATTTGTCTTTTCATTTTTATTAACTTTTTAAAGTTTTGAATGATACATTCAATTAACTTTTATGGTAAAACACAATTAAATAACATCTATAAATAAATTATTCTAAAAAACTGTGCAATAATTTTTTTTACTCTATTCTTCCTACCGTTTCAAACTCTCTTTCCTATGCTAGGAAAGAATAAATCAACTTCTCATTTCTAAGCAACAAAAACTTTTCTTCTATCCTATATATACCTTTAATAACCCCCAATTAGCCTACACTCCACAATTTCCCCAACCACTAGAAAATCTCTTCGCTTTGTCATAATTTCATTTCAGTTCGAACTCTTTCATATTCTACGTCCAAATGTTCTCCACTTTCATTGCTCATAAAGAAGTGAACCAAATGTGGGATGTCTAATAAGTTGTTTATCTTCCAACTGATTCTTCTTCTTCATCAATCTTTAGCCTAATTCATATTTTAAGTAGTCCCGTAAATAGCTTTTATATAAAGAATCTCATATTGGTTTCAAATGTAAAAGTGGTAATGATGTTGTAGATTCCAACATTAACTTTTTACAAGAGTACCTATATTATAGATACTTTATATAAAAATAGATTACTACTTGAATAAATATCGAGTATAGCGACTTTTCATGGGACGACTAAATAGAAGAAAAAAGTGATGCTGTTTTTCTTATTGCACCCTATTATATAACATTTAATCAAGATTTTTGAAAATATTTTGAAACGCATGTTTGTAATTTTTTTTGGAAAATCTCGTTCAAAATAGGTATATATCATCTATAACAACTACAAACTCTCTCTCTCTCTCCCATTCTCTATCTCTCTCTCTCTCCCCCCTTTCTCTCCCTCCTCTCTCTCTCCCATTCTCTCTCTCTCATGTGAAATATTTCAAAAAAATTCTCCCTCTCCTTCTTCTCACTCAAAATTTCTGAAATTATGTATCAGTTATCTCATTTTCAAAAATTTCCCTCAGCTCTCCAATTCTTTTTCAAAAACTTCTAAAACATTGGAAATATCATGGGTAGATATATACAATATTGTATATGATAAATATACATATACGTTGATACTATATATAGATAATATGTATGCCTAATATATGTCATTATTATAACATATATACATTACATATATACGTTGGTATATATACGTTCTAACGCATATACCATATACCTATATATGATATAACACATATAACATATACGCATATATGTTATATATGAGGGCCAAAATAACATGTGTACGTGTATGTGTGTGTGCGCCTACTAGCTTTCTCTCTCATCTTGAGAGCATCTCTCTCTAAGAGTCAAGCTTTACGCTTCTGAGTTTCTCGGGTTTCTTCAAATCTCTCTCTGGGGGTAAAAAAATCTTTGCTAACCTCATGGTGGAACTTGTACAAGGGTTTTGAAGAAACCCGAGAAACTCAGAAGCGTAAAGCTTGACTCTTAGAGAGAGACGCTCTCAAGATGAGAGAGAAAGGATAAAGGTTGAGGGTGGTCTATAATTTGTTGAGGGGGAAAGATTCAACTAGGGTTTTGAACAATAATGGAGGTTCAAATCTGGGTGCACATTTCCATTATGTACTTTCTACTAGAGCCATTTTTTGCTTTATTTACATGATATCACTATTGGATGGTATGTCCTCTTGCTCGACCGATTGTGTAATTAGGATGACTAAGCTTCATGAAATCTCCTCCTATGAAGGTGAGTCTGCTACAGGAAACTTGAAGGAAGCATGGGTGTCGAGGTTGGTTAGTTAATGAACGTGTACAAAATAGGGGTCCTCGTTGGGTTTTGTGAGTACAAACAAGGGTTGTGGATGGGTAAAATGCGTCCAGTACAAAAATGAAAGACACAAGTAAGGAAGCAATTATTAGTTTAAGAAATTATCTAGGATGTCAGAATCACTTGTGGACACTGCAACATGTGTATTTTTATAACACACCACAATTGCATTTTATGTCAAAACACTATGAGAGCCAATTTTTCAAAGAGAGGCATGGAAACAAAAAAACTGACCCGCCTAAAATTTGAACGAGCAAGGGTTAGCTTCTATCTCTCTCTCTCTTTTGATTCTTTGGATTTCTATGAACAAAAGTGAGCAAGGGTTAACTTCTATCTCTCTCTTCTGATTCTTTAGTTTTTGTTGCAGAAGTTAAAATCGAAGATTAGAGATCCTCGACCCTTGCCTCAACCACAAAAGCCATGATTTTGATTTTCAGGTTTGATCTCTTTTTCTGAATCTTTCATTTTGTCTATTTTAGTGAATCTCTTGAATAATAGGTAATCAAATGTTTGATTTAGTTTATTTATTGTTTACTTGCATTCATTCTATCTTGTGGTGTGTGATACTTGAATTTTCTCAGGTGTGGTTTCTTCTATTACAAAACTGAGGTGAAGGCTTTGAGATAGTATGTTGTACTATATTAATCCATGTTTTTTTATTGATGGAAAGCTTATGGAAGCGCTTGAAATAGCAGCTGGTACTGCTACAATGTTGGATCTTTTCTAGTTCTTAGTTTACTTCAACTTCATGTTTTGATATTTTTCTTTCCGTCACTAGACAACTAGTATTAAAACTAACTTGCTTCACCTGCCTTCCTCTATTTTTAGAGTATCACAAGGATTCGATAAGGATTACTAAGGGGTCCAAATTATTCCACAAACCGAGTTAAGAAGTACTTCAAAGTTAGATGTTTTATGTATTACAATGTGATCCATTTAATTGCATATCTGCTACTTCTCTTAACCTATCTTGATTATAAGATGACGATGTAAGTGCAGGATTACAGTTATCCGGAGACCAAAGGTAGATTATATCTGCACTTCCAATGCATTTGGTAGATGTGTTGAATGTTGGTGATGGAATTTAAAGTTTTTCTGATACTTCTGATAATAGTTAGTCAAGTTTTCTGGGATTAATAACCTATCTATTAATATACAAATTATGTACCTGTAATCTATAGTAGCTTTTATAAAATCTATGACATGTATGTATATGAAGAATACCCTTCTAACATCAAATAATATGAGTGGTCAAGGGACAATGTTACAGGTAAGATAAATTTTGCTTCTCAGAGTGCAACTTTCTTATGTTTTTCAAATTCTCAGTTCATTTCTTTGCGAATTTCGTAACAAAGATGGTGGTTTTACTAAATTCATTGCAAGTTTCATATTAGTGTCTCTTCTGTCACATCATTAATGTACGACTCTAACCACTTAGTACTAATTCGCAAAAACCTCCCCTTTTAACCACACCCATGTCTCTCTTTTGCTTGACTTGAGAGTGAGAATTTTGGTGTGACTGGTGAGGCATGACATTGCTCTCAGTCTTTGCACATTTGTGGCAATTCTTCCCATATGTTCGCATCTATTCTTCTTTGGATTTATCTTATGTGGCATCATTCAAGATTTATCTCCTTGCAGGAGAGCACAAAGTATAAAGGTTATGTCAAATACCGACCAAAAAATTAAAAAAATAAAGGTTATGTCAAGAGTAGATTGTTGTCTCCCTTTTTCATAACTTGAATCTTTTCAATTTTTTTTGTCTATTCGTACTTGTGTATTGTATATAGTTATCGTTGAATATTGTTCATGGATTTTAAATGATCTGCTTCCTGCATTGCTTCTAAATAGAAGAGGACCTTACTTGTATAAGTCTAAGTTTGTTCATGTGATCATGTATATCTATAAAATACTCTAAACAATAACTACATCTAATACTTTTGTAGACCTTGATAGAATTGTCTTGCGACCATCTAGTGGCTCCCTTTATGGATTTTAACTGTAGAACTCTCAATGCTTCACACGTTCTTGATTGTCCTCTGACCTGACATCTTCAAAGTAGGCTTCTGGATCACAAATCATTTCAAGATCGGTTGATTCTCCTTCTGGTGCTACAAGTGCCACGTACTTTGACAATATCACAACGTCTCCATTGCCATATGCCAACTCGCTGAGGTCTAGCACAAATCTGATGAATACACATTCTCCCCAGCAACAAACACAACAACAGCATCAGCAACAACAACATCAACAACAACAACTAATATAGCAAAGGAAAAAACTGATGTAATCACCTCACGAGCAGCAACTCCTTTCTCAGCAACGGTTCAGGTAATCTGCTATGTAAGGACTAAGACAAGTACTATGCTCGTACTCCCTTTTCTTTCGATAGTTTACTGGCACTCCAGTTTAATAGTAATTGATTGTGATTGAATATTTTCACAATTAACATGATTGACATTATCTTTTAAATGTTATTGATTTTTTGTTTCCATTGTTATTTGTTTTTTTACCATAAGAAACCAAAAGAATATATTAATGATAACTATTTTGTACAAAAGAGGATGCATTTTTGTATAGAACCTTTGATTTTGACATAAGCAGTGGTGCTACATAAAGTGAAAGAACTGAAAAGTCGATGATTGCCTTTCAGATAGTGAAATTCTTGTATCGCACATGACTTGTCGAGAGCAATCAAAACAACTCTTGAGACATAACGTCTATAGCAGTCTCTTCTCCCTCTCTCTATCTCTCTCTCTCACTCACACTCACACACCAAAAGACAAAAAAAAAGGAATCCTTGAACTTGAGTTTCATAATCTTTTCATTTGTTTATCCAATTTTAGTGAGCTCAGCGCCATAAGTTATGACTGATTTTTGTATATGCCATTTGATTACCTTTTTATTCAAAGTATTACATGTATGATTTTATCTATTATCTTTTCATTTATTCAAATTATCACATGTATGATTTTATCTATTATCTTTTCATTTATTCAAAGTATTACATGTATGATTTTATCTATTATATTTATTCTGCAGAGCCAGTTGATGCAAGGGCTTAAACTTACAACTACTTATGTTGTTTTTTAGCTTTTTAGTTTCTTTTAGTATATATTATCTCCTACCATTTCCCAGATACATGGACAGCATCCAATGCGAGAATGCAGGTTTTTCCAAATGTAGTAACAAGATTAGTTCTCTAATAGTTTACTGTTGTTGAGGGAATGAGAGAGGGCTTTAAAAGTTGTAATAAGTTTGCAACGTGTTTCCAATTAGACGGGATCGTTAAGAAAGGAAGTTAACTTATGACATATAGCCACTAGATTATGTCACGAAAATGCAGGATTTATTGTATGTATTCCAATTAAATGCTTGAAGCACAAAGTACACAAAGTTTCATTAAGCTTGGTACCCAGCCAGGTTAATTGATTAAATTTTACTTCCCTATATTTTAATTTTTAATTTATCTGATATGCCTTTGGAGTTGTTGCTTAAACACTATTGCTTGGAATTTACTAATTTCCTATTTTCTAGTTGTCAAACTGGCTTTGATTTGGAATTCTTTTCATCAGTCTAATAGTTTTTAAAGAGTTTTTATAGCTACTCAAGTTGGTTCATTTCATGCAATGAACTTGGAATTACTGTTGTTTTTTCAGCTGGTAATGATGGTCCTAATCCTTCTTCGGTATAAAATGTTGCACCTTGGAGTATTGTGTTGTGGCTTCTTCTACCGATCGAACATTTCCGATCAACTTATTTTTTATTAAAATCGGTCGAAACACTGATCTTGCCTCTACATCAAACGACACCGGTTTCTGAAGCTTCATAATTATATTTAGGCTCTTACTAGATTTTAATCTTTCTCTCTAGGATATATTACTTTTTCTTGTTCTATGTAAAAATTCAATATGTATTTGTCATTTGGAATTATAATTTCTAGCGGACAATAGCATGTAATAATTTTGAGTAATTAAATAAAATGTTATGTGATTATGTTATTTTGTGATATTTTGAAAAAGTTATTAATTTTTAAGTTTGTACAATTGCAAGAATAAGTATGTTCGTTAAGTTAGTTATTCACAACATTTATAGCATGAAAATAATGCAATCAAAGGTCTTCTACAGCTTTGAAAAATACTATGAAAGTTATACCATGACTTAAAAAAATCATCACGGCATTTAAAAATGATGTAATAGGGTTAAAAAACGCTATGGTATCCCTACCATAGCGTTTTTTAAAGGCTATGGTAGGGCTACCATAGCATTTAAAAAATGCTTGATAGGGATACCATAGCATTTAAAAATGCTAGGGTAGGGCTACCATAGCGTTTAAAAATGCTATCGTAGGTTCCGACGTTTAATAACATTGGTTAATATCACGTTTTAGGAAAAGCTACGATAGTATTTTTTTGCCGCTATCATAGCGTTTGTCTCTTGTAGTGGGATCCCTAAGCCCATGACGACCCGCTCCTAATAAGTAGGGATTTTTTTTAATATAAGGGTGACAGGGCAGGTATAGAAAATTGTAAGTAAATTCACGCTGGAATGGGGAGGGGATGAATGTAATAGTCCCAGCCCCATCACCTGTCCCATTTTGTCATATACTTTTTAATATATTTACATATATTGAAATAACATGTCACAATCCTACCCTGTCACTAGATTTTTTTAATTTCCCTCATTACACATGTTAACTTAGTGAACTAAAAAGACAATTTCTATTTTATTTTTCTTATAAATCATCTCCATTGCTTTCACTATCAATATTCTCTCTTCATTCATTGTCATCCTTATTGCCTCTACACCATGTGAGGGCAATCCTGAGGAATTCTACACAAAATCAAGCGTGAAATAAGGGGCTGAGAACCCAGGGGTAACTTAACCTAATGGGAACTTCTACTGTGGGAGGTTTATGGAGAGAGTATTTAGCAGAGAGAGTAAAAATGAAGTACTTCCTGGTACTACAAATTCAAGTCATAGTGGGGGAAAGTAACGTCCACATTCAAGGTACATGTTCTTGGAAAGACTTTCGAGTTTGTTTCTATCTCAGAGGAACATGACTCATATCTTTGAAACTACAAAGAAGTTATGAAAAAAGTTGATACGGATCATTGGCAAAAAAGATGGTGGAATCTGAAATGGATTCAATGTACTTCAATGGAGTATGGGATCTTGTACAAGCACTGAAGGGTGTAAGTGTGTTTACAAGCAGAAGTGAGGCATAGACGGGAAAATGAAAATCTTCAAAGCTAGGCTTGTTGAGAAAGGGTATACTAAAAAGAGTGAATTGATTATGAGGAGACTTTCTCACTGGTGGCCATGCTAAAGTATATAAGGATATTGTTGTCCATTAATTCACATCTCGATTTTTAGATTTGGCAAATGGATGTCAAGACTGCATTTTTAAATGACAATCTAGAAGTTAATATCTTACATTTCTTCATAACAGGCCAGGATAAAATGATTTGCAAGTTAAATGTCTATTTTATAGACTTAAGCAAGCATCAAGGACATGAAATATCAACTTTGCTCAAGCAAACAAGTTTTTTGGTTTTGATCAAAATTCTAATAATCGTGTGTGTGCAAGAGAAATGGAGGAAACATAGTAGTTTTGTTGGTTCTTTACATAGACGAAATTTGGCTCATCAGGAATGATGTATGATTTATGTTGAACCATAAGTTATGGTTGTTAAATAAGTTTGATATAAAGAACCTGGTAGAAGCAATATATATTTTTGGGATCAAGGTTATTCGTGATCAAGAATTTAGAAGAATATGTTTATCAATATATGTCTATACAGATAAGATTCTAAAGACGTTCAAGATGCAGGATTCCAATAAAGGTTAGTTTCCTTTCAGAAATGGATTTATCTATCCAAGGATCAGAGTCCTAAGATGCAAGGTGAAAATAGATAGCATGAAGACAGTTCCCTATGCTTTTGCAGTGTGAAGTCTCATGTATGAAATGTTATGTACTAGACCAGATATTTACTTCATTGTAGACATGGTCAATAGATATCAATCGAATCTAGGCAGAGAAAATTAGGTGGAAGTGAAGCATATACTAAAGTATTTTAGGAGAACAATGGATTATATGCTTGTCTACCATAGCGAGAGTCTCATACCAGTTAGGTATATAGATTCTAATTTTAGCTAGAGAAACTCTATAAAGTCTGCCTCGGGTTATGTGTTTACTCTAGGAGGAGTACCGGTTAATTTGAGGAGTGAAAAATAGGACAGTTCACAGCCCAATCATGGAAGTTGAATAAGTAGCTACTTCAAAAGGTGCAAAAGAAGCTATATGGTTGTGAAAATTTCAGAGTTAAAGATTGACAGAATCACAATCATAATTTATTGTGATAACACAATAGAAATTGTGCAGTCTAAAGAACCTTGAAACCAACAAAGAGGCAAACATATCGAGCAGAACAATCATCTCATAAGGGAGATCATACAAATAAGAGATACAATTGTCTCTAAGATAGCTTTAGAGGAGAACCTTATAGACCTGTTTACAAAGATTTTAACCACAAACGTCTTTTGGTTCACATGTGAAGAACATGGGGGTTAAGTTAGTTGTAGGCGTGCTTTAAGAAAAGTGGGAGATTGTTAGGATTGTGCCCTTAAAAGCACTTGAATTCTAATGTATTTATTGAGACTTTGATTCTAATTAATAATTAATAGTTTGTTCTCATATTATATGTATTACATTTTTGTAAAAAGATCACAAGCATAATAGTAATTATTTGTGGGCTTTATGGAGTTCGGCTCATGAGAATAAGGTATTTAACCAAGAGTTCTTTATGAATTAAAATGTTTGTATTCACAGTCTAGTAAAGATGGTCGATTTACTATGATATATTGTAGTGTGTAACTGTATTTTGTAGAGTGACTTACTTTGGTTACTAGATAGAGTACATGGTAATATGCTAGTATATTTAGAATGCATTAAATGGACTAATTAGTTTGATTTTCAATAAAAATATTATCTTTAGAAAATCATAATTCATTGATATTATATTATGAGTGCTCTAAATCTTGGGAGAGTTATAAACTCAGATTTAATGGTTCCATTGTATTGATCTACTATGTCAATATATCTATAGATTGAATGACTAGATTGTTAGATAGTAAGGATGCATAGATTCTCAATAGTAGAGTTCATAGATAGTTTCAAGTAAGTAACACAATGCCCCTTCACTGAATCCATTTATGTGATTGAAGTAAACTAAGTGCTTAGTATTTGTAATGCATTAGTTAGAGATTTAATAATTTTACTTGAGGTATCGAGTATGAAAATTATCATAGATGATCAATAGAACGAGTTTTGCAGCTTAAGGAATAATCTGTGAATATATTAGTTAAATAGCAATTTATCTAACAATACACAATGCTATATAATGGAGGGGAAACACATAATGAATAATAGGTGAAGGATAATTAAAATATGAATGTAGATCAATTGAAATTTTTTAGTAGAATAAACTATAATTATAATTAATAAATGTGATCATGGGTTTGGTCGGTAGGTTTTATCAATTATTTAGCTGGGAGTATTTTTATCCTTATAGTTCCCAAGCTAGACTATGGTTTAAAAGTATTACCATAGTGAAAATAAATAGATAATCCATGTATACCTAGTAGTCAACCAAGTTGGTCCTAATTTTGTGATGAATACTATTTAATTAGTTTTAATTAAAAGATCATTTTCAGATCCTAGCCATTGGATTTCACTAATTATAGGAGGCTTCCCTCAAAGATGCAAGTGAAGTCTAATTGACATCATTAGTGAAAGAAAATAAAAATTCTAGTGAGACTAATCTTCTCCCTAGCGGAAAAAATTAGAAGGAAAGAAAAGATCTGATTTTTCTTCCAATTGGCCACACACGGTAATCGAATGACGACCCAAGGAATAGGGAGGAAGATCGTAAAATATCGATTTACGGTTCATGGTGGTTCACGATAGCAGCAAGCGGCAGCGTTGACGATGATGTGGGTGGCGACTCCTTTCACAGTATCAACGATGTTCACATGTAGTTCGACGACGGTTCACCCGTAGATTGAAAAATATGATCGTGAAGAAAGAGCTTCAATTTTTAGGTTCATGTATCAAGGATGTGATTTCTATATTCATTTGAGCATAGAATAGATTGTTTAATATTTAGATTTTAAGATTAAGACAGTTTTTGGCTGCGCCAATCCCTTCAATTTCTTCATAGGATACCATCTCAGACCTTGCTATTCTCCCTTTTTGTTCCACTAGAATTTCAAAATTGTTGCTTGTAGATTATTACAAGTTTTCTTGGAGAATTTGAAGATGCTAATAACATAACTAGGAAGAGCTTAAGCAATGGACTTAAGCATGATTTCCTTCTCGCCTAAAGAGCGTGCATTTTCTTTTCATAAAGTAGTTTTATTCTCCATTCTTTCCAACAGTTGTTAATAGATAGCTGATTAGAAGTGGACCCAATCAGTAGAGAGCCCTAAATATTCCCTCTAATAGCATAAATGTTTTTTCTACTTTAATTTAGGAAGCTCAATCATATGGTTGTTTGATCAGGTTTTAAAATTTGAGGAAAAATCAATGAACCACGAACGGTTCGTGGACGGAAAATAAAAAAAATTCACATCAATCATTTAATCATATTAAATATTAAAATCATACTTACGATTATTCATGCTTAGTTAAACGTATTCAATAGAGGTGGAAACGATTTATACATTATGCTGTATCAGAGAATTTCTGACTTGGTGGAATTCTATTGATTGTCTTTATATTCTTCATTCTTCATAGAACTCGAATCAGACTTCACACAAACAATCACTCATAGGATTCAAAACTATATCTCAATCAGATTTTGATCAGAAATTGAGTGTGGGCTCTCAAAATAATTGGAGAAGTTTGTTCGAGTACATCGATTGTATCTCAAAGTTCATGGCTTCTTACCATATATTTACTTCAAGACCATCCATGGCCTGTGAGTAGAAGACATGTTCATCATGATCCTTATCTGAAACTATTGTTAAGGCATCTCCATAAGACATGTACCTGTCCGGTTGTCTCATAACTCTCCCACTGCATCGAGGCTCCATAGGTTATGGCTCATGCTGTGGTTCTTCCATTATTGAATCAGAAATAGTTCATGATTAGGGTGCCAGTGTCCTCCCGCTCAATAATTCCTCTAGCACAAGACTGTTTCTTGGGGCTTCACATTTCTTATATAGTCTTCTTTAAGAAAACGTGCATTCATGCTAATGAATATTTTCTTGTCAGTCAGACTATAAAAGACATACCCCTTCGTTTATATGGGATATCCTATAAACATGCACAATTCTGATCAACTGGCCAACTTTCCTGTCTTCAGTTTCAAAACATGTGTTGGGCATCCCCATGTTCTAAGATGGTTTACGGATGCCTTTTGTCCATTCCATCTTTCATATGGAGTATCAAGCACCGTCTTTGATGGAACTTGGTTTAGAATGTATGTTGTTGTTTCCAAGGAATATCCCCAGAATGAATCTGGGAGGGATGAGTAATTCATCATGGATCTAACCATATCTAATAGAGTTTGATTCCTTCTCTCTAACACACCATTCTTTTTTGGAGTGCCAGGTGCTGTAAGTAGAGAAAGAATACCTTCTTCCTTAAGAAATTCTTCAATCTCTTCTAGCAAGTACTCTCCACCATGATCATATCGTAGCGTTTTTATTTGTTTCTTTAATTAATTTTCCACCATAGCCTTGTACTCTTTAAACTTTCAAAGGTTTCAGACTTTTGGTGCATTAGATAAACATGTCCAAAATGTGACTAGTCATCAGTGAATGTTACAAAGTATTCATAACCTCCTCTTGCTTGAATATTCAATGGCCCACATACTTCTGGCTCTTTCACCCTTCGCTGAAAATGTTCTCTTGGTCATTTTATCTTTTATACATGATTCACATGTGGGTAGTGATCACACACTTAAATTTTTCAATGGATCATCTCTTGTAAATCTTTTAAACATGTCCAGGTTGATAAGACGTAAATGCCACAAATAGGTTAGATCGGTTGAGTCAGACTTCAACCTTTTATTATCCCTTTGTAAATCAGTATTTACTTCAGTGTCACATATCAATTGAACTATTAGTTTTACCTAAAATAGTTTATTTATCAAACGTGCAGTAGTAATTAACCAATCATTTCTAAAAATATCAATATTTTTATCAATAAAATTCAAACTGAATCATTGCTCAATTATACTAGCTACTGAAATAAGGTTCTTCCCAAAAATTGGGATATAACAAACATCATGTGAAACCATAAAACTATTATCGAATGATAATTTAATAGTTCCAATAGATTCGGCTGATACTAGTGCTCCATTTCCCCAATGGAAGATGAACTCACCATCGTCAAGCCTTTTGATTTCCCTGAACCCCTGTAGGGAACAACAGATATGGTTAGCGGCTGCAGAGTCTACAATCCATGAAAAACTAGAGTCAGTCTCAGTAACAAGTACTATACCTTTAGATTTCAACTCCTTGAGATAGTTGGGCAGTTGTGTTTCCAAAGGCCAGCGGTTCCACAATGATGACACTTTATTTCGAGTTATCCACTTTTGCAGTGCCCTTACCTTTCACAGCTTTCGAGTTCTGCTTCTTAGCCTTCTTTAGACCTCTCTTATGTTTCTTTTTTGCGCCAGAGGTGGAAGGCTTGCTTTCAGTAAAGTTTTCCCTTTCAGTCTTCCTCTTGCCCTTCAAAAACAGGGTCTCAGCAGCTTGCAGTTTCTTCATCAGCTCAGGAAGTGAGTACCTCAACTTATTCATCAAATAATTAAGTTTAAAGTTTCCAAAAGTGTCAGGCAGAGTCTCAAGCATTATATCAACTTGTGTCTCGCCATTTAAGTCAGCACCCATGATTTCCATCTCATTCAGCAGTTTCAGGTTTCATCCGGTAGTCCATGAAGTTTTGCACAACAGCCTGTTTGGCTTGATGACCTTGATCTTTGAACATTTCAGTGATGTTTAATATCATATCAGAGATAGTTTCCATGTTCTGATGATGTTGTTGCAACACATTACTAACAGAACCCAAGATATAACACATGTCGATCTCATCAGAATGTAGCCAAGAAGCATAAGCATCATTTTCTTTTTAAGTCGATTCAGCAATAGGCTCAAGGGGATGAGGGGTGGTGAGCACGAACTTATGTTTTTCTACCGTCAGCATGATATCAAAATTACCTTTCCAATCCACATAATTTTCACCAGTAAGTTTGTTCACGTTTAAGATAGTTGAGAGTATGGATAGCGACATGATTACTGAAAAAATAAATTAAGCAGTGTAAATAAATACTCAATCATTTAGGAAAGTATGATGCATGATGAAAATAATTAAATATTTAAAAATCTAATAAAAAATATTTTTTCCATGATGTTTTGATCAACGACGATAGCTTGTCTTATCTGAGGACACCGTCCAAGCTATCTATTATCGTATCGATGCTCCTCTCGTTTGGTTAATGCTTATCAAGATGTCACTACATCTAGCTTAACCAATCACCAATGATTTTGGTCACATTAGCCCCATTTACTAGCCCCTATGAAAGATTCTAATGTGCTTCAGTCTAAGTGTTTAACCAACGCATCGACTTTAAAGATTGCCATGAACTAACAGTCTGTCTAGAAACGGTCATGCCTGACCACTTCCTTTACAAGATTTAACTTCTTAAGCAACTCGATGACCCAAAGTGACACGATTCTCAGGTTTCTCCCACTGAAGAGAGGACTGCTAGGGTGGCTCTAAACAATTTATCGTGCCACGATCACATTTGCGTTGAGGACTTTGAAAACGTTTCAACGTAAACGACCCTCCCACTTAATTTTTGGAAAATTGATTTTTCTTTTTTTTTTAAATTATAATTCTCTATTAATTTGGAAAAAATAAGTTTCAAAAATTATAAACTTCAATAAAATTTAAATCTCAATTTAAGATTTATAACTTTTATAAAATTAGCATTGTATTTAAATTATAATTCATTATAAATTTAAACTACAATGATGCAAGTACAAGCTGCATGGCATGTTTATATTGGCATATCCTATTTCTATCCGGCATATAATCATGCGAGATTAATAATAAATCATTCATTTAAAATTAACCTCTATATTGGCTCATTTCTAATTATAACCAATAAAAAGAATAATAAATAAATTGTAATAATTTAAGACTAGTCTGTAATTGTCTATTTATCTTTCAGGAAGTCCCACTAATTTTATAACTCTTTACAACATTGCAGTCACATTTTCAAGCATGGATCAAAACCCGTTAATTAAGAAAACTATTTTCCTAATTAAATAATCTCATTGAATATCCTTTTTAAAATTCAAAATTCAAAAGATAAAATTGATTAATTCAAAACTCAAAAGATTAAAAGATGAAATTAACTCAGTAAATTTAACTTCACAAATTCCCGACCTATTTAATCCTGACATCATACGTCTCCACTATAGGTCCAACGCCGAATCAACTCTCGATTCATGCGCGCTACATTTTCTATTGATGTAAATAAACTCTTTTATTTCACAATCTACAGAATATTTTAACATATTACCATTCGTGAATATCAGTAACAAGAGCGAGATGTAAAATTATCATTTTACCCCTTATTTCCTTAACTCCTTTGTTGATAGTGAATAAGAAATGCATAACAATGAATTGTCTCGTATAGTTCACCATGTCTTATTCAATTATTCATTTAATTGAATACTTGACTAAGTTAATTTATTCACACACTCATCAATAAAACATAAGGTGATATTGTTACATTTACATCTCACCACAAATTTTCATATATGTGAATCATACAACTCCAACATAGTTGCATCACGATCTCAACAGGCGAGGCATTATCTGGAAATTCGAACTCACTCCTTTGGCATATCAAAGGCTGTAACTAACTAAGTCAAGTTTCGTATTCACCTCAGGATTAAGATAATTATGAAAATATCCTTATAGGTGTAACAATTAGATTTAGAGTTAGATAAACGACTTTGCTCTGAACTAATTGGTTACTAGTCTATTCAACATGTTTCACAATATATCTAGGTCAACCGTTAGAGTCTCCACTCCCATGCCCCAAGACCGGCATCATTTGGTTCAACCTAACAGTCGTAATCGCATTCGATTACCCGGTCGATCCTAAAATTATAAATAACATTCTGAAATATTTCAGAAGTTTTTGTCTGGAAGACCCCTTTGTCTTTACTCTTCTTACATTTACAATAGTTCCAGGACTTGAGTAAATTATGAAAACACTTTAATTGATAGAAAAAACTTTCATTCATTCATTAAATTCAGTAATACAAAATGTCAGATAAATAACTAAAAAATCATAAATAGTTATTACACTCTACTTTAGGAACATAATTTCAACAATGGCTTCCTCTGATGCCCAAGATGTTGTTGTTATAGTCTTGAGGCCTCTCATCTTCTCTTCACGGATGGTAGCCTCATATTTTTTAAGACCTTAATTGCCAATTGCCTTATTTTAAAGACACTGAAGACCAACTCTTTCGTTTCTAGCCAATGTATAAACTTTGATAAGTTTGTCGCGTTGTTCTCCCCGAATATTAGGCAAGACCTCAAATTCCAAATAGTTGTTGTTTTGGGGTGGGTATAACGTGTTGCCATTAGAAATACTTGGGTCTTCCCTCGTGTACAAGCCTGAACAAAAGAAAACTTTTTGATCTCGTGATTTCAAATGCTAGAAACCATAGTTCTAGTTGGAGAGAAAATTAATTTTCTTCGAGTGGTAAAGAGGTCCTTCTGAAAACAGTGATCCAAGCCCTCCTAACCTACACTATGACTCTTTTTGGGCTGCCCTCCTCTCCATGTAAAAATCTCACTCCTTATGCCATGAGAACTCGGCTTTATAGCCCTTTCTTTTCCCATTATCCTTAAGGGAGTGAGGTCATGATCCTTTGGCACTATTATGCAATAATTTGTTGGGTTTTGCAGAAGTGTAATGTGATATTGGGAGATTAGGAGAGTAAATAGATATGAAAGAACTAATATGTTGCAAAATGTTTTAGATATAGAACATACTTTTTTTCATAAACTCTTGTAAAAAATGCATTACATATTTATAGACTAACTATTGCCGACTAAGCTTATCCAAAATGAAGGAAGGCTAGCTGGTTTTTCTTAGGGAGCAAGTAGCTGCATAGCCACCTTTATAACCAATCAAATTCATATTCATAAACACTAAGCTATTTACTTGCCACCCAGTTTCTTGCTTAGCCACTAACAAGAATTCTTCATTATGAAGTAATAGGCCAGCAGTATTCTAGTCCAATTTTGATTATTTATCTTAATTACTTGAAGCAATTACAAATTACTTTCAACATTCCCCCTCTTAATTTGTAATTCTAGCATAATTCTTGAACTGTTCCAATTTGCTGGTGTAGTAGCTTTTGTAAAAACATATGCCATTTGCTCATTTGTGTTGACAAACTCCAACTGAATATCTTCATTTTGCACCAAGCTTTTGATAAAATGGTGACGAAGTTCTGTGTGCTTTGTCCAGCTATGGAACACTGAATTTCCAGTCATTGCAATTGCTGACATATTATCGCATTGAATGATAGTTGGAGTAGTTTCTTTTTGTTGCATATCTGATAAAATTCTTCTTAGCCATAATGCTTCACATGATGCATCTGCGGCTGCTATATACTCTGCTTCTGCTGAAGATAATGCTATTGTCTTTTGCTTCTTTGATGACCAAGAAGTTGGTTTTGTACCAATGAAAAATATGTAACCTGAAGTGCTTTTACGGTCGTCTACCGAACCTGCCCAATCACTATCTGTGTAGCTGAGAAGCTTGTTATCTTCTTCTTTAACATATTTGATGTCGTATTTTTTGTGCCTTGCAAGTAACGTAAAATTCTCTCTGCTGTTGTAAAATGAATATTACTCGGCTGGATCATAGACCTCGAAACAAAACTTATATCATAGACAACACCCAACTAAGCCTCGATAAGTCTTTGGATCTGTTTTTTTACGCCATCATCTGCTTTTAATTTTTAATTTAATGTCATTGGTGTGGATACTGGCTTACAATTTTGCATGTGGAATCTTTTCAGTAATTCTTCTAAATATTTTCCTTGAGAAATAAAAATTTCTCCTTTGCCTTGATGAACTTGAATTCCAAGAAAGTATCTCAAGAGACCCAATCTGTCATCTCGTATCCTTTCATCATTGCTTTATTAAATTCTTCTTCCATCTTCTGAATTGTGCCAGCATAGATTAAATCATCAACATATAAGCAGAGAATGAGAAAATCTTGATTACCTTCTTTTTATGTATATTGATGGCTCACTTTGGCTTCTTTGAAACCCATTTTGCTGAAAATAAGAATCAATTTTACTATTCCATGCACGTGGTGCCTGCCTTAAACCATATAATGATTTTCGTAAGTGATAGACATTTTGTTTTCGTTTGATAACATAGCCAAGTGGTTGCTCCATGTAGACTTTTTCTCTTAATTCCCCAATAAGAAGAGCCAATTTCACATCGAGCCGGTATACAGGAATTTCCAACTGTGCTGCTAAGGCAAGAATTGTTCATATAGTTTACATACGAGCGACTAGTGCAAAAGTTTCATTAAAGTCCACTTCTGGTTGTTGTGAATATCCCTTTACAACTAATCGTGCTTTATGCTTTTAAATTGAGCCATCTTCTTTATACTTTGTCTTGTAGACCCATTTCAGTCCAACCACATCTTTATATTTTGGCAAATCAACAAGCTCCCATGTCTGATTCTTTTCCATCATTGTTATTTCTTCATCCATTGCTTTGTTCCAAGCTTCTTCCTTTGCTGCTTCTTCATAATTCTGAGGTTCACAGGTAAATAATGCAACTTCATAAGTTTCATAGATTTCTCTTAAACTATGTACCCTTCTTGGTGGTGTATCAGTATCAGATGTTGCACTAGCAGTTTGACTTGTGCTGGGTGATCCTTGCTGACTGGTGCTTGGACTAGTCTGCTGAGGAGGGCCTTCTGAAATTGAATCTTCTTCAGTAAAATTACGATTAGTAATTTTTTGCCCTTACGTGGAGTTAAGTTCCAAATTTCATGTTGATAATTCATCAAATATAACGTGTTGAAGAAAGAGAAACAGAAAGTATTGCCTCAGAAGGAAAATTTTCATCACAGGCAAAAAGGAAAAACAGAACAGCAACTTTCACCAAACACAGTGGGTGTCTAATTACTTATGGAAATTCGATCAATAGGCGTCCGTTGGAGATCATAGGCAACCGTTAGAGATTATATGTATATATACATCACTTACTCATTGTAAAGAATCAGAATTCTTAATAAGAAATCAGAACAAGAAGTTCATCATCTTTCTTTAAGATCAGAACACTAAAGTGTTCATCATTTCTAGGGTTCATAATTTCTACATGATATCAGAGCAATGATTCTGAGAACCAACACATTCAACAGTATGGCAGAACCATCGACCTCCAGCCAGTTTCACCACCACGACACCAATCCCAGGCTGACATCCATCCTACTCACTGGCCACAACTACATACCGTGGGCCAGGGCGGCTCGGGTGAGCCTGAAAGGAATAGGCAGACTGGGTTTCGTGGACGGCAGTAAGCCAAGGCCAGACCGAAACCCAAAGGAATGGGACATCATGGACAGCCAGGTAATGATCTGGATAACTAATTCAATAGACCCAAAACTCAGTGAAATCTTTTATTTTTGTGAAACAGGACAGGAACTCTGGGAAGAAATCCGGAGCAAGTATTGTGAACAAAAAAATTTCGCGCAAGTCTTTGAACTTAAACGAGATATCTCCCAAGCAAAACAGGGGGACAGATCAGTACCGGAGTTGACCAGGTTTTTAAAATCTAAGTTCAAAGAACTCGAAACCCTAAGACCGATGACCACTGACCTGAAGGAACTCCAAGAGCGGGCTGAACAAGATATGGTGTTCCATTTCTTGACGGCTCTCGACTCAAGCTACGAGGCGTTCCGGGCTCAGATCTTGATGTCGACGGAGAAGCCAACATTTGCCACGGTCTCAGCCATGGTTCAAAGAGAAGAAACCAGGCGACGAGTGATGAGTACCAGACATGACAAGGGGGAGGCACTAGCCATGGCGACCCATGGCTCCCTCCTAAACCCTAACCCTAGGGAAGGGGGAAGGCACCGCGGACAGCCAGGCGAGCCGATGAAGTGCAGCCACTGCCGAAAGGAGGGGCACACCCACGACCGGTGCTGGAACCTGCACCCTCATCTCCGGCAGAACCAGAGAAAGTTCCAGAAGGAGCGCGGGAATGACGAGCGAGGGGGCTCCGTGAGGGAAATATTTCCCTTTTATACCGAGGGCTTCAGTGGAGCCGTTTACGGGTCTTGACCCGACCGAGACCGCAGAGCCCACATCACAAACGGACCCGATTTGGGTAATGGGTACCGACCCGATCGAATGGAGGAAATGGACAGATCCGGATCCGTTAGAGCAGATCTGCACAAAGACAACAACGCACAGATGGCTACACTGCTCAAACAATTCAGAGAATTTTTGCGCGATACCTCAGGTTCATCTATCTGCAATACTGTCAATTATTTTTCTAAGTCTACAAATTTTTGTCATAACTTAGAACACTGGATAATAGACTTTGGTGCCTCATACCACATGACTCATAACACAAAAAACCTACACAGTCTCACTAATTTAGAAAGACCACAACACGTGACGGTAGCCAATGGAAATAAAGTTCCAATTTTTGGCATATGGTCCACCACACTGTTCACAAAAACCATTAACAACGTACTTTGCCTACCCAATTTTAACTCCAATCTCCTATCCATCCGTAAAATAACCAAAGACTTAAACTGCAATGTTACTTTTTCACCTGACAAAGTAATTTTTCAGGATCGAGTCACCGGGAGGAAGATTGGTGAAGGGAAATTTAGAAACGGTCTGTACTACTTAGAAGATACCGAGAAAACATGCCTTTCCACCTCCAGTACAGTACAAAAGACAAAATATTACATTATAGATTCGGTCATGCCTCCGACAAAATCCTAAACATATTACTCGGTTGTAATTCAGACTCTAGCAGTTGCTCAGTCTGCAAACTTTCAAAACAAACCAGATTACCCTTTCCACTATCTAGTAGTACGACAAAACGATATTTTGAATTAATTCATTCTGATGTTTGGGGACCCGCCCCAGTTGATTCATATAATAAATTCAAATATTTTGTTACATTTATTGATGATTTCTCTCGCACCACATGGTTATACCTTTTGAAATCAAAAAATGTAGTCTTCAGTCGTTTTCAAGAGTTCAACAATTTAGTTGAAACTCAATTTGAAACAACCATAAAAATCTTTAGGTCTGACAATGGAACCGAGTATACTAACAACACCTTTTTTGAGTATTTTAAATAAAAGGGTATACGACATCAAACCACCTGCATCCACACCCCACAACAAAATGGTGTCTCAGAACGCAAAAACTGACACCTTCTTGAAATGACTAGGTCTCTCCTCCTCCAAAACAACTTACCCAAAAGATACCGGTCCGATGCTATACTCACAGCAACCTACCTCATCAATCGGTTACCCAGCGTAAAATTACATCTGAAAAGCCCTCTAGAAATTCTCATGAAATTAACCTAGATCATATACGAGTATTCGGATGTACATGCTTCGTACACATTCTAAGACTTGATAAATTGGACAAAACCTCAGTCAAAACCCTCTTTTTGGGGTATTCCGCTGAGAAAAAAGGGTATAAGTGCTATGACCCAATAAACCATAAACTCTACATCTCACGAGATGTGCAATTTTTAGAACTAGAATCCTATTACCCAAAGGACCCCGACAACCATAACCACCACCAAACTTTTCCGCTACCTAACAGTATTATTTCCTCTGATATCATAAGACAGGAACAGGATACCGCATCAGCCGCGCCTGAGACAACTACCTCAGGGGGAGCAACTAATGAGGCAGCTGTCACTGATGAGGCAGCTGTCACTGATGAAGCGGTAATCGTAAGAAGGTCAACAAGGCAAACTCATCCCCCAACAAGATTAAAAGACTACATGTCCCATTAGGTTCTATACCCTATCTAAAATTTCCTATCTTATGATAAAATCTCTAACATCCACAGGGCATACTTGAGAAAAATTGATGAAACAGTTGAGCCAAAAACCTATCAAGAAGCCCAACTCGACCCCAAATGGAGAAAGGCGATGAATGAAGAACTCCTAGCCTTGGAAAAGAATGAAACTTGGGACATAATCCCACTACCCAACAGGAAGAAACCTGTAGGATGTAAATGAGTCTACAAGACCAAATACAACAGCAACGACATCATCGAAAGATATAAATTCTGACTAGTTGCCAAGGGCTTTACTCAGACATATGAAGTGGATTACTAGGAGACGTTCGCTCCAGTGGTAAAAATGAACACGATCCGAGTGTTACTATCCGTTGCCACCAACACCTTTCTTTGACTTGTCATCTCGTTTACCATATGGTGACACCAACGTTTATGGGCGTTTGACATGCCTTTTTGGAAGCAGAACTATTCCTAGTGATGTTGGTAGAACTGTCCCTTTTACATTCTTCTTCTTTTTATCTGCTTTTCTCTGCATGAAGAAAAAAATTAAATAGCTAATGTAAATTTTATATATCATGTATATAAAGAAAATTTCTACTCTCACGTTTGGTTTGAATGACTCTTCATTCTCTGTAGTCGTCACTTCATGAGCTTGCACATCATTCTTCTTCTACATATAAATGAATTATGTTATTAGATATATACCATACCACTATCTTAGTATTTCCAATATAGTAAATAATATCCTTTTATTTTTAGACTAGAACATGAACTTTCTATCAAAAGCAAATCCAAAACCAGATGTGAAATATACATCATTTATTCACAAAACTAGTGCTAATTTATCAAATACACAACAGATAACGATAACGATGATAATTATCCAGCAAATAAACTCACACATATAACATTTTCTACTTTTTGATATCATCACTATCATTCACACAATAAAGTATATACAACATTATCTAGTAAATCATCACTATCATGCATCAAATAAAGTATATTTAATCATCATTATCCAACAAATCATTACTATCATGTATACAATAAAATATATTTAACATCTAGCGAATACAGTATATACAGTATAAATTTAATGAAGTTCTCTTTATGTTACATGTTTTTTAGTTGTAACATCATTAGAGACATTTGTTCTTCTTTTTGCTTATATGTTTCATCATCTCCATCTTCTTCTGATACTTCATCTTCTTTTCCATCAGATTTATCACTGTCTTCATCCCCATCCTCATTATCTCCATCTTCATTCCCAGCATCATTTTCATCATTGTCTCCATCTCCAGCATCATCTTCATCACTTGCATCACTATCATCAGATTCATCTTCTCCTAATTCATTATCACCAACATCTCTATCTTCTTCCTCTTGGTTGTTCTCCTTGTAATATTAGTAATCAATCAATTTAGTAATCCAATTTTAAAATTAACATATATTTTGAATTTAAGGTGTTATATTACCTCATCAGTTTGCTATTTTTTTAGCTTAGCAACATCTTTGCATAAAGATATGACCATGCTCTGGATTTCGTCAATTTTTTGAATAAATTGCATCCAATCTTGAGGTTTGTTGCTTGTTTCATGGTCATGCATCGACGATATGTTTTCCATGTCAAACTCGTTACTGGGTTCCAGCACACTCTTACCTTTGTTTGACTTAAAAAACTAATGCATGTACGGTCATTGCATCTCATCCTGTGAAACCTCAATTGGAATAATTTGTAGCTACAAAACATAGCAGTTTATTTTAAATATACAATTCATACATAGTGTATATATATTATTAAAGTCTTATATCATATTTACTTACATTGTTGCATTCAAAAATAGCATTTTCCAATTATTTCCAATCTGGCTGCATTATTGACTCCCAGTTGCAAGTTCTTAGTAGTGAACTTATCGATTTCTTTGTATATTTACCAGTAGATATTGTTGGGATTGTTTCATACGCCCAAATTATCAATGCCAATGAAAAGCCGTCAAAGCCACTACCATTTGAATCTGGTTTTCTATGAAATCTAACTATGTAGTCCAATGTTATTTCATATGATAACCTACCAACGGGTACTTCTCAAACAAATTAGCACTATCTAGCACCCTAACATGATCTAGATCAATGTTAGTTTCATCTTGTTTTCCTAAAATAAGATTTTCCAGACAATAAAGTTTTGCCAATTTTAACTTTTCCTCATCTTCCACCATCCACATTGCCTTATAAGCTACCCTTAAATCCTTGTGTGTTTGATTTATCACCTTTAAAGCTAGAAGACAACAAGGACCCACTGGGTAGCTTTTATCTTCTAATCATTGGGTATGGATTTCAATTTAGTCTGGTTATTATAGCAAATTCTCTCAAACCAAATTTTGCCAATTTTCCGTTAAAGTTTGAGCATAATTCATCCTTTCTATCGTGCTTACACGTTCTATGAGTTATGTGTAAGCATAATTGCGAAGGGAATTTGGAAACCTTAATTTCTAGCATATGTCCCAAATATAACTCCTTAAACTCTTTGAGTTGGGATCCTAGAGTTTCTTTAAGAGTGGAGATGATATAAATCTTAGAGTACTGCAAAACGTTTTTAGCAAGCTTCCAATATTGCTTTTAGAGCAATAAAGGGTTCTCCTGTCAATATTGTATATAATAAATAAACAGCACACATTCCATAACTGAGATTGGAAATAAGCAGATTATTGAAAGTTTATATGATACATTTAAAAAAAAGACTCGTGTCAAATTTTTCTCTCACAAAAAAAGACTTAAAAGTATAAATGAATCACAGTAACTATAAGGAACAAATCATAGATAGAATGTAATTAAACTAAACTATTTCATAACACATCCATTGTTTTTATAATATATTATGTTAACAGTATATAACATAACACTAATATCAATTATATTAAGATTTTTTATATACAAAGATAACATGGATGCAGTTCCAATAGTGAACAACACATGAACAGTGCAAGGTAATACACACGATGCAAGATAAACATTTCATAGAACATTTTTAAGCGATTAATCTACTATTAATAGTATATAACATATAAACTAACATCAATTTATATTAATTAATCAACGTGTTCAGAGAAGCATAACATCTTAAATAGTACATACACACATTCATTATTTGAGAATCAATATCCAGAATCCAGAACATTTAGATTAATTATTCTAATAGTAATTAATTTTGACATTATTATACTAAATCAGAAATATTATCCTAACAGTTTATAATGTATATACATAAATAAATATACTTGGCAACACATTATACTAACAGTTTATAGTATATTCACCATCATATTGGGGTGCCAGATAATATTATACATATTACATAATGTATATAATATAGAAATAAGAGTAATTGTACAATATTACTTCATCTTCATCAAAAGATGTCTGAAACTTCTTGACAACCTTTACAATAGATGTTGATGGAGTGACTGACTTTTTGTAACTCTTAGTACTGTATTCAATATTTTCAGAACTGGAAACCATATTCTTTAGTCTTTGACTTGTTCTTTTTGGTTTTGCCTGCATAAAATAGTAAAATTAATAAGTTGGATAACACATTAAACAAATTTATATATATATATACACTTTTTCTGTAGCCTTTGTCAATGCATTATTGTCAGAAGCAACCTTCTCCTCCAAGTCATTGACAGGTGTCCTTGGAGATCCTTTAGCCTTTACTATTGCTGTAGTTTTTGACTTTAAGAGTCCTTTTCCTTTGTTCCTGTATTTGAACAACAGTAGTAAGTAAGAATCTAATATGTATAAAACATTAATAATTCTCATAAACATTTTATGTTATATTGACAGTAAACTTACAATAAAAAAAATATCTTAATTAAGTTCAACCTCTGTCTATAATATTTCAAAATCAGTAAATAAAAACAAAAAACTAAGCATAATCATGATTATAAACAATAAACTAAACAAAATCTATAAACAGTAAAGTTCAAACAAAACATATTCATTATTAATATAAAATCAGTTTATAATCAGTATTGTAAACAAAATCAGTTTTATAGAAAGTTGTTTGTTCATTACTTAAACTAAACGAAATCAGTAAACTAAATAAAATCAGTAAACAACAAACAAAATATACCAAAAAATATTAAACAGTAAACAAAAGTACAAAATCTTGCATGCATAATATTTTTGCTAATTTAAATAGTAAACTAATTTAAAGAATCTATCAAAAATACCTTTCGTGTTCTTCGTGTTCTTCTTAGTCTTAATATTTGCTTTGTTCTCTACAAAAATAGAGAAATCGTAAACCCTAAGTGTTTGTATCCTAAAAAATGGCTAGTATTTTTAGAATATACCTGATATTCCGATGATCGATCTTTGTGGGAAAAGGAAAGAATGTGCGGGTTTTGGTTTTCTGCATGCAAGAAAATCTATAGTTAGTTTATACAAACCGTAGATTTTAGTTTTACAAAAAGTTGTAGAAGTAAATTTTCTACATACCTCAGCTGATTCTACTATTTCTGAGTACAGAAACGAGTTTAAGGAGGAATTTTCATGGTGAATGTGCGATTTTTAGGGAAGAAGGAAGAATGCGCAGGGTTTGAAATTTTGTTGAAGAGAAACGATTTGTGTGTGTTTAAGAAGCAGTTAAGTGTGTTAAATGAAATGAGAGTTATTAATGTAATTCCGCATTTTTTAATGTTTTAAACGGTACTTTTTTTCTCTGGGTTATTTTTCATGATAGTTTGAGAGTGTGCCATTTTTTATGTTTCTTTTTTAAAGTTGCCTGTTCCTGATGAAATGCCTTTTTTAAATTACATGTTTGGCCTTTTTAACACATGGCATTTCCTTTAATAATTTTTAAAATATTTTTCCCTTTCTAGCCCCATCTTCCCCGAAGGTGAGATGTGGTGTTTAGGGTTTAGCTCGTTGTTTGTCGTCGCTCACTGTTCATCATCATTCGTTGTTCGTCGCCTTTCTACCCCTATCTCCCTCGCCGCTCGTTGTTCGTCGACGGCCTCTATTCGTAGACAAAGTTGGTTGTTTTTTCAGCATGTTTTCCTTCGACGATCTACTATTTGTTGCCGTTCGATAGAATCCCATGTTCTTCTTTTTTAGCGTGTTTTCCTTCGTAGCAACAACGAAGATGACGTTGTTAGGTTTTAAAATTTATTGTTTGTACAAGATGTAATGCGTTGTTAGGATTTCGTTCTTGGATCTAAGGGTTTTTCTCTGGATTACTGATTGGATCTGAGGTTTTCCTAGTTTTTTCATGATGGTCTTTCTGGTCTTTTCAATTTTTTTCTGGATTGCTTTGTGTGCGCCATCGATTTTTTTCTGGATCTTGTTCTACACGATAGTATTTACACGTATCTATTTATATACATTATGTAAAACGAGTGTAAGAGTATTCAATATTTCATATTACTCTGATGTTTATAAACAAAAACAAACAAGTATTTAAATTAGATATCATAATTTACATATATTACGCATAACGAGTTTAAATGATGTTCAATGTTTCAGATTATTATGGTGTTCATAGACAAAAAAAACCAATATTTAAATTAGATATCAAACATTTCTAATTTATATACAATACGCATAGACACTTTTCTCCCACTGTTAAACGTTGTGTTTCATTAAAGCTATAGTCATCTATGGGGCCGCTGCACTTGTACTGTAGTGCGTGTTTTAGACCCTTTTTCATTAAGGGTTTAATGATAAATGATGAACCATTTATCGTTACCTACTAGGCCGCCCAATCATTTTTACAATAAAAAACCTGGGCGACCATTTTATTACCCAAATGACTCATTTGTGTTGGTGCTTTTTCAATTCGGTTGGAGGGTGTGTTTCCTTCTCGCATTCTTGAAGCTTTAGCTCTTCAAGAATGCCTTTCCCTGGCGTATGATAAGGGCCTGCCCCCGCACGAAATTGAATCCAATTCCTTGTAGCTTATCTCCATCCATGTCTTCTTCTCGAGAAGAACTTTTTGAGTTTTGCTTATGGTTCAGTCTTGCAACGAGCTCATTTCTTCTTTGTTTGTTTCTGCTTGGCGTCTTATGCCCCGTTCTTGCAACGAAGCGACCCATATATTAACTCGCTTAATTTTGTGGGTTTCTTCTCATCAAGCGTTGTGGGATTTCCCTCCCCCTCTCCCTGCCGATCTTGTTGTTTCCGTGTCGTTTTAGCTTCATGCTCGTTTAAAAAAAATTCTACAATGAAAGTAAAAGAATGGATGGATTTATTTCATAAGATCTAACAGTACCAATATGTTATATGATCAAAAAGTAAATTATTAATTTTACCTTACTTTTACTATACGTATCGTAATTGTGATTCCAACCCGTTACACACCACTACTTAATTGTTTGATCGGTAGAAACAGAACATAACAGCGACAGAGTTTTGAGTTCGCATAGTCATTGCTCCATAAGCAGGAACAAAAAGTAAAATATAAACAAAGTAAAATAGAACAATTTTGACTCTGATATTCAGTCTGAGGCTGAAAATCACGTAAATCACCTGAACTTTTTTCAATTTTCACCCCTCCTCCAAACACCATTCATTACGTTTCTTTTTCTTTTGGAAATTTCTGTACTGATTGTTTCTACAATAATTCTACAATGGCTTATAAAAGGGTTATTAAGATAAATATATATTTCTCACCCATCAACTTTTATGAACATAAAAGTTTTTCTTTTTCTTTTTTCAATTTTCTACAATAAGAATTTTTATATACTTTTATGAACATAAAGAATATTATACTTCTCACCCATCAACTTCACATCACGACTTGAATATTTATATTCTCTTATCATTTCTTTTTCTTTCTCAATACACATGTTAAATCAATTTAATAATATTTTATTCTTTTTCATTCTTTTTTATTTTTCAACGAAATTTTTTCTTCTACTTGAAGGGTTCAAGTAATTTTTATGACTACTTGAACCCTTCAAGTAATTATTTATGACTACTTAAAGGGTTCCAGTAGTTATTTTTTTTAATTAATTATCAATACACCATATAACTACTTGAAGGATTTAAGTAGTTATTTTTATGATACCCAAAACATGTTTGGGATAAGAATTTAGAGTGTGATGGTCATTTTAGGTGGTTCTAACCCCATACGAAGTCAAGAGGGCAAAATGGGACGTGGTTAGGTCCAAACTAGACGAATTTGGCTAAACTTGGATCTTTTAGACATGGCATGTACTCGAACTGACTTTTGACACCCAAAACATGTTTAGGATATTTAGACCCTTCAAGTAGTCACCTAATATTTGAGTTGTTGACTGACGAAAAAATATAGCTACCTGAATGGTTCAAGTAGTGATAAAAAACTATTTGAACATTTCAAGTACTCAACGTTCATCTTTTTTCTTATTTTTTTAGACGTAAAAAATGCTCAAGTAGTCATAAAAAGCTACTCAAGAGTTCAAGTAGTCATAAAAATCTACTTAATACCTGCAAGTAATCACTACTAGTATTTGGGTTACTGACTGATCAAACAAAAAAAAACTACTTGAAGGGAAAGTATTCATAAACAACTACTTGAACCCTTCAAGTAGTCACCTGGTGTATGGGTAATTGACTGACAAAAAAACTATTTGAACCTTTAAAGTAATCATAAACAACTACTTGAAGGAATCAAGTAGTCATAAACAATTACTTGAACTCTTCAAGTAGTCACATGATATATGAGTGTTGACTGACAAAAAAATAACTATTTGAAAAGTTCAAGTAGTCATAAAAACTACTTGAACCATTCAAGAAGAAGAAAAAGTTTCGTTACAAAATAAAGAAGAAGAATAATAATAAAATATGATTAAATTAATTTAACATGTGTATTGAGAAAAAAAATAATGAGAGAAAAAAAGGGATTATAAATAGTAATGTGAAGTTGATAAGTAAAAGAATATAAAATTTTATTTTAAAAAAAGATATAAAATTATTAAATAAATTAAAAAATATATATTTATCCATATAACTTGTAAAACACTACCATGGCCATAGAATGATTAATCGTTAATTTCTAAATTCAAATTTGATGTAAAATTCTTTTTCTTTTTAACTTTATTTTAAATTATAAATAAATAATGGTTTCTTTTCGTTTTTAATATATAAAGGTCAAAGAGACATTTCTTACTTTATCTTTCAAGCTTCCTCTCCACTTCTCTCTCATCCTTTTTCTTTGTTCTTTCTGCTTTTCTTCTTCTCATTCTCTCCTTCCGCAGAGTGAGCTGCATACAATACAAGATCTATATCATCATCATTACCTGTCCATCCAACAAACACACTCACATCCTTGTTCTCTTCTCACTTTTTCTTCCTTTTATATTCTTCAATCCACAAATTCCATTCGAGGGTCTGTGAAGGAAAACTTTTTCTTTGTTTTCTTTCCGGATTCTTGCTTTTCATTATAATTACTCATCTGGGTGTATCACTAGGAAACAATTACTCGAGAATTTCGAGATGGAGAAGGATTTGTTTGTCAATGAGGTGGGGAACTGGAATTACGCAGGTTTTGGGATGGAAATTGAAAACAATGAGCTGAATTGTACTGCAGAGCCACTTAGCAATTGCATTTTCAATCCAAATTGGGATAATTCAATGGATCAGAGCGATCCCTTTGAGTCTGCTATGAGTTCCATTGTGTCATCTCCGGCAACGTCCAATGCCGGAGCCGTTAACGGAAGCGGAGACAACTTTATGATCAGAGAAGTCATCGGAAGATTAGGAAATATTTGCAATTCCGGCAACAATAGTACTAATACTTCGTGTTATAATACTCCGTTGAATTCCCCACCTAAGCTCAACCTATCAATGGTGGTGGATCCACAGATGAGAGGGAATTTGACCATTTTAGGGAGAAATTTGCCGACCAATCAGAATCTGACACCATTTGCAGCTGACCCTGGATTTGCTGAGAGGGCTGCAAGATTTTCCTGCTTTGGCAGTGGTGGGAATCTTGGATGCCTAGTAAATGGGGAATTGGGTACGAATGAATCTGATGAATTTCCTTATAGATCAATGCGTAGAATCGAATCTGGTCAATCATCATTTAAGTTTTCACAAATGGGAGTTGAAGAAAGCAGCAAGATCTTGTCAAGGTGTTCTACTCCTGAAAATGCAGAAATGGTGGATTCTGTAGAGGGATCTTCTCTGTCTGAGCAGATCCCAGGTGGGGAGAAGACCACAAAACTTACAAAGGGTCGAGGCAATAACAATGGCAGAAAGAGAAAATCGACTCAAAATGGAGAAGAAGCCAAGGTAAGTACAACATTGGTTGTCCTTTTTATAAGAATTGTTCAAAAATTCTGCTGTTAAACCGTTGGCTAAAATTTAACTATTCAAAACTGCAGGCTGCAGCAGAGAAGAATGGATCAAATGCAAAGAGAATCAAACATGATGAAGCTTTGGGGAATGAAAATGATAAATCAAAGACAAAGGAAGAACCGAATGCGGATCAGAAGCCTCCTGAACCTCCAAAGGATTATATCCATGTCCGGGCCCGACGGGGTCAGGCTACAGATAGCCATAGTCTAGCTGAAAGAGTAAGAGCTAAAGCCATCCTCTATATAATTCAATTCGTTTTAACTGTATAGTTGAATCTTACATTGACATGTCAATCTCTTGGTTTTTGCCTTTCAGGTTAGAAGAGAGAAGATTAGTAAGAGGATGAAGTTCCTGCAGGACCTTGTACCTGGTTGCAATAAGGTAACAGGGAAGGCAGTCATGCTTGATGAAATTATAAATTATGTGCAGTCATTGCAGCGACAAGTTGAGGTAAACTTAACTCAAATTTTTTTCTCTTGTTTTAGCCAACGAGTATCACCTTTAATCTTGATCTGTTTTCTCTTTATTATGTTTATGCAGTTTCTTTCAATGAAGCTGGCAACTGTTAATCCAAGGATGGATTTGAACATTGAAACTCTTCTCCCAAAGGATGTAAGTCATTTGTTTTGACAAAAGCTTATACTGTTGGGTTGATTGACAACTTAACGTAGTATTAGCGGGAAGTTGAGTTCAAACCTTAACATTATCGATATTTCTCTTCATTTAAAATTAAGTGTTCTCGTGTTAGGCACATTAAAAAAAATTAAGTGAGCCGTTAAAAGATCTGTGGCCTACCCGTGAGAGGAATTAAGAATTGTCTTAAAATAGCCGGAAATGGGGTATTAGTTATGACAATTTAAACTTTTGGGATAACTGACGACTTAAAGTTTTGTTGATTTTCTTGTTATCGCAGATCTTTCAATCTCATGGATCTTCCCTTTACCCTTCAGATTCATCCGTCCCACCATTCTCCTATGGCTACCAGCCCCTGCGATTTCCATCGTCGCTAAACAATGGAGTTTCCACCGGGACAGATACGCAACTGCGATTCCCGGTAAACTCCTTAAGCGATCTACTCCGAAAGAATCCGAGTATGGAAGTGCCTCTTATTAATGGATATGGCGAACCTGCCCCTCAAGTAATTATTTCAACATTAACCTTGTTTTTTGACTGTTAAACTAAGCTACTCATCCAATAATCTCATGGTTGTCTGTAAATATATTTACAGGTTCCGACATTCTGGGAGGATGATCTCCAAAGTGTAGTGCAGATGGGTCTTGAGCAGAATCAGCAACAGAGCTTTCAGGGTAAGAACAAATTTATGTCAGAAATCTCAAAAGTTTAATCTGTTTGGTTCTGAATGGAAATAAAACATTTCTACCCTTTGATTGGTGCAGGCTCAATGGATGCAGCAGCTCAGATGAAAACAGAACAATAATTCAACAAAAATTTCAACTGTAATGGATTCCATGGATGCCCCCTGAAGGAAGAGAGGCTACTGTATATACAGAGGAATTCCAGTTTGGTTGAGAAGCATATTAATTATTGTCTTTGGAGATATAGAATCAATTTCTAGTCTTTCATTCTTTGGAAATTTCTTTGAAGGAATTCCACATTTGAAAATCATTCAACACTAATTGGTAATCTCTGAGTGTTGGAAGGTTGAGAAGTTTTAGTTCTTAACTTTTAATCCAACCTTTTGTGTATCCTTTTGGCACTCATAAATTGTTATTGATTCTTTGTAAACTTTAATGACAATAACAACACTGTCTTATCTTATTCTTAAAGAACGACTGTCTTTTATTCACTCTTTGCTATTTTGATTCTTTTGGGATATTTTATTAACAAAAATGTCACGTAATATCATATTCATTGTTATCGTTGAATTAATGATGTTTGTTGTCCAACGTCACATCTATTATGATATATGTATGTTATTTCAGTGTATTATTGTATATCATAACGATACCCTTGAAAACTAAAGTGCTTGAAGATATCACTCTTTTCTCAAATTGGTTGTAGAAAGGTGAGTAAATACAAAATAAGATTATCTAACTTCGAATCAGGAATCAGGCATATATATACTGAGGGGTCATGCTTTGGTACCATCTCAAATACTGCTATGGAGGGTTAACCCATTATCAGATCATCCAAATAAATCTCATACGAGATGATACAGTGATAGATCAAATCCTGATATTGATATCAGATCATCCAAATAACTGTTACTTCATTCTATTCAAATCGATATAAAATCAGAAAATATTTTTCCTTAATCAATTTTCCTTTTCCTTCTCAGCAACCAAACTGTAAACAGTTAAGTGATAGTGATTTTCCATGAGTTGCTTTCAAATTTAGCTGGAAAGCTCTAATTGTGGGACTAACTTTGGAGGTGATGATAATATGATATGTTAAATCGCGTAACTTGTGGGAGATAACATATTCTTACTTGAAACCAGCTGTTAAGTGGGGACAAATAATAATTTAATTAAGACTTATAATCCATTTTGTTTTAGCTGGAATCCTAAGTCATTTTTTACAACTTTTTTTTTACATAGTTATATATTTTTTTTTAACAAAATGACATTACGTGTTTAATATTGCATGACTGGCACATACGATTCAAAATTTAGAGTTTTACTCTCCGTCTGTGCAAGTTTCTCTTAAAAAAACAAGCGGATACTATCTATTTAAAAATGAACAAAAACACAATTATAATGTGTTATCGGTCTTTATGTATTTTATTGGATTGAAATGACAGCAAACAAGAGTTTTTGAAATTTTTTTCTTACAATTTTTTTTGAAACAATTTATTAAAAAGGACCCAGGTTGGCAGTAGTAAATGTCTGACAGAGCTGAGGAATCAAATAGCGAAGCATTGGAATGGATAAGTTGTTGAAGAATAAAAGTAATGAGAATTCAGATGTAGTTGTAGTGTAGATAGATAGATATATGCCTTTTTGTGGATAGAAACTTTCCATATGAAAGGCTGTCAGGAAAATCCAATCACTTACACAAATAATAAATCTGCACCATTCACTTTTTCTGCGAATTTTACCATAAATTCAATCTTTTTATTTTACCATTTCCATCTTATCTAATTTAAATGCCAAGTTTATTATTTAAATAGAAAAAAAAATGGAATGAATCTTTCTAGCTTTTTTTATTTTTTATTTGAAGCATTCTTTTATTTTTTTTATTTTAAGGTGAAAGTTCTAATTTTTTTAACAAAAACATGCTCTTGAGAAAGGTTGAATAAATAAATAAATAAATAACCAAAAATATTATGAGAAAGGTTGAATAAATAAATAAATAAATGTTAAATGTAAAAAATCACTATTACACCTATAGAAAAAATTTAGTAGTCAAAATCACAAAATTCTTGCTGGAAGATTTTTTTTAAGCTTTAATTGTGCTGTCCAATTTCTTGGTTGATACTTTCTTGTTTTTTCTTTCAATCAAATAGATGTTGAATCTCTTTAACAAATTGCATTCAACTACCAAATGGCCTCCAGCTCAAACACTTAGAATATCGCAAGGAAAGGAGACTGATTGATTAAACATCACATAGATGAAACTTCAAGTGCTTCTTCGGCCTAACCCATATACAGCTTTTGATTTTATGGGAGGAGAGTGCCAAAACCGACTAAACTAATCAAATTAAAGTGGAGTGAATCGAAAATGTTTGATTTAGTTAATTTTTTAATTAAGTGTGGCCAGTTTGATATGAATATAAAACAATCAATCTTTTAATTCGATTTAAAATTTTCTTACATGTTTGTGGTTTAAATAAATTGTGAATTTTTATTATAGTGCATGAAAAATTTAGATTTTTTTTAAATATGAGTGATTAAATTCGTTGATGAATTTTTTGAAAAAACTATATTGGTTATCGTAAAATCTAACCGAACCAACTAATTATTTTATGGTTTGATCAGTTCGGTTTACATGCATATAATTAGACGGTTCGGTCCTCATTTTAATAAAATCGTGAATTTTGATTCAATTCACTTTTTACGCTAAAAATAAGATCGAACCTACCATACACGAAACTAGGTTATGCACTCCTTAAATTGATTTTATGGGAGGGGAGTGCCAAAACCGACTAAACAGATCAAACTGAGCTGGAGTGAATCGAAAATGCTTGATTTAGTCAATCTTTTAGCTAAGTGTGGTCAGTTTAGTCTGGATATATAAAAGTCAAACATTCAATTCGGTTTAAAAAAATTTATATGTTTGTGTTTTAAATTTTGACTTTTTATTATAGTGCATGAAAAATTTAGATTTTTTTAAACATGAGTGATTAAATTTGTTGATGAACCTTTTGAAAAAATATATTGGTTGACCGTAAAACTTAACCGAACCAACTAATTATTTACGGTTCGATCAATTCAGTTTACATGCATATAATTAGACAGTTCGGTCCTCATTTTAATAAGATCGAAAATTTTGGTTCAATTCATTTTTTATGCACCATACATGAAACTTGGTTATGCACTCCTTATATATTGAAAATGCCATTTTCTCATTCCTCAAGCAATATACCTTTGATCTTTTCAACAATAAAATATTTTATATTGGAAAATAACTGTGATATGTATCCTCTGGAATATTCTGCTTCCAATATCATTTATATTCAGATTAGAAGTCAACAGGAGGATTTTAGTTTTGAAAATTATATTTGATTCTTAAAAGAAGTATGATTATATGGGAACCAATAAAAAGCAAATTATAATTCCTTTCAGCATAGATATTGTTAGCTACCTGCATAGATTTTCAGTATCATATAGACAGTGACATCAAATAAATTCAAATCATTTTATTATCTTTCCTTATAATTTAGTGAACAAAAGCTATAAATGATGTATGCTAATCTGTCTGTGCATTTATAAAAAAAATTATTGATAATGAGTTTGGGAGCATTTTTTTTATGATATATAGGTCTAAGATTTTAAATGGTCAGAGAGAAAGATTATTGATGCAAAGTTTGAACTCAAGATATTCTTATATTATATTGTACTATATTAATCTGATGTAAACAGTTAAATTTTTAAGATGAAATAAATTATTTTAATTATCTCTGTATACTATATAATTATTTATCTATCTATCTATATATATAAAAGTGTAGAACTTGAAGAAACATTTTTTGAGAATATTACCCTCAACTACTTTCGAAATTTCTTACATTCAAAGTCATATGGATGGTTTTTCAACCATTTAGTTTAAATTATCATCTTTAAATATATTTTCTCCTGATTATTACGCTCTAAAATATTCAAAAAAAATAAATGATAAGTCTCAAACTAACTCAATTTTTCTTTAGTTAATTATTTTAGGTATCTTAAGTTGCAAGACTATCTTAAAACTTAATGAAAAAAATTAGTATTAAGTAAATTAAGATAATCTCTTTTCTATAGATAATTTACTTTACTTCATTTGACTCGAATTATATTCCATAATCATGTATATCATTCTATAATTCCACATGAGAAAAATTTATAAATGAATTAAAAAACATCATTGATCAACGTACATACATTACACGTGATGCTTGACTAATTTATTAAAAAGTTACATCACGTGAACACATCAACAAAAAAAGAAATGATTTTTTCATGGATTAATCTAATCCATAATTATTGAGATGGTATGTATGTATGATTAGAAAGATCGATTATGATGTTTAGTGTAATTATTTATGATCATTGGAAAGGACCCTTTTACCAGAGTATCACATTGTCTATCATAATGTACCTAAAACATCTTTCTTATCTTTTTCCCTTTTCTTTCATCTCAGCATTTACTGTATAACTTTAGTTAGGTATATGACAAATTGATGTAGGGTTGAAGAACACTAACTATGGCTATTTTTATTGCAAGAACACTAACCATCACATTAACCTTATACCCTCAAACTCTAATAAAATAACAGCCTAAAATCCAGGCAAACAAACAAGCCTAAACCCAACTTTTCTGAGCGTGTTCTTTTGACACACAAAGTTTTCTCTCTCTAACCCATTTCTGCTCTCCTATTTAACATGTCTGCCTTGCCATTGTTTGAATGTCACCTTCAGACCCATTTCCCTCTTTAAATGTGATGGTTCAGTCTTTCCTACTCACTCTGTAAAAAGGGGATAAATATTGTACAATGCATATATACTTAGGACCAATTTAATTATCCCTCAAGATAAAATAATTTATTTAAATAAGAAATTTTGAATAAGCAAACGAGCTAATCTGAACCGTTAAAATACAATCCAATGGCTAAATGAACCGAACAGGATTTCGTCTAACATGTATAACATATATTATTATTATCTTATATACTTATTTGATCCAATCCAATAAGGGGATGAGTGGCTGGGAATGGGAGGCCTACTTGTTTGTTATGTCCCAATTCTCTGAGAACTTGGATTGGACTAAAAATGGTCCACTGGTAGGGATAGATTCACGTCAAAGAGGACAAAGCCACAAGTATCTTGTTTCATGGTCTCCCTGACTTGATAGACTCCTAATACAGCAGGTTGCCAAACTGAGCAGTGAATACTGTTAACTAATTGTTTTTGCCCTTGACAACAAAGAGGGTCATGGACATATTTCTCTGATCCCACTTGAAGATTGCCCCCTATCCTCTTGACAGGAAAACCAATCAAATTAATGAAACTAACTTCAATAATATTAGTATACTATATTTTTTTTCTAATATCTACTGGTCCAACCCTTGGTCCCCCCCCCCCCTATCCACATTGAATAGTCAATTCAAAGGAACAAAGGTTCAATATTCAATTCATGGACGCCACATTTCTGGAATGTAAAGGTTCAATAGATAGCTCGGTTAAAAAGATAAAAGAACAATGCTATAGAGAATAAAGTAGGATGGGAGTGAAGAGAATATTACAGCATTAATTCATCAATTATGGACTTCTAGAAATAGAATTTGAATACAAAGTAACAAAACAATAGGAGGACCAAAATACTGGTCCTCAAAATGGAGAAGAACAATTGGTATAATCAAGGAGACCAGAAAAGAAGTGTTACATTTTAAGAGCTATATATAATGAAAACACTAAGCGATACATAAATGTGTTTGCCACAGAATTCCCATTCTATATGTTGCATCTATCGTAACCAGAAAACCAAGATGAGGGTTCCGTGAATTTCGGTAACTCACCATCTTCCCCATTATAGAATGGTTCGAATTCCTTTCTCCATTGCTGATCATATGCACTGGGGGTCTCTCCTGCATCATTGGTCATACTCGGTTCATCATCATAAGAAGGTCTTATTGCTTCATTTGGCAAACGAGATTCTGCAAGGAACGCATTAAGAGTGCTAATCTCTCTTTCATGTTTTTTCTTCAAGTTATCTATGTGCCTGTAGGCCTTCTCAGTTTCTTGCTCTGCCTCTACTGCTCGATTCTGCAAATTGTTGGTAAAACTAGTAGATCTGATTAACAATCTTAGATGTAGCAGGTCAGCGATGAAAATGCGATGCAGTCAACAAAAGAACCACTGTCTTTCAACTGTTATCCACTCCATGTATTTAATTAAACCAAGCATAATTTAAATAAAGTGGAGTTCTATAGAACTTGTTAACAAACTCAAACCAGCTCTAAACGCGCACAAAGCTCAGCCTTGTTAAACAAACTTTTAAAGAACTTCATCAACTGCAATTAACTACATCAAAAAGAATCAAAATATAATTTTGCAAGTGCTTAATTGTAGCTACAGTGCCAAAATGAAACCATATGAGTTGTTCAAGTCCAAAACGCAGATCTACTAGTTGAAAACTTCGGAAAAATTGATTGTATGAAAAAATGAAGAAGGAAATTTATGTGCTGATCAATTTGAGAATTAGAAAAAGTTCATTCAAAAGAAATAAAATGAAGAGAACCATGGAGAGGAATAAAACAACTTCATGGAACCAAACTTGACATGTTTTTCATATTTCTTTGTATAGGAAACATAGCAGAAGACATGAAGGAAGCTAATTAGAGCATGAACGTAGTTAGAAAGTTTATGAAAAGAAGATGATGTACTAAAAAATTAGCTTTGAAGTTTTAATAACAATTTTATGATCCTAGAAAAGCCCATATGCAAACCTTATTGATGCTTCAGATTCAAACTTGCATCTACGTTTTTTATGATTTGTTATATCATACTATCAATGAGTTGATAAAAAGATAATCACGTCCATATTACTTTGGTACATTACAAACACCAACAAGATCTGCTGAGATTCTAAGATAACAAGAACTGAATCAAAATTTGTAGAGCCAATATATATAAATAGCAAAATTGGTAAAGTCTATACATAAATAGCAAGTTATGAAAGACAGAAAATACCATGTTCAATACCTTTTCAAAAGCGTAAAAGTTATCAGTTTCAGACCGTCTACAAATAGGCAATATTGACATACAGCTAAAAAGAAAACCATTTTCACCAAAAGCGGATTATGCATGTACATTCGCTAAATATGAATTTATGCAGGTCACTCATCTACATCTAAAAATAAAACAACTAATGCACTTCAAGGTTTTTGAACTTTCCTGATCATTCAAAGCACATGCTCTAAAAATACCTTTATCATATTTTTAACTGGAATGTTGAATGTTTTAAGTTCTAATCCTTACTTTCATCACTGAGGTAGAAATTAATTGATCAATCAATGTCACATTTGCATGCATCCCTCACCAATGAGTGTCTGGACTCTAAAGCTTTCCATTGCAAAGCAGCTTACAATCTTTCAGAAAGTGCACAGTTTTTTATTCCCTCAAAAAATGTTGTAGAATCTTTAGCTATCATATGTATTCACCAGCCAAACCATCCCAAGTAACTAGCATAAAAGAAGAGATAGAAAAAAGAAAAACTCGTGTCACTCGTGGACTAACCTGAGCAACTGCAACAGCCTCTTCTGCTTCCTTGAGACGCACAAGTAACTCGCCTGCAGCCTGCACAGCTTCGGCAGTGTCTCTCAATTGAGCCTGAAGTCCTTTAATCTCATCTCTGAAATACCGCCTCTCCTTTTCTCTTTCCACTTTGAGTGCTGAAATTTCTGCAGCAAGAGCATTAATAAACTTTGACTCAGCACCCCTGACTCCTGCTTTAGCTGCTGCTTTCTTGACATCACCTACTCCTTCCTGAATCTTCCTATGTCTAGCTAGAAGTTGCATATGCTTCTCTTCCAAGTCTGCATACTGCTCAAGTAAGCGTGCATGACCCTTCATCGCCATTTGCATAGCTTCCTCTAGCTCTTCTCCACATTTTTTCTCAGTGACAAGCTCCTGCTTCTGCTTCTCAGCTAGTGACCTGTATGTTTCAAGTTCACTCCTGAGTTCTTCCGAAAGAGATATCCACCTGCTCTCTGCCTCGGTCCAACGTATGCTTTCCTGCTCAAGTTTCTCCTCGGCACTTTCCTCTTTTGTCTCTGGAATTGTGCTAAGAGGTGGAGCTAAATTTGGCTCTGAATAGGTCAATTGCAGAAAAGGAATTCGTTTTCTAGATGTCGATGATGATGAGTCTATATAATATTGCAGCTGGCTTCTTAAATCTTGAATTTCTTCCAATAACACTTCCTTCTCACCTAAGTCATAGAAATTTCGATATTGTTCCAGCTCATCCTGATGTCTTTTCAGTTCTATTTGTGTCCTTAAGACTTCTGGATGATTCTCATATTTATCCTTTAAAATCTGTAAATACTAGATAAGACACAGAAAGAACTACATGGGAAGGGAGCTTTAGGAAGGAAATTATACCTGATATTCATGTGTGAGTGACATCAGTTCATCATCCATAAAATCTTCAGTGGGTAAAACACCATCCATGAGACTCTCCAGGCGGAGAATTTTATCCTCCCTTGTCTGGCCTAATATGGCATTACATTCTCTTTCATGCTTGTATTGTTGCACCTGAAAACAACGCCAATTAATGTCGCACCAACTATAGAAGAAACAATAGATAGATAACTGCAGGGAGAATTGGAAAAAGAAGTACCAAACGGTTGAGCTGGATGATCTGAGAAGCTTGCTTGGCACAGAACTCTTCTAGTGCCATTTCTCTTCTGATAGCCCCTGCCAGAACTTTCTCCACTGCCTGTGTTGAAAAAGAATGGCATGATAATAAGGTAAAGAGTTGATCGGGAATCCAATTGAAGATCAAAAACTTACTTTTGGAACCTGCTTCACGCATTTGTCGGAAGACTCAGAGCTGTCAACAGGTACTAACTGGAGGTTGGAACTATCATTGGACTCTCTGACCTCTAGTTGCGTTCTATTCTTGCAAGTACTGCACAAAAATGGAACCGAGTTTTCTTCTGGCGGCTGATCATCCTGAGGAAAGGTTTGCACCCCCACATCAATTTTGTCAACAGGAAAATTGACCTTTGGCTCTGCTGGTTTGAAGGAAAACCTGAATGAAGAACGTCTGAATGCTGAACTCTGGCGGTAAGTATCAATGATTTCAAGCCCATGACGGATACTTTCAGCCAGCTGCTCAGTTGGTGCAACAACATTCTTACTTCGAGTAGACAGTCCATCGGAGGAGTTCCCATTCACAGATTTTCCTAAAGATTTGGACATGGACTCTGGAACTAACACTGTGTCCTGGAAAGCTTTGTGGGAAGCAGCCAGCATTGATGAAGTTCTCAAACTTTTCCTACTATTACTGATTCTGGGTGAAACACTTGGAGTTGGCGATTTAAGAATTGGAGATTTATCGCATGGAACTATGCTAAGAGTTGAAGGAGAAACACAATTATCAAAGCCATCTGGAGTGTTACTGGCCACATCTGTAACTGACATGCTTGCTTGTAAACCATTAAGAGGTTCAGGAGTCTGCAAGGGACCGTCACGAGTGTGCATGGAACCGTCAGTAACTGCTTTGCTTGGTGAGTCTGGGTGTAACCCTTTTTCCATTGACGGACCAGGAATATTTTCCTCTATGGGCTCACCTGAGGAGTCAAGTAGATTAACTTCCTCTTGGTTTTCCTGCATAAAGTTCGGATGATTCAAAGAATCGGCATTAGAAGATTCGGAGGTAGATTTCATTGGTTGCATAGAATCAACAATCATAATCTCATCTTGTTCGGATGCTTCTTCTTCCATTTTGACATCCATATCGCCAGAATCTTCTTTGTCATATGAACTCAGATGAGACTTGCAACTAGCACCTTCAGATGCAACAGCTTGTTGTGATTTATTAGTTTCACTTTTTCTCACATCATGAGTATCACTGCCAGTTGAATCCTTGCATAGTTGATCACAGAGCTTCTCAACAGCTTCCTCATCAATTTCCATCTCCTCATCACTATCATCATCGACACGGGGTAATGTAAGTGGACGTTTTAGGCTAGACCTTATAAGATTCAGACTTCTACGTATCCATGCTGCTGAGTGACTTCCAATTGCATCATTTCCGCTGTTGCCATTTGCCTTAATCCGATGCAGCTCATCCTGTTACACTCTTATACTTAAGAGTTACCCTCACAGCTTGAATTGTGCAATTTATTATAAACAACAGTACTAAAATACTAAGAATGTGATAATACCTTTAGCTGCCGTATCACTTCACGCAAGTGGTTTACATCATCTTCCATTACTTCATTTACAACCGCCTTGTTTTTTATTGACTTAGCACGCTGCGCAAATCTCAAAGTACTGAAGGTTTCACTTTTGCAGCTGCGATATTGAGTCACATGTTTAAGGACAAGACAAAATAAAAAGAGGATGTCAATGGTAGTTAAAGATCCACTCTAATCACCTTTGCGCTGGAGAAATAGCACAAACCATGGCTAATTTTGCATTTCCCCCGAGAGATTCCTGCAATAAAAAAGTCAACCTGGAGTCTCTGTAGGGGATATGTCTTTGCTTCCCTGTCTGGGAGATGTCAGCAAGTATGTTTATCAAATTCCTGCACTCCAACGATTTGAATAGGATTAGTAAAGAAGACAACATCAACATCCATGGATGCACATAAACTTTGACAAGTTGTAAAAGCTATTTATTTGGAAGCATACCACTCACTCTTTTCAAATACTTGAACCAAATTACAAATTTCATTTGAGCAACGCCTATAGATCCTAATTAAGCGATCACTTGGATAAATCAATCACAAGCATGAAGAGCTTCACTAAGCAACCAAATGATCAAAATGCAGTAAGATACCCAAATACTATCCAAACTTGAACGCATTATGCTGACTCTTTATTACATTTGAACTGAGAAAAATAAACACCAGATGCGCTCTTCCCAATGTGCTTGATGATTTAGCAATCGGCTTGCAGGAGAGAACACAACTAAGAACTTTCATTTCTCAGCCAAAAAAATCCATGGAACACTACATTAACCAGTTTTACTCTACCATACCCGAGTTGAGAGAGTGATCTGTTGATATTTCCTGCTTCCTTCAAACGTTCCCCTGCTGCACCTGTTAACTTCTGTCTTTCTGACCCAGCTAAATCAACAAGATTGATTCTACTTGTTTTAAATGTACTTAAACCATCCGCCGTGATCTATAACAAAATAATGATTTCTCAGATCATTCAAAATAAAAATAATGCAAGTCAAGGACATGAACAGAAGATTAAGCTAAGCATTTCCATCTTGACAGTATACTCAGCTAATAAAATCACAGTATACTCAGCTAATAAAATCCTCAGTCAATGATTGTACAACACAGAAGAGGGTTCTTGACAGCATTTAACAATTTAACATATACATTCCTCAGTCAATGATGGTATTACCTTGCACCGAGATTGAACAACACAGGTAAAAACAGTATGCGAACAACACATTTAACAATTTAACATATACAATTGAACAGAAGATTAAGCTAAGCATTTCCATCTTGACAGTATACTCAGCTAATAAAATCTTGTGCTTCAAAAGAGAAGGGTTCTTGACAGCACTTAACAATTTACATATACATTCCTCAGTCAATGATGGTATTACCTTGCACCGAGATTGAACAACACAGGTAAAAACAGTATGCGAACGAGAACTTTCAGAATTTATACTAGTTGCACCAATCCTCCTGTTTGATAAGCCCTGCATATTTAACTCAAAAATGATAAATATGATTTGTGAAAGTTTATCTGATTCACACAAGAAAGTAATTGGTGAAATTAAAAATAAAAATAACGTTACAAAAAGGTATTAAAACAAATAAAACCTTTATCAAAAGCTGAGTAACATCTGACATTGTATATACGCACTCCTCGGTGAGATTTTCAACATAAACACCAGATTTAACATCTTCTCTAATCTGTGATGAAAGTACCAATAGAAAACACAATATCAGTTTCCATATAGCCTAAAAAAAAGCCCACAATGATGAGTCTTTATCACCTGTAGGTTTCTTTGATTAGGATCCAATAAGTCTGTTATTTGTTCATTATAAATCTGCAAAACAAAATGTTACAATTGATAGGCATATATTACATAAACATAATATCTAGGTCTTGCCATGAGAAAAATATTATCATTGCTCCACCTCAAGAAACGAACAGTGACACTTATAATTGAGTTGTTTCTCAGCGTGCTTTATTTGCTCCTACAAAGTAAGTCCATGGGAAAATATTACAAAATTTACCTCTATGACATAAATTTCACTAACATTAATAATTTTGAAAACTTCGATAAAATTTAAAACCAAAGTTTCAAGCTCACTTCATTAATGCGAGAAAAGAGACGTTCAAAAACACGTGGAGTTAATCCTTGCTGATCACTTGATGAATTTTCATTAGATAGAGCATTGGCTGGACCCCACATGGTATAAGTCTTTCCACTTCCAGTCTGAGATCAGAAAACCATTAGCCATTTTACCATGTAGAAGAAAATGAGAAAAGAGGGAAACAAAAGAAAATCATTTCGAACCTGCCCATATGCAAAAACAGAACTGTTGAAACCAGCCATACAGTTTTCAACAAGAGGTGCTCCTACCAGCTCAAAAATATCGAGCTGAAAAGTAGAATAGATTAAATGGTAAAAAAGCTAAGAATGAACCCTGATATTTTATATTAAAGAATTTAAAAATAAGCACTCTGACAGATCATGCCTGTGTTGCCTCAGTGTCAGTAACAGCATCAAAAGTGAAGTTTTGTCCATTTATTGACAAAGAATCATTAGAAAGTTTTTCTACAATAATCTCTCCTTCTTCCTTGTCCTTGTGTGGTGGCCTCATTCGTACTATTACCTAAAAATTGTGAAAATATCATTATTATTGGGAAAGATTCTGATGTTAATCTCAAAGTTCTTCAACTACTTAGGAACAGAGAAAACAAAAGAAAGAAACTGGTAGACAGACAAGACAAATCTACTTCTGAGTACCACTAATTTTCTTGTAGTGAGCAAGCAGCAGATTATTACCACATCCACATAATACAAATATAAGCATTTCAGTTACATTTCTGTCCATAACCTAAAAAGAAAATCTTTTTCTTTCTTTATTTTTTTATGAAGGAATCTTAGCTAGCTATTAAGGTTTCAAGCAACAGCAATCAACTTTCCATAAACTAAGCAGAAACTATCTATTTGCAAATTGGTTAAGGCATCCCGTTCTAAGAAAACTCCAGATAGGATGAAAAACATGAGGCGTTAAAAGTCTTTCGATTCCTAGTTTATTCGTAATTAAACAATAGTAAAGAAGTGAAAAAAATTTGAATGTCTCAAGAAAGCATAAGATATAATAACAACTAACTCTAGTCTCGTGATAGCAGCTCAATCAGAAGCCAGATAATATCACGTATGCGATAAGGTATGCAGTTTATAGAAGTTTATTCTTTACTTTTTTCTTGTTTCTTTCTTCTTCCAGCAACAAAAGGAAATCACTTCAGGATCAGAACCCACAGTTAAGCTGTGTAGTTGTAAATCTAACCAGAGTTACCAGTGAAACAAAGAAATGGTTTAGAAGCGAGCCATTTATTTCATCATTAAATCCACCAGAAGACAAAATTTCTGAGAAGCTAGAAAGATCATAAAAATTTAGCCAAATTGGAAACCAACTTATTACGAAGAATACCTTAACACCAGAATCAGAATTCCCTGGTACCGAATTATCAAGCACAGTCTCCAAGCTGAGCTTACGCTTAAGTGGATTTGACGATGGCGGCCTTGGCGGCAATGGACTCTTCAACTTGGCGGCTGAGGCAGGCGATGGTTTCAAATCAGAGGCCATTGAGATCGGATCTGACGGAGGCGCATTTTCTTTGGCCGATTTCAACTTCCGGGAGGGCTTCGGTTTGGCGGAGAGGCTAGGGTTTGGAGAGGAAGGTGTCTCAGTGCAATGGGTTTCCCTCAAGACAGTGTTTCTTGGCTGCACGAAGTGCTTCATTGCGAGACGTAAAGAAACCCGCCAATAGTTTCAGAGTGAGGAAGTGTAATCAAGAGAAGATAGATGGATCGAGGGAGGAGACAAGTGAGCGAGGGAGAAGGGGCCAGAGAGAGAAAGGGAAAGGTAGCCGTTAGAGAGAGAGAAGGGAAGAGAGAGGAGGGGGAGAATTTGAATTGGGAGAATTGGGGGAAAGGCACTCGGGCATACTTGTTTATTAAAGCAACTTTTTTGAATTTGCTTGCTGGATCTGGAGCGTTACCTGGGTCGGGTGAACATAGGCGTACTTCTTTTTTGTCAAGAACGAAGGCTATCATTGAGATTGAAATTTTGGATAACCATATTTATATAATTGTAACATTATTTTTACTTTTAAATATGATAAATCTGATTCTTAAAAAGTACGAAGGCTATCTTTGTAAGTTTTGTATAATTATATTCATGTAATTGTATGTTTATTATGTCCATCATAACAATATATATTTCTCTACTCAAAAGAGTTGTATCACTTCATTGTTAAAAAATAGAATTGTTTTACTTAAAGAAAAAAAAATGTCATTATTTCAAGAGTAAAATATAAAATATATCACTCCACTTTAATCAAAATGTAATATATATCTCTAAATTTTTTTTCATATTTTTATATCTATGTCATTTTAAAAATTATAAAATATATCCAAAAATAACTATAAAAGTCACACATTGCAATCTTATGTTAAGGAAAGTTAAAAGACCGTTAAAGTTGGGTAAGGATCGTTTGTCAATTTTAAGTTTTTATCTTCTTTGTCCTCTTTTTTACTTTTTTACAGGATGAAAGACTTATCTACCCCTTATATTGCAAATCACTCGGAAACTCTTCTCCTCACTCTCTCTGGCGTTCTATTGCTTGTCCTCTCCGTCCGTTCTCGGGCGTTGTTGTTATTCTCTGTTGCCACCCAAATTTGAGAAACTCCCATTAAGACATTCCAATCGGGAAATGGATACCACTGCATCAGAAATTCAGAACTCAAACTTTCAGTACAATAGAAGTTTTTAGACGTGGTGGGTCTAGGGCATGAAATTTTCAGAACAGGGGAAATTGCACGTCGTCTTCAAGCCGCACCACGAGCTTCTTTGCGAAGAAGGAAGGAAGGAAAGAACTGCTGTAGAAGGTAGGAACGCCGCTGATCTTTGAAGCCAAAGGGAAGCAGATGAAAGATAAAATCAAAGGATTACAGTTTTAGGAAAAAGCTTCGAAGGGAAATGGCAAAAAACCGAGCACCTCTCTCTCTCTCTCTCAACCATATTTATTCCTCGCTTAAAAAAATGGACTGTTCCTTGGAATTATATTTTGGGCATAAGATATCTGTGTGTGCATTATATTGTTCACACATTTTATTTTCTATCTGGGTCTTTTCAGTTCAATTTTCTTTCAATAATTCATGTCTCTAAAAACGCTCCCTCAATACATTGAAATTTCAATGTCAAGCAAATTGCAGAACTTCAGGTTTTTTTTTTAAATGGAAGCTTTTGTTTTTTTAGGCTCATTTGCCTAAAATGCAATAAACGCCGTGTACTTTTAAGTTTGTGCAAATCATACTGCTATATGTTTTAAATGACTATTTTAATCTTTGCACTTTATCAATTAGACCAATTTGATCCCTCTCTCGTTTTCCGTTTATTAGAAACGTAGAGAAGGATCCCTTAAAGAAACAGAAAGAAATCACTTAAAATAAAAACTTCAGAGCTCGAAGAAACCAACCAATTTTGAAGATCTGAAAATCTCCATCGTGGACAAAGCAGAGCTCGAGCTCCAACGAACTCGAGTTCAAGCTTCAACTTTGGACGAGTTTCTCTCTGTAGTTTAGGATGATCTTGGACTGTTTTAAAGGTATCAATTTTGGGTCCAACTATTCCTCGATTTAGGACGATTTTGGATTGTTTTGAAGGTATTGATTCGATACCGATTTCTCTATTTTAGGTGATTCAGTACCGATTTATTTGTTTCTGATTTTGGTTTGTTATAAGGATTAATTCATGTTGCTTCTGTTTTGTAGAAGTCTAAAATTGACTGCACCCAGCCCTTAGTTAATAATCCAAACAGTCATTAGATTAGTCACAGCCCGATTCAGACTCTGCCTATAAATATAAGGTGCATATCTCATTTATCAGATATTAATTACAATAACTCTTTAACCTCACGTTGTCAAAATTACTATTGACTTAAGCGTTGGAGTCTAATTGACTAGGCACCACACTAATGTCAAGTTGATACTTTTACGTTCACTCTTTTGTCTTATTCTCAGATTCATCATCCAGTTATCTGGTGATGCGTGACAAGACCTCTAACAGAGATTTTCAACATCTACATGTTTCATTTAGGGTTTAGCGATTTCTCTGTAGTTTAGCGATTTCTCTATTTCATCAGAATTAGAGAGGATGATGGAGATGAAAAACCTAACAGTAGTACTAGGCAGTAAAAAGTATCAGTTTTATATGTTCATGTTTGGAAAGAAAAATTTCAGATTCCATATGATCTCTTAATCTAAAATATCTCTTTCTCCGTTTCTAATAAACGGAAAATGTAATAGAGGGATCAAATTGGTATAATTAATGAAGCGTAAGGATTAAAATAGTCATTTATGAAATGCACGTGTATGATTTGTACAAACTTAAAAGTGCAGAGAGTCTTTATTGCATTTTAGCCTTTCACCAAACCGGTTTTTCCATGAGCTTCTTTTGCATTGCTTTAACTCACTATTTTTGGGGGCTTCTTTAATCTAACCTCATTTTTTGTTCTTGCTTTAAGTTATGTTTTCCAATTAAGTGATGGGTATTTCTTCTTATTTTATTGCTCACTAATATCATTATCATCACTAGGATGAGCTGAAAATTTTTTGATTTGGGTTATTTGGGATGGGGACAGTGAGCCATTGCCAATGGATTTGTCGTCCAGGGATCTGCTGGTAAGTGTTTAATCATTTTCACCTAATCAGTTGAAATCTGATTAAAGATAAGAACTATGGATTTGTGGATTTGTGGATTTGTGCCATCAAGTAAGATGGTAAAAAATGGAGTTAACTTTTTGTTAGTTTTAACCAAAATTATCACTCAAGAGTATATTTTTATGATTTTTAAAACTACATGAGTATAAAAATATGAAAAAAAAATTATGGGTATAGTTTGTATTTTGGTGAAAATGTGGGGGTGTAATTTACATTTTAGCCTTGGTTCAAATAAAAAAATTGTATTCATTAGGTTCATGGTTGTTCAGATGGGCCAAATGTCATAGTTTATGACACTTGGTAAACAATAATAGTAACATCGAATGAGAATGTGACAAGTGTACTGTTATGGGGTATTTTAGGATTAGTAGAAAAATATGTGAACATAATTGTCCAAAAAAATTTCTTCATTGCTTCCATCTTTTAATATATTAGTCAAAAAGCATGTGTTTCGTGCGTGATGCTTCGCACGTGTTGAAGAATTTTTAAATTATACAATAATTTTAAAAATTATTACTAATGTTGAAATAAATATGTTAGCTTTCAAAATATTGTAAATCTAAAATAAAAGAAAATAATAGTGGTAATTTTCTCATTTTTACAGCTAAATTATTATAAAAAAAAAATCGGAGCATCATATGGAGATGTTATGTTTATAATAACACTATTACAAATAGAATAAAATTTGAATAAGTTGTGCATCATCTCGAGATGATAAATTATTTATAAGAAGTTTAAAAGGAAAAGAATCAAAAAAATAAATAAATATCTGAGAAGAGAAAATTAAATATGACAAACTATTTTATTACGAATAATGGATATTGAAAATTATTACATTTATTATAAACATAAAAAACTACACAATAAAAAAAATATTAACAATAGCTCATTGTTATCGACTAAAATAATATTTATGACATAAAGATCCCTAATCATATACATGATTTTTCACATTCTTAATACATAATAATATAAAATACTAAATTTTATAAAGTATCAGTAAAAGAATAATTAGTAGATAGAACCATAAATAAATTAAATACAAAATAGACTCAATCTTATACTACATTTAGTAGGGTTTAAAGAGTAAAATGAGAAATCAAAAGTTCATGTCTCTTGAACCCCTTTCGATATAATAGAAATTATAGATTAGCAAAATCACAGTAGATATATTACTTTTTAAGTAAGTTTTCAAGAATAATATTAGGTGACTAGAGTTTTAAGAAATTACAAGTTACCAAAAAATATCAATATGGTAGATCTCAAACGGGTGAGCGTGGATATCAAATGCACATATTTTTCAAAAAAATCACAGATTTCAAATGTACATAAGATATTTAAAGTACATATTATATTTACAATATGTACTTAGAATATTACATTGTTTAGAATATTTATATTATGCATATAGTACATTTCTATTATGTATTTATTCCCTTTGTTGCCTTAGATCTCGTCTTAGCCATCATTCATCTTAGGGGCACAAAGGTTGCTCATTGTCCAAGCCATGAAGATCCTCGTCCATGGTCATGAAGCTTTACGTTCATGTCCGTACTAGGATCGATCGGTTTTAAAATTAAATAAAAGTATATTTGAACCACGAATGGTTCGTGGGCGGAATATAAAAAAGTTTTTTATTTAACTTATTTAATCATACTAAATAATTTAAAACCAATTTTAGTTTGATCATGCATATACGATATTAAAACGAATAGATTAAGGGAAAATATTTTCTCACATTTACTCTGTATCGGAGAATTTTTGAACTGATAGAACTCCCTCGAGCGTTCTTCGTGTTCTTCAAGGTTTAAGTTCAAAATCACAAACTTGATCTTCCAGGAACGATTTCTAAATAAGTCCAATAACAACCACCCGTTAATTTCAGAAATATATATATCTCAGAAGAATTTTACATGGGGATTTGAGTGTGAGCTCTCAAAACGATTGAAGAAGAAAAAACAAATTTTCATTCTTCAGATTAATTTCGGCGGCAACAATAGTGAGAGAAGAAAATGTTTTTCTCTTTTTGTGTTGATAACAACAACTGTATCAAATACTCGTTATCTCTTTGTAATTAAATTACTACTATATATTTATCAAAATATAATTTTCAGTATTTACAAATGTATCCATGTATTATAAAATTTCAGAAAACTCCTCTAATTATCTATTATTACCAAAAATTACTTGATCTCTTAGAGTTTTAGTTGTATCGAAATTCATCAATCTCATTGCAAATATAATTGATCATTATCAATTTATTTTATTTAACTAATTGTTCAATAATTAGACAATAATAAATTAATTAATTTAATACAATAATTACATTTAACTAACTTAAGTAACATCACCTATCACATATAGGTGTAGGAAATATGCTTTGGCACCAAAACACATTTTGGTCCAACTTAGTTCATTTTTCCAATCTTGTTCTCTGAGCTATTTTTTAGACAGAATGGACCCACATGACATCGTACGACTCCACTATAGGTTCGATACTGAATCAACTCTCCATTCATGCGCGCAACATTTTCTATTAGTGTAAATAAACTCTATTTATTTTTACGGTCCACATAATATCCATCGTGAATATCAGTAACAAGAATATAATATAAAATTACATTTTACCCCTCTTGTTATTATTTCTTTAACTCCTTATTGGCAGTGAATAAGAAAGACATTATAGTGAATTGTCTCGTACAATTTACAAGTCTTATTCAATGACTCATTTCATCGAATGTTTGGCCAAGTTAATTTATTCACACACCCATCAATAAAACATAAAGTGATATTGTTGTTTTCGTAATCCAACCACCAATTTTCATATCTGTGAATCATTATCTCCTACTTAATTAAATTATAATAATCCTAATAGCCGAGGTATTACTCGCCAATTCGAACTCACTCATTTGACATATCAAATATTGCAACTAACCAAGTCAAGTTACACATTCACCTTAGGATTAAGGTAATTATGAAAATACCCTTAAGGTGTAATAATTAGATTTAGAGCTAGGTAAATGATTTTAGACTCTAAACTAATTTGTTACCGGTCTATTCACCATGTTCATAACATGTATAGGTTAACCATTTGAGTCTCCACTCTTATGCCCCAAGACTTACATCCAACGGTCCAACCACGTAGTCGTAATCGGATTTCATTGCCCAATCGATCCTAAGACTACGAATATCATTCTGAACTATTTCAGAAGTGTTCGCCTAGAGACGCTTCTGTCTTCACTCTTCTTTCGTTGACAGTAGTTCCAGGACTTGAGTAATTTATATACACGCTTTAATTTAAAATAAAACTTTCAATGTTTTTATAAAAAAATTCAGGAATACAAATGTATAAGAAATAACTAAATACAAATAAATAATTATTACACGCTACTTATGGATATATTTCAACAATCTCTCACTTGAACTAAAGTAGGCGTGTACAATCGATTATCCCTAAGCCCTCCAGATGACCATAAAAAACTTTACTGCTTAAAGTCTTCGTGAATAGATCTGTCAGGTTGTTGACCGTCGAAATATGCATAACAACGTCTCCACGCTGAACAATCTCTCTAATCATGTGATACTTACGTTCTATGTGGTTGGATCTCTTATTACTTCTAGGTTCCTTCAATTTGCTACTGCTCCACTGTTATTACAATAAAGTGTCATGGATTTGTTAGCGTCTGGAACAACTTTCAGAGTCGTCAAGAACTTCCAAAGCCATACGCCTTCTTTGTAGCTTCACAAGCTGCCACATATTTAGCTTCCATGGTAGAATCAGCAATGCAAGATTGCTTGATACTTCTCCATACAGCTGCTCCACCATTCAGGATGAACACCGATCCTGAAGTCGACCTCCTAGAGTCCTTATCAGCTTGAAAATCAAAATCTGTATATCCCGTTATATCCAAGCCACTACATGAATACACAAACATATAATTCCTTGTTCTCCTAAGATACTTAAGGATATGCTTGACGGCATTCCAAAGCTCGATTCTAGGATTAGATTGGAAACGACTTACTACACCCACGACATAGCAAATATCAGGTCTAGCGCAAAGCGTCATGTACATGAGGCTTCCTACGGCTAAGGCATAGGGTATCCTTGTCATGTATTCCTCTTCTTGAAGAGTCTTGGGAGACTACTCATTGGAGAAGCTGACTCCATGTCTAAAGGGGAGAAATCCCTTCTTGGAGTTTTGCATAATGAAGTGATCCAACACTTTATCAATATAGAGATGCTTGAGAAAGTGCCAATTGTTTGTTCTTCTGATCTCGAAAGATCTGAATACCTAAGACAAATGCAACTTCTCCAAGATCCTTCTTGACAAATTGCTTTACAAGACAAAACTTGACAATAGACAATTTTTCTACATCATTCTCAATTAGTAGAATATCATCTATGTACAATACTAGAAAAACCACATTCCCTTCGTGTATCAAGTTATACACACAGGATTCATCCACCAACTGTTCAAAATCATAGTTCTTAATAGTTTCGTCGAATCTAATGTTCCACGACCGTGAGGCTTGCTTAAGTCTATAAATGGCTTTCTATAGTTCGTAAACTTTACCCTCTTGCATTTCTCCATGAACCCGTCTGGTTGAGCCATATAAATATGCACTTCAAGATTGCCATTCAGAAAGGCGGTCTTGACGACCATTTGCCAGATTTCATAGTTAATGGCAGCAGCAATGGACAAAATGATTCGGATGGATTTAAGCATGGTTACCGGTGAGAAGGTATCCTCGTAGTCTATACCTGTATCTTAACGTTCGTGGCTTCCTGTCATAAGTTTACTTCAGGACCAGCCATAGCCTCCAAGTAAGAGATTGGTTCATCTAAGTCCTTGTCTGAGACTTGTTAAAATGTCTCCAGAGGACATGTACCTTTCAGGTTGTCTCACAACTCTCCCACTACGTCGAGGCTCCATAGTCTCTGGCTCTTATCGTGGTTCTTCCATTATTGAATCATAAACAATTTCTAATTGGGGAGTCGGTGTTCTCCCACTCAATAATTCATCTAGCACAATTGTGCTTCTCGGTTGTACACTTTTAATATAATCTTTTTCGACAAAATGAGCATTCGTGCTAACGAATATTTTTTTTGTCAGTCGTACTATAGAAGATATACCCCTTCGTTCCCATATGATATCCTACAAACATGTACAATTTTGAACGACTGGCCAGCTTGCATGTCTTAGATCTTAGAACATGTGCTGGGCAACCCCATATTCTAAAATGGCGAACGGACGACTTTCGCCCAAACCATCTTTCATATGGTGTACCAGGCACCGTCTTTTACGGAACTTGGTTCAGAATATATACTGTTGTTAGTAAGGCATATCCCGAAAATGAATCTGGGAGGGATGAGTAACTCATCATGGATCTAACCATATCCATCAAAGTTTGACTCCTTCTCTCTGACACACCATTTTGTTGTGGCGTACCAGGTCCTGTAAGTTGAGAAAGAATAACTAATTCCTTAAAAAAGCTCTCGAACTCTCCTAGCAAGTACTCTCCACCACGATCATATCGTAGTGTTTTGATTTGTTTTCTAATTGCCTTTCAACCAAGACCTTATATTCTTTGAACTTTTCAAATGTTTCATACTTTTGATGCATTAGATAAATATGACCAAAACGTGAGAGTCGTCACTGAAAGTTATGAAGTATTTATAACCTCCTCTTGCTTGGATATTCAATAGCCCACATACATCACTATGTATGAGTTCAAGACATTGAGTGGCTCTTTCACCTTTTGATGAAAAATGTTTCTTGGTCATTTTGCCTTCTATACAGGATTCATATGTGGGTAGTGAACCCACACTTAATGATTACAAAGGACCATCCTTCACAAGTCTCTTAATCATGTCTAGGCTAATATGCCCAAGACGTAAGTACCATAGGTATGTTAGATCGGTTGAGTCATAGTTCAATCTTTTACTATCCTTACATGAATCGATATTCACTTTAGTGTCACAAATCAGGGGTACTACAGGTTTTACTTGATACAATTTATTAATCATTCATGCAATAGTAATTAAGCATTCATTTCTAAAAATATCAATATGTTTATCAATGAATTTTAGATCAAATTCTTGCTCAATTAATGCACCAATAGAAATCAAATTCTTCCCAAAACTCAGGACATAATAAACATCACACAAAATAATAAAATATTTCTTAAAACATAATTTAAAAGTTCTCACTAATACGGTCGATATTAGTGCTTCATTCCCCCAACGGAAGCTGAACTCGCCCTCATCAAGCCATCTGATTTCTCTGAACCCCTAAAGGGAGCAACATATATGGTTAGTAGCTCAGAGTCTAGAATCTAAAAAAAAGTAGAGTCAGCTACATAACAGGCCTCAGTAACCATTACTATACCTTTAGATCTCAACCCTTTGAGATACTCTATGCAGTTGCATTTCTAATGACCAGCAACTCCACAGTGATGGCACTTGTCTACTCTCGCGGTGCTCTTGCCTTTGGCAGCTCTCAGCTTCTACTTCTTCACTTTCCTTAGACCCTTTCTTTGTTTCTTCTTAGAGTTAGAGGTGGAAGGCCTACTTTCAGTAAAGTTAGCCTCTCCATATTTCCTCTTGCCCTTCAGAAATAGGATCTCAGCAGCTTGCAGCTCCTTCATGAGCTCATGAAGTTAATAGTTCAGCTTATTTATCGAATAATTAAGCTTGAAATTCTCAAAAGTACTAGGCAAAATCTCTAGAATCATATCCACTTGAGTCTTTCCATCCACCTAAGCACCCATGATCTCCATCTCGTTCAGATAACTTATGATCAACATCAAATGTTCTCTGATAGAAGTTCCAGGTTCCATCCTGCAGTTCATGAAGTTATGCACAGCTGTCTGTCTGGCTTGACGACTCTAATCCCTAAACATTTCAGTGATCTTTAACATCATATCAGCGGCGGTCTCAAAGTTCTAATGTTGTTGTTGTAACACATTGCTCATAGATGCCAAGATATAACATCTGACGATCTCATCAGAATGCAGCCAAGAAGCATAAATATTATTTTCCTCTTGAGTTGATTTAGTAATAGGCTTAAAATGACAAGGGGTAGTGACCACGAACTTGTGTTTTTCTACTGTCAGCATGATATCAAGATTTCATTTCCAATCCACATAATTTTCACCGTTGAACTTGTTCAAGTTAAGAATAGTTGAGAGAGGGGATAACGACATGATTACTAAAATGAATAAATAAAGTGATGTAAATAAATGCTCAATTGTTTAGGAAAGTATGATGCATGATGCAACTATTAAATATTTTAAAATCCATTAACAAATATATTTCCTCCACGATGTTACAATAAAAAATGATAGCTTGTCTCATCGAGGGATGAGGTCCAAACTATAACCTATCACATCGAGACTCCTCTCATTTGGTTAACGCTCAAATGTCTCCACATCTAATTTAACCAATTACCAATGATTTTGGTTACCTTAGCCTCATTGACTAGCCCCTATGGGAGGATTCCAATGTGTTTCAGTCTAAGTGTTTAACCAACGCATTGACTCTTAAATGTTGCTATGGACTGACAGTCCGTCTATGGGACGGTCTTGCCCCACCACTCCATTTATAAGTTTTAGCTTTTAAAGCAACTCGATGACTCAAAGTGACATGATTCCAAAGTTTATCACATTCAACTGAGGACCGCTATGGGCGGTTCTAACCTTACCCCATGGCACGATCAAGTTTGCATTGGACACCTTGAGGGCATTTCAACGTAAACTACCCTCCCACTTAGTTTTTGAAAAAATATTAGATTTTTGGTTGTTTTTCAAAAAACATAACTTTTATTAAGTATAATTTGAAAAATGTGATGAAATTTATAAATTCTTTATTAATTTTAAATCATAACCATTATAAATTTCACATTGTAACTAAAATAATAATCATTATCAATTAATCTACAATGATGCATATACACGCTACTTGGTGATTGGATATTGGTATATCCCTAATTTATATGGCATGTTACATGATGATGCGCGATTAAAATTAAATAATATATTTAAATTTAACTTCCTTATTGGCTCATTTCTAATTACAACCAAAAGAATAATAAATAAATTACAAATTAATTTATGAACTAATCTCCACGGCATCTGCAATTTGCTCATTTGTCTCTATGTTATCCCATCATTTTGTAACACTTTACAAAATATTAGTCCCATTTTTAAAAATAAGTTTCAATTTAAAAATTTTAATATTCCAACATATTTTTACTTTTATAAACAAATTACCAAGTAATTCGTAAATTGATTTATTTTTAAAACAATTTTAAAAAAAATTATACTAGTGTTGAAAAATTTATCAAATTAAATTAAAATTAAAGAAGGGACTAAAATTGATTTTGAAATCATATTTCAAAATTTGAATTTCAAAAATTCTAGGTTTCCTAAAACGATGGGTTTCCAAAACTTATAGGTTTCCAAATCCGATTAGGACTCTACCGTGCGAGGGACAACACATGACAGCAGCAACGAGCGGCAGCCAGTAGTGAACAGTACCACTGGCGAATAGTACCGGCATGAACAATATCATTTTCCAGCGCCTTCTCGGTGGCAGTCCGATGACTTCTCGGCAGCGGTTTTGAGCGATTTCTAGTGACGATTTCAGGCGACGATGAATTTACAACGAATTTAAAATTTACAACAATTGCAATAATTAAAGTACATAAATTTCTATGCCTCAAAATTGGCGTACATCAATTATAAATAAAAAATGCCTAGAGCCAATAGTTTGGAATCCAATCATTAAACATATTCAAAACAATTTTGAATCTACCATACAAACATAAGCCAATATCCATAAAATTCACGATATGTTCATTTTAATTATCTATATGCATAATCTTAAGCATACGCACTGATACCAATTGCTAGGCTCAATCAGTTTTAAAATTAAAAAAAAAAAAGATTTGAACCGGGTGGAATATAAAAAAAATTCGATTTAACTTATTTAATCATATTAAATAATTTAAAACTAATTTTAGTTTGATCATGCATATACGATATTAAAATGAATAGATTAAGAGAAAATAATTTTTCACATTTACTCTGTATCGAAGAATTTCTGAACTGGTGGAACTTCCTCGAGTGTTCTTCATATTCTTCAAGCTTTAAGATCAAAATCACGAACTTGATCTTCCACGAATGATTTCCAAATTAGTCCACCAACAACCACCCGTTAATTTCAGAAAAATTTTACATAGAAATTTGAGTGTGAACTCTCAAAACAATTGAAGAAGAAAAATCCAATCTTCATTCTTCAGATTAAATTCAACGGCAACAGTAGTAAGAGGAGAAAACATTTTTCTCTTTTTTTTGTTGATAACAACAAGTGTATCTAATACTCGTTATCTCTTTGCAATCAAATTGCTATTAAATATTTATCAAAAGGTAATTTTCGATATTTACAAATATACTAATATATTATAAAATTTTCAAAAATTCTCTTAATTATCTATTATTTCCAAAAATTACATAATCTCCTATAGTTTTAGTTGTATCAAATTTCATCAATCCAATTGATAAATATAATTGATCATTATCAATTAATTAATTTATTTATTTTACTTAACTAATTATCTAAATAAATTCATTACAATAATTACACTTAACGAACCTAAGTGACATCACCAACCACATATAGGTGTAGGAAATATGTCTTGGTATCAAAACACATTTTGGTCCAACTTAGTTTATTTTTCCATTCATGTTCTCAGAACTATTTCTGAGACCGAATGGACCTATATGAACAAAGCTTAGGATTCAAATACCCGATGAATTTATCTCCATAAATTTCCGACCTACTTTATCTTGACGTTGTACGACTCCACTATAGATTCGATGCCAAATGAACTCTCGATTCATGCCCGTTACATTTTCTATTGGTATAAATAAATTCTATTTATTTTCACGGTCCACGGAATATTTTAACATAATACCTATTGTGAATATCAATAGTAAGAGTAGAATGTCAAATTACTATTTTACCCATTTTATTATTATTTCCTTAACTCCTTAATTGACTGTGAATAAGAAAAACATTATAGTGAATTGTCTCGTACAATTCACATATCTCATTCACACACTCATCAATAAATCATAAGGTGATATTGTTGTTTTCGCAATCCGACCACAAATTTTCATATATGTGAATCACGCAACTCCTACTCAATTAAATTACAATCCCAACAGCCGAAGTATTATTCGCCAATTCGAACTCACTCATTTGACATATCAAATATTGCAACTAACCAAGTCAAGTTACGTATTCACCTCAGGATTAAAATAATTACAAAAATATCTGTAAGGTGTAACAATTAGATTTAGAGCTAGGTAAACAGTTTTAGGCTTTAAACTAATTTGTTACTGGTCTATTTAACATCTTCATAACATGTATAGGTTAACCATTTGAGTCTCCACTCTTATGCCCCAAGATTGACATCCAAAAGTTCAACCTAACAGTCGTAATCGGATTCGATTGCCCAGTCGATCCTAAGACTGCGAATATCGTTCTGGACTATTTTAGAAGAGTTCGTCTAGAGACGCTTCTGTCTTCACTCTTCTCTCGTTGACAATATTTTCAGGACTTGAGTAATTTATAAACGCGCTTTAATTTAAAACAAAAATTTCAATTTATTCATTAAAAATTCAGTAACACAAATGTCTGAAAAATAACTAAATACAAATAAATAGTTATTATACGCTACTTTATGGATATATTACAACAGTGTGCAAAGCTCTTCGTCGATGGTTTATACTCACCATCTAGTCGTGAAGTTTCTGTGGGTACTTGGGAAGGTGCTGCTAATCAGGGAAGATGAGTAGGGGGTTTATGTCTAGGAGGTCAACTAACGTAAATGTACTATTTTTATGATGTTAATCTTGTGCCATTTTTTTAATCCTTAAGAGGACTATGCTTGCTGAAAGCCCTTTACATTCAACAGAAATGGTCCTAATATCATAACAGACTACACTGCAAATAAATCATACCAAAAACTCTATACTCGTCTAGTCTTCGTATTTCCAGTTCCCTCCTCACCATCTGAGACTTCTCGATAATTTCCACAACTCATCGTGTCAAGGATATACGATGAAACCGACCCCACAAAACCTTCCCCTCGCATGTTGCTTTATGAGTTCCATCTCCTGCAATGTTTGATGAAACTCATATGATTATATTGTACAAGGGGACAATCGGTTATAGAAAAGACAAAAATAAAAAAAATCAAGATTTTTTTTTGAATCGTGAATCAAATTTTGAATCTAGATGCTATGCTATTCAATTCTCGATGATAAATCTATTTGAGTGTAGTTGATTTTGTGAGTAAAATTATGCATCTACTCTAAGTGAGAGAGTTGTTCTTTTTGTTCTTGTGAACTATTGAGGTTGTAATTAGGTGTGATTGGTACTGTCAAAGTCAATCATGTACGATGTTTGATCTTCAACTGTGAAGAAAGTCGTGATTCTAGTGAAAACTTCAAGGAGGATGCTTTGGAGCGTGGACGTAGGCAAGGAATGTTGAACCACGTAAAAATTATTGTGTTCTTTCTCTCTTCCCATATCTCTTTACTTTTACATTCCATAGTATATTGTCCTTTTATATATAGTTGTTTGTCACTATTATAATTTTTTAATAGAATTGCATAACACGAATTAACACAAACACCCAATTCGGCCTTCTTGGATAATTACACGATCTTACAATTGGTATCAGAGTAAAATTGTGTTATTTTTGTGTGAATTTATAAAGCATGGAATCTTTAAATGGTGGGTTTGTTGAAGGACAATCCATCACTAGACCTCCCTTAATTATTGGAAATGATTATAACTATTGAAGGCCAGAATGATGGTTTGTATTCAATTTATTAGACTATGAGCTTTAGGATATTGTAGTAAATGGTTCATTTGTTCCTAGTGAAATTACTAATGGTAAAGATATTCCTAAACTGAGTAAAAAATGGAATGATAATGATAAAAATAAACTCTCACTCAATGTTAAAGCTATTAAAACTCTATATTGTGCTTTAGATAAGAATGAATTCAATATAATATCTATGTGTGCTAGTGCTAAGGAAATATTGAATATGCATGAGGTTATGCATGAAGGTACCAATCAAGTTAAGGAATCTAAGATTAGTATTTTTATTCATAGCTATGTGCTTTTTAAGAAGAATAGTAATGAATCTATAAGTGAAATGTTCACTCATTTTAGTAACATCATAAATGGCTTGAAAGCTCTTGGAAAGATTTATTCTAACGTTGAACTTGTATGAAAAATCTTTAGATGTCTACCAAAATCTTGGAAGGCGAAGGTGACTGCGATACTAAAAGTAAACGATCTCAGCATCTTACCTCTCGGTGAACTTGTTGGGCCACTTTTCACATATAAGATGAGAATAAAGGAACACGAGGAAGAAGAACCAAAAAGAAAAAGAATTGCCCAAAAATTAGAAGAACCAAAAAGAAAAAGAATTGCCCAAAAATCAATCATATATGATGACATCGACGATGAGCAAGAAGAAGATGGAGATGAAGACATTGCTCTTCTTGCAAGAAAATTCAAAAAGTCTTTCCAAATAAAAAGGGGCACTCCTCGAAGTGCATAAAGCTAGGCCTCATAAGAGTCGATTGTCCAACTCTCAAAGAATTCTTCAAAGAGTTATAAGAAGAAAGCCTTCAAGGTAACTTGGGATGAAAGTGATAGCGAAGAAGAGCAAGAAGGCGAAGAAATGGCAAGCATGTGCTTCATAGACCATGAAGATGAGGTTACGTACTAACTCTGTAGATGTTATTGATAAAGTAGTTTATGATCATTTAGAAGATGCCTTTAAAGAATTTTATAGTGAGTTTAAGGAATTACATGAAAAGAATAAAGAGTTAAAGAAAAAGAATGTTCTTTTTCAAGAAGAAAATAACAAATTTAAACAAGAAAGTTTAAAACTAACATCACATTGAATGCTTCGAAAAGAGATTTTGATGATAGCCAAAAGAAGATTAAAGAATTGAACAAAACCCTTTCAAATTTCACCTATGGAAATGATAACTTAGATAAACTTCTTGAACTCAAAGATGTGTTTTTGAAAAAGTGGGTTGGGATACAAATCATCATAAAATCAAAAACAATATAAGAATTTCTTTGTCAAAGAGACAAACACCTAACTCCCACAAGTAACTTGTTATGCATGTGGAAGAAAAGGGTATACGTCGTACGCATGCTATTCTAGAAGTGAATCTCCTTGATATAGTATATGAGTTTCAAAAATTAAGGCTAACTCAAAAGGACCCAAGAAGATTCGGGTACTAAAGATCAAATTTTGAGTAATTATTTTGTAGGTCAAACGCTCTAATGATGAGAAGTTGTACCTTGATAATTCATGCTCAAGGCACATCATCGGTAACTACAACTTCTTCTCCGCTCTAAATGAAAAGAGTGGATCCATTACTTTTGGAGACAACAAGAATGGCAAAATTATTGGCATAGGTTCGGTAAGTTGTAACTTTTCTCCTACTATAGAATATGTTCTTTGCATCAATGGATTAAAACATAATCTTCTTAGCATTAGTCAACTATGTGATAAAAATCTTAGAGTTATTTTTTATGAAGATGCTTGTTTTATAATAGAAAAATCATCTACGAAAGTTCTATTTATTGGGAAAGGGGACGGAAATGTTTTACATTGTCGTTTTAAATGAAATTTAAAATTTTGATAATTTTTGTATCGTTTCTCTACAAGACGATAGTTGGCTATGGCATGGAGACTAGGCCATGCTAGCATAAATCTTCTTTCAAATCTTTCAAAAAATGATCTTGTTAGAATATTATCAAAACTTTCTTTTGAGAAAGATAAAATGTGTGATAGGTGTCAAATGGGAATACAAGTGAAAAGTTATTTTAAGTCAAAATATTTGATTTCCACCATAAGACCTTTACAATTGATTCATATGAGATTTATGTGAAAAGAGCTTTTCAAAATTTGCAAAGAGAGTTCAAGATAAAAAGGGTTTTCTTTTTAAAATTTTAAAGCGATTACGGTGGTGCATTTGAAAATGAAAGTTTTGAAAAGTTTTGTGATGAAAATAGTTTTGATCATAATTTTTATATACCTCGAACTCCACAATAAATGGAGTTGTCGAGAGGAAGAACTGTATCCTACAAGAAATGGCAAGATCTATGCTAAGTGAAAATGACTTACCTAAATATTTTTGGTTGAACCATAAATACATCTTGCTACATTATAAATAGAGCTATGCTAAGACCTATTTTAAAGAAAACTATTGGTCGTCGCGACGCGTGCGCGACGGAAGCGTGAAGGCGTGTAACCTTTTAAAAACTTAAACTTTTAATAAAAATCAAATCTTTTAATAAAATAAAAGTTGCGCAAAACTACGATAACCAAATAAATTTTTTATTGAAAACTCTTTTTCAATCGGTCAAGATCCATTATATATTTATAAATTAAATCTACAATATACAAGGTTGGAAATCATATACCTCTTGTAGTTTATATCAAGTGTCCTTACAAAAACCGATCGATCATCCGTTCCCACGAAATCATTCCAACGATCAGTAGACTCTGAAATTCAAGTCAATCATCAACGCACTAGGATGTGTGTGGGCACATAGAATAGTACAAATATTTTTCTGTCTCTAGATGATCTCAACACATAAGATCTAGATATTTATTAAGAATGAATTTAGTGAGACGATTCTCTAAAAAAAGTTATGCTTATTCTTTTAGAGATTTGATTAACGTTTAATCATAGAAGAAAATCTCTCTGACATCAATCATGTTCTCAATTCAACTCTTGATTGACGAACTAATAATCTAATCAACTCATTCTCTACTCTTATTTCAACCACTAGGGTCATTAGAATAATATATGTATATATTCTAGACAATGGGGTATCATATTGTTATGGATAAACTGAAATAATATTTAATTATGAAATTACCAATTGTAGTGGGACCCACTGTAATTGTGCACAACTGTAGTGTTACATGGCACTGCAGTGTTACACACTCACTACTGTAGTATCATGTGGCACTACAATAGTCCATGTCAATTTTTGATACCCTATCATTGATTGACACGTGGCAGTTAATGTGTAATATATTTATTTTAACCAGATAATTATATAGATATCAGTTATTTTAAAATTAAAATATTTGATTATCCCTATCAACTAACTTATCTGTTATTTCATAAATAGTAGTTTAATTGATTTAAATTATTATCTAATAATAATTTAATTATCTAATGTCACAAATTAGATATTCTGTCTCATTTATCAATAATTAAAAAAATCGATAATTATATATAATTTCTGAAAATTATATTTAAATATATAAATAATTTAATTTATTAATCACACATAATTATCTCATAGTTATATACTTGCCCCAGAATAAAAATTTATTTTACAAGTAAGTCATTTTCTCATGTCCTGAAATATTCACACCCTACACAACGTAGTATAGAGGCGACTTCGGAAACATGGACTTATAATTCTAAGCTCTAGTAAATCAGATTATTAATTAAACTTTTTAATTAAATAATCTTATTTATTAATTCTATTATTACTCCACTATAAATATGAAATTACACTCTTAGAGATTATAAAATGCATTTACAGAGTAATCTCATGCCGTCCACTGACATAATCATTTCATGTAGTTTTGTTCTCCAATTATTAGTTTGTAAATTAGAACTCATCAAAATTACCATTTTACCCTTCTAATTACCTATTGATCCTTAAGTACCATTAACCCACTAGTGAATAACTAATTTATAATCTTATTATAAATTTAAGCTCAATAACCATTCAGTTCCAGAATTAACACTTAAGAGAACCAATATACGATCCATTAGGAAAGTTTAGATTCTAAATTTTGTAAGATCATGTCCCCAGCCATCCACATCACTAAATCTCCAAAACAAAAGTCACTAGCCTGATTAACAAACAGATCTTAACGAGTGAATCAAAAAATTCAGTAGACATATATAAGAGTTCATGACTACTCAAGATTCAGACTGATCTACATATATGATCATTGAATTGATATGTATTATATCTTTATGATAAACGACACATTAATAAAGATATTAATTCATACCGGTCTTGTCATATATAATATTATTATATAAAGTACATTCACTAAGATGTCTATCTATATCACTGATTCGGATCTAGATCACACGCATTCATAATACTTAGTGAACCATACTAGCAACCATTCATTACAGATTTCATACTTTGATATGTTGCTGATAATTTTTTTTCATAAAAAAGGAAAGGTAATTTTTTACCTTTCCATGATACTTTTTTAATAAACATTTATATCATTTTTTGTTGAGCAAGAGAAACTAAACCAATTTGAACATTATGAGGTATGAAAACTCGTTCCTAGCCCGTCAAATCAATCTATAATTGGTAAATAATGGGTTTTCAGAAATAAAGTAGATGAAAATAGAGTAGTGAAATTAAATAAAGCTAGGCTAGTTACACAATGCTATAACCACACAAGAAGGCATAGATTTTAATGAAACTTTTGCTCATGTAGCTAGACTAGAATAAATTGGAGAAGTTTTTCTAGAAACAAATAATTGGACTATTTGGTCACTAAAGGCTTTTATGACACTTTTTCTCATCATAAAAGGTAAAGAAAAACAGGTTTTTACAAACTTTTTCATGACCGTGAAACACCATAATTGAAAATCACTTTTATGACAGTTTTTTTTGTAAAAAAGATACAAAGATGACATCTTAATAGATGACAATGATAAAACTGTCATTAAAACTAAAAGTTTGTAAGTGTACCTAGATCTATTGAAAACGAAAATCGAAAAGTAGGGGTCTAATGTGACTTTATTATTTTTTTTTACTATTTTCTTAATTCTACATTTGATCTGGGTCTTATGTTTTCTAACGGATGGCCTCCATTTAACAAAAGTCTCTCGCGTTCAATAGAACAAGAGATGATCTGCTTCCAATGCAGATCACCTTTATTGGGGGAGAATAAGAGGTGATTTGTTCCAACTAAGTCGCCCGTTTCAATAAACGGACGGTCTAGATTGAGCACCTCTAAAAGACAAAACAAACGTCATAAAAAAAGATCAACTTTATGATTGGAGGAACGACCAAATCTGTACCATCCAAAATTGAGCGGACAGCTCAGGTCTGACAAACGATCTCTCTTGTATTTGATTTCAAATTAAGGCGATTTGTTTCCATAATCTATCAGAATATGCCATGATCGTTTGGTGCTACCCCTCTAAATTTAGAATAGTCTAACATACAATTAATTCATTCATGCATAATTGTCAATATCTCAATGTCTCTTCGTCTTAAACAGAGCCATCTCTTTGTTCTCATTAAATATCACTTTGATTTTTCCTTTTTTTTTCCTTTCTTCTTGGATCAGATCAATTTGAGTTTCAAGTCACCTTGCAATGTCACATTTATTTTTATTTTCATACGTGACATTGAATTGAGTTTGATTAATAATCTATACTATATACAAAGTGTAGAAATTGGAGAAACATATTTAGACAATACTATCTTAATTATTTTCAATTCCCTACATTTTCCTTGCAGTGCATTTATTATCCTAATTATTATGATTTTTTTAACTATTTTTGTTTAAATTATCATCTTTAAAGATGTTTTTTCCTCATTTTTAATTAAAAAACTTAAAATTAAGTCTCAAATTAATCTAATATTTCTTTATTGTCTTTTGTATGTAAATCTTAAAAGACTATTTATAAGCCAGAAAAGTCTCAAATCGACGCAATATTTTTTGCCTTAATATTTCTTTGTTGTCATTTTTATGTGTATACTAATCTATGTGCATTAAAAATTATATTTATTTTTTTTCACTAAGCGGAAGGAATACAAAAACTCTATTCTATAACTACTTATCTTATTTTACTATATATAAAAGTGAGTAAAAGCTATTTTGGATAACTTTATCCTCACATTATTATAAAAGTTTCTAAATTATCTCTAAACTTAGTACTAAATCACATCATAGCAATTAAGTTTTATAATTAATTAATTAATTAATGGACATTATTTTTTATTTCAAGTTAGATACTTAATTACTACTATTTATCTGTAACGTGCGTTACACATTGTATTGTTCACCTGAAAATTTAAATCAAGTATGAACGAAAATAATATAAAAATTATATGTAGTACAATTATTATATCTAAAACCAACATAACACTTACCTTTACTATATATAAAAGTGTAGAACTTGGAGATTTTTTTTGACAATATTACCCTCAAACATGTTTTGAATTTTCTAGATTATACTTAAACTCAAAATAAAAAATAAAAAATCATATGAAGAGTTTTTCAATCATTTTGTTTTAATCATCACCTTTAAAGACATTTTCTTATTATTCATTTACTATGCATAATGTCAAATAAAAAATTATAAGTAAATAATAATTCTCAAATAAATAAAGTAATTCTCTAGCTAACTAAGTAATATAACATAGATTACAAGCCTATCTTAAAACTTAATGAAAAATAGTACTCTTTTTTATGTATATCTCGCTTTACTCTATTTGAGTCGAATCATTTTTTTATGATTATATATATTGTTCTAACCTCCATGCAAAAAAATTGTAAATAAGTTAAAAAAGATAATGAGTCAAGACATGCGCATCGCACTTGATGCTTGACTAGTCTATATCTATATCTATATATGAGAAGGCTGGGATTTAGTTCGTGAAAAGGTAAGTTTAAAAGGCATGCGTTTGGAAGGATGTTAATTGTAAGAGAATTAAATAATTATCCTCTTGCAGTTATCTATAATTAAAATCATATTAATTATATAATTACTATAATTTATGAAGAGAAATTTCATACCGGCCGATTTATAAATCGCTGAGGTTAATAATGAATTTTAAAACATTAACATGTGATAATTGATACATTATTTAATAAAACAGTTAGTTCAATGATTTGAGATGTGGTATGATTATAATATAGGGTTTATCAATTACAACTTGTGTGTGATGAGTATTATTAGCATAAGAGGAATAAAGGTAGGATAAATTTTTCTAATGTTTCTCAAAGTTTCTGGCTTTTAATATAAATTAATTAAAGATTAAAACATAATAAAAATGAAATAAATTGAGTTATAAATTTTAATTATGGCAATTTATTAATACTCTTTCATAAAAGTGACTCTTATAATACATTAAAATTATAATGAGGGTTAAAATCCTTATAAAGTGGTTGATTGGTGATCTTTTTATGTAGTCAATCACAAATTACGTGGCTTAAAGGCTAAAAGTCTCTAACTAAATGTACTTAAAATGACTAAAATACGTACTTAAAATCCTAAAGGTGAAAATAGTTAAAGGTAAAAAAAGATAAGTTTAAATTAATTTTTAAAGTGAGTTAATTAGAATTTTAGGGAAACGGTTGAAATGAAAGGTGAAAATAAATTTGCAAGGATCATTTTATGAGAGGTTGTGTAATTTATTATGATTTATTATATTATTGTGTAATTTAAGATATTAAATATATTATATTAATTGTAGAAGAAGTGTTATATGTACATGTTGTAATTATTGTATAGTATGCTTTATAATTTTTTAATTAAACTATTAAAATGACGGTATCGTAATGATATAGAGAATTATATTTATTATATGATTTTTGAAAATTAAGTTACTAAATATGTTTATTAGTTTAATTTATTGCATTTACTTTTGTACACCTAAAATCTGATTTTGAGTGTAATTATAAATTATGAGTTTTATATCATATATGTGTTTAATTTAAGTTCTTAAATATAGTAGAATTGTAGAAGTCACATTATTTTGTTCTTGTTGTTTATACATAGAAATGTTAAAATATGATTTTGAATATAACTATAAATACTATATTAGATATGTTTTAAAATAAATAGTATTCTTCAAATTAGTTTAAACAAACAAATTAAAGATGGTTTTGAGAAGATTATAAATTGGGTATGCATTTAATATTGGTATTTAAAATGATTTAAAGGGTGACATTACTTAATGAGGAACAATTATGATATCAAATAAATATAATTGAGAATGAATGTAGTATAATGAAATTTTAGTTGAACAAACATGTCTAAAAATATTTTTCAGAAATCCAAGCTTTTAGATATAGTATGATATGATTTTAAGACAACATTCAACATATACATATTATAGCAATAGTTTCTTTTCCTTTATACAATCATAAATTCCACTAAGATTGTGGATACTATAGTTTAAACTCATGATCTTAAAATATAGATGTAAGAACTTAACTGTTGTGCTAACTTATCTCGTTAAAAAATAATTTATTTGAATTCTACGTTTATGAAAAACGTAAGATTTTTTTTCTTCAGAATATTCTAGAGTGCCCAAGTAATTAATCAAATTTTAAGTGATTAAGTGATGTGACAATCATTTATAGATTGATATTTGATAACTCGTTAAAATAATTTGATAAAATAATCTATAAAATAATTATCACGTCACTTGATCTATTAAAACTTATTCAATTACTTAGTTGATGTATAATTACTCTTTTTTTTAACAAGTAACTCTAAAAGGGAAATCATAATGTTATCTCTTCTTTTTTGTACAAAAATCATTATGTATCTTTAGTTCCTTCTATCTTACTCTTTCTAAAAACTCAATTTTCCTTTCCCATTCTTAAAGGACATAAAAAGATAAATAAATAAATAATTTTAGTGGCAGTAGAAATTTGGGAGTCCAAAAGGCAAATTAGCCCAAAAGACAAGAGTGATAGAAGTTAAAGCAATTTTTTTGGCTTTGTTATTACTTATCTACCCTTATCCTTAACTCGTTCTATTTGTTAGGATTATTATTTTTTGAGACTTTTGTTACGATTATTTTCAGAGAAGAAAATGAAGAACTTTAAAGATATGTTCATAGCCCATCGTATCATACCATGCGTTTGTTTGGCAAATCGTGATCGTATATCTCGTTTGATAGAGATTTCTATCATACAACATGATCACTCGAAAAATAGAGATTTTCATATAAGATCACATCGTACGATTGGTTTGTTTGGTAAATCTCGGTCGTATGTTCGATTTCATAAAATTTTCCAACCATACAACAGAATCAATCAGAAATTTTTTGTATCAGGTAATATTTAAACACAGTTTTTCCTTAGTATCAATGATACATCAATGTTGGTATCTGATAACAGTATGTTATAGAAAGATTCTTAAATACATGACCTTAATCAACAAATTTCAAAACGCCACTGACTATAACTGATACCGGCATTGGCCACTGGGTAAGAAGACAAAAGTTTTTGTCAAATCATATAGTTACATCGGAACGCACGCATTTCTGTCGTTTTCGGGGGTAGATAGGAATATTGATGGCTAGAAAATGAAAATGCAAATTAACTAAATGAGAAGTAAAATTTCAAAAGCAGTTGTTGTCTTATTGTGTGAGGGACCTACCAATTTCAAATTTTAATTTTATTGAAAAAGTTTAATCATATATGGGCTTGACTTGGAGGGGACTTTTGGTGCCTTTAGTAAAGTATGGGTAATTTTTTTTACGTATGTTTTAAGTATTACTCTTTGGTATAATAAAATTAAATAATGATCTCACTCTAATTTTCTTAAAGCTTTTCCATAAATACCTACTTTCTTAAGTAACTTTCTCAAATTCTTTATCTATTTTACAAATGCACCTACCCACTTTCCAAAACTACTATTTACTTTCTCAAATCTCAATATAATTACTAAATAAGTATTATACTTAAAATTATTAAATATGAACAAATTTAAAATTTAAAATTACTATAAAGTTACATTTAATTTAATATATTATATTCGAGGAGATTCCCATATCGTCGTAGTCCTGACATCATCAATAGAATTCTTATGTCGTCGTTGACGATCTAGACGTCATCAACGAAGTTTCACGCCATCGTTGGTGATCTTGACATCATCAATGAGGTTCTAGTGTTGTTATCGATGAACCTAATGCCATCAATGAGGTTTCTGTGGTGTCGTTGGCTACCTTGATGTTATTAACATGGTTCTTGTTTTATCGTCGGCAATTCCTGACGAGGTGGCCATGTTTTCGTCAGCAATCCCCATTTCGTTAAAGTGCTCTACGTACTCGCGGTTTGAATTTATATGGAGTAAGTGAAAATATATGGTTAAACTTTTATATATATATTATTTGACAAAGAAAAATCTCTACATCGTGAATAAAATAAGGTAACCTCACTAAAAAACTTTTCAGCTTTATCATTTATCACCAAATATGAAAAATCTTGAAAGCTTGTCATAAAAAATTATCACTAAACTCACCCATCCCATTCGTTCGTGAGTTCAGGACATATTTTTTATGGTCTAAACTTCAACCCTCTTTAAGCTATATTTTAGAGAATTCGCTTGGTCTACTAACAAGTTTTGATAAGCTGTTGCAATCAGACAATTCATTGAAAGAGATACAAAGTCATGTAACTAATACTTGGGTAGATATTATTAACCATGCTAACCTTGGTATGAAAGTTATGCATGAAAGTAATGCTCATAACTTTCATCTAGACCTAGCTGTTGTTGAAGCTCTATCTGTAAATGAAGAATACTTCGGTCTTAGTATATACAAGTTATTGCAAGTAAATGAGCAATAACCAATTTCTTGTTCTCTTAAGAGGGTTGGTACTGCTCATTTTTTATTTTTTATTTAAGTTCATCTTTTTTCTTTACTTCAATATACATAAGAGTTTTTTTCTATATGTTCTTCTCAGACGTATATGTTATTCTTAGTCTTTTGTGAGTTTTCTTTTTTAAAAAATAGAAAGAGAATATCAAGGTTTATTCTCACTTATGAATCTCAAACAATTCGGTTTAAAGTCTTTTACTCATTTTGCTCTCCACTGTTAAGTTCGTAGCCTTCGTGGTAACATCATCGATGTTACCTACAAATAAAAAAGTTTGTTCAAGAAGACCATATAATTCTCCATAAACGATTAATCAAAACTCTCTAGTTGTTTCTCCTAGACCACATATTTTCCTGGGGAACCAATAAATACTTCTGCTATGAAAAAAATGGTGATAAGAAACACTCCATTTTTCATGCTCTTGCTATGGTTAATAGATCCTCTTCGGATAATTCTTCTCACCTAAGGATAACAAAAATGTCACGAAGTTCTTTGTAACATTGTAAAGTTTGTTTAACTCTTTGTGCAGTTTCATAATATTCTTCACCGATGATATGAGGTTGTAGCATAGTTGACGTTGGATTTAAATGATCTACTGCTAGATAGACACCTTTTACAGCTAATCCTCTTGATAGTATGATAGTAGTATCTAAATGTGCAAATGTCTTGGTAGGAGCATGATTCGTCAAATTGTCCGCACATATATAAATTGCTTGAATATTGTTGATTTCCTACTAGATTGTGCATGGTTGTTCGGTCTAGTTTTTAACATAAAAGCTGGACTGAAATGAATCTGACAATCTTGCCATAATGAGGATTAAACCGATCAGCTATTTGCATATAAATCGAACTGACCAGACTGTAAAAATAATTGATTGATTTGGTCAGGTTTTACAGTTTATTAATATTTTTTTTTAAATTTTTCAAAAGGTACATCAATGAACTTAATAAAAAATGTTTAAAAAAATATTAAGTTTTTCATGCATTACGATAAAAAATCATAATTTAAACCACATCATGTAAACTAAATAGTAAAGAGAAATGCGAAAGGACAGAAATGCGAGAAGTGAGAAATGTGATAAAATATATATGATGTTTATGGCCGGGGAGAATAAACGGTCGGCCGATCGGTTCGGCCCAAAACGTAGGAAAATTTTAGATTGAAATGAAAGTTTTTTTTTAAATTTAAGATCGAATCGATCACTATTAACTAAAAAATTGACCAAACCAATCATTTACAGTTCAATCTGATTTTATTTGATTGATTTAGTCAGTTTTTAAACACATGTGGTTAAAATGGTTCAAATCTGTACAAAAAGGTAAAACAAAAACTGGAATGGACAGATAACGTAATGTGGATGCAATAACATTTGGAAGTTTAATCTCAATTTGGTCAAAAATAAGGGGAAGGTTTTAAATGGCACAAACGCAATAATTGGGTAATGTATTTTGTTGTTTATCCAAAAATTTACTAGGTGGTGGCATGGTCACGGTAACTACGTTTAGTCTTTTGAGTAGTCAGTGGTGCTGTGTCCACTTTTAAGGAACAGTAGTGGTTGCTGTACGCCCATTTCACGAACTTAACTGCAGATGATAAAATCACCAATCTCTGCTGGTTGTGGTTGTGTATAACATGCGCACATGGAGTCTATAGCTTAATCTCATTCCCAATTACAGTGTCTCTTCTCTCTCTAGTCTCTATAGACCCATTTCATGCTAATTGCTACATTATAGCAAGACCTTGTCTGTTTTTCTGATTTTGGGTATTTTTACTCTGAAGTCTGAATACTGGAAAAAGGTCCTTTTGTAGTGTCATCGGGTTCTCTCTCTCTCTCTCTCGCTGCTTTAGTCGACATTTTTGACTTGGTCTTTTAGCAGGAATTCTTTCGCTTCTCTTGATCTTCACTTATGGAAAATCAAGATCATAGAACGATTCACCCACCTGGTTGGTTATGGTTTCTTGATTTGATTTCCTTCTTTTTGTGTTTTTGTGTGTTTTGTTTATATGGGTTTATTGTTTTTGTACTTATTTATTTGGAAGCTGTGTTTTTGTTTCTCTGAGATTTTCTTTTGATTACTTCTGTCGCTTTTCGTTTTGGGGTTTCTTGACTGAGGATAAAATCCATTCTGGGTTTTTTAAAAAGTTCTTTCAAATGGCTGCTTTCTTGGTTATGCAGGGCATGAGAGCCACGGAGTCCATCTTTGTCACAAATGTGGGTGGCCCTTTCCAAATCCACACCCAAGTGCTAAGCAGAGACGCTCACACAAGAAGGTTTGTGGAAAAATTCAAGGTTACAGGCTGATGGAGTCTGAGGGCAGTACCCATTTGACCATTTCAGATGACGAACATCTCTCTGATGATGATCACAAATCCCCTAGTGAGTTTTTTTCTTACTTTTAAATAATTTTTTCCTTTTTTACACCATTTATTTGTCTCTTACCTTGAATAATTATAATTATTTACTTTGGTTGCATTTGGGTTTTGGTTTTTCTAAGTGTAGAAAATGAAGAATCTATGTCATGCTACATGTTTTCTCTCCAATAACTAATGTTTTTTTCTCTAAAATGAGTTGATTTCTTTTCTTTTGAATTCAATTAGGCAGAATCTGTTTATGTTGGTACATTTGGTTGTGTAGGTCCAAGAGTATTGGAGACTAGTAAAAATAAGATGGGAAGTGGTATATCTGAGGGAAAGTCTATCAGATCAGAAGATGAAGTGTTTTCAGATGCTGTTGCAGAATTTTCTGAGAGTGGACTTAGTGCAGGGGTCAGTGAACATGTGAGAGACATAGTAGATCCAGTAGCTGATGTCGAAAACAACACCCAGAATGAATCGAATCGGCCCCAAGCTTCCGAGGGCAGTGAAATCACCGGTAGGCTTTAGATTTAGTGCATGGTCTGGTGTATCACATGATATTTCTTTCTAGATATTTGTGGTTCATCGAATAGTTTCTATTCCAAAGCACCATCTTGTGTTTTCTGGTCATCATTCTTTACGAGGTGCTAAACAAGAGCTGGTCAAGTCATTGGCTTGTGCTAGATGGCTGGCTGTTTAAATAGTTTCACCCGTTAAATACTTGAAATTTGGAGTTAATAGTTTCACCCACATGATTAAGGCCTGATGGGGCCAAGCCATAGTCGCAATGTGAGCATAGGTGATGAACGAAATAGAGTTGTCCATTAGCTCAACGGTGAGTGCTTGATCTTAATAATTGGTATCGGAGTCTAGTCACGGATTCAATTCCTAAGAAAGATGCTGCTTGCCGGCAGGTAATGGGGGATTGTTGGTGGGTAGGCCAACATCCTACCACATGACGGAGCGCTATAGCCAAAATGTGAGCGCAGGTGATGAACTTGATAAGGAAATAAAGTTGCAGCTTAGTTATATTAGCAATTACTTTTAGCTCATTGGTAAGCTCTAGATCCTAACAAATAATGTTCCATGGAGTCATATGGGAAATAGCGGAAAAGAATTAATTGTGATTGATTATATAGAAGAGATTCAGAATAGTATTAAGTTTATTGCAGGGTTATCATCATGGGTGGAAATTTTGTACCCCTTGATTTAAACTTTCGAAGATTTTTCATGGTTCTTGTCCAAGTATCTGAAGATAATAGAAATCAGAGAAAGATAGGAAATGAAAAGGCCACTTTAGAATTTTGGAGGGAAAACTATAGCGAGTGAAAATTATATGTGGAAAAGAAGAATTATGAAGCCAACTTCAGAGGAGAAAACATGGATCAGAAGCTTCATTGTTAAAATGTTGTTTGTTGTATATGCATTTAACTGCTGAACAGATCTGATTTGTAATGCCAGCTGAATTTAACTTCTTGCTCTTATCACTCAATAGTTATTTTTGTGTATATCCAGATCCAATTGCATTGCCAACAAGTTTAACTGACGACAAAATGCAAAATCCTGAAGTCCCCGAAACTGTCAGGCAGATTGGTAGCGGCCTGGAAAGTTCACCTAATGATCAAAGTGTGAATGTTGCAACAGATTTTAGAACTGAAGAAGAATCTGCTGTACTACTGATTGATCAAAAGAATGATACATCAGCTGACTTATATCCTATTGAACCTGAAAAGGTCAAACAAGAGAATGCAGATAACAATAGTAGTGATAATGTGAAAAAAGAGATGGAAGAAACGAGAGATGAACATATCCAAGATATTGAGGTTAGCCTTGGTAATACATCTGGTGAATCTTCTGAGCCAGCACGAAAGATAGAAGAAACTGTATCTTCTTTTGCTGCAGCTGATGGAGTTACTCCATTAAAGAACGACCATAGCTTTCAGATTCAGTCCGAATCACCTCAAATTGATCATTGCCCTGAAGTTGAAGCTCTCAAAGCCTCTCCAAAGGTGGGTGATAGCCTACCAGAGATATCCACTTCTGGTGAGAGCAGCACTGTAAAAGACGATCAGAATGAGAATGAATATGTGCTGTCTGTGCCTGCTGACTTAAATATCTTAGACAATCCCGAGTCACTGGTGGAAGATTTTAAGGACCATAAAGGAGTGAAACCTCAGGAATCTGCATCCCTAGATGGGTATGAGGAGAGTTGTTCTCCTTCTAAGTCGAGGGAAACAAACGAAGGGCCTGATGTCTCATCTTTAAGTGAGCAAGTAGTGGAAACTGGCCCTAAACAGGAAGGTGGAATCAGCGAGCTTATTCATGGAGTGCCTGTTCAAGGAGTCGATTTATCTCAGACTATGAAGTTTGAAGAAGTCATTGTCCCTCAGATCAACGCCGCCTTTAATGATAATGAAAAGGAAGAAGAGAAACAATCATCTGCTGATGCTATAAAACCTGGGGTGGAAAACAGCCACAATCTTTGCACTTCTAACGAACGAGATGAAATTGATACTTCTAAGGAATTATCTTTGGTAAATTCATTTGATGTTACAAAATTTTCTCCTGATCTGCATAATATGGTTGCTGTGCTTGATAACCAAATGAATCTGGATCAAGAAAAGAGCGTTGGATTCGATCTTTCTGGAGATAACAACAGTGAAGGAACTGCTGGGAAAAGTACTGCCGAAGACGCAGTTTGTATACTTGAATCCCAAGTTACCAACATCTATGAAGGAGGTGATACTGGTGATCAGGAAATAAAAAAACTAGATAAATATGGTACGGTTGATTCTGAAAATGAGGAAGGCCCTACAGAGAAAAATCTTCCAATACAAAAGATTGATGGTAAGGAAACCTTCTTGGACGAAAATCTTCCAATGAAGACAGAATGCACCACTGATGTTGACAATAACAGTCCGGGAAAGTTTGGAGGGGAAGTTGTCAGTTCTGAGTCATTGCAGGAGGAAGTTGGTAATAATGTTGCTAAACCACAGCTTGGTGCGTCTCTAATTGATGTTTCAGTTGACTCAAGTAGCCAAACCGATAGTTTAGAAGGAAATTGGGGATCTGTATCAGGTAATGTTGCTTCTTGCCAAAACTATGAACTCAGACTTTTTTTTGGCTTATTGTTGATTGTTACTTCCCTACTTCCTAAAAAATGTTGTTATTAGTCTAAAATCTAACAATTGTTGCTTATTTGATAAGGTAGGTTGCTTTAGGCAGTAAAACTGACACTCATTTACAAGGAAATCGCCAATCATTTATGCTTTTAACATTGTTTTTCTATTAAGGTACCGTGTGTCTGCGGCTGACCAATTGTTTGAGAAAGCTCATCTTTCCCATGATGCTACTCATTCTTTATGCCAATATATTCTTTTCAGTACTTGTGCGCCTGAGAGAAACCAAAAAATTATAAAAATAAATATATAGTAAATAAATATATATCAAAAGATGATGGTTCAGTTTGTTTTGTTTGTTGATGGTGTATGTGGAACAGTGCTTTCAACTCAGTCAGATATACCGGCAACTGCTTCCCACGCATCAGCAGAAGCCGAGAAAAACATCTCAAAGAAGGCATCCGAGGGACAACAATCTGACAAATCGGATATCTTTGAACCACCGTCTTTCATGACATTGGTTGAACCTGGCGGAAGAAGTGGCCAAAACACTGTTGCTTCTGAGATCCAGACTCTAACCAACACGCGACAGTCGAACTCTGAATCTCTGCAAGCTGCTTGGTTCCCATCTCATACTCATGTGGTGAATGATTCAGAAGGGAGAAAGAAGAATGAAGAAATCATTGCTAAAGTGACAAACTGGAGCACAGGAAAACAACACACTCCTTTGAAGAGCCTTCTGGGTGAGGCGGCCCTCGAAAGCAAACAGAAGTCACCAAAGTGGAAGGAAAATCTAGCTCCTGTTATTCAGAAAGATGAAAAGGAAGCGGATAATAATGCTGCTGCTGCTACAACAATCAACACCATTTTTGAGCCAGAGTCTGGAAAGCGAGAGGTCGGGAAAGAGTGGGATTCTCCCGCAAGGTATCCGGCAGACATCAAGAGAGAAAAGAAGAAAGAGAAGGGAAAACCATATTGGGTACAATTCGTATGCTGCTCATCTGTGCATTAGTATAAACCCAGAATTGGTGTGTTGATCAGTTTGATATTTTAGCATAGACCTGTTATCTTTTTTGTAGTTAGATTAGCATTTTACCCATTTGTAAACTAGACCATCTATGAGTCTCCTTGGAGGAGTCTAATGGGCCTTGTGTGTTGTATATGTTTCGGTTCGTTGATCATTTCTAGCAGTTCATAATATACATTTATTTTTTTCTTATTAGTTGATCATGTTGATAAAATCTGCATGAATGTGTTGACTTGAAAGTAAATGATTCTTAGATGGGTAAATGAAGGATCTGGTTGTGTAAAAACTAGAGATAGTGATCGTAATATTTTTACTCTGAGAACATTCAAAATGATCAAAATTGGTAATCCATGTCTTTTGTCCCTCAATTTTTCGATGCCAAAGAACAGAACTATTGAGCTATTGTTCGATCAAAACCGAGCCCTAGCCGCCACGATCTCCATTTTTGCTTTACAGGGAGAGTTCATTTGGCATAGATCTCCGCCTCCGACCGCCCTTCCTCTCTCTCCTTTTTTCTTCTTTTATTCTCTACTTCCCCTTCTTATATGCTTCCCATTCTTCTCTGCTTTCCCCTTCCTCTCTTAGCTGCATCCATGAGTATCGCTCGTTCTTTTTACATATTGTTATTGTCCTGATACAAATATGGTGTTTCGGCTCCCTGTCAACGAAACCGTGTCAACGAAACCGAGTGTGGCCGGCGGAGGATTTGTGGAACGAGTCTAGAAATATCTATAATGAGCTCTTTTTTATTTGTATATGTTTGTTGTATGCATTTTTCATCATGTATGTCAATAGGTCTTTACTGGTTTTTCTTGCTCTTATATTCACTTTATTTATGTTTTGATCTAACAGTTGGTGTTAGGATCTATGATTATATCGCTGGTTTCTTGGGATGCAAAATTTTACCCTTAAGAAAAACTTTCAATGCTAAGACTTTGTGGAGCACGATTTATTGATTGGTGTTATTTTTAATTGTACAACATCATAATTTTTTGACGTTGGAAAAATGGATGAAATAAGACATATAGGACCAATTTTACCTAATTTTAAGCTCACTTCCTTGCAAGCGAACTTTATGGGATTTGGATCACCAACAAAACAAGATGTAACGTTAGACCCTCTGGCCATTGCTTTTTAACTCAATGATTCAAATGGACCTGATATGAAAATAAACAAAGATTTACAAAAGATTTTTAAAATTTTTTTCTTAAACTAATCTGAGTCATTGAGTTTTTAACCAAACCCCACCCTTCGTCGTCGGACGTTGCAGCATCGCCAATTTCTTTCTCACATAACAACGGTTGTTCAATGTTGATTTGTGAATGAGTATGGTGGTGTTGGGAATGAGTTCAAATGATCATACTCATCTTAAAAGTTTAAACGATGAGTTTGAATTAATGTATTGTCATTTAAGTCAGCATCTTGTTATTGTGCTGACATCCCTCAATAATGGTTTATATCAACGGTTTAATGAAATAAATAACGGTATTAAAATATATGACCACCAAGACAAATCTTATAAAATTAGATGATTAAATTATTTAATTGAAAGTTAGAGAAGACATGTTACATAGATAAGATCACCCATATATATTTTGCGACAAGAAACAAATAATATAAAGGGTGACGGCTGAAACAAAGTCATCCAAGTCTTGACTCTTGAGACTTGAGAGTGCCCAAACCCATTGGATGTGTGTGGGAGAATGAGAGCCAGGTCATGGGGAGTGCTGTTTTAAACCTTCCTAATCATTTCCATTCTAAAGTAACACAGACATCGACACCCTTCTTCTTCAATGTCAAATCCAAAAGCATTCCATTCTCCTCTCAGGCCCTTATTACAAAGCTCGTCTCCAAATCTTCATTATCTCTCCCCTCTACGCCTTGGGCAATCGCACAGAGCAACTCCACCAAACATGCCACCCTTCTTGTGGAGACTTTTCACGAACACCGCACCCTCAAAGTCTTGGTTTCCCAGCTCAGCAAAAGGGATTCATGTCCTTTAGAACTGCTTAGATATCATGGAGATTGGAACAAAGACCAATTCTGGGTCGTCGTTAGATTCCTCAAAAGTTCCTCGAGGTCCAATCAAATTCTTCAGGTGTCTTTTTATTTTTTACTTTATCATCTCCCTCTCTGCATTGTTTTATGCTGGTAGATATTGGAGTTTCCTGATTAATGGATGTTCAGGTTTTGTTTGGTAGTCCAGAAAATAGAACTGTGTTTATTGCTTTCGTACTCCTAGAAAAAGAAAATCTAACTAGATTACTTCAAAATTGTATTCAGACAGTCCAGTATCCATATTTGTTTTCTGGAGATTCAGACATGAATGAGATGTAATTTTTGGTTTGAATTTCTATATGCCGAGCAGTTTGTAGGTTGCAGAAGTAGCATAATAGAGAACATTCTCATTGCATTGTTTGGTGCTCTTATTAGCTGGTTGTAATTGGAGTATTTGGAATGTTTGGCCAGCTGTTTCAGATGTGGAAGAACATTGAGGAATCGCGGATTAATGAATTCAACTACGGGAAGATAATAATTCTACTAGGCGAAGAGGCTCTGATGGAACAAGCAGTTTCAGCTCTACAAGAGATGCGAAGTTGCAATCTTATAGTTTCCAATGAAATATACAATTCTATAATTCATGGTTTTGCCAATAAAGGGAACTTCACTGATGCCTTATATTTCCTTAACGAGATGATTGAAATTGATGTAGCACGAGATACAGGAACCTACGATGGGCTAATTCAAGCTTACGGAAAACATAGAATGTATGATGAGATGCTTACTTGCGTAAAGAAGATGGAATTGGATGGATGTCCACCTGACCATATAACTTATAATTTGCTTATCAGAGAGTTTTCACGCGGTGGGTTGCTCAAAAGAATGGAAAGAATTTATCAAACGATGCGCTCGAAGCGAATGGATCTGCAGTCTTCTACGTTGGTTGCTATGCTGGAGGCTTATGCCAACTTTGGGATCTTAGAGAAGATGGAAAAGGTTTATAAAAGGGTTTTGAAATCAAATACCACTATAAAGGAAGACTTGCTTAGAAAATTGGCTGGGGTATATATTGAGAATTACATGTTTTCAAGATTAGAGAACTTGGGGCTTGATCTTTCTTTTAGAGCAGGATATGACAATCTCATCGGGTGTCTGCGTCTCCTTTCGCATGCTTGCCTTTTAAGTCGAAGGGGCATGGACACAATTGTTCGGGAAATGGAAGAATCAGAAGTTCCTTGGAATGTAGCAATGGTAAACACAATCTTGTTAGCTTATTTGAAGATGAAAGATTTCAAACACTTGAGAATGATGCTGTCTGAATTACCAGGCCGTTTAGTCGAACCTGATATAGTTACCATTGGCATTCTCATAGATGCAAATAATATGGGCTTTGATGGAAATGGAACTTTAGAGATATGGAGAAGAAAGGGATTTCTTCACAAAGCTGCAGAAATGAACACTGATCCACTGGTTCTCACTGCATTTGGGAAAGGCAAGTTCCTTAGAGACTGTGAAGAAGCATACTCATGCCTTGATCCTTATGCTAGAGAGAAAAAGGTATGGACATATTTCAACCTCATTGACCTTGTGTCTAAACACAGTCAAAGCGAGCCTCAAAAACTAGCTAAATAAAGATAGTTTTGTAGATCCCTACAATAAACATTGATATAACTAACAGCACGTACTGTTTATTATCGAAAAATCGACTTACTGCTTCTTGTATTCTAACTTCTTGATGAAACCTTACTGTGGGTCATTTGTTATTTTGTGGAAAAATATGCGCTCGAAGAAGGAAATCGTCATCGTAGTAGCGTAATTAAGTAGATGGAGTTGACATTGATGCGTGGAGGAAAGATTATCAGAGAAAACAGAAAATGAAGAGGAACTGCACCTCCTTATAGTTATTGTTTGAAAAATCAATCCAGTGATCAAATGAAAGAGGAAGACTTCCATAGTCGTACTCTCTATTCATGCTTACTTATGTTCAAATACAAGAAAAACCAAGAGTGAAAAGGAGCATAAATGAGAGTCGGCTAGATTGCATTCCTGTCAGTGGAGAAAGTATTCGATACACCTGGATACTGAATATTCATTATTATTTTATATCATTAATTGTCATATGTCTAAAAATATTATATTTTATTCAGATTTTAAGGAAAGAGAATAAATAAATTTTTAAAATTTGTAAAACGTGTACACGTATTATCAAATGATATAAAGAAGAGTACTGAAAATTCAGTACTTCAGAAGTACCATAAAATTTTCCCTATCGATGACTACGTTGGTGAAGCCCTGTTATGAACTGTATGGAGGAGTGGGCATAAGAACTTTTTGCAAAAGAACTTTTTAAAAAACTGACTATCTCTTTAATTTTATGCAGATCAGCATAGCATCAACACTGGATTTCGACCAATTGAAAAAACTTGCTTGGATCTTCTCATAAGTTCAAATTTAGAGTGTATATAACCTAATTATTAGATTCAAAATCTTTATCAGTATAAACTGTATCGTATAAAATCTTAAGATCTCATGTTGAACACACCAAGAATCAAAACAGTTATAGAGCGGAAGTGTATCTGAATTCATGATGATAGATCGTTGTTTAGAGCTGAGCGGTTGACCTTCTAGATCTACACGATTCTCTAACAGAGAGTCCCATTTGATTAAGACTCTTTGTTTTCTCTCTAACGATGTGATATTAGAGAGAATAAAATGGTTTTCCGTTAATCGTGTGACCTGAAAACCATAACAACTTATAGATAATTTATCTTTTGATATTTCTGTGTTAGTTCATCATAAAAATAGAAATTACCCTAAAATCTCTACACATTAAGATTCCACAACTTATCAGATACATTAAAACTCAATTATCCAAAATCTTATTTGATCGCTTTTTATTAGGTTTGATTTTATTTGACAATTTGCAACACATAATTATTTACATATAAGTCTAATATTGGATTAAAGATCAAACAATCTCTCACTTGGACTATATGTGAAACCTTATAATTATGTTTTGTAAAAATAACCGAACACGTTCAACTTTGCTGTCATTACCGTAATGTATCTATAACTAATCTGGTCCATCAATCACACTGACATAGGATCAAAGCGGCATTCGTTACATCAATCGTAACTCAACCCATCAATGATCACGTATATCAATATAACTAAATGACATGAATTATGATGTGGATGTGTAGCATGAAAATTTCATGTAATGTGATCTTAACATGCCTATTTCTAACTGGTCTTCCTTAAACCTCAGTGAGATCAAACCATACCTGAATCAGAGTATGAATACCAAAAACTTTATTTCTGCAGAAAATAACCTTAAAATATCCATCAACTAAAATAACTGAAAAATATGCCTATATGAAAAGAGCATCTAAAATAAAATAAAAACTCTCACTAGAACTAAATATCCTCAACTGATATGACACCATGTGAACAGTGTGCTCATGAAACACCTTGGATGGCAATCCCTTAGTAAGCGGATCTGCAATCATGAACTTTGTCCCGACGTGCTGTTTAGATAACTGTCCAGTCTGAACCCTTTCTTTAACAACCAGGAACTTCATGTAATTTTGTCGAGCTCATGTTATTATTAGAATAAAGTACTACTAATTTATTGTCACAAAATAACTTTAGTGGTCTCTGAATATTGTCCAATATGCGAGCCCTGTGACAAAATTTCGTAACCATAATTCATGATTGGACGCCTCATAATACGCTATGAACTCTGCTGCCATGGTAGAAGAGGCTATAAGAGACTGTTTAGCACTATTCCAAGAGACAGCACCTCGAACAAGCAAAAAAATATAGCCCGACGTAGATTTCATACTATCTTAGCATCAAGAAAAATCAAAGTCAGTATATCCAACGATCTAATCTGATCCAACCCCCAATACGTGAGCATGTAGTCGTTTGTTCTCCGTAAGTACCGCAAGATCCGTTTAGCTTCTTTCCAATGGTATATGCCTGGATTGATTTAGTATCTGCTCAACATCCCAGTCACATACGCAATATCAGGACGTGCACAAACTTAACCATACATTAGACTCCCTACTACCGAGGCATAAATAACCTTTTGGATTTTCTTTTCCTCAAAATCATTCTTAGGGCACTAATTGAGACCAAAACTTATCTCCCTTAGCTGCATGCGTATCACCTGGTTTACAGTCTTGTATGCCATATCTCTTTTGTGATAATCCAAGAATACCCTGAGAACGATCTCGGTGTATTTGGATTCCTACTACAAATTAGGCTTCACCAAGATCTTTCATCTTAAAATGTTTTAGCTAGAAATATTTTAGTGTCATGCAATAAGTCTATATCGTTGCTGACAAGTAAAATGTCATCCACATATTAAACAAAAAAAATATGCTTGCTCCCACAGAACTTATGATGTATACGATCATCGATCAAATTTATCTCGAAGTCGAATGAGATGATCACATGATGAAACTTAAAATACCATTACCGAGATGCCTGCTTGAGTCCATATATGGATTTCTTAAGTTTGCAAACCATATTCTTTGGGTCTCTCGACACAAAGTTTTCTATTATCACCGTATAGATCGTCTCTTCAATGTCACTATTGAGAAACGCCATCTTTACGTCCATCTGATGCAGTTCAAGATTGAAATGCGTCACCAATGCCATTGTAATCCTGAAAGAGTCTTTCAAAGAAACCAGAGAGAGTCTCTTTATAGTCGATGCATTCTTTATGTGTAAGGCCATTTACAACAAGACGAGCCTTGTATCTTTCCGCATTGCCTTTTGAATCCCTCTTGGTCTTAAAAATCCATTTGCAACCAATGAGTTTCGCACCTTCTGGTAATAGAACAAGATCTCACACGTCATTGTCCTTTATGGACTTAATATCCTCATTCATGGCATCGATCCACTTTTGAAAGTTAGAACTTTCCATGGCTTGACAGAAATTGATCAGACCATCTTCCATCACACCAATGTCAACCTCATGTTCTTGGAGAAATACAATGTGATCATCTGTCGCTACACTTCTCCTCTCTTTAGTGAATCTCCTTAATGACATAGGTTCTTGAGGTGCTAGACTTTGTTCTTCTGGAACATTATCTTGAATGGAAGGTTCTTCGATATTGTCTTGTGTTGTGTCATGAGCAAGGTCTGGAACACAGTCCTGATCAATGCTAATAACACCTATGGGAATATCAACATATTCCTCTTGAAAGATAAAATCTCTAACTGTATCTCCCTCACAAACTCGACATCCTAAAAAAACTGGGCATTTCCCATCTGAAAATCGACCTAGTTGTGGGATCATAAAACTTGTACCTCCTGGATCTTTCAGAGTATCCAACAAAATAGCAACTCACCATCTATAAGTCCAATTTCTTTTCATTGGGCCTATAAGGCCTTGCCTCAGCTTGACATCCCCAAATGTGCAAATGCCTTAGACTAGATTTTTTGCAGGTCCAAAGCTTATATGGAGTTTTGGCAATCCCTTTAGTTGAAATTGTGTTAAGGATATATGTTGCAGTCTTAAATGCTTCACCCTAGAGTGATTCTAGTAAGGTCAAATGACTAATCATACTCCTGACCATATCCTTAAGCGTTATGTTTTGTCTTTCAGCAACACCATTCATAGTGGGCGAATCTGACATAGTGTATTGTGGGACGATACCGCATTCCTCTAGGAATTTAACAAACGGTCTTGGACGTTATTCGTTTGAACCATCATATCTGTCATAGTACTCACTACCATGGTCAGATCTGAAGCTTTTAATCCTTTTGTTGAGTTGATTCTCAACTTCAGCCTTAAAATTTTTGAACACATTTCAATGACTGTGACTTTTCATGAATGAGCTATATGTAGTCATATCTAGAAATAATCATCAATGAACGTTATAAAATACTATTGACCATTCCAAATGATCGAATGACCACAAATATCCATATGAATAAGTTCTAAGATGTCCTGAGTCCTGTTGGCTTCAAATCTCTTTTTATCGGTTTGTTTACCCTTTATGCAATTAACACAAACGTCAAAATATGTGAAATCTAAGAGACCGAGAATTTCATCTAACACAAGTCTCTCTATTCTTCGTCTAGAGATATGACCTAATCTCTTTTGCCATAACGCTGCCGAATTCTCACTGGTTAATTTTCTTTTAGTACATCGTGTACTTAATTGCACGGATTCTTTAAACGAAGCAATTGTTTCAAATAAATAAAGATTATTATATCCTGATAAAAAATCAGAACCAACTGAAATTGAATCACGAAACAAACCAAATTTTCCATCTCCAAAAGAACAAACATAACCAGTTTTATCTAAAACAGAAACAAAAATCAAATTCCTTCTAGAAGACGGTATAATAAAAGTTTCATCAAGATCCAAATAATATCCAATTTTTAATAATAATCTAACTCTCCTCATTGTTTCAACTTCAACCATCTTGCCATCGCCCATGTAGATGAATCTTTCAGCATCATTTGACTTTCGATAATTCAAGCAACCTTGCATAGACACACTGTTGTGAGTTGTTACATGAAAATCTATCCATCACATGTGTCCAAGAACCAAACTTAAATTAACCTCAGAACGAACCAAATTAAGAAGCATAACTTTCTCAGCACGCCAAGCGTGATAGTTGGTGCATTGCTTCTTCTTATGCCATTCAGCTCCACAGACGAAACAACCATTATCTTCTGGGTTTACCAGTTTTTTTTGTTGTTTCTTATGCGGTGCTGTATCCGCAGCTTCCTTATCATTCTTCCTTTTCTTTCCCTTGCCCATATCCTTAAAGGTAGAGGCCAGGTAAACACTTTATGTCTTATCATGTTTTACTATTTCCTCTTCCTGGACATAGTGTGAGATGAGCTCATTCAGTGACCAAGTTTCTTTCTGACAATTATAACTCACCTTAAACTGACTAAACTGTTCTAGAAGGTATATCAAAACCAAATACACAATCAAGTCCTCAAAGAGTTCAAGCCTTAATGCTTTCAACCTTGAAACAATCTGAGACATTTCTTTTCCATAATGTATTCCCTGATATTACTTTTACCTTTATACCTATTTGAAATTACGTCTGACAAGAGCGTACCAATTTTTACCTTTTCGTTCTTGACAAACCTCTTTTTCAATGTCTGCAAGGAAATCCTTAGCTGTAATTATTCTTTTAGATATAATGCCCTGAATGCTTCTGGAATGGTCTTCTTCATGATCAACATACACATGCGATTTGATCTCTTCCACCTTTCTATCTCTCTTTTATCATCAGATGTACGCTTATCCGTTAGAGGTGCAGGAGAATCAATCACTAACGTAAAATCGAGATCCATGACTCCAAGAACTATCAAGAGATTATCTTTTCAGGACTTGAAGGTTGAGCCGTTTAGAACTGGAATTGAATTGATGTTGGCCATGTTACTAGAAATAAAAATAAGCTCACATAAATCCCAAATAACAATAATATATTCAAACAAAAGTAAAAAATAACTCATCTCAAGACACCGAACACTCCATTAATATTTTTGGCCAAAATTATTAACTTGTAAGTGATGTCTTGATGTGGTAATCAAATAATAATGATAGAGAACATATCGAACAAGAAACATCTTTTGGGCCGATTTATTGTTCACATATAAAACTGAATAATTATCACGTATTTATTATCATAAGCATATGTATTTCTATCAAATATTTTTCTACCTTTGGGCTGGTAAAATTCACATAAGTTACACGCACATATATATAACTTTTTACATTTTAAGATAAAATTAACTTTTAGAAGAGATGTCACTTTGGCGATATGTTGTTTCAATTAATTCATCTCAAAATATATGTAACATACTAATGTTTGAAATTAAAATTGTACCATAATTAATCCTTAAATTAATTAATAAATAATTAATTTTGTGATCCTCAAAATTTTCTTTGAAAGTATTTTATCCAAAAATCAAAACAATTTATTAGATAATCCTTTAAAAATTATTTTGAAATTATTTTAACCAAAAAAACCAAAAATAATCAAATCAATTTAATGAAAATCCTTAAATTAAAATTAACTTTATGATCCTTCAATTTAATTTAAAAATTGATCCATAAAATTAATCTTAAATTAATTTATAAAATAATAAAAATTATTTTTTATTTAAAAAAAGGGGGTGGAGTAACCCAGCTTATTCTTTATGGCTGTGGGCAAGCCCATAACCTTTTCTTTTCCGAAGAAAGGAGGGCTGGGGATCCAGACCTTGTTTAATGGTTGTGGGCGACTTCCTTAATTTTTTTAATAAACTGAATTACTTTATGTTCATGGGTCAACCCGACCCGTAACATGTCAAACCTTTGGGTTTCATATTCTTCTTCCTGGCAAGTGACTGGTGGCCATGGCCGCCGCCAATCCTTGTCATTGAGGCCAAGGCCACGACTTTTTCCTAAGTTCAAAATTAGAATGTATATGACCTAATTGTTAGATTCAAAATATTTATCGGTATAAATTGTATCGTATAAAACCATAATATTTCATGTTGAACACACCAAGAATCAAGATAATTATAGAACGGAAACGTACCTGAATTCATGATAATAGAACACTATTTAGAGCCAAGCGGTTGACCTTCTAGATTTACACTATTCTCTAACAGAGAGTCCCATTTGATTAAGTCTCTCTGCTTTCTCTCTAACAATGGGATATTAGAGAGAATAGAACAGTTTCGCGTTAATCGTGTGACCTGAAGACTATAACCACTTATATATAATTTATCTTTTGGTATTTTTATTTTAGCTCATCAGAAAAATAGAAATTACTCTAAAATTTCTACACATTAAGGGTCCACAACCTATCAGATACATTAAAACTCACTTATTCAAAATCTTATTTGATCACTTTTAATTTTATTTAACAGTCTACAATACATAATTATTTACATATAACTCTAATATTATATTAATGATCAAAGGTTAATAAGGCTCATCATTGGTATAAGATGGTATGTCCCGTCTTGATATTTTTGGTCCCATCTCAGGCTTCTCTTTGTTATCGTTGGTTGTTGACCAGTCAACGCGATGACACGAGATTGGGGAAAAGACTCTTCACAATCCTATTTTGTGGGTCAGGTCCTCGCGACAGGACAAACAATCCCACTATAGTTCTTTTTCTTAATTAAGATAATAGTCCTTTCAGTTTGATCAGTTTCTTATACCCATAACAACATTTTTTGTTTATGTAAATAATAAATGTCATTACATATTTACAACCAATTATCACATCGAGTTACAACCAACTATTTCGGATTTGAGTTATGAAATCCCTGACGTCCAAATATTTGCAATATACATGAAGAATGTAGTGTAGATACAAGATAAGGGAGTGAATGGAGGAGATGATTTTTTTTCTTCTTTTATTTTTACGAATAATGGTGATTTTTGGGTGGTTGAAGGAAGATTGAATATGGTATTACCCAATTGAGGATCGTCGTTGGCTTTTAACTGAGGTAAATAGACATTTTGGTTAAAATTCCCGCTTTTAATACCTACTCACATAACGAGTCATTTAACGGTAAACCCTAGTACCGGTACAGAGAGTGTTTTAACCATTAGATCATCCTAAGAGGCATGATCTAATGGTTAAAATACCCCATGAACCTCTATTGTAGATATTGTCATTTTAGACTCAAGTGAGTAGATATTTGTTATTAGTTATTAATAAGGTAATAGATATTGTAATAAATATTTAGGATAACGTGCCTAAATACTTAATCCAAAAATTAAATATTTACATATAACTTATTGTTACTAATTACATTTTCGAAACCTTTAATTTCTTTTTTCATAAATAAATATTTTGGACGACATAAAAAATAGAGTAAATAATTATAATAAGAAGACTAAAAAATTTAAAGGTTTCTAAGCTGTAATAATTATTTAATCCATTTTACATGTATTTTAGAATATTTATTTATGTTAGCTTTTTTTAAGGTTTTTGCTGGGTTTCATGGATGTAAAAGTCAAATTTTAAGGTGGAATTCACAAATATATATTGTAGAGTTACCAGAATATATATAACCTCTTTGTTGAATCTTTAATCTCTCTAGTTAAATGGTTTATGACTCCCCAACGCCCAAATATTTGCAATATCTAATTTTCGTTATTTTAATCGTTAATAGTTTATTTATGATATTTGTTTTAGAGAGGAAAGTGATTATTAGTAAACTAATAATATTATTAATTTATATAATACGCTATTTAGAAAAAGTATTTTTATTAATCAATTGTTGAGAAATAATTGCTGCTTAATTAATATAATGGTGTGTTTTTATTACAGCAATAAAAATAAAAATAAAATGTTTTATATAACGGGCAATCAAGATATTTGGCCGCCACAATTAATATTAATAAAAAAGTGTTTTCATTAACAATTTTTTTATTAAACAATCTCCATTAATTAATATGAGGGAGAGCATCAAGAACATGTTACTCTAATGATCTATTTGGAACATCCTGATTTAAGTGAATTTCAAATCATTATAGATTTGAAATGAATTCCTTTGTTTGAAATCTCAAGAATTTGGAAGGATTTTAAATTCAAATGAAATTGAAATCCTTAATCCAACCTGAATATTTTCAGGTTGAAAATGGACAGATTTGGTTGGTGGGATTTGGTGGAGATTATAACCAAATGGGTTGCTATACAAATATACCCTTTTTTATGAAATGGCTTATAAGATGTAATTTAATCATATTCAACTCTATGCATCATCTCCAAAGCTTTCTCTCTCTCTTCCTGTAAAGAAAACCACAGTTTTTTAAAAGAAATCTCGATGCAACATCATAGTAGGAGGGTTGTGAGATAACCAGTTCGCTATAAACTAAAAACACATGTACTAATGTCAGATATTAATAAGGACGATCCATTATCTTATTTCATTTTGTTCCTTTTTGGTTTTATAGCTTGTATAAGGGCTTTAGGAAAAAAATTTGAGTGTAGGTGCGTCATGCTCTGTGTTCCCGACAGCTTTTCATTTTGGTTAATTTTTCAGAAAAAAAGTTGAAAACCAGGTGACCCTGGTTCTTAATAACGCTACATTATACGGTACAATAATTTGTTTGTTATACTGGTATTGAAAAACTTTTTTGTTTGGTAGTATTTGTTGATTCTGGGTAAAAGATCATTCCTAGGTGTTGAGAGTTTGTTTCTGGACAAGGCAGTTCAGGAATTCTTGATTTCAACTATTTTCATGGTTATGGAGTTGCATCTCAAAAAGAGTGACCGGGGGGGGNGGGGGGGGGGGGGGGGGGGGGGGAATACGTAGTGAATTGATTCCTAGTTTTGTAGGTATTGATTCCTAGTGTATTTCATTCCTGCTAATGAATTATCTTTTTTAAAGTGAAAATTTACTAAATTTCACATTTTTGAATTGAGGGCATAATCGTTAAATAAGTTGAACTCTATTCATTTCCTTTTAAATCCATAACATTTCCAAACACAGATATTCAAATCTCTTTCATTTTAAATCAATTTAATTCCAAACAACAATAATGATTTTAAATCATTTCATTTTCTTTACTTCCAATTCCAAATCATTTCTATCTTAAAATTGGTTCTATAGAAAAAAATAAAGATAACAAAACTTAAAAAAACCTATCCTATTTCTCAAAAAAAAAATTGCAACCAAAATTATTCCTCGTGAGTGCCGGCAAATTTTTGCTGTAATTTTCATGAAGCTTGTATAATATGTACTCTATATATAAAATATATTACAGTTATCACATATGTATATATAATATATAATGTATAGATTATATACAACTGAAATTTGAAGCAAGTAGGGCGGGGTGGGAAAAATTCTGGAGTGCGTGTGTCAGTGGCTACTTTTAATTTTTTTATACTTGTGATTATTTTTTATGATTTTTTAAACATGACATATTTATGAAAATTACTAATTAATGAGGGCCAGTTGGGTCAAGATCGCTTATGATGAAAATATCAGTTCTTTTATTAAAATTAGTTAAGTTACACATGCGGTGTACGTGATATTGTATGCTTTTTATATTTTGATTGTTTCTCATATATTATTTATCTATTTAAATAAAAAATTAATCAAAAATATTTTTTAATAAATAAAATTAGAGAATAATATTTTAATTTTTATAAATCTTACTCACCAAGATTTCTCAAAATAAGTTATTTATGTTACAAGATCATACGCGTACAATCTAGGGTACATTTTTTACTTTCATATTTTTGTATATTACTTTTTTAATTATTTGTGACAAATAAACAAATAACATGTTTTGTTTTTTTAAATGATTGAATTTTCCAAATTAAGAAGAAGGAAAAAAAGTAAAAAGTCTCATAAAGATATACACCACAATTATGAGAAAAATAAAAAAAGAAAATTTGACAAATAATAATACACCATTAATGGACTCAAATTGTGATTTAGAAACTATAAAATAATGAGTAGACAAAGTTGCCTAAAAATTATTCTCATTCTCATCTCACTTTTAATATATTAAAGATGTTTAAATCTGACCTAAACGGGTTCGATGAGAAAAGAATCTTGAAATTTGATATAGTGAGGGGATTGGTCCCCTGATATCGAGATGAGATTGAACCTGTTGGTACTGGTAGGGATCAAGTGGAAGTTTGGGATCATGATTTTTTATAACTTTTATATCATAACGTTATTCCAGTCTGCCTAACTAGGTTGACCTTTAAATTAGTAATTGAAAGTTGTTCAAGGGGTTCTAGTTCTAGTTCTACATCTATGAGTGCTCAGAAATCAAAACACTCTTTAGAAAATAGTTTGGTCAGGTAGGTTTTTCGTCGAATAAATGTCATCTCACCCATCTACATCAATGCATACGAACAATGCATAATCAAAATAGAAGCATATAACAAATTTACGAAAGCATGTAATGTATGCTTATAGAAGGTGTTATTCATTAGTGATTTATAAGTTTAGGATTCGAACCGACAAACTTGAAATTTAGAAAATTAACAGTGAGCATAAATTTTCACGAGCAAGAAATGTTTGATACCATCTATTTTTCATCCGTAGATACTTATAAAGAGATTGAGAATAGGACGATTAAAAGGGTTTCTAAGAGAATATATCATTTAAAAATTGTATTTTGTTAAATAATAACAATAATAACAATAACAATAATAACAATAATAATAATAATAATAATAATAATAATAATAATAATTAGGTAAATAATCGTTTCACAAAAAGTCAACAAAATTATAAACTACAGTTATTATAATATCTTCAACATATATTTCAATGTGACTAGTGGAAAATACGTGTTTCGCACGTGTTAAATTAATCTAAAATAAATGCATGATTTGAGATTAATATTAATTATCTTTAAAACTTGTTGTAATCTTTCCATACATTAGTTTATTTATAATCTTTAAATCGTAATATATAATATTGCTATTTGAATAATATTGAAAATAATTTTACTCCATCAATTTGTAATATTCTTAAAAAACATCATATAAGAGATATATAATATATAATATCTTTCTCTAAATTCATTGATATGAAATTTTCATGTTCTGATATCATAATTATTACAACAGGATCAATTTATAATTATTGATTTAAAAATAAAAATTCATTGTACAAAAGATCTGGAATTTTATCTTGATAAGGATTCATTTATAACTTTATAATATTATCAAACTAATTAGTTTTACTAACAATTTAAAAATAAATTATCATTAAATAAAAAATATAATTTCATTAGATGAAAAAAGAAGTGAAATACCCAAATTGTACTATATTTTAGGAGGTTGTAAAGGGATAAAGGGAAAAGTTAAGAGTTTCTCTCATTTAAGGCTCTTTTAATATAGTAAATGTTTTAGCCAAAAACTTTAACAGTACAGATGTCGGTCTTTCTTGTTAAATGTGGGAATCCTTCTTCCAGTAGAATTTGGAACAGTGATGCCATATGTGTTCTTTCCTTTTTGCTGAACGTCCTCCTCTTCCTTGGTGGATCTCCTCACGACCTCGACGTCTGCAAAACACAGACTCTTGAAATTATGTCTACAAAGTAAGGTATAATAATTATTTATGAGTAAACAGTTATTTCTTTGATATTTATGTGTTATTTTATTTTATGAATAAATAAAAAAATTTCTTTAATTAAAGTGTTTTTGGAATTTACTTAAATCCTAAAACTTTTATCAGTGTAAGAAGAGTAAAGATTGAGCGGTCTTTCAGACAAATTTTTTTGAGACAGTTCAGAATATTACTTGTAGTCATAAGATTGACTACACAATCGAATTCAATTATGACTGTTAGGTTGAACCAAAGGATGCTGGTCTCGCGGTATGAGAGTGGAGACTCTAACAGTTGACGTAGACATGTTATAGAACATATTGAGTAGACTAGTAACCAATTAGTTTAGAGCAAAATTGTTTATCTAGTTCTAAATCTAATCGTTACACCTTAAGAGTATTTTCATAATTACTTTAATCCTGACGTGAAAATGAAACTTGAGTTAGTTACTTGCGATCTTTGATACGCCAAATGAGTGAGTTTGAGTTGTCAGACAATACCTCGGCTGCTGGGAACGTGATTAAACTATGTTGGAGTTGCGTAACTCATAGAGATGAAATTCGTGGGAAGATTACAAAAATAACAATATCATCTTATGCTTTATTGATAAGTGTGTGAATAAATAATTGGTTAATAAGACAGAGTGATCTATATGAAACACTTCACAAATATGTTTTTCTTATTCACAGTCAATAAAAGAGTTAAGGTAATAATAACTAGAGGGGTAAAACGATAATTTTATATCTCAATCTTGTTACTGATATTCACGAAGGGTAATATCATAAAATATTTGGTGGACTGTGAAATAAAAATGTTTGTTTGCACCAACAGAAAATATAGCGCGCATGAATCGAGAGTTTATTCGGCATCAGACCTATAGTGGAGTCGTACGATATCGGGATTAAATAGGCCGAAATTTTTTGAAGATAAATTAGTTGTATATTTGAATCCCATAGATTTGTTCACGTGGATTGATTCGGTCTCAGGAGTAACTCATAAAGACATGAATAAGAAATAAAGTCAGTTGGACAAAAAATGTGTTTTGGACCAAGGTACACTTCTCGAACCTCATATGAGATAAGTGTCATCACTATAATAGTGAAGACCAAAATTAATGTTTAAATTAATTATTTAATTATTATTAAAATTTGTAAATAAAATAAATTAATTAATTGATAGGAATCAATTTAATTCATCAATTTGGACATAATTTTGGCTCTAGGAAAAATGTCAAATTCGCACATCATAGTGCCGGGAGAATGAAAATTTCGATTTTATCATATATGGGTATATGGGTAAATTCTATAATTAATATATAATGGATTGCATTAGAGTAGCATCCCTGACCTTAACCATAGTGTGTTAAATCAGAGCAGAAAAATGTTTCTCTCACCCTCCATCACTAGTTGCCGCTGAAAACACTAAGGACAAGAGAGAATTTTATTTTCTCTTCTACAGTTGTTTTGAGAGCCCACACTCAATTTCTACCGATATCCTTGAGAAATATACTTCTGGTTCTAATGGGTGGGTTTTGGTACGAAGATCAATTACTAGTTCTGCGAAGAAAGAAGACGTGAGATAAAAATTAGATCCCGCCAAATCTGAAATTCTCCATTAATTGAAGATGTATAAATTATTTCAATCCCTTCTAGATACATTTTTATGATTATGCATGTTCATTGATTGGTTTGTGTTTAATTGGATTAAACGTTGTATGAATTTTTTTTGGAATTCCAACTATGAACTTGTCACGGTTCATTAATTTTTCTTCAAAATATAAAACCCGATCCTACTACTGGTATAAAAGCCATGTTTTTTTGAATATGCATATTATATATCTAAACGTATGTATAGATGAATATGATGATATCAGCATATAACTTTTCTATGGTAGATTTAAAACATGTTTGAATGTGCTTTATGAATAGATCCCGATCGATTGACTCTTGGTATTCTTTTTCAGTTTTAGAATTGATGTAAGTCAAAATTGTAACTTATGATTTTATGTAATTTAATTTTGCAAAGAGTTGTAGCGTTAAATTCAAAGTAAACCCATCATCGAATGAATCCCGTGAAGCAACCATCTGTAGCCGCCATTCGCCATGTCGTCCACCACTCACTGCTGCCATGCCACCGCACGCCGCTCGCCGATGTCGTGCCGCTGGCCATGATCGCATGTTACCGTCTGTTGCTGCGTGCCATCCCTGGTTGCTGTGCCGTCAATGGGGTTTGGAATCCTTAGGGAATGACACAAGGGTTTTGGAAACCCTAGCGCGCCTAAGACCATGTTGGGCCTTGGAATGGCGTGGACCCATCAAGCCTGTTGAGGTTTTAGATTGAGCAAGTGTTGCTTGGCCCAAATGATTCGAAGGGACTTGGGATTTGATTCCAAGCTCAATCCAGTCCCTAAAAACTAAATTATTTAATGTGGTAATTTTTTGACACTAACTAAATTTATTTTGTAAATTTTTTTAAATAAATCGATTGATTAATTTACTTGGTAATTATTTATCAAAGTAAAAATTATTGAAAATTTAATTTTAAATTAAAATTTGTAATTTGGAAATGGCACTGGACCTTGGTGAAGAGTTACAAAGAGGTGAGACTTCTTGAAGTGGAATGAAACAATTACATAGGCAATGAAGAATAGCTTTTAAATTATTATAATTTATTATTCTTTTTATGAGTTGTAATTAGAAATGAGCCATAGAGAGGCTAATTTTGGATGTATGATTTATTATTGATCTCACATCCTTATATAACATGCCATATACGAATAGAGATATGCCAATATCAATTGCATGTAACATGTACATGCATCATTGTGTAGTTTAAATTTATAATTTTAAATTGTCATTTAAATTTATAAAAGTTTATAATTTTTTAATTATATATTTTTTGAAAGTTTATAAAGAGTTATGTTTTTGAAAAACAAAGAAAAATCTATTTTTTTTCAAAAATTAAGTGGGATGGTCGTTTATGTTGAGACATTCTCAAGGTCCCCAATGCAAACTTGATCATGACACGATGAATGGTTTAGAGCCGCCCTAACGGTCCTCTCTTTAGTGGGAGAAACTTGAGAATCATGTCGCTTTGAGTCATCGAGTTGCTTGCGAAACTAAAGCTTGTAAATGAAGTGATGATGCAGGGCCGTCCCTAGACCGACCGTTAGTTCAGAGCGACCTTTAAAGCCGATGCGTTGGTTAACACTTAGACTGAAACACATTGGACTTCTCTCATAGGAGCTAGTCAATGGGGTTAAGGTGACCAAAGCCATTGGTGATTGATTGAGCTAGACGTAGTGACATCTTGAGAAGTTAACCAAACGAGAAGAGTCCCGATGCGATAGGAGGTAACTTGGGCATTGTCTCTAGATGAGACGAGCTATCGTTGTTGATCGTAACATCATGGAAGAAATTTGTTTTTATCATATTTTTTAAATATTTAAGTATTTTGCATCATGCATCATACTTTCCTAAATGTTTAAGTATTTATTTACACCGATTTATTTATTCTTTTCAGTAATCATGTCATTATCCCCACTCTCAACAATCTTGAATGCAAACAAAGTCACTGATGAAAATTACGTGGATTGAAAGCGTAATCTTGATATCATGCTGACAGTAGAAAAGCACAAGCTCGTGCTCACCACCCTTTGTTCCCTTGAGCCTATTGCTGAATCGACTCAACAGGAAAATGATGCCTATGCTTCTTAGCTGCGTTTTGATGAGATCGTCATGTGTCACATCTTGGCATCAGTTAGTAATGTGTTGTAACAACAACATCAGAACATGGAGACCGCCGTTGATTTGAAGTTGAACATCACCGATATGTTCGAGGATTAGGGTTGAGCCAAACAGGCTGCTGTGCGGAACTTCATGAACTGCCGATGAAACCCAAAACTCCTACCAGAGAACATATGATGATGATCATTAGTTATCTCAATAAGAGGGAGATCATGAGAGCTGAGATAGATGGCGAGAGTCAAGTTGATATGATCTTGTCCCTGCCAAACACTTTTGTGAACTTCAAACTTAATTATTCGGTAAATAAGTTGAGGTACTTTCTTCCAGAACTCATGAAGGAGTTGTAAACTGTTAAGACCTTGTTTCTAAAGGGCAACATGAATAATGGAGAGGCAAACTTTACTGAAAGTAAGCCTTCCACCTCTGGTGCAAAAAAGAAACACAAGAGAGGCCCGAAGAAAGCTAAGAAGGTGAACTTGAAAGCTATGAAAGGCAAGGGCCCCGCAAAAGTGGACAAGTTGAAAAATAAGTGTCATCATTGCATAGTCGTTGGTCATTGGAAACACAACTACGAGGATTATCTGAAGGAGTTAAAATCCAAATGTACATTACTTATTACTGAAGCTAGTTATGTGGCCGACTCTACTTTTTCATGAATTGTAGACTCTGCAGCCACTAACCATATTTGTTGATCCCTACATGAGTTCAGGGAAAGCAGGAGGCTTAACAAGGGCGAGTTCAGCTTCCATTGGGAAAATGGAGTACTAGTGTTGCCAGTATCGTTGGAACTATTAAATTGTTATTTGAGAACAATTATTTAGTTTTGCGTGACGTTTATCATATCCCAGTTTTTGGGGAAAACCTCATTTTAGTAGCAAGGATTTTCTTTGGATTTCAGTGATAATGATATTGATATTTTTAGAAATGAATGCTTAATTACTACTGCACGCATGATAAACAACTTATTCTATGTAAAACTAAAAGTTCCAATGATATGTCACTGAAGTATATACTGATTTACCAAGGGATAGTAAAAGGTTCAAGTTTGATTCAATCGATCTAACCTACTTGTAGAACTTGCGACTTGGTCACATTAGCCTAGATAGGATTAAAAGACTTGCAAAAGATAATCCATTGAAATTTTAATTGTGGGATCATTACTTACATGTGAATCTTGTATAGAAGGTAAAATGACCAAGAAAGGTTTTTCAGCAAAGGGTGAAAGAGTCACTCAATGCCTTAAAATCGTACATAGTGATGTATGTGGGCCATTGAATATCCAAGCAATGAGGGGTTATAAATATTCTGTAACTTTCATAGATCACTACTCATGTTTTGGATATGTTTATCTAATGCGTCAAAAGTCTAAAACCTTTGAAAAGTTCAAAAAGTACAAGGCTATGGTTGAGGAGTTTGAAGACTTTCTTAAGGAAGAAAACATTCTTTCTCAATTTACAATACCTGGCACTTTATAACAGAATGGTGTGTCAGAGAGAAGTAATCAAACTCTGTTGGAAATGGTTAGATCCACGATGAGTTACTCATCCCTCCCAGATTCATTTTGGGGATATGCCTTGGAAACATAGGCATATATCCTAAACCAAGTTCAGTCAAAGACAATGCCTAGTACATCATATGAAAGATTTTGTGGACAAAAGTCATTTGTAAGCCACCTTAGGATATGGGGATGCCTGACACACGTACTGAGAATGAAAAGAGGCTAGTTGGCCAGTCGATCAGAATTATATATGCTTGTTTGTAAGATATCCCAAGGGAACGAAGGGATACATCTTTTATAGTCTGACCGACTAGAAAACATTCATGAGCACGAATGCACATTTTCTTGAAGAGGACTACATAAGAAGTGTGAAGCCGTGTGCTAGAGGAATTATTGAGTGGGAGGACACCAACTCCCCAATCAGGACTTGTTCCCGATTCAATAATGGAAGAACCACACCAGGAGCCAGAGCCTACAGATCCCCGATTCTCGATTCAATAATAGAAGAACCACAGCAGGAGGTGGAGCCTTGACGTAGTGGCAGGGTTGTGAGATAACTTGATAGATACATGTCTTATGAAGATGCCTTAATAGTAGTCTCAGATAAGGATCATGATGTACATGTTTCCTACTTACAGGCCATGGCTGATCTTGAAGCTAACCTGTGGCAAGACACCATGAACGTCGAGATACAATCGATGTATTCGAACAGAGTAAAAAAGCTTATAGACCCACTTAAAGGAGCAAAACCTGTAGGGTGTAAATGAATTTATAAGAAAAAGAGAAATCCAGATGGAAATGTAGAGACATTCAAAGCTAGGCTTGTAGCCAATGGCTACACCCAAAAGGAAGGTATTGACTATGAGGATACCTTCTTGCAGGTGGCTTTGCTTAAATCTATCTGAATCCTCCTGTCCATTGCTACTACCCTCGTTAATGAAACCTGGTGGATGGACGTCAAGAATGCTTTTTTAAATGTCAATCTTGAAGAGCGCATTTATATGGCTCAACCAGATGGGTTAATGAGGAAAGGCCAAAAGAGCAATGTTTGCCAACTTCTAAAGTCCATTTATGGACTTGAGTAAGTGTCTCATTCGTGAAATATCAGGTTTGACGAAACCATCAAGAACTACGGTTTCAAGCAGTTAGTGGATGAACCATATGTGTATAAGTTGATACACGAAAGAATGTGGTTTTTTTAGTCTTGTACGTGGATGATATTCTACTCATTGGGAATGATGTAAAAAAATTATCTGATGTCAAGATTTCTCTTGCAAAACAATTTGATATGAAAGATCCTGGAGAATGTGCATTTGTCTTGGGTATTTAAATCTTTCAAGATCAGAAGAACAGACAATCGGCACTATCTCAGTATGCAAGACTCTAAGAAGGGATATTTTCTCTTTAGACATGGAGTCACCCTCTCCAAGGAGCAGTCTCCCAAGACTTCTCAAGAAGAGGAATACATGAGAAAGGTTTCTTATGCCTCAGCCGTAGAAAGTCTCATATATAGAATGCTTTACACTAGTCTAGATATTTACTACGTAGTGGGCATGGTAACTCGTAGAATGATGTCAAGTATATTCTCAAGTATCTTAGGAGAATGATGACTACATCCTTATGTATCCAGGTATTGACCTGAATACGACAGGTTATACCGACTCCGATTTCCAAGCGTACAAGGATTCTAGGAGGTCCACATCCTGATCGGTGTTCATCCTGAATGATGTAGTGGTATGGAGAAGTACCAAGAAATCTTACATTGCTGATTCTACCATGGAAGCTGAATGTGGTGGCTTGTGAAGCTGCAAAGGAGGTTCTCTGGCGTAGAAAAATCCTAAATACTCTTGAAGTCATTATAGATGCTGACAAACACATGACACTTTATTGTGATAACAGTGGGGTTGTAGCAAACTCGAAGGAACCGAGAACCACAAAAGATACAAACACATAGAGTGAAAGTACCACCTCATCAAAGAGAAAGTTCAGTGAGGAGATGTTCAAGTAACACACATCGACGGTTAACAACTTGGTAGATCCATTCACGAATACTTTAAGGAGTAACGTCTTTGATGGTCATCTGGAGTAAATGGGGATACGAGATTGTACACGCCTACTTTAGTCCAAGTGAGAGATTGTTGGAATTATATCCATAGAGTAGGGTGTAATAATTATGTATGAGTAAACAATTATTTTTTTTGACATTTATGTATTACTGAATTTTATGAATAGATTGAAAGTTTTCTTTAATTGTATGTTTATAATTTACTCAAGTCCTGAAACTTTTATCAACGTAAAAAGAATAAAGATCGAGAAGTCTGTTGGAATCGCGGCGAGCGCAATAGAGGGGTGGGTTTCAAAAATTTTATTGATTGAAAAAAAATCATGACGCCACAGATCCCAAAATTTTTTTTTTGTTAAAAATAAATTTTCTACACGGATCCGTTATATATCAATACATTAAATAAAAAGACCTTCAAAGAAAAGAATTTTACCTCTTAAAGTCTATCAAACGTGATCGCTGTTTTCTAGTAACAATAACGAACGTTCGATTCCACGATGAACATACTTTGAGATCCACACCAATCCTCAAACACACTAAGATTTGTGTGGGCATGTCGAATGAATCAAGAAAAAATTATATTTCTAGATGTACTCAACACATGAGATTTAGAGATTTGAAAAAGGATTTTTTAGACAACTCAGAGAGAGAATTAGAGAATTCACAGAGCTTTGATTAATTGATTAATCAGTCAAATGTTTTTTTAGGCCAATAGAATATTATCTATATATATTCTAGGCCAAAGCTCATAAGGTTTAGGGTTTTCATAAAATAATAAATTAATTACAAATATGCCATTACAGTGGCACCCACTATAGTGTGACATGCACCACTGTAGTGTCAGGTGGCACTATAGTGTGTCAAGCACCATTGTAGTGCCATGTGGCACTGCAATATGTCACGCCAATCTCTGATTCAAAATCAGTGATTGGCATGTGGCAGTCCGATATACCACGTGATAATTTTTTCAAATCTATTATTTAATCAGATAAATATATAAATATCAATTATTTTAAAATTAACTTATCTGATAGCACCTATCAACTAACTTATCTATTAATTCAAAACTAACAGATTAGTTAATTTAAATTTAAATTATTATCTTATAATAATTTAATATTATTTAATTTCATAAATCAAATATGATGTCTCATCATCGATTAATTCAGAACTAATCGATATATAGTTAATTAATTGTATTTTTTGAAAATTATAATAATTAATTTAATTAATTAATTCTCAATCAATTAATACACATAATTATCACATAATTATATACTTGCTCCGGAAACTTAATTATATACAGAGGTGCCTTGGGGACCACAGACCCATAATTCTAAGCTTCAATAAATCAGATTATTAATTAAACTCTTTAATTAAATAATCTTATTTATCAATTCTATTAATACTTCGTTATAAATATGGAATTGTAAACCTAGTAATTACATAATATATTCGCAGAGTAATCTCGTCTAGTCCATTGATATAATCACTTCATATAGTTATGTCCTCCAATTATTGGTTTGTAAATTAGAGCTTGTCAAAATTATAATTCTACCCTTCTAATTACCTCTTGATCCTTGAGTACCATTAGTTCACTAGTGAATGGTCAATCTATAATCATATTATAAATTTGAGCTCAATAACCATCTAGTTCCAGAATTAATACTTATGAGAACTAATATATGATCCGTTAGGAAAACTTGGATTCCAAATCTTATAAAATAATATTCTCAGCCATGCATGTCATTGAATCTCTAAAACAAAAATCACTAGCCTATTTTACAAATAAACCTTAACCAATAAATTAAAAGATTCAATAAACATGTATAGAAGTTCATGACTACTCACGATTTAGACTGATCTACATATGATCATCTGATTGATATGTATTAAATATTTATGATAAACAATAAATTAATAAATATATTAATTCACATATGTCATGTCCTATATAATCTAATCATATAAAATACATTCATTAAGATGTCTATCAACATCAGCGATCTGGATCTAGATCACATGTATACAAAATGCTTAGCGAACTGTACTAGTAATCATTCATTAAATGTTCCATACTTTACTATGTTGCATACTATTTTATTCATTATCTATGATCTTAATCCTCTCGTACTAATACAAGATTATAGTCTTATTAATGAATATGAAATTTTCATATATTTATACAAATTGATAAGGTGATGGATCGCTTCAGTATGCAAGACTTCAAGAGGGGATATTTTCTCTTTAGACATGGAGTCACCCTCTCCAAGGAGCAGTCTCCCAAGACTCCTCAAGAAGAGGAAGGCATGAGAAAGATTTCTTATGCCTCAGCCGTAAGAAGTCTCATGTATGCAATGCTTTACACTAGGCTAGATATTTACTACACCATGGGCGTGGTAACTCGTTTCCAATATAATCTTAAACTCGAGCATTAGAATGTTGTCAAGCATATCCTCAAGTATCTTAGAAGAACAAGGACTACATGCTTATGTATTCAGGTATTGACCTGAATACGACATTTTATACTGATATGAGTCTCACCGTGGCTTTGCAATGAAACCCGATAACAATGATGAATGAAGAACCCAAGGATCGCTTTTAAAGAAGAACAAACCCCGACCCATTTTCTATGGCACAAAGAGAGCCTTAGATATAAGACCTAAGACCCAAATTGATGCTTCGAAAAGAACCAAATGTATGGTTTAGACGCCACACTCAAGAACAAGAAGGAAAAGTGAGTGATAAGTCTAGGTTTTAGACTCCACAAGAATATTCTTGATAAGTCTGAAAAAGTTCTAAGAAGAACCAAAGAGAAAACTCTCACAAAGAAATTATATTGATCAAAGTTTTTCTAATACATTGTGAAACCATGCTTAAATAGAAAAACTAGAAGCCTAAAGAGTCTTAAAGTGTTTAAATCACCTAAACTAAATTTAAAAGATAAAAAAATATTAATTACAATAAATAAGGAACTTGTAATCCACCCAAAAGACTCCTATTGGTTTTCCACTTCTAGGTTATGATTGTCAAGGTGTCTTGATTACTTGTCATCATTCAAAATGTCAAGTTATGCTCCATGCGGGCTGCCATGTTGGACTCCACATCATGTCCCATGTAGGTTGTCATGTTGGATGTCACATCATGCTCCATGTATGATGACATGTTGGACGTCACACATCATGTTCCATGTGGGCTGCTATGTTGGACGCCACATCATGCTCTATGTAGGTTATGAAGTTGACAAGTCTAACTTCTTCTTTTCCAAAATTAGACATCTCCACACTTATTTGGGCCTCCACTTGCTCCACTAGCCCATTGAGTGTTTCAGCCATCCTCTTTGCTCTAGCTCTTGTGATTGGACCGCTTGTTTCTTGAAATGGATCCATCATTTGAGCTTGTACAATTGGATCCTCATCATTCCCTCCCTCTTGAGAAGGATTTGTCCTCAAATCGTCACCTACATCAAACGGGGACAAGTCCATCACATTAAATGTAGCACTTACATTATACTCACCGGGCAGGTCTAGCTTGTAGGCATTGTCATTGATTCTTGCAAGGACTTGGAATGGTTCGTCACCCCTTGACTGCAATTTGGACCTCCTTTGTTCGAGAAATCTCTCTTTTCTCATGTGCAGCCATACCCAATCTCCGGGTTCAAAGATAATTTTTTTCCTTCCTTTGTTTGCTTGCTTGGCATAATGTTCGGTTCTCTTTTCAATGTTGAGCCGTGTCTTCTCATGGATATTCCTCACAAATTCAGCTTTCTTTTTGCCATCTAAGTTAACATATTCTTTAATGGGTAATAGAAACAAATCTAAAGGAGTTAGTGGATTAAAACCATATACAACTTCAAATGGTGAAAATTGTGTTGGCGAATGCACATGTCTATTGTATGCAAACTCTACATGTGGTAAACACTCCTCCCATGACTTTAAGTTCTTTTGGATGATAGCTCTTAACAAGGTGGACAAAGTTCTATTTACTACCTCGGTTTGACCATCGGTTTGAGGGTGACAAGTGGTTGAAAATAAGAGTTTTGTTCCTAGTTTACCCCATAAAGTCTTCCAAAAGTAGCTTAAAAACTTAGAATCCCTATCTGAAACTATAGTTCTAGGCATACCATGCAGCCTAACTATCTCCCTAAAGAACAAATCAACTATATGAGACGCATAATCGGTTTTGTTACATGGAATGAAGTGTGCCATCTTAGAAAATCTATCTACCACCACAAAACAGAATCTTTTCCTTTCTTTGTTCTAGGTAACCCTAACACAAAATCCATCAAAATATTGACCCAAGGTTCCCTAGATATCTCCAATGGTGTGTACAATCCATGGGGTTTAATCTTTGACTTAGCTTGTTTACACTTCACACACCTTTCACAAATTCTTTCTACATCTCTTCTCATATGTGGCCAAAAGAAGTGCTCATGCAAAATGTCTAATGTCTTAGCTATACCAAAATGCCCCATCAAACCACCTTCATGTGCTTCCCTAACTAGCAACTCTCTCAATGAACTCTTAGGCACACAAAGTTTAGTTTCCCTAAACAAGTAACCATCATGCCTATAAAATTTATGAAAAGCAACCTTTTCACATGCGTTAAACACAATGGAAAAATTAGGATCATCAACATACAATTCTTTAATGTGTTCAAAACCAAACAATTTTACATCTAGGGTAGAAAGTAGTGTATACAGTTCTCTTTCCCTTACTTATACTTGATTACATATGGAAAGGTCTCTATGAATTCCACCCACTTGGCATGTCGTTTGTTGAGCTTGTGTTGTCCTTTCAAGTGCTTCAAGGATTCATGATCCGTGTGAATCACAAATTCTTTTGTCCACAAATAGTGTTGCCATGTTTCCAAAGCTCTCACCAAAGCATACATCTCCTTGTCATATGTTGGGTAGTTCAACACAGCCCCAATGAATTTCTCACTAAAGTAGGCAATTGGTCGACCCATTTGCATTAGGACAGCACCCATACCTAAACCTGAAGCATCACACTCAATTTCGAAGGTCTTAGCAAAGTTAGGCAAAGCAAGCAAATGTGCATTGGTTAGTTTTTCTTTGAGAAATTTGAATGCCTTTTCTTGTTCACTACCCCACTTAATCCAATATTATTTTTATTGACTTCGGTTAAGGGCGCATCTATAGTGCTAAATTTTTTCACAAATCTTCCATAAAAGCTAGCTAACCTATGAAAGCTCCTAACCTCCCCAATACTTCTACGTATCGGCCAATCTCTAATTATTTTTATTTTTTCCCCATCTACCTCAATTCCCTTATCACTAAAAATAAATCCTAGAAACACCAATTTATCCGTGCAAAATGTACATTCTTGAGGTTAGCAAACAATTTTTCTTTCTCAAAACTTCAAGAGCAGATTTCAAGTGTATTGCATGCTCATCAAAATCTTTGCTATAAATCAATATGTCATCAAAATAAACAACCAAAAATTTTCCCATGAAAGTACGTAAAACATGGTTCATTAATCTCATGAAAGTGCTAGTTGCATTAGTCAATCCAAAAGGCATTACTAACCACTCATATAAACCATATTTTGTTTTGAAAGCTGTTTTCCATTCATCAACTTCTTTCATCCTAATTTGATGATATCCACTTTTAAGATCAATTTTAGTAAACACACAAGAATCATGCACCTCATCAAGCATGTCATGTAATCTTGAAATGAGATGGCGATACTTTACAATGATGCTATTTATGGCTTGACAGTCAACACACATCATCCATGTTCCATCCTTTTTAGGCACAAGCAATACGGGGACAACACATGGACTCATGCTTTCACGTACATACCCCTTCTCCACGAACTCATCAACTTGTTTTTGTAGCTCCTTCGTCTCCTCCGGATTGCTTCTATAAGCGGGTTTGTTTAGAATGGAAGCTCTGGGTACAAAGTCAATTTGATGCTCAATTCCCCTAATTGGTGGCAACCCTTTTGGCATCACCTCAGGGAAAACATGTTCAAAGTCCTGCAAAATAGATGTAACAACACTAGGAAAAGAGTGATTAAGTTCTTTAGTGGAAAAACAAGCCTCTTTGTACAAAAGTACAAGTAAAGGTCGATGGAACTCAAAGCTCTCTTAATCTCACTATCTTTTGCATAAAAACTTTCTTTTTTCCTCTCTTGATTTTTCCCACTCCTCTCGGCCAACTCTCTATTTCTCTCTCTTTTCTTTTGTTCAACCACTCCTTTTTTAGAACTCTTACTCTCTTGATTTTTCTCATTCTTTTTTTTACATTCTCAATCTCTCTTTCTTTTTCATTCTCTCTATTTAACTTCAATTGATCTTCATGCACTTGTTTTGGGGTGAGAGGAGCAAGAGTAATGAGTTTCTTATCATTTACAAAGGAGTATCTATTTTTGTCACCGTCATGAGTGGCTTTTCTATCAAATTTCCATGGCCTTCCCAAGAGAAGATGACTTGCTTGCATTGGCACGAAATCACGCAAAACTTCATCGTTATACTAGCCAATAGAGAAAGAAACTAACACTTGCTTATGCACCTTGATTTCCCCACAATCATTCAACCATTTCAGCTTGTATGGATTAGGATGTTTTTGTGTAGACAAGTTTAGTTTTTCCACCATGTCACATTAGTACAACTTCCCCCATCAATAATCATACTACAAACTTTATCATTAACAATGCATCTAGTATGAAAAATATTTTCTCGTTGTACTTTCTCATCTTCTTTGGCTATGGCACTAAGAGCTCTTCTTGTCACCAAAATTTCACCATTAACCGGTTCTTCAAGGTCACTTGCATCTTCCAATGGTGGCATGGACTCCTCTTCGGATTCAATTTCAGTTTCCATATTTCCATCTTCTCTCATGACCATCACTCTCTTGTTTGGACATTAAGAAGCAATATGACCTACTCCCAAACACTTAAAACAATTAATATCATGATTTGATGTGCTTCAAACTTTGCTGTCCTTGGAGACCTCGGCTATAGGCTTGAAACTTGACTTCTCCTCCTTCTTCCAATTCGATTTCCAAGAGGTAGAGATGAATTTGATTACTTCCCTAGCCTCATGGAACCCTTCCTCTTTAGTTGTTGCTCCACTTTGATGGCCATGTGAATCATGTCCTCCAACTCCACATAGTGTTGCAACTCCATCACATTTGCAATGTCTCGATTTAGGCCAACTATGAATCTTGTCATTGTAGCCTCTCCGTCCTCATCCACATTGGCTCGTATCATAGCAATCTCCATCTCTTTGAAATAGTCTTCCACACTCATTGATCCTTGCCTCAAGCTTTATAACTTTTGGTAAAGATCTCGGTAGTAGTGGCTGAGAATAATTCTCCTCCGCATGATGGCCTTCATCTCTTCCCAAGTCTCGAGTGGTCTCTCACCATTCCTTCTCCGATTCAACCCAAATTAGTCTCACCAAATGATAGCATAATCCGTGAATCCGATGGCTGCCAATTTAACTTTTTTCAACTCGGAGTAATTATGGCAATCAAACACCAACTCCATTCTCTTTTCCCATTCTAAATAAGCTTCAGGATCATTCTTGCCTTGAAATGATGACATCTTCATCTTAATGCTACCCAAATTGTTGTCCACTCTCTTTCCAAACCTATCTTCTCTATTCCCATGTCGGAATCCCCTATCTCTATCCCATGGCCTAATCTGCTCATGTGAGAATATCGGTCCTCTTCATCAAAATCTTCCCCAAAATCTTCCTTATACTCAACCCTAGGTGATCGTCTCTCCCTCTGATGCCCAATTGAAGCTCTAGGTGTATCCACCCATGTTTCGACGCGATCAATCCTCTCATGCAATCGTTCTAGGCCCTCTCTTAATGTCTTCTTTAATTCACCCACTAACGCCTTCATTTGTAACTTTGACAAGCCACCTTCCATCATTCCTCCACTACCATTGCTGTTTGACATACTTGAAGAGAATAACATTAGTAAAAAATGAAGGACCTCATAGTCTCTTCCTCACGTGTTTATACTCAAAGTTTGAGGTTCACTCAATTTCTCTCGTGTTTCACTCAAAATATTTGGCGTTTACCCTCTGATTTTCTCACACACTCTTGCCTTTTACCACTCTTAGTTTTCTCTTTCGGTTCTTGTTAAAACTAATAAACGAATCTTGAATTTTCAAGCAACAACCAAAAGACCTACACAAATCAAACACTATGAGAAGATAAGGAAAGGAAACAACTAAGAGATAAAATTTAGAGATAAGGAAACAAAAGGAGATCAACTTATACTATCTTTTTTTTACAGAAGATAAGTTATGACAAGATAAGGTAAGGATAAGATGAGATAAGATGAGATAAGATAAGATAGGATGAGATAAGATAAGATTTGTATTATATAAGATAAGATAAGATAAGAAAAAAACATAAGATAAGTTATGACAAGATTAGATAAAATAAGATGAGATAAGAAAATATAAGATAATTGTGACAAGATGAGATATGATATGATAAGATAAGGCAATGATAAGATAATATAAGATGAGATGAGATAAGATGAGATAAGAAAATATATGATAAGATAAGACGGATAAAATAAGATAAAATGAGATAAGAAAAGATATGATAAGATAAGACAAGGATAATATAGATAAGATAATTTATGATAAGATGAGATAAGATATGATAAGATAAGATAAGAATGATAACTAAAACAATGGAAATTTGAATTTGAAATTCTGAATTTTTAGATGAAACTGCGTAGAAAAATTAAACACCTCGTGAATATCAAAACGATTAAATCTGGCTTCACAATGAACGTACAGATTGTAGATCTCAAAAATCCGTTCGATTTGATATGCAATAGTGACTATTTCGACTACCGAATCCAAAGTTATGATCTTTTTTCCGAACCATCGTCAAATTAGAAAAAAATCAGACTTGAATCTGACTCTAGAGAACCAAAAACTCTGATACCAAATGATATAAACCTCACCGTCATTTTGCGATGAAACCCGATAACAATGATGGTTCAAGAACCCAAGGATCGATTTTAAAGAAGAAGAAACCCCGACCTATTTTCTATGACACTAAGAGAACCTTAGGTATAATACCTAAGACCACAATTGATGTTTCGAAAAGAACCAAAGGTAAGGTTTAGACGCCACACTCAAGAACAAGAAGGAAAAGTGATTGATAAGTCTAGGTTTTAGACGCCACAAGAATATTCTTGATAAGTCTGAAAAAGTTCTAAGAAGAACCAAAGAGAAAACTCTCACAAAGAAATTATATTGATCAAAGTTTTTCTAATACATTGTGAAACCATGCTTAAATAGAAAAACTAGAAACCTAAAGAGTCCTAAAGTGTTTAAATCACCTATACTAAATTTAAAAGATAAAAAATTATTAATTACAATAAATAATGAACTTGTAATCCACCCAAAAGACTCCTATTAGTTGTCCACTTCTAGGTTATGATTGCAAAGGTGTCTTGATTACTTGTCATCATTCAAAATGGCAAGTCATGCTCCATGCGGGCTGCCATGTTGGACTCCACATCATGTCCCATGTAGGTTGCCATGTTGGATGTCACATCATGCTCCATGTATGATGTCATGTTGGATGTCACACATCATACTCCATGTGGGCTGCATGTTGGACGCCACGCCATGCTCCATGTTAGTTATGAAGTTGACAAGTCTAACTTATTCTTTTCCAGAATTAGACATCTCCACACTTATTTGGGCCTCCACTTGCTCCACTAGCCCATTGAGTGCTTCAGCCATCCTCTTTGCTCTAGCTCTTGTGATTGGACCGCTTGAAATGGATTCACCATTTGAGCTTGTACAACCGGATCCTCATCATATACCGACTCTGATTTCTAAGCGGACAAGGATTCCAGGAGGTTCGTATCATGATCGGTGTTCATCCTAAATGATGGAGTTGTCATATGGAGAGGTATCGAAAATCTTACATTGTTGATTCTACCATGAAAGCTGAGTATATGGTGGCTTGTGAAGCTGTAAAGGAGGCTGTCTGGCGTAGAAAAGTCCTAAAGACTCTGGAAGTCATTCTAGATGCTGACAAACCATAACACTTTATTGTGATAATAGTGGGGTTGTAGCAAATTCGAAGGAACCGAGAACCACAAAAGATCCAAACATAGAGAGCGAAAGTACCACCTCATCAAAGAGATAGTTAAGTGAGGAGATGTTCAAGTAAGACACATATCGATGGTTAACAACTTGACAGATCCATTCACAAATACTTTAAGCAATAAAGTATTTGATGGTAATCTAGAGCGCATGGGTATAAGAGATTATATACGCCTACTTTAATCCAAGTTAGAGATTGTTGAAATTATGTCCATAATGTAGGGTGTAATAACTATTTATGAGTAAACAATTATTTTTTTGACATTTATTTATTACTGAATTTTATGAATAAATTGAAAATTTCTTTTTAATTAAAGTGTGTTTATAACTTACTCAATTTTTGAAACTTTTATCAACGTAATAAGAATAAAGATCGAGTAGTTTGTTGGAATCATGGCGCATGGAACAGAGGGGTGGGTTTTGAAAATTTTATTGATTAAAAAACAATCGCGACGCCACAGATCCCAAAACAATAATTTTTATTAAAAATAATTTTTCTGCATAGATCTATTATATATCTATACATTGAATTAAAAGGCATTCAAAGAAAATAATTTTACCTCTTGAAGTCTGTCAAGCGTCATCGCTCTTGTCTAGTAACAACAACGAACGTTCGATTCTGCGATGAACATACTTTCAGATCCACATCAAGATCTTCCAAACCAATCTTCAAACACACTAGCATTTTTTTGGCCGCGTAGAATGAATCAAGAGAAAATTTCTATCTCTAGAAGTACTTAACACATATTATCTAGATATTTGGAGGACTTTTGAGACAACTATGATATAGAATTAGAGAATTCGTAGAACTTTGATTAATTGATTAATCAGTCAGTTGCTTCTTGAGGCCATAGATATATATTTATATATATATATATATTCTAGGTCAAAGCTCATTAGGTTTAGGGTTTTCATAAAATAATAAATTAATTATAAATGTGCCACTGCAGTGGGTCCCACTGCAGTGTGTCACGCACGACTGTAGTATCGGGTGGTGCTACAGAGTGTCAAGCACCACTGTAGTGCCATGTGACACTATAGTGTGTCACACCAATCTCTGATTCAAAATCAGTGATTGGCATATGACAGTCCGATACGCAACATGAAATTTTTTTCAGATTTAATATTTAATCAGATAAATATCTAAATATGAGTAAATAAAAAATTAACTTATCTGATAACGCTAAGTTTTTTGTTAATTCAAAATTAACAAATTAGTTAATTCAAATTTAAATTATTATCTTATATTAATTTAATATTATTTAATTTCATAAATCAAATATGATGTCTCATCATCAATTAATTCATAACTAATCGATATATAATTAATTAATTATAATTTCTAAAATTACAATAATTAATTTAATTAATTAATTCTCAGTCAATTAATTACACATGATTATATATTTACCCTGAAAACTTAATTCCTTTTGCAAGCTAGTCATTTTCTTATGCCTTGAAACATTCACACCCTAGATTGTATAGTACATGGGTGGTTTTGAGACCATGGACCCATAATTCTAAGTTTTAATAAATCAGATTATTAATTAAATAATCTCATTTATTAATTCTATTAATACTCACTATAAATATGAAATTGCACTATTATTAATTACATAATATATTCACAGAGTAATCTCGTGTAGTCCATTGGAATAATCACTTCATGTAGTTATGTCCTCCAATTATTGGTTCATAAATTAGAACTGATCAAAATTACTTTTTTACCCTTTTAATTATATATTGATCCTTAAGTACCATTAATTCACTAGTGAGTATCAATATATAATCATATTATAAATTTGAGCTCAATAACCATCCAGTTTCAGAATTAACACTTAAGAGTACTAATATAAGATCCGTTAGGAAAGCTATGATTCCAAATCTTATAAAATCATGTTCCCAACCATGCATGTCACTGAATCTCCAAAATAAAAATCGTTAGCCTATTTTACAAACAAACCTTAACCAGTGAATTAAAATATTCAGTAAACATGTATAGAAGTTCATGACTACTCAGGATTAAGACTAATTTACATATGATTATTTGATTGATGTGTATTAAATATTTATGATAAATGATAAGTTAATAAAGATATTAATTTACATCTGTCATGTCTTATATAATCTAATGATATAAAGTACATTAATTAAGATGTCTATATATATGAGCGATCCAGATCTAGATCACATGCATACAAAATACTTAGCGAACCGTACTAGCAACCATTCATTAAAGATTTCATATTTTGATATGTTGCGGCTATTTTAATTACTATCTATGATCTTAATCATCTCGTACTAATACAATATCATAGTCTCATTAATTAATATAAAAATTTTAGATATTTATACAAATTATTAAATAATAATTCAAAGAATACAATTATGAGAAAAATGTATTTTTATGACTTTTCAAATTAAATGTCATTACACATGCTTTCAGGGAACTATCCCCAACACGGTCTTACAGACAAACTTTTATGAGATAGTTCAAAATGTTATTCACAGGCTTAGGATCGACTGGGCAATCAAATTTATTTATGATTGTTAGGTTGAACCAAAGGATCCCGGTCTCGGGGCATGGGAGTGGGGACTCTAGCGGTTAACCTACACATGTCATGGAACATTTTGATTAGACCGGTAACCAATTAGTTTAGAACAAAGCCGTTTATCTAACTCTAAATCTAATTGTTACACTTTAAGAGTATTTTTGTAATTACCTTAATCCTTAGGTGTATACGAAACTTGACTTAGTTACTTAAAATTTTGATACGCCAAAGGAGTGAGTTCGAATTGTCAGACAATACCTCGACTGTTAGGACCATGACTAAACTTTGTTGTAGTTGTGTGATTCACATACATGAAATTCGTGGTAAGATTATAAAAGCAATAATATCACCTTATGCTTTATTGATGGGTATGTGAATAGACCGGTAACCAATTAGTTTAGAACAAAATCGTTTATCTAGCTCTAAATTTAATTATTACACTTTAAGGGTATTTTTTGTAATTACCTTAATCCTTAGGTGTATACGAAACTTGACTTAGTTACTTACAACTTTGATGGGTATGTGAATAAATAAACCGAGTCTGGTACTCGATGACATGAGTCAACGAATAAAACATGGTAAATTGTACAGGACACTTCACGAATATGTCTTTCATATTCACAGTCAATAAAAGAGTTAAAGAAATAATAACTAGAGGGGTGAAACGGTAATTTTACATCCCACTCTTGTTATTGATATTCACAAAATGTAATATCATAAAATATTTTGTGGACCATGAAACGAAAATGTTTGTTTGCACCAACAGAAAATGTAGCGCGCATGAATCAAAAGTTTATTCGGCATCAGACCTATAGTAGTGTCGTACAATGTCGCGATTAAATAAGCTTGATATTTATGGAGATAAATTAGTCAGGTATTTGAATCTCATAGCTTTGTTCATGTAGGTTCATTCGGTCTCAAGAGTAACTCATAAGGACAAGAATGAGAAACAACGTCGGTTGGACCAAAAACGTGTTTTGGACCAAGGTACACTTCACGAACCCCATATGGGATGGGTGTCATCACTATAATAGTGAAGACCAAAATTAATGTTCAAATTAATTATTTTATTATTTTCAAATTATTGGATAATTAGTAAATAAAATAAATCGATCTATTAATTGATAGGAATCAATTTAATTCATCAATTTGGACTGATGAAATTGGACATAATTTTAGCCCTAGGGAAAGTGTAAAATTCACACATCACAGTGCCGGGAGAATAAAAATTTTGGTTTTATCATATATGGGTATATGGGTAAATTCTGTAATTAGTATATAAGGGATTGTATTAGGGTTGCGTCACTACCCTAACCACAGTGTGTTAAATCATAGCAGAAAAAGGTTTCTCTCACCCCCCTCACTAGTTACCACCGAAAACTCTAAGGGGAAAAGAAAGTTTTTGTTTATCTTCCATAGTTGTTTTGAGAGCCCACACTCAATTCCTATCGATATCCTTGAAAGGCATACTTCTGATTCTAACTGGTGGTTGTCGGTGGGACGATCAATTACTAGCTTTGCGAAGAACGAAGAATGCGAGATAAAAATTGGATTCCGCCAAATCAGAAATTCTCCAATAATTGAAAAGGTATAAATTATTTCAATCTCTTCTCGATACGTTTATATGATTATGCATGTTCATTGATTGATTTTGTGTTTAATTAGATTAAACATTTGTATGAAATATTTTTGAAATTATTTCTATGAACTTGTCACGATTCATTATTTTTTGTTCAAAATCTAAAACCTTGTTCAACATAGACAAAGAACCCTAATGGCGAGGAATCGGGGGGTGGTTGCCCCGCCTAAGGGCCTCCGATGCCTAAGTCAGTAGATTATCGATTTTTTGGCATAATTTTCTTAGGAGAGAGAAGACATACCTCTTTTGGTGATTAGGAGAAGTATTTATACCTGAGTTCTAGAGGCCGTGAGTAGCGTGTCGACGAAGCCATTTGGAGGCATGTTGAAGAAGCTTTGTGGGACACGAAATCTATCTTTTCTGGCACTGAGTGGATGGAAAGGAGGCGATCTTTAACATAAAGCTGGTGGATATTAAATGTTGATGTGCCTATGAGATGACCAAATGGAGGTTATCCTATCATTTTGTCACAGCGATTAGACCGGTTGGGTGTTCGGGCTTAGGAGGGAGTGTCACCTCGGTCGTCACCTTCGGTGGGTAATGATGACTTTGCGCTCGGGTTGATGGAGCTTTCCTTGCGTTCTTATTCTTATTTTTACATGAGCTTGGGTCTTGTACGTCCCGAGCTCCATAAGGGATGACTAGCTGAGGTCACTTCCACTCCTTTCTTGGCGGTGAGAGATTTCCTATGTGTTGCGGCACGTGTCATTGTGTCATTGAAGGGTGGGAAAACACCTATAAAAGTCACCCCCAATCAAGGACTTGGGTAGCTTCTGATATCCGGGTCTGAAGACATCAATAACTTGAGCTCTGCATCCGAGCTACTTGGGCGTGATAAACTTCACCTGATCCGGGTAGCTCACGCTTGTGCTTCAAGTTTTATTCGTTAAGGAAGACTGCTCTGAAGGGAATTAATTATCTGAACCCTTTTGTCGTGCATGCATTGTTTCACCTTTCCCACATTTTAAGATCATTAACTCCTAGGTAGTGGGGGCATTAATGACACGTGGGCGCGCGTTGATGAGAGTGAGGGTGACTATTCCGTTAGTCTTAACTTCTCAACATGTCGCATCATTTCATCCTGCCATTTGGTCTTCCAAAGTATTCTCATTGGACCGTGAAATGGTCATTCATTGATTATGGTGTACCCCCAACGGTCGCTATCATGGCGCCTTGTAATTTAATGCCCATTAATGAGCAGTTTCCCCCTTAAGGCCTATAAATGGGCAATCCTCCTTCAAATTTCCCTCATCATTGCCTTCTTGACAGAGCTGAAATCTCTGTCAATCTTCAGCCTTCCCCCCAATTCCCTTTGGAAGAACATTAATCCTTCCTCCTTTGGGGGCTTCTTCTATTTTGGAGGTTCTTCTTCAAGATCCTCCTCCTTTCTTATGATTGTCGCTTCCCTTTCTGTCATCTTTTAAATGTCATGCCTCGAAGTTGTCGACGCTCCGTTCATGGAATTTTTCCTACCATCGATAATCCTGTTCAGTAAATCCTTGGACCGTGTTGGCTACCCGCCCCTGGTGATAAAGACTTTACCCTTAACAAGGGCCTATAATTCGGCCGACAGCCTTAACCTTTACTTCATGATGAAGCACCTTGACCGGCCACAACCTATCTTCTTCCGCCATTCCTTTCGTTCTTTCATCAACTTACTACCAACGATTTGGAGTGGTTTGATGTATGAGGAGTGAACTAAGGGCAAGGTCATTTTGAACCCAAGGACGGGTGTCTCCTTCCTTTCTCCCCCTAAAGGGAAGAGATTGAGGCCCTAAAAGCAGAGCAACCAGAGTCCTTGAGACCTTAGAGGAGTTCGAGGAAGCTATGGGGATCCTGTAACCATCGCCCAGATGTGGGTGTATTTTCCTTTCAAGCTAGCTTAGGAGGGGGTCTGCTCCTTCAATCGGGGAGATTTTTGTATTACTTATCTTGTAGTCATCTGTTGATTAATGAAAATAAACTTCCTTTACTTTTGGCTTCTTTATTTATCTCTGTTTTTGCATGTTTCCTATCGCGAGCATACTTTGAGCTTTAACTTGGTCTAGATGATACCTTCATCTTAATCTGCATAATCATTCCAATTATTATGCCGAGCCTTGTATCCTCACTAACTTTTACTAGCTAAATCTTGTGATCCTGAGCTGGAATAGGCCTCAGAGGCCCTTGATCTTTTTTGGTGGACTTGATCTTGTCCAATAGGTTAACCACTTTATAGGTTGGGGGTCCTACAATTCTGTTATGACCTTTATGAAACCTTCAAGCCTGCTCCCATTCGAGAGGTCTGGTCAGGCGAATCCTCCTTACATTTGGGGTTCACCTTTTTTACGTTTAGTGGAGCATGCCATCTCCTAGCTAAGCATTTTCCTGGCCCGATGATCTAGAAAGTAAGTTGAATACATTTGGTTCTTAGCTAGAGGGCCATTCTTTTATCACATATCCATCCATTTTTTATCTGGATAAATCCTTGAGCTGAAGTGCTCATCAAAGGGCCTTATCCTTGTCTTTCGAGCTATAGTGCTCGGTAGACATCATTTCTTGATCTCTAGCCAGGCGTGTCTGCTCTGGCTAGACCCCCGAATCTCGTCTGTGAGCATGAGTGCTCGGCATACATTACTATACCTTGATATCTAGTCAAGCTTTTCCTGCTCTAGCTTGATCCTTGATCTCGTTTGCGAGCAGAAGTGCTCGGCAGGCATCTCCTTTTCGATATCTAGTCAGGCTTTTCCTGCTCTGGCTAAATTCTTGATTTTGTCTGTGAGCTGAGGTGCTCGGCATACATCTCCTTTTTCTGACTAGTGGGCTAGAGTACCTTACCAGTCATCACTTTTTGTTTAATCATACCTGGTGGGCTAGAGCATCTTTTCAGTTATCATTTTTTGTTTAATCCTGATTGGTAGTCTATAGCACCTCACCAGTCATCACTTTTTTATTAATCCTAACTGGTGGGCTAAGGCACATCACCAGTCATCACCTTTTATTTTCATCACGCGTTGTAGAAGAGTCAGTCCTTAGAGACTTGTAAAGTAGTGTGAAAATCATTAGCAAATATTTCCAAATATCCTATTCTTCCATAAAAGTGGATTCGATTATAATATATTCCTAAATGAGAAGAAAAAGGATACGTCTTCTCTAACAAACGTTGATGGGTACATCAAGGTGGAAGGTCGAAGGTAGCCAAGTTTCTGCCTCTTTGGCTTTTTGCCCTTTTTTTTGTCGGAGCGTTCCTCTTCGAGCTTCATTTTTACCCTAGCGGTAAGACACCTCAAGCTTCGCATTCTGCTCGAAGGTGACTGTTGACTTGTCCTGAATCGTCTTCCCTGGCAGCCTGACGGGAGTGCGACCAGCTTCCAGGTCCTCCAAATTCCCTTCAGGGGTTGCTCTATCCACGTGGTTCCATCCACCTCGTCCGCCGGCCCTCGCATCGGGGCTTTGTGTCCAGGCACGACCTGTTAACCCGCGTTCCGATTTTGACATGATCCTCGTCCTTCCGTTTCACCCGCTGTGAGATGTGGGGGCCTGGGGCCATGCAACATGGGCTTGCATTTCATCCATAAAGGAGAACTGACGCAAGCCTTTGTATTTCAGCAAGGACTAATCTTGTTTAATCGCATCACGAGGTTCCTTCCTAGCAGCAAAAGAGATACCAAAAATATGGATGGAGGGTGGCCCACCTAGACCCCGCAGTTACTCGTATATTGACCTCAAGGGTTCTTCAGAGGTTTCTTCCTTCTGTTATCTTTCTTCATCTTTCGGGGATGACCCCAACCAAAATCTTACAAAGAGGGAACTTGGCCTTTCATAATCGGGCTCCGGTGTCACTCTGGCTTCCTTGGGGGGAGACCACCTTCATGTAAGAGATCATTATGACTTGAGTGGTGGTTATACGCCTTTCCTCTTTTTAAGGGTTGTATCAGAGGTTACAACCACTGTATCCTTCTTTCTTTGTTGGATAGTCGTGAGGATGGTGGTGAATGTCTTTCTTGACGGAGGGAAGGGTGAATCTTCCATTTCAACTTGGACTTCGTTGGTGTAGAATATTAGATCCATTTTCTCCTTGTGGGAGAGACGGGGACAACTTTACATTCATTTCCCACAGACGACGCCAACTATTTTAACCAAAAACTTCAGCAATACAGATGTCGGTCTTTCTTGTTAAATGTGAGAATCCTTCTTCAGGTAGGATCTGCGATAATGATGTCGTATGTGTTCTTTCCTATTTGCTGAACGTCCTCCTCTTCCTGGGTGGATCTCCTCTCGACCTCAATGTCTACAAAACACAGACAAATAACCCTGAAGGCGAGTAACTGGAGATGGTTACCCTGCCTAAGAGCCTCCAATGCCTAAGTCAGTGGACGATTGATATTTTGACATAATTTTCATTGGGTAGAGAAGGCATAGCTTTTTGGCGATTAGGGGAAGTATTTATACCTCAGTCCTCAGGGTCGTGGGTAGCGTGTCGAAGAAACTTTTTGGAGGCGTGTTGAAGAAGCTTTGGGGGACATGACTTCCATGGCATTGATTGGATGGAAACTAGGCGACCTTTGACATAAAGCTGGTAGATATTAAATGTTGATGTGCCTATGAGATGACCAAATAGAGGTTATCCTGTCATTCTGCCGCAGCGCTCGGGCTTAGGAGGAAGTGCCACCTTGGTCGTCACCTTCAACGGGTAATGATGACTTAGCGCTCAGAGTCGATGGAGCTTTCCTTGCGTTCTTATTCCTATTTTTCCATGAGCTCGGGTCTTGTGCGACCTGAGCTCCATAGGGCCTGACTAGCCGATGTCGGTTCCATTCCTCTCTTGGCGTAGGGAGTTTCCTATTGTGACGCGACACATGTCGTTGTTTCACTAGGAGTTGGAAAAACACCTATAGCAATAAAGATTTACCCAATTAATAAGTAAACTAAATTATTTTTGAATTTTAAATTATCATAAGATTTACTCATTTTTAGATTACTTAAAAAATTTTAAGAATTGAACTATAAAGTTTAATGATAAGCAATAAATATTTTAATTATTTTTATATATAACTATTTAATTAAAAATAATAAGTTTTTTTTATTATTTATAAAGTTTATACATATTAATAAATTTATGTGTGTGAGTGCATGTATGTGTCGGCGTGCGAGCGCGAGGGCGTGTCTATCTAATGATAAGATTACATATTTTATATATTAATGTATATTTTTATTATTCTCGTAATACATATAATTAATATTAACCGATACTACAAAATATTGTTATTAGTAATTCTTTTATTATTTTTAATATAATTTATGTAAATAGTTGTTGTCCGAGTAACAATGAATTGTTTGATTGGTGTACTAAAGTTATTTTACATATCCGTAAATTATGAAAATCTATATGTAAATTATGAAAATCCATATAAATATATAAATTTCTTTATCAAACAAAAGTCAGTACATATATTGCGAAAAATATCTGCGATATATATACTCTTAATTTATGTTTATTTATTTTATTATTTAATATATATTTATCTTAGAAGTTCACTACTAATTCTGTTAAAAAGTCAGGAGTTACTCCCTCTTAAAACAATGCATTTAAAGAAAACATTATAGATTTGAAGAAAAAAACGTATACGTTTAAAGTATAATTACTCTAAATTTATATTCATTTATTTTATTTGTAAATATATATTTATCTAAAAATTACAGGCAATTCCTCTAAAAGCAACAGATTGATCCATTTAAAAATATGCATTTAATGGAAAACTTACATAAATAATTATGTGAGAAAATATTTAGAAAGAACTATTTTCATTTATTATTGAAATAAAAACAGACCAATAAATAAGAAAAATTATATAATTAATCAATGTGTCATAATGAAAGTGTTAATCAAAATTTTTAATATTATTAATGTTGATTATATATATCTCACGTATATATTTTTTAGTATCATCAATCTCGTTTGTTTACATCAGAAATCTAAAGACTTGAATTTTTTTAAAACTAATTTGGTTAAGAACTTCTAACATTTATTTAATATAAAATAAATACATTCTTTAAAATATAACATTTTATTTATTATTTAACATTTATTAATAATTGGCTTTCAATATTATTAATGTTGATTATATATATCTCACGTATATATTTTTTAGTATCATCAATCTCGTTTGTTTACATCAGAAATCTAAAGACTTGAATTTTTTTAAAACTAATTTGGTTAAGAACTTCTAACATTTATTTAATATAAAATAAATACATTCTTTAAAATATAACATTTTATTTATTATTTAACATTTATTAATAATTGGCTTTCAATATTATTAATGTTGATTATATATATCTCACGTATATATTTTTTAGTATCATCAATCTCGTTTGTTTACATCAGAAATCTAAAGACTTGAATTTTTTTAAAACTAATTTGGTTAAGAACTTCTAACATTTATTTAATATAAAATAAATACATTCTTTAAAATATAACATTTTATTTATTATTTAACATTTATTAATAATTGGCTTTCAATATTATTAATGTTGATTATATATATCTCACGTATATATTTTTTAGTATCATCAATCTCGTTTGTTTACATCAGAAATCTAAAGACTTGAATTTTTTTAAAACTAATTTGGTTAAGAACTTCTAACATTTATTTAATATAAAATAAATACATTCTTTAAAATATAACATTTTATTTATTATTTAACATTTATTAATAATTGGCTTTCAATATTATTAATGTTGATTATATATATCTCACGTATATATTTTTTAGTATCATCAATCTCGTTTGTTTACATCAGAAATCTAAAGACTTGAATTTTTTTAAAACTAATTTGGTTAAGAACTTCTAACATTTATTTAATATAAAATAAATACATTCTTTAAAATATAACATTTTATTTATTATTTAACATTTATTAATAATTGGCTTTCAATATTATTAATGTTGATTATATATATCTCACGTATATATTTTTTAGTATCATCAATCTCGTTTGTTTACATCAGAAATCTAAAGACTTGAATTTTTTTAAAACTAATTTGGTTAAGAACTTCTAACATTTATTTAATATAAAATAAATACATTCTTTAAAATATAACATTTTATTTATTATTTAACATTTATTAATAATTGGCTTTAATAATGGTGGACTATATTTAGAAAGTTGAGATCAAGGTAACTTGATTATCAAACTTAATTATTTTTGAAAATGTCTGAAAAACAATCACCATACAAACAGAAATGGTGTAGTAAGTTCGACTTAGGAAGGCAAAAGAGTAAAAAAGACGAACAGAATCTCAAGGTTCAAAGGAATAATATATAACTTAATTTTTCTGACATTTAATCTAATCAATACAAAATAAGTGAGAATGAAAAGCCAAAAAAATTATCTAAAGAAAATACCTTTCTCTGTCTCCTCTACAGAAAATTACTTTTGAAAATACAATTCCCCCATAGTCCCTCTCTTTCCATATAACTCAGAAACTCCACTCGACATTCTTGTCCCTTATTTCCTCATGTGGCAGTGCAGAACCATGATTTTCCCACCCCAAAAAGAATCTCAAACTGCTTTCTTATTATTCTTCAAATGACGTGGAGTAGTATCCTTTCTCATCTTTAAAAACAATGGAAAGAAAGAAAAAAACAAGTTATAAACCAAAAAGGATACTTGACATGATGACTCACTAAATTTTTTCCACACCAAAACTCATAAGATTAAACGCCTAAACTCTTCTGTTCTTAAGTTTGCACAGCCAGCCTCTGAAGATGTTCAAAGAAAACTTGAAGGCTCGCGTCATCAGTGAATATTACATCCGACCCGGTAGCTATATCTTGAGCATTATTGTAGGTAGCCGATGGATTCAACTTCGCCAATAAGAATCTAGCCTGTTTTAGCATCAGATTATATAGTATTAGGCAACTACAAGACAAAGAGGGAATGAGCTATAAGTATATTACTAACTAAGAATTATGTAGGGAGATACCCCACGTATACAAAATGGAGAGGATCTAGCCAAAACGCAAACATGCCCTAAGCAAAATAACTAGTAACCAAAGGCAAGAAAATTAAAGTTTACTCACTTTCAAGATGAAACGAGGTAAGGCCCAATTTTCCTGAGGGGAAGCATTTTCTGTGGTATGTGGGATATTGTGTATAATAATGCCAAAGTCTTTCACCAACCATCCTAGATATTGAAGCTAAGACAGTATTTCTCTTTACAATCTCCTCTAAATATCCTACAGTTCCTCTCAATCATATATTATAAACAAAGCATACAAAGACTAGATTAAGTAAAGTGCTACTTAGACTTTTTAGACAACAGACTAAATCTATCTGCGATAATCACGCCTGGCTGCTCTTACTCTCTCCCAACCTCTCTTTATCCCAGCCTTCTTTTCCTTTTTGAAGATAAAAGATTATAGAAGCAGGCATAAAAAAGATATTCATACCTGGGAGCCATGCTGATCGCAAACCACCAACCGAGGGACAGGGAAACGCTCCTCAATGATAATTTGAGCATCATCTTGTGGAGCTTTTAATAGTTGTGCAAAAGCCTGTGGAGAGAATATCATGCAGTAATTCACTTGGATTATATAGCAAAGAACTGACAAGATACAGAGGTTCAATAGCACAAACGTCAGCAAATCTACCCATAATTTGAAGAGGGGGGGGGGGGGG